>CM043877.1:11924560-12538424 GCA_023846275.1 Vanilla planifolia
ATTTAAATTACATTGGTTATGCTATTTACCCACAACATTCTTATTTGCAGCTTACTTTTTTTAAGACTATTTTCCCTTTTACTTATTGAATTGTAACTTAATGTCTCAGATTATGTTGTAGGAACTCAGTTGATGGTTTATTTTCATATTAGATTTCAAAGTAATAAAGTTTAAAAAAAACAGAAAATAGCTTGACATCATTGCCATGTTTGATGTGCATTATAACACTTTCATATTCATATGGTAGATGATCTTAGTAGTCACTATTTTAACTTTTGAATTATTTGAAGAAACTCATTTTCTCTTAAATTAATGAAAACAAATTATTGAATCTAGTTCATTGTCTAATTGCCTTTATTTTACAGTGATTGTTGGCGAAATAGCTAATTTTGCTGCGTATGCATTTGCTCCAGCAATACTAGTGACTCCTTTAGGAGCTCTTAGTATTATTGTTAGGTAGGTTTTTAATTGTTGTAGTCCTTGTGAAATCTAATCCTTTCAGTTCAACTTTCTGCTGAATCCTTCTTTCATGCAGTGCAATATTGGCACACTTCATTTTGAATGAAAAACTACATATATATGGTGTTCTTGGTTGCATACTCTGTGTGGTGGGTTCTACGAGCATTGTTTTGCATGCCCCAAAAGAAAGGGAGATAGAATCAGTTAAACAAGTATGGGACTTGGCTTTTGAACCAGGTAAAATTGTTTTTAAAATAATATTTATGCTTCCAGTGGCATAGATTCATTCATTATTTTCTCAACATTCAGGCCTTATTTTGTATCATAATTCTAAACCCACAATGTCTAATGTTGTATCCAACATTTCTTTATCATGAATACTCTTGCTGTCACAGATATTAGAATATGAAAGAAATAGAATAATTGAATGCAAAATAAATGTTGATGGAGAGGATGAATTTTCTTGAAGTGAGGATGAGTTTTCATGGACTTCTAAAAGTACAACACTTAAAGGTTTTAGCATGTCACAGAGTATTAGGATATGAAAGAAATAGATTAAGTGAATGCAAAATAAATGTTGATGAAGAGAGTATGAGTTCTCTTGAAGTGAGGATGAGTTTTCATGGACTTCTGAAAGTACAACACTTAAAAGGTTTTAGCATGTTTATGTAATATTCAGCTCTACTTCTATACCATCAAGATTGAGTATCAGCATGCAAAATGAAAGGTTTGTACGACACATACTTCTATCCATTCCTTTATTTGACATGACTATGTTCTAGGGTTTGTTTTATTTGTATATCTAAGATCATGTAGGTATGTGGACTATACATAGGTTTACATACTTGAGCATCCGTTTTTAATAGTCAAATATCAATACAAATGCAGTAATTAATGATTACTCTCAAGGATTTGTGTAAGGTATGGGTTTCTTATGTCAGTATTGTTGATGAGAAAAATGATGAGAAGTTGATTAATGTCAATGTAAACTTGTGAAAACATAGATTTAAAACAATTATAAGAATAATGATTTAATAATATGTGATATGAGGCTTGTGGAATTGGGGAGGGGATCATGTATAATGTTTTCTATAAAACTATTTTAACAATTTAGTTCTATTTCTATACCATCAAGATTGAGTATTAGCATGCAAAATGAAAGGTTTGTACAACACATGCTTTCATTTATTTCTTTATTTGACATGACTATGTTCTAGGGTTTGTTTTATTTGTATATCTAAGGTCATGTTGGTATGTCGACTATGTATAGGTTCACATGTTTGAGCATTAGTTTTAATAGTCAAATATCAATAAAAATGTAGCAATTAATGATTTCTCTCTTGGATTTGTGTAAGGTATGGGTTTTTTATCTCAGTATTGTTGATGAGAAAAATGATGATAAGTTGATTAGTGTCAATATAAACTTGTGAAAACATAGATTTAAAACAATTATAAGAATAATGATTTAATAATATGTGATGTGAGGCTTGTGGAATCTGGGAGGGGGCCATATATAATTTTTTCTATAAAACTATTTTAACAATTCGCTTGCTCTTCTTATTTTTCATGTGAGAAACTTCATCATGGTTAACTCTCACAAATGATTGATTGAGGTTCCAAGCAACTCTATAAGAATGGTACGGGGGATAATAATGTTTGTCAATGGTGAATACCATTAGTTGTATGACTTATTCACCCTTAGTGGTCAATAATTTGTGTTCAATCAAAACTATGAACGAATACAAGAGTAGTTGACAAGATATCATTGGATATGTGAGAGCCATTGTCTTTGTTGGCAATGATTGTGTGATGTTCTCCTAAAATTTATTAACATATAATCTAAATTCTAAATTGTAAAATTTTTTTAGTAAATTTTCTTTAAATTCCATATTTCAAACGTGATAAGGGGATCGATTATAGATCAATTCAATTATCAAATAATTGATAATTGAGAAAAAAATAGAGACAAAACGACAAAAATTATTAAAAATTAAAATGGGTGACTTGCGCACATTGTTGCACGTGAGGTTGTACGACACGAGAAAGCATGATGCCTAGGACATCTGTGTGAGACTGTTGCACATGCGCAACACGTGTTGCAATGGGTATTCCCATTGCTCAAGTGCATTACGTCTGCACGTCCGGCGACACACGGGTGCAGAATGCTCACGGTTGGAGGCTATCAGCCTCCGTGAATAGTATTCTTGCACGTGAAGAGTGCTAGGGCGAGGATGTCCATGCATGTGCAACGGTGCTGCGGATGGGCTCATGCACATTGGATTTTTTTGACACTGAATTTTCTTGATAAAACCTTATCGATTATGTGAAAAATAAAATAATATATATTTAATAATAAAATATTATATTTAAACTTCTATAAAAAGGAAGAAAATGATCAATGAAAACTTTCTTAATATTTAGTAAAAGTTATCTCTTGTTTTCTTCTGTAGTTCTTTTGTCATTTTCACCTTTTACTTTTGCTGTTGTAACTCTAAAACAAAGTATGTTATGGAGGGCTTGGAGCTAGGCGCCTCATAGATTGATTATATATAATTTTTGTATCATAGTGTTTCGATTTGACACTGATGGTAGGAGTTAAGAAGAAAATAATTGAAGAACAAGCAATGAAAAAAAATTAGGAGATTGAGATCTCAATAGAGGTGATTATGCTAATTATGCCATTATTAAACTTAAAGACATAGGTAGTTTTGTTAACCCAATAAATATTAATGTTAATAAAGAATAGTGTTAATATCATAATCCTTTCCTTCAATGGATTTAAAAGATAATTCACTAAAAGAAAATACCCTTACAAGGATAATTGAAGATGAAGATGAGGATGACATCATTAATCTCACCTCTTAAACATATGAGAATCAACAATGTTCTTTTAAGTTAGATTCTATATTTAATTTGTCTATATATAATGGAACAATAGATGTAGAGAAATTAGATGTCTGTTGAAATAATTAAAAACATTTTATTTTGTATCACTTTCATCAATCGATAAGGTGGCATATGTTTTATTAAAAATGATAAGTTATATGTTAGCTTGGTGGAATGTTTATTTATGAACTAATATAGTTATAGAAATAACATTGAGCTATTTAAAAATTTAATTAAAGAAGAATTTTATCTCATGGGTTACATGGAGAAAAGATAGAGAAAATCGCATAGCTTATGACATGAATAATGATTAATGGTATAGTAATATGCAACAGAATATGAATGATAAGTCGTGAGTTTGGGAATACTCATTGATGAGATGCCAAGTTTGTACTATGCTATTATTATTGAATTTACTATATTCCCTGTTTAATCTTTAAAATAAGTCAATACATTTACGATGACTATTGAAAAGAAGAAGCAATGCAAAGGGACAAAAACAAAAGAACTAAATACTAGGAAGTTGGAGTATAAGTTCAATAATCAATGACAAATTGAAGATTATTCTCTAACAAGGTGCATTGTAATAACAACTATTAACACTCTTTCTACTAGTAGAATCTAGAAGTATTGTAATTACTATTAGAAGACAAGATATATACAACAAAAATATTGAAAATTATATTGTGAATTATTTTCACAAAAATTCAAGAAAGGTTAAATACTTATTGTAGTTGACACTAAAAATGTACTTGAAACCTTTCTTTAGGTTGATAAAAATCTATCTCTTATGGTGAGTTTAAAGGAGATTTCTTATAAAACAGAATAGAATAACTCTTTATCATCCAAATTCAAATAAAGAAACAGATTAGTGCTATTATTGACATAAAAAACAATAAGAATCTAATATAAAAAAGTCTTGTGAAATTGTTAAAATTTAGAGACTTCATATCTCAAACCTTATTCATTGAGATTGATTCATGAAAAAAACTTTAAAGCTAGAGTTGAAATACAATGTAAGATAAAATTTTTCATCACAAAAACTATATTGATTAGATTATTTGTGAAGTGTTATCTCTATATGTTTGTTAAATTATATTAAGGAACACAACAATATCAATTTATGAAGGAAAGATAATACTTTCTTATAACATGAGATAAATGAGTATTGACAAAAGGTATTATTAGTACTAATCAAGTGAAGAGACTAGTGAACACGTGCCAAAATTATATGCTGCTTGTAACCAAGTCAAAGCAACCAATTGATGGGATTGATGGAAATCTTAAGCTTTGGAGATCATTTAAGAAGACAATAAGTTTGCAAAGAATCAATTGTTCGTTGGAAGAGAAGAGTTAATGGGATTGGAATCATAAAATGAAGAGACCTACGATTAGGGTTTCAATTATAGGTCCATTCAATCATTAAACAATCCATTATTAAGAAAAATAATTAAGAGAGAAGACAAAACTACAAGAATTATTGAGCAACATAATGCAGATCAACTTGTGCACAGTTATGCGTGGAAGCTCATTGCATGCACGTCAGAGTGAGTACAACAATGCACGAAAGCATTGGTGCTCGTGCAGGATCGCCTCATGCACACAACAAAATGTTTGTGTAATGTTATTGATATGTAATGGTCTCTATATTTCTTATATGCACACAAAGAATTATAGTTTGATGGCACATGAACTTCTAGTATAACAAGAAATTTTGACTTTGGAATACTACTACAATTAGTGAGAGTGACTTACATTATCCTTCATCCCACAAATGTTACATACAAAATTTATCATTTGTTAATGTTTTGTAAAATGATATGTTAATAGTAATCTCTTTAGAATGTGCTGCAAGATCATTCTTTTTGCATCATCATATCTCATACATCACTTGAACGTAATTACTTCTTTCATGATACTTTTAGTCCTTAGTGTAGTTATTGCTTCATGCTATTATGGTATGCCATCATAGGGTCTTTTATATGAACATTCTATGTATTTAGTCTCCATAGTAAATAAAGACATGGCGGCATAGTTGGAGTGGTGCATTGAAGAGGGCTTTTAGGGATATTTGGGAAAGGACCTTGGAAGATGGTGAAGTCGTTGTGGGGCAAATAAGATTGGGAAGATGGAGGTGAAAGGTTGGGATAATTGTACTAGTCAATTGTGGATTGATCGGGCCACACGCTCAAAGTCAGCCTTGGCTAGCAACTAGAAATTTCATAACTCAAACATAACATGATCATATTATGTATGAATGTTATATATAGAATTCCAGTACAAATTGATTGTTCATTTAGTGAATTCTTATTGAAGTTAACATTGTATCCAAACTCCAAATTCAAATTCCAACTAAAATAAATCCTAGATAAACATATAAGATAACATATAATTCCTAATAATCATAATCAAAATTAAGAATACTGAAATTCACAATGAAGCAGCTTTAATCACATTTTTCTCTATGATGCAGTGAAATCCAATCCATGTGTTGAATTATAAAATTGTAATTTCTTAGTCTTTTTGTCCAAAGCTTCAAAAATCACACAAGTTTGACTTCAGATGAGTGAGATAAGTCCAAAACGGTGCAACCATGCAAAATTTGCTTGTAATTTGCTATTTGTGAATAGGGTCGGATGTCTGATCTTAGGATGTCAGCCATTCGATTTATTAGACTTAATAATTTTTTTGCATGCTCATTTTCTCCATTGAATGATCAGGGCAATCGACATCCAATTGTTGCATGTATTGGATGTCCAAATCAAAGAAATCGGTCATATGATCTATGAAAAAGGTTAGGAACACATAGAATCTGCAGTTTTGATGGTGAAGATCAAACCATCTCCTTGGAACTTGTAACATGGCATAAAAGTTGGATTGTTGAAGCTGTAGCCTTCATAAATTTCTTCTTGCTACTTTATGGTATGATGTCATTATTGTATACAAACACATTACCTCATGTGGACTAGTGTTGATCTTGATCTTCGGCCTAATCTACATTATTGTATCTTATCAAATGCAATATTATGACACCATGGAATGTAATCTAATATTTGTTTGTTGTCTAATAATCCATAATGCTTTCCAATGTTTAGGTCCATGATTTCCTGATAACAACTATCCATCACAACTACAAGACAAATATTTTGGTTAATTGAACAAGACTAACAACTACACTTGCACATGGAATTTTGGATATGTTGTTCTTCTCATGTTGAGTCCTAGGACACAATTTCTAAATCAGATGGTTGTTGTTTATTGGAATATCCATGGACTTGTAGTTATTCATATTAAATTTCTTTAGCATTTTCTTAATATAAGTCTTCTTAAAAAGACTTGATATTCTCTTAGAACTGCCTTTAGTGAGCTTCTCACCAAATATAATAGTTGGCTTCACCCATTACTGTTCTAAGTTTGAGGATAAACATATCTTCTTTCCTTTTATCAGATGACTAGCTTGTAAAATATCATTGACATACACTGTTAATATTACTGTCATCTTTTGAATCCATCAGCTATGATACCTTTGTGAAACTTAAATTTCTACTACTTTGATATTCCTTACTTTCATGTACAACCCTATGATGCTTCAAGCATTAAGATTTTGCCCTTTTGTCACAAATCTTATTGGCTCAACCATATAGAACTCTCCATCTAAATCACTAAATAACTTATTCTTAATATTTAGTTGAAATCATTAAAGAAATCTAATTGAGAAACAATAATTAGAATTGTCATGAATGAAGTTGTTCTCACAGTTGTTGAGAAAGTATCTCAACTCCATACTGCTGTGTAAAGTCTTCTATACTATGAGATGAGCTTTGCATTTATCAATGGATCCATTTGCCTTTTCTTTTGTTTTGGGAACCCATTTCTTACCAACAGATTAATCAAGTCGAAGGCTAAATTTCTTTCACTGAATCCATTTCCTTTTGCATTATCATGTCTAAATATTATAATGCTTCTTGTGCAGATTTTAATTCACCAATTTGAGGTTTTGTTTAAAATATTGCATTCTTTATCTCAAATTAATTCACCAATTTCTTTGCTAAGGTCTTCAAAGTCATTTCCTCTTTGGGTTATCTTAATATAAGTAGCGATGGACTAACTAAGGAGATTTCGATAACAAATCAATTACAACTTTTACACCAAGTGATTTTGGTTTTAATGTATCACTACGGTGCAAAATTTCATCAAACCATTTAAGGCTAGCTTTCATTCTTGTTTGGTGTAATATTTTCATCATAATCTTCCACAATATGAAATTTGCAACAAATTATTGAAAACTTTACTCCAACTAAGTGGTTGTTTCTTGGTAAAATTGAAAACATTTCCATAAGGTTAATATAGATTGCTGAAACAAACACGCTTTCAGTTAAACACAAGAGTAAGAGCTTTCAAGATAGATAGAAGCCAAGAATATTTTGGCTGGAACAACTTAGGAATCTATGTGATGAAAAAGGTATGATACAATAAATGACTATTCCATATGCTCAATAGATTGGTGTTTTTGAAAGGAAGAATAGAACCTTGTTTGATATGATTCGTTCCACAATGGCATAAGCAATTTTTTTTGCTTAATTGTGTGCCATTAAAATCAACATAAACAATTCTTTATGAGATGTTAAATGGGCTGAAGTCTGACTTAAGAAATCTGAAACCTCAAGGGTCAATAGTATATTTTCATGTGTTTAGGCATAGTTTTGGAAAGTTATGGATTAAAGGAAAAAAGTGTATGTTTATAAGATAACTTGAACACCATGGGTTATGCTTTCATTGGATAAAAATGAAAACATAGCTATAATTGAGTTAGAATCTTAACTTGGGTGTTCTTGGATGATGAATTCTTAGAAAAGCTGAGGTTAACATAGACATTCAATTTCTTGCGCTAGATTGTCAAGGAAATTCTATTCCAATTGACCCAGTGGGAAATGTTAAGGCCTTTCTTACTAAGGATAATAGGAATGAAATGTATATAGATATATTTCATATATATTATGGCATATTATCACTATATCAAACTTTTTTGGTTACCCATACTAACCAAATAAGTGTTTTCTAAGAATATGTTTTGACATCTTAAGACTATGGTCTTATATATATATATATATAAATATATATATATATATATTATTTTCTTGATATTCGATATAAGACTGTTAATTTTTGTATCTCTCCACCTAGAGCTCTACTAGGAATTATTCTTCTTTATCTTGTGATTCCACATATAGGATATCATTTAGTGATTACTTTTCACCCTCTTTAGCATCATTATCTTTCTCTTTGTTTATTCTTGAACTATATTGTACTATAGAAGGTATAACTAAGATACTATATTATCACACTTTTGGTCACTTTATCAAGGCATTGTTTTTCTTTGGTTGTCTCATACTAGCCAAAATGGGCTTTATTCCCAAAAAATGTCCTGAAATTTTAAGATTATGGTCTTATATATATAGTCTAAAATTATGCTCTCTATCATTAATATGGGACTATTTATCTCCATGCCTCCACTTAGAAGTGTTAAAAACCTTCCTTTTGTGATTCCATCCTTGGGACCTGACCAAAAGATCATGCCTTGCTTTATTGGTCCTAGGTGTTAAAATATCTATCCATGGGATCATAACATTCATAAAAGTAGTATGTTCTTTACCTTTCTTTTGAAGGATTAAGCAGTATTATCGAAATTAGATCATTCATAATGTGATTTTGTTCTCTACCATTGTTTTTAGTCAGCAAATCTTTAACCATGTTATGTGTGTATGAAATGTTGGAATTAATACCCTCAATTAAGGGATGTGATTGGCATCACCTCATGATAGAGTGTGTCTACCCATGATCATTCTTATAAATGGCACTCAATCCTTCTCTTTTTGTAAGTTGCAGCTTCAAGGCTCTATAAATAGAGTATATACTTTTCTTTCTCCCCTCAATCTTTTTTAAGGGCGTTTGAATTGCTTTAGCATTATGGGATTGTTCTTGTGTGTCAGGTAATGTATTCCACAGCAAACAATGCCATCATTGCTTCAGCTGTTTTTCATGTTACCTCCTCTGAGTGAAGACATCACCATCTTGCTAAAGAAACTCGTTGAAATGCAATCTTAACTTCCTGCTATGTTTGAAGTTATGCATAGATTTATGAATATTGAAATTGAACAAAATGATCATTCAACTTGTTTAAAAGCTTGTTTGCTCTTGTGTTCCCATTCTTTTTTAATTATTTTCACAAACAAGAGGTAAAATGTTCATCTCTTTGGTTGAAAGGTTATCTTTAACCTTTTTCTAACCCTTTCGTATGCTCCAAGGGATTATTAGGAAAGCCAATTTCAGCTGGATTGTGTTGGAGATTTTGGCGACAATAATTACTTTGGCAATGATCTCCTATAGTTATTTTCGATACTAAGGGTTGTTCTAGTCAGTGCTTGAACTATGTACATTGTTGAAAATTGTTGGAACACTGTCAAATGCTGGGCATATGTTACTGAGCAACTAAAGTTTTTGGATTGCACATCTGAAAAGTTTCTTCAAACAAGACAATGCAACTGTCATTTTATGGCAGCAATGACATAAAGAATACTGGAAGCAATGACAATACTCAAAATGGATGTTGCTACTCTAATAGAGGAGAACAAACCCACGGCATAGCACTGAATCAAAGTCCCTTGGAAAAGATTAGACAGGTGAGAGAAGCAAAAACATCACTTTTAGTGCCTTATATCAACCCCTTAAAAGAGTGCAGATGAGTATCATTTTATAAGCTTTACCATGGTCCCCTTTATTAGGTTGTGCCCAGCACGCCCCTCATTTAAGGGGTGTTTATTCCAACATTCGATATTAACCTTAAGAATATTTTCAATTCTAACTTAAAAATGAGCATTTAATTTGTTTAAATTTTCTTATAGTTTATTGCAAAATGTTATATTGTGAAGTTTATGATGACGATAAATCAACGAAAAAGAAGGAAAATTAGCTTCAAATGACTAGATGAAATTTGTGCGCAAAATGATTGTTTGTAGTCAAAATTGCTTGATGTAGGGGGTGTAATTCATTTTTCTTGGCTTGACTACTTATATTAGGGATTCATTCCTGTTTCCTATCTTTCTCTTGGATTTTGTCATTCATAATATTAGAATGTTTTCCACCTTCATTTTGGGAAGTTAAGTAGGTTTTTCTATTATTTTTAGCATGGATCAATGTTGAATTTTGCTGTTCCTCAAAGTTCATTTTGCATTCAAGGAATGTTACTAAAATGTATTACTAAAAAAGTTTTTTTTATTCCATTGTTTGTTTAGTTAACTTGAACAAAGAGAGAAAGCTGCTCTCACATAAGTGAATTTGTAGCTTCTGCTTTGTCTGGGAAGATGAAGTAGATGATGCATGCATAAAGAACTGGATGCTTTTTCTTTTGTTTCATGTACAACTCAAAAGCTATGGAAAATTTTGGAAAACAAAACAACCAAAAAATTTTGTGAAACCAAGCCTTTATGTTACATGCCACTATGATGCTTACTACTTTCGAAGAAATTTGAGGGTTCCTGCATATGATAACTTGAAGTGCAATTTTGTAATCAACATTAGTATAAGATGCATATTGACTTCCAAGGATGTTATTGTTCCACCAATTGAAGCAATAACCTAGCCATTTGCATGTCCTACGTATGCGTTATTGTAATGCATAAATCTGGTTATGCATCACTAAAAATTGTTGTGTTTCCGATCATAGTGGTATATTATTATGTTCTTCGGTTCCATGTAGCTTTAGTGGTGTTAGGTCAAATTTTGTGGACAAGTTTACTTTTATAGCTATTCTTCTCTTTTATTGGCACATATATTGAAAGTCATAGTTTTTTTAACTTGAAGCTTTATGCTGCAGGTTTTATAGTTTACTCTTGTGTGGTCGTGCTTTTGGTTCTGGTCCTTATTTTTAAATTCGTTGCACATTATGGTCAAACACATATGTTGATATATATTGGAATTTGCTCCCTCATGGGCTCTCTCACGGTATGTTGTTGTCAAAAACTGCCTTGCATGAGTAAATTGTGCTCCTGCATCAATTTTTGTCAACTTGAATTTTGGTTTCTGTGCCAAACAGGTTATGTGCATCAAGGCACTAGGAATTGCCATAAGACTCACATTTTCAGGGATGAACCAATTTATTTATGCACAAACTTGGTTTTTCACCATTTCTGCAGCTATATGCTGCATTATCCAGTTGAATTATCTAAACAAGGTAAATAATTTTTTTGCATACTTTTGGGAAAATTATTACTTATAATATGATTTTATGTTTGTGAATCTGTATTCTCTTTATTCAACAGATGATCATTATGTATGATAAATATTGTTGTTAACTTGAAGGTTGAAGACATCTCATTAATTTGATTGGATTTTGGCTCAAATCAGATCAGATTATGAGCCATTTTTAAGTCCAACTTTGTTGCAGTTGAAGTGTTACTAGCCGGCCATGACTTAATTCTAGACTTGATTGAAAATGTTCTAAAGTGGATCGATATTACTACGTGTCTTTGTGTATATTTGTGAATTCGTCACTGTTAGCATATTATCCATACAAATGAATGAATTTGTTTTCATAGAATTTACAAAAGATCAAAAGTTTGTGAAAACTTGAATCAGTTTAAGCTCAGATCTGCAACCAGTGTGTTAGGCATAACTTTGATTGAGATTGGAAAATGTCTATTCCAAGGTTTGTATCATATTGATATGAGATTGAAGAGCATTAATTAATTCTTGAGTCAGAGCCATATCAACCAAAGTTATAATCATTGGTTATTCTAATTATAAACTACCTCATCATTTTCTTGATGGTCAATAAACATCCCCTTTATGGGACTGGATAAGAGGGAAGGGATCATGGGGTAGTGAGGGTAATGTCGTAGTAGAGTGGGGGTGTGACAAATCAAAACTTACTATTAAATAATGAATTAAAGAAACTAGAAAGTAAAGAATACAATGATTTTAGGTTTGCTCAACCTAGATTTCCTATGTTCAGCTCCTTGTGATCATTCATGTAGCTCTTCAAGCTTTTACTTAATCATGTCTTTTGTGGCAAGTTAAAAGCTTTACAATCTCTTCTTAGCAGAAGTTTCTTATTGAAAAAAAAAATGAATTACAAATAAAAAAATAAAGAAAATTTATATTTTTTAGTAATTTGGTTATGCATCACTAGTAAATTTATGTTTTATTTTTGTGAATAAGGCTTCTATTTTCATTTATTTTTATGTTAAACTAATTTAAAATAAAATTAATTTTGAAATATTAGAAATTAAATTAGTATTTTAAATAATTAATAAAAACCAAAGTTGAATCCATCACCAAAACTAACCTAACTACTTAAATAATGATCTTTTGACCATAGTACTAAGATTGAAAAGGAAACTCTATTCTTAGGTTTTTGCCAAGATTTTGGATTTGATCTCCCTCACACACTATTTGTATATGCCATTAACTTAAAAAGTTCTAATTATTACTTTTTGGTTGTGAATCAAAAGTTAAAGCTCAAAATATTAATGGTGGTTCATTCAAGAAAATATGTTAGAGCATAAATTTGGATATTTTGAAGGAAATCATTACCAAAAGTTTATCTTTTATTCGAAGCATACTGTAAGAAGTTTAGGATCAATAAAATGCTTTATGATAAACTCTAAAAAGATATATGAATCAAGTGCTTTCTTTCTTTAGTTGAACTTCATGTTTTATGAATAAGGCTTTATGATTTATATTTTTCTTTCAATTAACAAGTAGAGGTAAGGGAATACCTCATCTTTTTTAACGAAGTTCCTTGCAATATCTTGCCAAAATAAGAACATTAGCAAAAGGTATTAAATCTTAAGCTAACAACTCTTTTTTCATAAGGCAACCCAAATTGGGTAAAATGCCTCAGAAAAATTATCATTGCACTTTTCTTTTAGATAGTTTTGTAACAACAAATTTGCTTAATCAGCTTTTCGTTATGGTTAATAACCCAACTTAGTGCCTACAAAAAAATGTTGGCACTTTGTTTTTTCAATAGATTTGAGTGAGATTGCAAAGTTGGAATAATTACGCTTTTTGAGTCTTCCAACTTAAGTAATACAATCCTCTTTCTTGTGTGGGGGCATTTCAAAACTTGGAATGAGTTGTTGGGGACTTTATTTGGGAGTTTCATAGTGAAAGGATGATCGTGGTGGCACATTATATGCAAGTCAATGGAAACATTAATTATTTTGGGTTTGATGGTCTTGGTGCACTAAATAAGGCACTTTGTGATTGATTGAAAATTAAATGTGATACGAATCTTGAGAGTAAATATAAAAAGAAGAATTTTAGCTTTAATGGTTCGAAAGAGAAGTGTGAAGATTCAAAATAATGGAGGAATAATCATTATGCGATACCTCGAACTCTTGAACATGGCAAGTAAGTTGTGGTAAAGGAGCAAAGATGAGTTGGGAAGACAAGTTGAACTATTTCAAAATTCTTCAAGGCAAAGTGGTAAAACACCTCCGTATGGAAAAACCAACAACATTGGTTTTTGTTTCAAGAGAAGAATAATGGAAGGAGTGCTTAGGAGAGAGGTGCATACCTAGGGATATTTATGTTCAAATATTTATGGAGATAATGCATTTTTAGGATTATTCTCGAGATGAAGCTAGTTGGAATAATGCAAAGTATGAAAAGTTCTTGGATGTCCCAACTTACATTGTTATTTGAAACAACAAGAAATGGTTTGGTAATTGGATATGGGAGGAGATTTGGAATGCAATGTCCTTGAAAGGATCTAGCTTTTCTTTCGGAATGTAATGCATAGAAATCTTATGATTCAGCATAGATTATGTCAGAAGAATGACATCAAGACGATCTAGTGGAGTTTATGATGCAAGATGTCTAGTTTTGTCATAGATCATGGACCAGATCATAAGAAAGAGACCACAAAGGACTTGTATAGATGTTTTCTTAGGTTTATTTGTTTTTTTTAGAATTATTAAGTTGTAATAAGTCATTGATGAGCTCTTTAAGGATTTTTTGTTTTGTTTCAACACATTTTTCTATTTGTTTATATTTTATTTATTATTATTATTTTATTAGGTTAGAAGGTATGTCTATCTTTGTAATTTTGGTTTAATATATTTTTATATACTATTTAAACTTCAATAATGAATGGAAAAGAAGATTTTGATTTTTTGTTATTAATTGAGAACCGAAATATTTTGAGATGTAGGTGTACACAAGTGGTGTCCTTTAACAAATGCATAAGCTGGCCTTATTCTCTATTCCAGGTTGCAACCTAAGTTATCCCTGTTGTTGTTATTGTTGTTGTTGTCATTTTCATCTTCTTTTTTTCCTTCTCGGCCAGGACATCGTTCGATTGTACTCTTGCCTACTTGCTCACTTGCACTTGTCCACTCATCTGCTGTCCACTCGTCCACATGCCTAGTTTCTTGTAATTGCTCGTGTATTCTATGTCTTGCACTTGCGTAGAACCCATGTAGCTCATCTACTCGTTAGCCTTGCACCTTTGCTTGATATATTCGTGTTCTTGCACTATGCACTCGACACTCTTTTCGCATTTATGCAATGTCTTATGCTCTTGTGCTTTTAGGATCGTACACCCCCTAGGCATATTAGTGTATTGAACTATGTCTTAGCACTTGTTTACACACTTGTGTGTGCATATGTCCACTCATCTAGACCCTGCTCTGTGCTTATCTGCTCACTTGTGTGCACATTGCAATCATCCTACAAAGTGAGCAATACGTGTTCAGTAAAATGAACAATACCATGCCTTATAAAGTGAACAATATCGACCTACATCTATTTACATCATTTGGTGCTAGAGCTCAATCCTATTGTCTCTACACGACCACATCAATTTCTAACAATGCTCAAACAACAATATGGAGTAAAGGAATTGATCCCATGTGTAACTTGTACGGTTTGAAGGAAGAAGGTTTATTTCATTATGGTTGTGTGAAATTCCAAGGGATTTGGAGTGAATATGCTATCACTTAGATTGAAGACAACAATTGTTTTATCTTCAGAAACACAAATGGCTTCATAGCAAATTTTATTTAAATGTGATCTCTTGTAAGAGCTATATGCATGACATAAATTAGAAGCTCTAATTTGTGATTGTTGTTTACGTGCTACCTATTTGGAGTAATACAAAGTGCACTAGTTAGGCTTAAATAGATTAATGGAGGGAATAGATCACATCAAGTATATTTTATGTGATTGTCTATGAATTGGGTATTTTTTTGCTTAATAAGGTGTTAGGTTTGGAGAATGTCAATGTCCTTACTGTAGTTTTCTAATACTACGAAACAACTATGTAGAGGTCATGTGAGATTCCATAGGGACCTTTGGTGGAGGCTTTAGGGGAAAAAATGGGATGGCTCTACATTCTAGAGATAGAAGTTTAGGATGTTAAAAGAAGTATAGAAGTGCTTGGCACCTTGGCTAAAATAAGGCAATGATGGAATTAGTTGTGCACCAATCATTACATTACTAAAAGATAGAAGGAATTATGTCCCTTTACCAAAGTTTGTAGAACATATTCATGTATTTCTATCAAGAGATTAGGTTGTTACTTTACATCAAGTGTATGAAGAAGAGAGTTAGTGTTGATATGATGGCTAAGAAGGCCTTAACGTATCAAGATTTCAGCACAGTTAAAGCAAACCCTACTAAGTTGGAAGGGTCTAGTTCCTTATGCCTATGACTTGTACTTTTGCTGTATTAAGTGTAGAACTCAATGTCTTTTCAAAATCATAAGAGAACTTACTTTCTACATGTTATACATTTTGAATGGAAGGATTCAAGGTAATGACTAATCTCTAGAATGTAGAATAAGCAATATATAAAGTGCACCCAATCATGCTCAACATTAGTAGGGTTTGCTTGTTATCAATGTGTTTCTCTCCACTTTTGCTTATAGGATTTTGAACTATGCTTATCATATAGCCATGGAATGACTAACAACTAATTCCATAGCGATGATATTCGTCATGTGCCATTGAAGTAAACACAAGGCGTCTTCTTAGTTTTTTCAGAAAAGATTCTTCTTGATGGACACTCAAAGTTACATTAATTCTTATTGAACATAACTACATTGCTCTATTCTATGGAAATCATTGTATTCTAATTGAATGATACTAGCTTACAATATACAATCTTTTTATTTCAAGCAGCATTCTTAATCTGTGCAGGCACTGGATACATTCAACACTGCTGTGATATCTCCTGTCTACTATGTGATGTTCACATCTCTCACCATCTTTGCAAGCATGATAATGTTTAAGGTAACATATAAATTTAGATGCCATATTTCTTACATTAATTATAATGTTTTGTAGTCAACCAATTCCTTTGAAAGCTCTTTGATAGTTGGGTATTTATTATTAACTTACTATCTATCTAGGAAATGATTTCTTAGGAATAAGATTATGTTGTTTCTTTACCATCTTCTAATACAAATGTTAAGGGAGAGAAGAACCTTTCATTCTCCAGACTAGGATTTAGAAATTTACATGAGAAATTATATCTTTGGTTTACTTATGAGGAGACCTTGACACCTTTGTTTGCACTGCAAGCAAACATTTGAAAGCTAGAGATTATACATTTGGACTTGAACTTGTGCTAGATCTTTAACTCTTGGTTCTCTCTTTGGGTTTAGGGATCAAATCATCTCTTTTGATGAACACCATTAAACTATAAAAATCATATTTTTTTTTTAAAGTCTTTGTGTATCATCCAGGACTGGGATTCTCAAAACGCATCACAGATCATAACTGAGATATGTGGATTCATAACAATCCTCGTAGGAACCTTCCTTCTTCACAAGACCAAGGATGTGGGTTGCTCAGCCTCTGAGCAACCCATTTTACCAGAAACCGAGCTCCAAAATCGCCATTGAAATCAATCTACTATCATCCATCAAACATTTCAAGCTGTTTTTGGTGGGCAAATAGGTGATTTATAGCTAACATTTTTATTTATTTATCTATTTATTTTTGGAGATGAGAATTAGAAACGAATATAGTTGATATCTAGAGAGAAAAAGCTGTATTAATTCATTAACTTCTTGAGCCAATTTTTTAATGAAAGCTGTAGTTGATATAAATTTGATGTAGAAATGTGTATTTGTAAACCTTGAAGCCTTCCTTGTAAACAATAAATGTTCAAATTTAATCCATTTCATGAGCTAATTAGGTGGTTGTTTGTCTTTCAAAATAAATTAAAGATGGTTTGGTCTCCAGAAAAATTCAAAATTGCTATAAAAATTGCACTTTGTACTACAGATTAATAGATGATGATTCAAATTTGACTCAAATGTTAAACAATAATCTTCTTCAGCTCTCATTTTTATCCCTAAAAAATCATAATCAAGAAATAGAAATACATATTAGTTGAATCATAGCTAATTTAACAAATTTTTCAAGTTGGTTGAATCTCTTTTCTATTTGCTTCTTTAACCTCTTCTAGAGTCTTTTCTTTTGGGTGAATTGAGAAAAAAAAAAAAAAAAACTCTATTTAGGTTATTTTTAGTTATTTAATTCATTAAATCCAATTAATTAGATTTATGAATTAATAAGTTATATAAAAAACTCCAAAATCATCAAATTTTAAGTTTAATAAACTAGAATTTAATATAATATTTAATAAATCCTTCTCTTTATTTTAAATTTCTATTACAAGAAGAAAGAGTAGATATCAACAATTAAATCATCAATTTTTTTTTCTCACAAATCAATTGGTATAACATTTATATGTTATAGGATTATGTGTTGTATGGATATTTAAAACTACAATGTTATCACTTATAAAATTTTATTTGATAGAGTAATATTTGTCATCAATATGTTTCTATGTAAGGTGCAAAATACTCACATTGACACAATAAATAACTTGTAAATCTTAGAATGTTGTTAAGCCTTTAACCTAATTACTTAAATTATATAGTTGTTTATTTAAGTTATGTGTATTTTATCTTAGTAATAGAGAGACTTATTGTAGACTATAAAAATCATTTTTAAATAATGAGAATAAATATAAATCTCTAATCTTCTTTTATCCCAATTTTTAATATAATTTAAACCATTAAAACCATCATCTCAAATATCTTAAAACTATGTATATACTTCTCAAAGAGGCTTAATATGCTTAATCATGTACTAACTAATGATATGATAATATGAAAAGCATTAAAACAAGTGCATGACACAACATACATAACATTGCTCCTTGTACTTGTATAAAACACATTAGTATACAACATTTTTCATCTAAATGATCTCACAAATTTGATACTCAAAAGTAACCAACCAATTGAAACTAACTTTTTGAGGCCTTGCATATATATTATATTTTTCAAATTATATTATAAAAATCTCTCTTTCAAACTTAATCTCTAGTAAACATTTTTCTCAAAACTCACCTTTTACTTGCAAAAAGCTTTTTTTTTCAAAGTTTTTTTAAAACCTCTTTTCAATCTCATTTTGAAAATTGCAAGTTCTATCAAACAATGTATATTGTTTGCTTACTAATTTTTCCATAACTTTTTTTTTTAATATTTTTTTACTATAGAAACAATTCTTTATCCTTTAAATATCTAATTTTCTCAATCTTAAATATTTTATTCATGTTATCATGATCTTTCATATCAAATATAGTATTAACTCACACTTTAGTTCTTATACTTTAATTAATGCATCAACATAAAAAAGAAATAAATAAAAAATCACTGAACATGTCATCTACTTGAGTTTTTACATTTTAATCTAATAAATATTATCCATAAGGATCAATATGTATGTCATGTATTATATTTTGAGACATACTTAATGTATAATTAATTTGTTTCAATTATAAGATTATGTTGTCTTTCTTTTATGTAACTCTAAACTTGTATTATCTTATATGAATATTATGATATTAAATTTTTTTCTATTGAGTTTGAGATGAAAGTTTCATTTATTTTTTACTCACATTTTTAGATGCTATGGATGAACATTATAGAATATTAAAGAAATAATATTATAAATTGACAAACTTAGAAAATGGTTGAATGACAAATTTTATAATATTGAAATTATTGCATTTTGACATCTTCAAATCCTTAAGAAAAAAAATAATAAAATGCTATTATTAGTACAACATCAAATACAATAAGTGTACCTTATTTAGCCTATAAATGTTACTATTATATTATTTTTTTTTACTATTTTCTTTTATAAAGTATTTTTCTTTAATTCTCAAAATTTATTTTACAAAATTGTGTTAATAAAAGTCAGGAAAAAATAATATGTTGGTGGTGTTATGAGTGTCATAATAATATTGAATTACATATATTTCTATTACATATTTTTTTACTATTTTTTGTTATAAATATGTTTTTTTTAATTCTTGAAGATATATGTTACAAAAGTTTATATTAACAAAGGTTGGAAACAACAATATGTTAATGGCATTATAGATGTCACAATAATATTAGGTGGATGATCTAGCCATCATAGAATAGTATTAGAACAAAAGAAAAATTAAACTTAATTATTTATTTTTTGGATACATATATATATATATATATATGTATAATTTGTATAATTTGTATCATCATGTACTAATGTGATAGATATGAAATCAAATATTATGTCACAAAGCTATTAAAAGTTTTCAAAACAGCATTTTTTGAACTAATCATACATACTTAAATTGCTTTAAAATAGTCATGAATATAGACTATCGACATCCTCAAATAAAAATAATACAAAAGAAGTTCCCACATATCCATATTACTCTAAGTGCTATTTATTGCAAATTGATATTGTAAAGCTTAATAAGAACATAATACTTACAAGGTTTAATGTAGTAGTTCTTTATCCATAAAACAAACCTCTTTTGTTTGATCATAATAATCCCCACTAACAAATATCTAGGTTTAATAATACAACATTAGGAGAAATAAATAAATAAATAAAACTACACTTATAATTGTGCTACCCTATAAATATATATTATCATTTTTTTTATCTTCAATAAAATCATGACTCTCTTGAAAAAAATAATACTTTATTTTTTAGTAAAAATGTACAACTTTTTATATCCAAATAATCTATAGAGATAAGATTTTGTATGAGGACAAAACATATTTGACATAATTCTTGAATTGAACAAAACCTATTTCTATAATTATATAATTCATATTATCACTTACAAGAATATTTCTAACATTAATTGAGCTTAAAGTAATATGTTAATTTTTGTAAGATATTATATGCTATGAACAACCATATTTTAGAATCAAATTTTCTATAAACAAGATGTATTAATCTATTACTGAAATATAAAACTTGTTGTCAACTACTTCAAAAATGACACAAAACCCATTTCTCCTCTCAAACTATAATACCCACTTAAGTAAAAAAACTTTACCTCATGTCCCGTTTACTTGTCTTTCATTCTTAAAAATAACTTTGTCTATTTTATCTCCTAAGACTTTCTTTTATAAACTCACTTAAACTTATTTAATTCAACTATTTTGTAATTATGATTTTTTTTCTTTTAAAGAATTTTCCCAAAAAAACCTATATCCCCTTTTATTCCTTCTTAGCAACACTCTTTTAGTCTCGAGTTCTTATCAAAACCAACTTTGAGATCAACCCTTATATTACATAAATCTTAAAATACTTTAAAAAAGAAGCTTCACTTGCTTCTACCTTCATTCATTTCTCAAAACAATTAAAAAAAAAAAAGAAATCAATGCAATTATATTATATAGATGACTATCATTATTATTATTATTAAAACAAACATATACTCCTCTCATGAGCACACATATTGGCCGTTCATCTTGACTCCTCAACCGTTGATATTTGGTACGCCCCATTTCCCTTGTCGCCACCACTTGAGGAGCTCACACTTGTCGTAGAATCGGGCGGCGCAGTCGAAATTGTACACCACGGCGATGTCCACCGCTTGAGGATCCTTCGGGTAGCAGCCATTCCAGAATCCCTTGTAACACCCATAAACCGGGTTCGCCACCCCACCGTCGACCTCCCCTCTGTCCAGCTTGCGTTTGTAGGCGAATATCCTCGAAAACGAGAGCGTTCCCTTCGTCAGCGACGGGTACGGGTTCACCAACGGGTCATCCACGATCAACTTTAGGGCATCCACCAGGCTCTTGGAGTACTTCTCCAGCTGCATTTTCCCCCATGGAAACCAATCGGGTTATTAGGTATGACCTGTTTGAGGAGTCGGCGAGGGGCGCTTACCTCGATCGGGTCGACCTTTCTTCGGTCGGTGCTTGGGGGCGCGGAGATGTTCAGCTCGTGGAGGATCCACCGAACCGTGCTGAGGGTCCACTCCGCGGTTTGGCCGGCGGGGGGATGGGGGAGGTGGCGGAGGTGCTCCTTAATTAGTTCGATTTCCGGGACGCGCGCGTTGGCGGTGTGGGTTGAGAGGGTGAAGCAGAGGAGGACGACGACGAGGAGGGTTAGGGGAATCGCTTGTTTCTTCGGCATTGTTCCCGCTTCTCTGCTTCTGGGTGTCGAGATCTTTCTGTGGGAGGTGCTATTTATGGTGAAAAAGCTTCGGTTTTTCGTTGGATTTCGGCGAACTGAAGCTCAATTAACAGAGGTTTTGCGTTCTTGAGCTGTTTTTGTTCATCTTTTATTGGAGAAGATGAATGAAACTGGCATTGCTGTATGGGACATTTAACGCTGTAGGGAGTTTCTTCCAACGTAACTTCGACAACTATACCTTGACTTAAAACGGTATTTAAATTTAATCACAAAATAATTAACAAATTAAAAAATATATTATTAATATGAATTTGTTGTTCATATCAAACACTTCATTTGTTGTAGTGTTCAATAGGATAAAGTCTTAGTTATAAGATCATAATTTAGATAAGAAAAAGATCAATATATGCATGTATTTTAACTTTTGATAGCATATAAAAGTTTACTTTTATTTGATATGATGAGACATTATGAGCTCTTTTGGCTATTTTTCTTATATTACATTGCTAATTCTCATAAACCCTAGCTTTTTTTATGATGTTTACTTTTATGACTAAGCTTCACCTCAATTGTGTCTCAATCTTGTGTTCTATTTAAGTTCTTGATCGATGCTTAAGTGTCTTATTATGGATCTAGCTTAAGGTTTCTTGTTATTGACATTATTGTTAGATTAGTATTATTTTTTATTTTTCTTATTTTAACTCAAACCACTTTTATCCTTCCCATCTTTTACATGTTAAAGATGGGTCGAGCACCACCCAGTATCACAACATGGTGGCCACTTGTTACATATGGCATCTTATTGGCCACAAACCAATCATGTGATAGCCCACGAGCCATCAAAAGCCACTCAATCATAACCTAATGTCGAATATCATACCAATTTTTATTTGTCATTGTTAACCACTGTATCATTAATCATCATCAGTTGCTACTCATTATCATCATCCATCCTGATATAATCTATTCTAAAATGCACTCATATGTTTTTACTTCACTTTTCTTTCTAACTAAACCAAATAATATATAATAAAAAATGAAACTTTTTAATAAGTAATAAAATTATATTTTGAGAAATAATTTCTTGAGTTTTATTAACAAAAATAAGTCCCAATTCTTCTTTATTCACTTACATCAAAACAAACGAACCCTTAAATATAACAAAGAGAGAAAATTATGGAACTTTTTTTCATAAAAAAATGGGCAAAATCAAGGGCAAAAAATAGGATCAAGGAAATGAAAAAACAAGTGAAATTATGCTTTGTTAGAACATGAAAAAAAGAGAGGAAGATTTGACAACTTCTTGATTTCAAATTTATTTTTGATAACTAATGTAATGTTAAGATTTATAAATGAAAATTTCAGATTGTATAGAGAATTACATGTTTAGACTATAAATTATGTAAATATAGTTGGTTTGGAAAAAAGAAAAGAGTAGCATAGCAAAGAAATGAAATTTACGTAAAGCTATTTCTTTCTCAACTATATCTTTGTCATTTCATTGCATCACTATTCCTTGTCACAGCTTATTTTGTCATTCATCTTGATTATAATATGATTTATCTTGATATGATACTATTTTGTGTTATTAGGTAAAGCGGATTGATGAAGCATGACACTACAACCTTTCTAAATCTATCATCTTCCCTTGAGCAAGTGAACCCAAACTATGCTTCACAACAAATGTACTCTCGACAAACATGACTTCATAGAACTAATCACATTACTAACGCAAGACCTCTCAAACGACAAGCAACAACTTAAGTTTTTCTATAAAGATAACATCTTGTTTATGATTTTAGTATTTTGATTGTCGCAAATTTTTACATCACTTGTGGTCGTCTAATTGTATATAATCAACTCCACTATATTTCATCACATCATATTTTGTATAGTCGTCACTTATAACATAATTGATACATCTACATGACATTGACAAATGAGTATTATCCTCGAGCATACTTGAGGCACTCATGCTACATTATGGGTACAAATAAAACCAATGCTACATTATGGGTACAAATAAAACCAACATCGATGCTCAACAACACAACCATCATATCATAATATGGCACAACCATTTACTTTCCTTTGGTCAACAAGGCTTCTACAAGCAATGCCTTTCATAGATAGTCCCTTGAGACCTTTATGCCAACTTTTGGCCACTTGTCATCAAAGACTTTCTAGTCCTCCTACTTGAGACTTTTCTTCAACCTCCACATTTACCTCTTTGAATGAAGGTGCCATCAACTACAATTACTGACACTAGTGCAACCAAACAAATGGTTCACCCCAACAAATCTTGCTCACTTCACCTATTCTCTACAACTTCGGAAGTTTTTGCAAAGTAAGTCTTTTACTTGAACTACACATATGGCAACCATTAATTAGCATCTTACAAAAGCTTGGGTAATCAATAATTCCCAATTTACTAAAATAACATTTATTGATTAGCAAGTAAATTTTAAAAAGAAATCTTTTAACTTTTTGGATGAATTAAACTAACTAACTTTATCATCTTTTTTGTTTGATGAAAACAGAATACATGAATCCAAACCTTCAAGAGACAACATATCTCGTTAACACCTCTGACATCAATATTTTCATATAGAAATAAATTCTCAAGAAACACAAGACACTACCCATTATCTCTTACTTATGTCTACAATCCCTATCCAACCCTTGCCACACTACTTTGATCACCATCTCCACCAACCAAGGCCCATCATCGTCATCTTCGATTTCTCAACACTCAAAACCTTCGTCAAGGATCCATGCTTTCGAATGCAAAGACGACTTTTGGATTACAAATATTCACATCCAAGATCTCAATGATCACAACAACCATGATGACAAAGAAAAGGCAAATTCACTACCATATGCATCCCAAATGCAACTTCCTCATCCTCGCCACGAGCTCGAAGACTACCAGAGCTAAAGAAGAATAAGGGTGCAAATATAAGATGATTATAACCGAGTTGTTTGTTACCAATAAAGGCCAAAGCTTGATGACTGCATGAGTGGATGAGCAAAATATGCACCAAGAGTCAAAGCTGCGATTGTAAGATAAGGCAGTCTCATGAATTCTTTGAAGTAGCCTTTGGGCAGTCTCTGTCGCCCATCGAGGATCGCAGCAAAAGGAACAACGCTCGTCCTTCTCTTCAGAGCATCGAAGGCATCGCCATAACGCAATGCAAGTCTTCTATCACCATTCCATACCCCAAACAAGTGGTGGCCAATCAAACCAATGGAAGTTGCCACAGCCACCGAGTTACCGATCCATAGTGTGTGGGCTAAGCACCATATCACTTGGCCAACCATCTGTAATGTGCACATTCAAATGTTGTTATAATGTATAAGACTGAAATGAAATCGAAACTTCAAACCTTAGTTACAAGTAATGAATATAGTTATTTTACTTGTGGATGACGGGTGATTCTTATGATTCCAGTTTCCCATAGATGCATTTTTGGCTTATCCACAGCAGCAACTTCCAATAGATTAAACGTCGATGGATACAGAAAGAAGAAGGAGATGAAGGATGAGAGCCACACAAACTCGTGCACACCAGGGACACCCTGAATTTGCCATAGTTGAGCACCATCATATCTGTGATTGATGAAGTAAACCTAAAGGTTGTATTTTGATGAAAGATGTTTAGTGTGAGAAAGTTTCCAGCCCAAGAAGGCTAAGTACTTAAACTAAACAAGGATGATTTAAGAGCCAGCAATGGAGCAGGGTGTCTGTGGGAAGGGGCAATCAATATAATGGCTTGATGAGCTTACAATTGAGCTGAGAGCTAACGGAAGCGACACCCCGGCAAACAGTACACGATAGGCTCTCTCGCCAATGAGCTTCTCTCCAGCATCTCTAAAACTTGCCAAACCGCTATGTACAATGGCAAATATGAAGATAAGAACAAGAATTACAACCTGCACAAAAGGTTTTAAAAAATTTCAAGGAACTCGCTCTCATTGCAACCAAGGTAGAAATGATAAGCAAGTCGGGCAATGTTTGACAATGCACACGATGAGATTAAAGTTAAGATGCAATGAAAAAAAAAAAGTAAATTAGAAAACAAAATGTTCAAATCAGGATTCAAATTGGGTTTAATATATCCTTAAATGAGCATCTAAAGACCAAAAAACTTAGACATATGAGTAAGGATCACATTGATGGTATATTAATGCTCTAACATTATGCTTATTTTATAATGTCAGAGTCGATCTGATCTCGAACATGTTCAACGACCACTACCTTAAGTAACAATCCCATCCACAATGTTCATCATGCCACTCCCTCCTTTAACTCTAAAATCTTCTGACTAACCAAATCAAATACCATGTTAAATATCAAGGATACCAAAGTAATCCATAATGTTTTGATCACTCGTATGAGTCATAGGTGGTTTCATACCAAGAGCTATGCAAACACACCAGCAAATAACGTTTTAGCAAAGAGTTTTTTGTGCAGAGAAACCATGCCTAATTGCACCTGATGATAGCCACTAAAATGATGCTTGGTTCATGTGAAGTTAACTGGTAACAAATTCCAAAAAGAAAGACTAATTCTTAGTTAATTTTCATGCTAAATTACTATAACTACTTATTTCTTGTATGACATGAGCTTGCTTTATCTTACTTTTTAATTATAAAACAATTCTTAAACAGGGGGAACTTGTTCATCCAACAAGTTGTTCATGTATATATATAATGCCTTTCTATAGCACAAGATAATGAAAACGATAGGAAAGGATGTCTAATTGTTTCATTGAAAGCAAGAAGATAAAAAATAGACCAAAATTAAATCTTTTTGTATGCCAAGAGGACTTCTTAGCAAGTGGGTTACAATTAAACATGCTAAAAAAGATCTACAAGTAAACATCGGTTGTTCTTAACAGCAATGAAGAACAATATCATATATGCATAATTATTAAAGCTTGAAAAAGTAAATAATGCAAAAAGATCACCTCGTGGCTATCGGAGATTGCCGAAACGGCATTGACGAATGCAGCTCCATATCCCGTTGATGGATCAATCCACAAAACGTCAAGAGCATAGAGAACGGATCCCAAAATTACCGTGAAGTAGACCCAGGAAAAGGGCTTTTGCTCCCCCAATTCGAACGCCGCCGAGTCCTCGCCGACCGGATCTTCTTCATGGGAAGAGTTCTTGGTCTCTGACCCGCCAACGGCACGGGGCTCAACAAGAAACCGAAGCAAGTTCTTAGAGTGGAACGAGCTAGAGAAGCCAACGCACTTCAAGGGTTTTTGAATCGGGAAGAGGGGCAAAATACGGGTATCGCGGTTTCGGCAATTGGGAATTCTGGGCGAGGGAAAGCGGGAGGTCGAGCTCAAGAGGAAAACTGACGATGCCATCAGAACTTGAGCGGAGTTGTGGGGTAGAAAAGAGACGTCTTTGAAGGTGAGACGAGTGCGGAGCTAATGGGACGGTGGTGGATTGGTTTAGTCACCTGCGGTAGGTATAAGGAACTGACCGCCCATATCCAGTGTTCATGGGATCCAAGCCATATACTCGGCAAATGAACATATTATTTCTTTGTGGAACAATACAAGAAAGTTAGTTGTCATTTCACATTTCCTTTTAATTCTATTTCAATATGCTTACTTTGTAATTTATTAATTCTCTCTAATTCTCATTTTTTTCCACTTGCAAAACACCAAAAAGTTTAGAAAAACTAAAATTCAAAATTTCCAATTTCAAGAATGTTTGTGATCTATGTATAAATTGTTATTTTTGCATGTTTATTACAATATGATATTTTGTATTATTTTGATATTGTATATAACATGTTATAGTAAAATATGAAGTGATAATGGTTACTTAAAGAAATAATAAAATGATTATTCTTAATATAATTAAAAAAGAAACAAAAATAATAATATAAAAATAAAGAAAGAAGTTAACAAAATTTTAAAATGTGCATAAATATTGATTATCTAAATTATCAACAACCTTTGATATAAACAAAAACCAGATGAGCAATATGCTAATTGTCTAAAATGATAACTATCATTTTAGAATGATACATTTAAACATAAGTTAAATGAGCTATCATTTAAGATCACTTTTATTTTGAATAAGTCTAATTTACTTTTTTATAATATGAAAAATTATCTTAAACAAATTAAAATAAAAATAAAATAAACAAAAATCCTTCCTTTATTTGACTAATGAGATGAATGGCTATTCATAAATGGTTTGCAAAGGAAATCTAAATGGATGAATGGGTATTCACACAGGGTTTGCTAAGGTATACTGAAAAACCAAGTAAAGATACTTCACATAACATTATCAACTATAGAAGATGATGAAACTGAACCAATCAAACATAAAATGGCTAATGGATAGAAACCCAGTTTTCATTTACAACAATTTCCACTGAATAGAAAGAAATTGCTTGAAAGCACAATGTTATAGTTAAACCATGTTCACAGAACCAGCAAAAGAAAGAGCAAATGTAAAACAAATACTTGACTAAAAAGCAAGAATTCATGTACACAATATAGCAAAGCATAAAAACCAAGGCATGATGTTGACAACCAAAGCTTTGAGGAATTTATCCTGCCCTCGACAAACCCTTGCAATTATCATCTTCTTCTTTGGTCAGAGATTGCTGTGAGATCTTTCCATGGCAAAGGGCAGGTTTTCTATTGGCTGCTTGAGACATGCCTTTTCTGAATCATTTGCTGCTTTGGATCCTATACTCTCTGTACAGAATTGAAGGCTTCCTCCAAATCAACCAAATCCAAATCCCTCACTCCCTTCATGAATCGCTAACAGTAACCTCTCATGGAGTTGTTCTTTGGAAGGATACTCGGGCAAATCCAACTGGTTGAAACTGTTAAAACAACATAAAGAATCATGGGGGATGAAATATCAATTATGTTAATTTGGTTGATCGGGAAATATCAAGAATATACCATGTGTGTGCAGATGGAAGATGATTTGGGCTGCCATAGGCCTTGTGGATCTGGAATCGTTGAGCTCCAGAAATGCCTTGAAGTGCACTAAAACCTTCCAAAGGAACCTGCGGGGAAGAAGACCAGGGAAATAAGAAATGGGTTGCAATGGTAAGAAAGAAGTAGAAGAAAGAAACAATGAAACGATGTAGTATACGATAAAATGAATATAGCAAAGAATGCAATGGTTAAGTACCTTAGAAGTGCCGGTAACAAATTGAAGGAACCGGGCTTTGTCTTCTTTGCTGAAGACCTGAAGAACATCCCAGAACCACTGAATAATAGGAGATGCATTGCTGTAGCCAGAATATTCTGTGTTTGCTCTCAAATCATCCACTGTGATTTAAGTGAAGAAAAAATTTAGATGTTCTATAAGAAAGAAACATTTAGCTTGAAAAAAGATTAAATGGGTTAAGGCTTATCACTTGGGACTTACAATCAATATCAGGAAGGCCGCTTATCAACAACTCCAGCTCTCTGTCATTAAAGATGGAAATCAGCTCCCGAGGGGTCAATTCGTTGAAACCTTCAAGAAAAGCATTGATCTGGGGCCTAATAGCCGTGGTAAGACGATGTTCCACAACGAGGTCGACATACTTGCGCTTGCTTTCTTCAGTCACTCTAGTGTTTCGGCCATCAGCAATTAGCTCGTAGTCGGTAACCTAAACAAAGACGGGTTAAAATTTGATCAGTGCACTTACTCAACTCTTATTAAATGAAATAACCTTATGACAATATCATGAGCATAAGACTAAAGAAGCAAAGAAAAAAAAATGTGAAAACAGAGCATATTTTGAATCATGAAAATGAACCCAAAAGTAAGAAACCAAAAATCATAACTCTTGAAAGAATTGAAATCAAAGTGGTACAAAAGGAAAAAATCATGAAAAAAAACATAAATATAATAAAAGTTTATTTACTGTTTCTTGGCATATAAATAGTCCTAATAATCAGAAGGATGAGATACCTCTGCCTTCTCGTACAATATCAGCTTCTCTTCATCAGCATCCACGCTAAAGGTAAGGTCCAAAACATCACTTATATCGTTCTGCAATGATCAAACTACAAATTACTATTCCATTCTAAATACATAAACACAGGTATAAAAAGCTACTAAAAAAGAACATCAATGCTGACCTCAAGCATCCACTTCAAATTCTTGTAATAATCGGGATCTATAGCTTCAATATCATGATAGGTAACTTTCACCCCAAGTATGTGCTTGTAGAAGGATCGAGTGAAATGTACGTCTAAAAGTTGACCGTCGAATAACGCTTTACCAACCTGCAGCCGAACAAAGAATGCCAGAATACACATAAAACAGTGAAGTTTAGCTAGAACTAGATAAGCAAACGAATGCACATACCACTCGCCCAACAAACTTGAAGTAGGACAGATGCTCTGTTTGATAAACAGAGTTGGGGTTTGGCTGGAAGGTTGATTCATTGCCTACTGTTGTGAAGAGCAAGGCACCTTTGTCAAAAATGACACGGGATAGAAGTTGATACCACTCCCTTGTTAAACCTCCGGCATCAATACCCTCTTCCCCCTGGAAATGCACGGTAAGTCGGCCTTTCAAATCTTGAGGAGATCGCATCCGCAGCTGATTATATGAATCTTCAAGGATGTATGCTCTTCTAACTGATATTCTAACTGGACTATGATGATGATCATGTTGATGTTTTATTTTTGATCGGAAGTGAGCACGTTTGTTGTCGAAGTCAATAAAACGTGGTACTTTAAGCATAAGGGAGAATGATTTCTCAAGCAATCCCGGATTTTGCCGAATGAAGGCATTCAAAAGTTTCCTATGCTTCTCGGAGAACTTGACAAAAGCACCATACTTCTCATCAACTTTCACTGAAAAACCTGTTGTTTTTTGACCACTAGTTGAAACATCTTCCAAATCAGAGGCCGTAGCAATCACAAGCTCCTGATTCACGTCTAACTGTCCAGGATGTAGCTTCTCGCATGTTACAAAAAATGATTCAATATAAGGCAAGATGTTCTGAGAACCTGCTGGGAGTGGAGAAGATGAACTAACATTCGCCAAGTTTCCCAAAATAATGTCCACATCTCCAGTAGAATCTGATGAGCTCTCAATTTTGCTAATGCAGCTGCTCAATTCTAACCATAAAGATTCCAGTGATGAATTTACTTCAGAAACCTGGAAAAGTGCACCACTATATTCATTCTCAGAGATAAGCTGGGGATCCTTCTTGTCATGTAATACAGAAACTAAAGAACCCAATGCTTGCAAAACACGCAAAATGGCAGTGCCGCAGGTGGTCGAGGAGGCAAGAAGTGCCCTTTCAGTCTCTCCATCATTCAGGTGTAATTCATTCATTCCAGATGCAACAAGATTATGCATTGACTTTGCTAACTCCAATATAAACAGATGGCAAAAGGTTGGAACAACAGCCACTAGCCTTTTCAAAACCTCGGCAGCAAGGACATAAGCATTATCCGATAACCTAAAATAACAAGTTCATCACAACTTCAGCAATTTTAAATTAAACAATGAGAGCTTGTTTTCTCTCAAATGCTGAGAAAGACAAGATATAAATTAAAAAAAATGATCGATAAAAACTCATGAAAGTTTAACAAGTGTCCCTAAAGTGGATGTAGAATCAACCATTTTCAAAGATGTATAATATATTTAATTTATTTATCAGTAGCATGACCAAAAATAGAGCAAAAATATGTTTCCAACCAAATTGCTCTATAATGAAGGATAATAGACCACATTAGAGTTTTCAACCAGATAAAAAGTTCCTAATGCAACCACAAAACTTAGTGTCAAGCAAATTCTATTTCACTTTAAGCTGGAAATTGTTCTTCAGGCTGTAGGGTCATGATAATTCCCGAAGTGGTGCAGTGGACTCAAAACTCCATTGATTAACCAATTTAGCATAGACATATCAGTCAAGTTTTTAAGGACCAGGTATCAACTGAAAGCATAGGTCATAAATGAAAGATGCTGTAATTAGTACAAGCATACACCAAGCACTTCCACCATGAATTCCGACCAAACAAAAGTTTAAACAGAGCCATTTTAGATATTTTGGGCATGTGATTGCTTATTGTTTCAGTTAGTCAGCGGAATTTTTTTATCATGCACGTAATATAAAAGAGAGATCAAATAAGAATGCATTTGAATAAGCTCTTAATGCATAGATTGGGCATGTTAAAGCTTAATGTAGCTACCACTAATTAGTGGGAGTATGGTTTTCCATGGTTGGAGTACTATGGATTATTAAACAATGAATATCAGCATAAAAATTGATGCATTGCAAAAATTAGGAATTAAAAAAGATAAAATAAATAATGCTCAACTAGTACGATGAATACACAGCCAAAAAAATAACAGAAAACATACAACAAAACCTAACCAGGGTACTTCGAAGATATTGTGGACAGTGATCTGTTGTCTGTGTGGTTCTATGCTTCGTCATCATACAAGGTCATAGTCCAGTAGAAACAAGCAACTAAAACACTGGTATTAGATTGAACAGACAAAGGGATAAGCAATGTCAAACAAAATGCAACCCTAAAACATCATCAAAATCCCTAAAAATAGCAAATTAGCAGATTGTTCCATGTTTTATCTTATCTGAACAGACTAGGCAAAGAAGACATAATGCTGACTGCAACAATAGAATATTCCACAATACAAGCATATAAAATTTATCGATAGTAATCATTTCGAATTTGTCATACCCTTCTCGGGCCAGCAAAGAGCAGAGAAGTCGAAGTTCTGCATGTGGAAGGCCAGTAAGGACAGCATGTGCATTCTTTTCGGTCATTGAGGAGGATCCTTCCCCTGTAGGTGTGGTAGCATTAGGCTGCGCATCTTGCACAACAGGCTGTATCTCATTATTTACTTGTATATCCTGCACAACACCTTCTGGAACAGATTGTTGCTCAGTAGATGCTAGTGCCTTGTTTTGCGGATCAGCATCGCTCTCGGCATGGGTCATAATGACTTCAAGAAGATTTAAAAGCTAAAGTAATAAAACAAAATTAATATAGATTTAGAGCATACAAGAAAAATCACAAGTTAACATGAAAAATACCTGCTCAAGATGAGCAATACTCCTCATATATAATGGTTGATTCAATAGCCTTAGAAGCACGACAACAGAGAAATCTCCCTTCCCTATTGTTTCCTCAGGATTATCTTCTTCCATTCTAACAGCTTTGCCAGGCCCTTGATTGGATGCTCCTACTTCAAACCCTTTAATATATGAAACTTCATGATGCAGCAAAATTTTTGCCACATATTGATGATTGCGGGCCAAGAATGTTAGTGTTTCAAGAAGTCGTCGGGAAACTAGAGGAGGCACTCCTGAATTCATCAAAACACAAAAATGTCAATGTTATGTAAGCACATTAAGCACCTAGCATGAAATAAAGAGACCCAAACTAACAAGTAGGAAGACAAGACTTTTATAACTCATAGGCAAAATTAAAACCAGTAACTTTTACAACCTAACAAAGGTACCAAAGTTAAGAATGACATTTAAAATTGCCCTCTGATTAAGTTCTATGTTCACGTGTTTCATAAAACTAGAGAACTCTCAAGATGTATTAATAAAATGGGTACAGATTAAGCAGAAAAAGGAAGAAGGATACCATCTGAGAATTGAGGGCGAGAATACATGATATAGCTCTGACAGCCATACAGACGAAATGGTGGATCAGTGACATCAGTATCTGTAGTAATTGTACCCCTCAGATCAAGCATCAGCATATCCATCAAAATTTGAACCAAAGATGTCCTGGTATCTTGATGGGCACATAGATTCAAGAGAAGCCTTTGGAATTGCCCTTTATATAGGGGCTGTGTAGTTTGTGTCAGAATTTTAATGAAACAAGTAAATTCTATAAAATGACCAAATTTATATACAAGGAAAAAATTACCTGAACAACACGGAGTAACCTAACCAGTGCTTTCAAGGCATCTGTGCCCACTAAAGGAGTTCCTGCTGCATCAATAAGTTTTCCAGCTGCAGACCTGCGTGAAGCTGACGCAACAGCACTCCTATCTGTGTTTGATCCAATCAGGTCACCTCGCCTAGAGTGGTCACCACGACGAGATCTAGGTTGCAACCCCAGAAGTGCATTACTATGATATCTATGTGCAAACCTTTCGCGCAACATATTAGCTTCAGCAACAAGAGCAGGTGTTAAAGTGGCCAAAAGAGTATCAGGAGAAGTCAAAAGCACCTGAGAACAAAAAAAAGTTGTGGTGTATGAAACGTAATAAGAAAAGGATATGGTGTGGAAAAAGAATGGAACTTCACGTACCTTGATTGCTTCAGATAATGCTACTAAATAAACATAAAATAAGGATTTCAGACTTACCTCTTCACGTATTTCTGAAGGAAATGTAGCTATTATGGAAACAGCATCCATTTCAACAGGTTGGCCCGCCAATTCTTGAGGCTGAGTCTGTCTCTGTGCACGCTGTTGTGCAAGCACCTCTTCACGAATATCAGGGGGAAGAGCAGCAAGAAATTCAGGATCGATTTCTCCCTCTGCTTGAGACTGGTCACTTGATGTCTGTGGTACCTGATTCTGCCTTGAAGAAAGAACTTCAGCTCGCAACTCTTCTGGAAGAGCCTCTAAGAACGTAGGGTCAATTGAATCTGAATCTGCATTCCTAATAACCGGGTTCTCTGCTAGGAGAATATTTTGATTAGCTTCCTGAGAAGGTCCAGCTGGCACCTCGCTTACACTTTCCAAAGAGGCATCTCGACCACCTACTGGAACTACAGTCCCTGAGGACCTTCTTGTCCGGCTTATTTGATGCAAATCACCAGAAGGAACTCTCTCTGCAGTACCTTGTCTTTCTTGCCTTTCTCCATCATCATGACCATCAACACTTCCTATTTCCACTTCCAAGCTACGAAGGCTTTCCCCTAAAGTGGCACCACTCCCACTACTAGCTTGACTCACAGCTTCCACATCTCGTACTGCTCCATCATTTTGTTCAAATTGCATTTCACACATCTGTTCATTCGTACCAGATGTTTCTCTTTCTTGAATCAAACCAGCACCTGATTCATCACGAGAATCTCTAGGCATGTCCGGCAATGAAACAGGTGTGGATACAAGCATATTGTCATTGTTTTCACCTTGCACTCCAGCTTGTTCTCCTGCATGATTTTCTGAATTTTGCAACGGATCAGGCTCATCCTTTTGTTGAAGAGATTCTGCTCCATCATGACTGGAAGGTTCCACAGGAGTGGGACGCCTCAACTGAGATAATAATAATTCCTCGATGCCTTCAGGCACTGCATTAGAGTTGCTACGTTGTTGGTTATCATCCAACCACATGCTGAACCTATGACCATGCCTACCACTACGTAGTGTCTGAAAAATTGCATCTAGACGTGACGAACCACCATCATGTCGCCCATCAGAAAATGCCAAATCAACTGCGTTCTCTATAGAGATGAAAACATCAGATTAAAATTCATATACTTTATAATATTTATTCAGCTTCAAACAAAATAAATATTATCAACTCATGGTTAAAGAAGTTTAGAGTACAATAAATAGAAATCAAACTACTATTTTTCCTAATATAGAATGAAAAGAAGATCCCCAGGGTAACTCACCTGACTGTCTTCTTTGAACTAAGAAAGAAGATGGATCCACCAATAGAGGGTGCTCAGTATTAACACCATGATCATTAGCTCTACGTAGTCGATTGGACATAGATGCAGCAAACTCTTGTCGTCTCCCTAGAAGTAGTGCTCCACCAGGGAAATTATTACCACCACTGAAAACCTCGATGTGGTCAAAAACATTCATTCCATTAACACCCTCCTCCAGCCTCAATATAACACCTTCATCATCTTCATCCTCTTCTTCCAAAACATCCTCATCAAACTCTTCATCTTCAATCTCATGGTCATCATGGTCAGTATCTGGATGCAGCATTTGGACATCATCTTCCTCCAAATCATTATTCTGATCTTCATCCTCATCCTCAACTTCATCTTCCTCAACTTCATCACCATCACCATCCTCCGACATGTCATCATCTTCATCCTCATCACCAAGACCCTCGCTTGCATTATGGGGCAATTCAAATGTAATTTCAACAGTTGAGATACCATTTTCAAGTACACCACCTTCTTCAGAAGTTTCATGCATGAAATCATCCTCGGTGTCTCGAGCAAAGCTAACATCTAGATCCTGTTCATGGTCCATATCATCAGAGCTTCTTGGTGTTTGAGCTAAACCAAAAGGTTCCATATGCTCCACTGCTGCTTCACTGTGTCCAGAATGCAATGTAGTTTCTAAAGATTGAAACCTATCGCCACTAATATTTGAGTCAGCCTGATTTTGATCAGAAGGAAGATTTGATGAGTTACCCTTAGCAGAATTAATACCAGAAGAATGAACATATTCTCTGGTCACCAATTCCAAAGCCTTCACAACTCCACTGACAATCTTTGCCGAATCAGAATGATCCAAGTCCAAAACATCCAGTGTTTTAGTCAAAGACTGAACCAGACCCACATCTATAAATGTAACAGAAGCTTCTGAAGAAATATTAGACCCAACTGGTGACCTTGCAGCCAGAATATCATTAAGCAGATCAACAAAACAATGCATACTTGCATTAGGCGCTTTGCAACCAACAGCAGTGCCAATAAACTCATTAAAGACATTACTAATCTCATAAAATACTCTTTTGCGCCCTTCCGAAGAGCGAATTGATGATGCCACTAAGAATTGGTTAGCTCTACTAGCTAATTTCTGCCTCCAGTCTCCCTCAGCCTTTTTATCCTTCTTATGGGTCCCTGGACAAGGAACAAACCTGTGAAGAATGTGATGAAAAAAGCCACCACCAACAAAAGGGAGTCCTTTTTGTGAGCTACGGGAACTTCTAAGTTCAGCATCTCTGCGAAGTATGATGTGCATTGATGAGGTATAAGTCAACAGTATTTCTGTCAGCAACTTCAGAACAAACACGGTCTTTGCAAGTGATGTTGAAACTTCCTCATTAGTGGTTTTGACATCTTCTTTAGGAAGTGCAATTGCTTTTCCTTTACCCTTAGCTGAGCTGGAATCAATGTCCATTTCAGTTGAGGAGGTACCAAGTGAAGTGCCAACATCATCAACTTTGGCAGGAATAAAACTAAAAATCACATCCATGAGGTGCTCAATAACACTAGTAAAACTTTGAGCAGATCTCTTATGCACCTTGGAAAGTTTTGTGTTTGCGTCTTGAACTTTACCCTGACCAGAGCTGGCCACCCCTATGGTTAGATCTCCGATTGTTGTCTTGGAGTCGGTACCAAGTTGCTTCTCCTTCTCTGCTGTTTTTTCTTTGTCTTTGTCTTTCTCTTTAGTTTTATCTTTGTCACGGTCTTTTAGAAGAACAACATATGGCCTATCCCCAACCATCTCAATCTGGCAGACAGCTTGAGCAGCTTGGATAAAAACTGCTGGATCTCTGGATATAACAAGAGCTAAATTCTGAACAAAATTTCGAGGCGTCATCCTGGCATTAGAATGTCTACTTGTAGCAGAAACAAGACTGTGGCGTATCTCTAGCTCCATTGCCTGCTGAAGCGTGTGTGGATCCTCCAAAATATGGCGAATAATTGCTGTTGCAACTGTATTAAACCCTGAAAACAGGCTGCTAGCAGGCAAATTGAGTAAATCTTGCAATCCTCCATACACCAGAAACTTGACAGCAACAGAATGAACTTTGGTTAGGGTAGCACATAACTGAAGCACGACATGCATAGTTTCAGATGGCAATTGATGCCTTATACACTTGCATAATATCCATAACAAGTGTTTTTTATCATCTCTATCCAAATCCCCAGAAATAAGGCTTAAAGGAGAAGAACAATCATTTTTCTTGCTCTCATCAATTGAAACAGGATGTTGAGTGGACTTATTCTGTTTCAATTGAACCAAATCAATGTTTTCTGCAGTCAATTTAGAGTCAAATTGCAACATGCGATCAATTGAAAGAAAACATGCTGTCACCCATTTTGGTACTTCGAAATTATGATCATCTTGCAAGGTTTGATCCCAATCTAAAAGAAGACCCAAAGATATATCTACAAAGCCTGTCTTGGATGCAATTTCTCGCGCAACAACATCTTCATGAAGAATCAAGGAAAGCACATGAAAAAGGGCAGATAATGTCATGCTGCTGGCACGAGTAGAAGTGCTGGGGCACAGTTTTATGTGATCAATCACAAAATTGAGAACTTTTGAGCGGTTTTGACCATCATTTTGAGAACAAATCATAAGAAGAAGATCACGGATGGCAAAAGCCGACGACTCCTTGACTTGTAAAAGCCTCATACTATTTGCCAATAAATCATCAACAACAGGTAGATTAACTTCTTCCTCTTCATGTTTAAGATCATTAGCATCTGCAACTTCGACATCCTTTGAAGTTGAATCTGTGCTTCCAAGAGACATTGCAAGAGCCCGAGCAAGCTCAGCATCCTCTTGTGGTTCTTCAGGATGAGTGAAAAGCCAATCAGTTGCAATTTCAACGCTGTTGGTTCCTGCTTGTCTAAGAGCCTCTTCGGCCCTGGCCCGCGTAAAACCCATTTCTACAATCATTTCTATGGCTGATTCATCCGGAGGAGGTCCAACAGTTCGTGCAGCAGTTCCGCTCGTGTTTCTAACATCCACACCAGACAAGACGTGTTTCATAATAGAGATAACTGAGCCCACAAACTCCAACTTGAATTCAACAAAATGAGAATGAGTCCAGATTGGAAGTATAGCTTTCAATACTTTCGACTGCAGCACCTTGACAAATGATTCACCATCTGGTGGAAAAGAGACATTTCCACTAACCAAAGGCTGATCAAGCAACTGTTTTGTAGAAGATGATAAAATAAAAGACGACGTAGCTAGATGATCCATCAGCATGCAGTAGCTCATCAATGGCCCAAAGATCCAAGAATTGTCAGCTTCATCCTTATCTAGCCTCAGGCTTGCATCATCAGTCTCCATGGGAGAAGAAGGTGCTGGCACTCCATTGAGAGTAAAAAGTAACTGACTTGTTGCTTCAAAGGTAGTTAATATGGCCTGAATAACCCCACAGCTATACAAGCAATTAACAACGATTGGGTTGCAGGACTCTGGCCTGTCAGTTAATACTCCATCTACAAAGTCAACTACCTTACCAAGATATCGACATTTCGTAGATATGGAGACATCAGACTCAGAAGGATTTACATAACCTCTGAAAGTTAAATGGTCTGACATTATTGAAGAAACTACAGTGGCAACAGACACAACCGAAGAGGGTAGAACTGCAGGGTTGTTCTCACGACGAGATGCTAATAACATTGCTTTCCCCAGCTCCATGAACAAAAGGTTGCAATGATAAGATAGAGACCGCATCATGTCACGGCACAAAGAATAATAAGACCTTCTCTTTTCATCTTCAGTCTTACCGTCGACACTCAAATCTGAAGAATTTCCTGGATTTTGTTGCCGATTGGAGAATCGCGAAGAAAAATAATTTTCTGAGCCAGTTCGCCGTGAACCACCTGTCACACGGCCAATATCCCTGTATATACTTATAAGATCTGAGAATTGAGATTCAACACTCCAACCAGAAACCCTTCGCCGAAGCAATGGATCAAGGTACTGCCTGAAAGAACTAAATCTTTGATCATCAGATTCATTCGTGCTTGCATTTGTTTTCTGCACATCATTAGAAGATTCAGTGCTTTCAAGCTCTTTCTCTAGTTCAGAACCTTGAAGAAGAGCAACCTGCCACAGAACTTCTCTTTGAAGTCTACCAATATCTTCTAAGACATCCTTGTTGGAATCACCAAATTCTGTTAGCAGAGTGCTTATCCAGCGGTTATCTTTAGAAGCAGCAAGGAATAGAAGAAATTCAACAACAAATAGTGAGGAAAAGCTCTCCGCATCCATAGTAGTCTGTTGTGCCAATAAAAATGAGCCAGCAACAGATCTAAACCCACCCAAGGCTCTCTTCAGATGATCCCTAAGAGAAAAACAGAAGGCACGCGCCAAAGGTACTGAATGGTGCTGAGTAAAACCCTTAAAAACAAGTGTACTGTGCAAAGCAATGGGCATGCCTTCAGATGACTGCGTGATGCTTGGACGCAACAAAAGTTTAAGAAGGATTTCTATCCCACCCTTTTCCACAAATAAACGGCATGTTTCAGAGTTCTCCATTGTTCTGTGGACTAACACCATAACGTGAAAGATGCATAACTGAACAAACTGCTCACCACTGATTCCATCAGCATTCGGGTCCATAACACTCACTAAATCATGCCCTTCATTTGTTTTGTCATTTGAATCTGTTTCCATGGCTGTGTTAACACCTTCCCCCGAAGAAGATTCGGAACATTTACCTTCACCAAGGGATGCAAGTTTGGTAATTATTTCAATAATTATATCAACACCTGTACTTCTCAGCGAGGATACATGCCGTAACAACTCCTCGACTGCATTTGCTAATAGAACAACACCTTCATTCATGGCTACCAGATACTTCCTTCTTGTGAAAGTGTCCACAAGAAACCGTAAAGCAGAACTTTCTTTTACTGCCTCTAAACCTTTATTGTTGAGGCAAATAGCACCAAGGCCAGTTGGTAGACAAGCAAGCGCTTTGGAAGCAGGTAGGACTCCTGAAACCACAGATGCCAAGAATGCCTCTGGAAGACCAGCATCATCAAGCATCTGAAAGCATGAAGGATCCTTGTGTATGATTTCACTCATAACAGTAACAGCTGAAAAGTATATGTCACCTCCAAATTTATTCACATTTCGAAATATTAGAGATAAGGAGACCGACACAGAGTTATTCATGTTCTGGGACCTAGTAGGATTCCCTTGAGAGTAAGTAGCAGACCCCAGTGCTTTAAGTAACAACTTGATAAGCCTCTTTTGAGAATACAGGTAATCCTCATCATATCGTGAAGAATCACCAATGACCATAGCATTGCTATTTTCTTCATTAGTGTCAATTACTTTATCAACCTCTATCCGCAATTTTTCAGACAACAGCTCCACTCCCCCATTATCTTTGAATACTGACACTGCCGTCGTACTATACTCCATCAACTTCTGAAGTGTTTTAACTGCTGCACAAACAAGCTGTATGTGGGATGGATCACTGTCTGATAGCAGTGGCAAGAGTGGTGGAACCATTCCAGATACTCTAAGAACACTGCTAGAGCTTGAAGAAGATAAAACATGCAGTAAAAAAAATTGAAGAAGGGCATCTACAAATAAAGGAGATGATGGATCACTGGGATTACTGAGAGAAACAATTGCTTTCTGGAGCACGCTAAGCAGAACCATCCGATTTCCTCCAACAGATATGATGCTTGAGCCACTAAAAATCCTAGCTCTTTCATGTGAAGATGCATAAGCTGCCAGTTGTGCACCCAAGGCCAGCATTGCAAGAGCTCGTATTGTTGCTGGTATTGACTCTTCAGACCGAACAAGTCTAATTAACTCATTTGTGTATTCAGGTTCATTTGCAAAAAAGGATACCAGCTCATCATGAGCGTCATTTGACTGCACTAATACAATGAAAGCAAGAATACATATTTTGCTGTACAGTCTACACATTCTTGGTGATCGGAATGCCCGTGCATACCTAATCCTTGTCAGCAATGAAAATCGATGTTCTGGAGGTACGCTGAATTTTTCAATGCACTCCTTCAAAATAACTAGGTCATCCTCCTTACGCATGTGCAAACCAGGAATGTTAATTACATGAAGCTTGGATTTTTTGCCTTGATAGGTTGTAGAATCTTGGGGTGCAGCCGCATTAAATTCAAAATGAAGCGTGGAACCCAAACGACACTGAATTGCATCGCATTCATTTTCCATATCTGGTGGGAAAAGACTAAATCCCTCTTGTTGGTTTCTTTCATTGGCCAAAACACAGGAATACAAACCTAAGCCTTCTTCTTTGCTTCCCCAACCTTGGGCCAGAGACAGTAGATGGCTATTCATAGAGCCACAACTGATCAACTTCCCACTACCATGCAATTTCGATAGATTTATCTTCATTAATGAAGAAAGAGTCTCTAGAGTAGCAATAATAATGTCTGGATCTGTTGATGCAAGCAGAAGCTTGAAATGCTAGTCCATGAAAAAAAAAGGTAAAATCTAGGATTAATCAAATGTGGACTTAATGAATTTGAAACATTGTAATTCAGAAAAATTCATAGGAAGAAAACATCTGTATAAGCTTATCTACAAGATGGAAAATATAGTTCAATACAACTAGTAACATACCTCTAGGCCATTAAATGAGCCCTTGTTGTGGCAATTCTCCAATATTATCTGCATGACTCTCAATATATGAAGAATAGATTGTTTGGGAAATCCATCCTCCTCTATGATACAATCTGAAAGAAGGAGGTCTTTCCTAGAAGAAATATATGTCTTGAAGTATGTATCGAAGTGCATAAAAAGTGGACGCCAATGATGAAAGTTTCCCTGAAAACGTGTTTGGGTAGTTACTATTATAATTGCCTTGGTAAAGTTTGCCATTGCAAAAAAATAGGGGTAAAATATAGGAACAGAAGAAAACAGTAATTACAGACAGACACTTGAGATTTCACTTAATTCTCAAATAGATTTATCTTCAAAAACAGGTGCATTGGCCAGCAGGTTTGGAAATTTACTTAGACGACTTTTTTCCCCTAAATAAACGTCCTTACCCAACATCAGAGTTGTTGGTTTAGGTGTAGTGTCAACAAATGACTAGGCATCCATCGCCAAACCTCCTCCCTAGATTTTATAACCGTGCAATCATATCCCTCCAATCACCAATGATTGGCCACCACAGTCAACCACGCAACCCCTCTACCACTATCAACAACCCCGTAGAAAATTCAAAACCATTCTTCATTAGATGCCCATCTGAGAAGAGGAAGCAGGAAGTGGCAATGGGCATGTCAACTATTCTCCCTACCACACCTGTGCCTCAGCCACAACTCCAACCCCCCATTGTCATTCACCAACATCACTACATTGTTACTGCCACCACTGCATCATCAAGTGGTAGTAGGTAGTTTAGACTAAGGGTAGCCTAGGAAAAAAAAATGGTCAAATACCTTGCAATTTTTACAAAACTTTCTTGTTCTTAAAACAAAGGAATCTCCTCAAGAACTAGGTCAAGCGCCAAACAAACATGCATATTCAATTCATCTTTAAAAAATCAAATATTTTTCCACTTGGACTTTGAGTGAACTGTATAACATAGAAGTTCATTTTTGAACAATACAAACATATGTTGAAGGCATAACGGGTGACAATGCAGATAGAGAGAATCAACATACAATAAAAAAAAAAATGGTAGAGCCTATTTTAGTTACATATCTGTAGTACCTTATTGTACTCCCACCGAAAGCCCGAAAGAGGTATAGCTATATCATGCAAAGGACTCTTAATCACCCTATCAATGAAGGATTTGACTTTCGCTGGCTGCAAGAAACAAAAGGCAACGCATCAACATACATAAATAGTTGTTAAATTGTATTTTCCATTACGCCATAAATAATTTAAACATGAAATGATTAACTTTACTCAAGCTAAAAAGTTAAAGCATCGGAAAGGAGAGGAAAATTTATGGCATTCTACATACAATTACAGCTCATAACATAAATACATTTAAGATTTAAAAAATTAAACCCTGAAATAGAATCCATGTGCCTAATATCAACTATTATCGCCAGTGAAATACTTCAATAACATGAGCATAGTCACAGACCACATCATGCAAGGAGTTCAACAGTAAATTTCTGTCAAAAATTTAGAAAACTTCTTTGTTTTCTCTGAGCAAATAGAACAGTTATCCTATCCACCAAGGAACAACTACAGATTACAAAATAGTCAGCACCATGCAGAACAAATACCCATCTTTTCCTGAAAACAAGCTTTAATATAAACATGGTGAATTAGATTAATAGCTTTGAACAGCCTAGAAATCTATAATTGTACTATTTTCAGATCTTACCCTCAACAAAAACTACCCAGCATCTGAGATTTTTTTAAACAAATCATTCTGGTAACCTCTCCTATCAACACAAAGGGCATACCACTTGTGACATGATCAACACATTATGAACTGAAACCAACTACAATCTAGAAAATGTGAACCATAAAAATTTAATGAACATTATACACATCTAACAAGTATTAAACACATCAGCACATTTTTCCCTTGAAGGTGTTAAATAACAAATGGAAAGACCAGAATAAAATTTCTGCAAATAATTCCTTCAAAAAGCTCTACAAAGTATACATAATTTGACTACAGATGTTCTAGTCAAAATAAAATATAAGAAAATAAACATGTTCCTAAAAATAACAAGAGACACATGTTTCTTTGTGAGAGATTCCACTTCCAGACCACTAAAACACAAACATTAAAGGATGAACCATTTAAATCAATAAAGAAATATCAAACAACGTTGCACTGATAAGTAAAAAAATATGAGAATCCAACAAGTTAATTTCAGGGTTGAAAGATTGCCAATAAGGCTGCAAAAGGGACACCAATACCATTATATATGCCAATAGAAACCATGCTTTCAGGAATCAACTAAATAAGAATAGTGAGCACAATATTCTAACAGATACTACAAATCTCTACTGTAGTTGTCTTTTAATGGTAGGAAGGTTAACTTAAAACATCAGATTTGTTTAATTCTGCAACATCTATGTTATGTCAGATTAAGTTGATGCTAATCATGGGGATGAACAAAAACAAATCTAAAAATATTCCGAAAATGGCGAACAAACCGCTACACTTTGAAAAAAATAATCTACATTTTACCTTTCAACACCAAAAAATATTCGTTATGAGATGCCAAAGAAAAATAACACATAACAAGATGAAGTTTTATTCTAGGGATTAGGCATGACAATAAATAGTTGCATTCCTCTTTTTGACATTATAATGATCCTAAGACTAATGCAAGCTACATCAAAAGCATGTCAAAATATAATGATGAGTTCCTTCAGTTCAATGAATGGAACAAAATTCAAAAGGCAAAGATTTGTGTATGATTTGCATTATTGAAGTGCATTATTAAAACAGTAACAGAATCTTGAATTTAAAAAGAAATGCAAACAGAAAATCATATATATAACATTTTTTCCATTGGAAACAATTTAATCAAGCCTTTTAGAAATATAACACAAAAAAGTTGGCAAAAAAATGAATATTCTATACCTCTCATTCTACATCATTTATTAAGAAGCTAAATCAAACAGCATAGTTTACCTCATCCTCATAAACAGAGCAAAAAACCCTGACAGTACTTTTTTCTGCACAACTAATAAAAATCTAATTTGCTATTTGAAAAACAGGGACACGTTGCAATAGCAAAAATAAACTTTACATCAACTCTCCATCCAGAAACAGATGCAGAATGATTCAATATGCAGTTTCTTTTCTATGGGAACAAGAAAGCTTGCATGCAGTGGATTTGAGAAGCAGAAAAAAGCTAAACAAAATTGTATATTATTTTAAAGTTTCCCAAAAAAAAGAAGGAAAAAAAGGAAACACGTTTATAAATAAATGAAATCAACCCCCAAAAAAAAAAAACATCCCATTTTTCTCCCTCTTTGTCTTTTGCAGTCTCAGCACAGCCCCTGTTTCAGAAGGAGATAAACAATTCCCAACAAAACTGCATGGCACTCAATCTCTGACTTCTACAATTAAGTCGACATGCACAAGAAAGATGGTAGCTCGACAGTCACAGGCACATACCGCAGTTAAACAAACCATCACAAGTTCTCCTATAACATCCTAGATTTTATTTTATCAATTAAGCAACCCAAATGCAAGCCAAATAACAATTAAACTAAAGGACAATGGCCTAGGGTAGAACTAAAACTTTATCAAAATACACAGCGAACGGGAAACTTCAAGCGGAGAACTCACAGGATCAGATTCCAATTTAAGTGCGGGCGATGTTGGCCGCCCAGCGGATAAGATCTGCTGTAGGCGCAGCGGAAAGCTTGAACCAAGGCCCGCCATCTCGAACCCCCCTTCCAACTCTCCTCTGTCCTCTTCAAGCGAAAACCTACAAATAAACGCAGGTTTAGAATAACAAAAGGCAAACTTTTAGCAACGGCACAACCGATCGAAACCCACTAAATCAGGATAAGGGCGAAGCGCTTGAATGATCGATGTTTAGGAGTAGGAAGATGAATTAGACGACCTGGGTAAAGACGATGGCGGAGCGCTGTCGCCAATCGGCGGCTACAAGAGAAATAAACATCCGAAAGCGTAGGAGGGGAGAGAGATAGAGAGAGTGGTATAGGAAAAGAACGCCGAGGGCACCCGAGCCGGAGACCAGCGATACTTATCGTGCAATCGAAGACGGTAATAAGTCGGCGACTTCAAAATCGGTGGCTGCTAGGGTGCGATCCAACCCCCTTTCTTGAAGCTCGGGGCTGCCTTTCATGAGATAGGGTTTAGGGTAACCCAGAAGAAATTCCATTTAATTCGTTCAATATATATTTTTTACAGAATTTTTTTATTTTATTCAACAGCTCACTAAAAAAACTATATAATTATTAAATGCAGATATAATTTACATTATATTATTTAATTCAATTTATTAAACTTTATTTGCTTACTAAATTTAAATTTTGCTTTTCCGAAAAATAATTACCTATCCATGAAGCATCGATGATTGACTAATCAAGAATATAACATAAAAGAGTCCCACGACTTTTGGTCTTTCAGTACAAGTTTCAAATAAGCGTAATAATGACTCTAAGAAAAATAAAACTTTACTTATTTCCATATTTTTTTTTAAAAGAATTAAATTTATATTTAATTTTTAAGACTACTACATTAAAACGATATTTTCAAAAATATTAAAAAAAATGTTTATAAACTACTTTTATTAAAAGGTTGCAAAATTTGAATTGACCAAAATAGATCACATTGACTTAGAAGTACAAAAGATTGGGAATCAAATTCCCTTCAATTAAACACATCATCTCCATTTATCATTAAAATATCAATATAAAAAAAAAATAGAAACTCCCAAATTCTAGATTTTTTTAATTTCATAATTAAAATTTTCCCAATTTTTCATGCTTAAAAAGAGCATTCAATAAAAGATTTAACAATTCAAAAGTACAAATCATTTGACAAATAAATATTAATATCCAAAAAGCATTCACAGAATTTCTTTCAGCTATAAGAAATAATTTTAAATTAATTAAATAAAATCACAAAACTTGCTTTAATAGCCGTAAAAGCATGCCATCCATTATTTATATAAAGTTCATTCACTCATTTCATAATTTATATGAATATTTTTAATTTAAGCATAATTAAACATTTATTAAATTTTACATTCATATGATTAACTTAACAGAAAATTAGCAAAATTATACATGCATATTTTTTTTTATTTATGCATGTTTTACACAACATTGGCGAACATCACACATATTACCTTTAATTGCACGCTAGTTTCCAATGCATTGCTCCAGCTGGAAAACCTATGAGAAAAAATAAATAAATAAATACACAAAAATCATTTCAAAATAGAGAAAAAAAAAAGGCATTACAATTTTTAAAAATCATTTTTAAAAAAAAAAGAAAAGTTCTCAAAAAGTTCATCTTACGTGGAATGGCGTGTGAAGGCATTTCAAGAAGGCTTTTTTTAATGTATTACTTTAAATTTGGCTCACAGTTGATGGAAATTTTGCTTTTTGCCTTAGAGAAAAAGTAACCTCACAAAATGCATTTAATGAAAAAGGCTAAAATAGATAAATAAATAAAAAATCATTCTTTAATATTCTAAAAATAAAAAAATGTATAGAATAATTATGAATATTAAATAATAATATTATCATTAAATATACCAACTAAGAAAAGCCACAAAAGGTAGGTCACCATTGCTAGATTCTTCGTTGTAGTGTTTGTTGAATTTTGTTGATGGCTTTTCTAGTTTTCATCTCTATAATGGTCCTTCCTTTGCCCTAGGGTTGTTCATTAGATTTCTTCTAGGTCAACATGAATGTAGTGCAAAACATTGCTTTAGCCAAAAGGTATCCATAATGGTTATAAAGGTCTATGAATATGTGATGGATGCGAAAAAAATGTTGATATAATACAATTCATATGCATCAAACGAATAGAAGATTCGATTGACATGAAAAATGTTTGGCTTGAATTTGCAATGTCAATTATAAGTGTTAATTTTTCTTTATAATTTGTTAATCAACAAGCATTTAGACGTGTGAAAAGTCTCGACAATCTTCGATTTGAGGTAGATGGATCATAGTTTTCACATAGTATTGACCATAGATAACTAACATAATAAGATGAGTATTTATGAACAATGTAAATAAAGTTGAAAATAATAGAAAAAGAATATCTATGTAAACACTAACACCTCCATTTGAAGATCTATCAATCAAGCTTTAGTTATATTTGAACAAACAAAAGATTGAGTGGCCAATATGTATCAAACATTATTTGAATGCCACATGAAATATCATCAAGTAAAGACTAAACTATAGAATTTAGGGAAATTGTAAAGGCATTAGGGATGAGTGAAGATGTGGATAATCCAGCTACAATGTGATAACCTATGCTCAACAATGTAGCAATGAATGACAGAGAGCAAGTGCAAGAGAGGATGAAGCAAAGGGAGAAGCTGAAGTGGAGAAACGACATGCCTTTAATGATGTGTAATCGAGATGTTTAAGGAAAGCAAAGTTTACCATAGTGATCTTTGCAAAAAGGGTTTGCAAGGCAAGAAGAGTTTTGGGTTTTTCTAGCATGTACATATAGTAGAATGTTAGATCAAGTCCAAGTGATCGAATGTGCTTATCACAGAGAATGATGATTGCTAGTGTACTTCACGGATACTGCACCAAGTCTGGGTTTGAACCAAGTTTTAATTCAATGATGCATTGATCAAGTTCATAGCTTAAAGCATGGAATTCATGGTAGATAGCATTCTCTTTCCAAGGTTTCATGGATATGGTTTATAATTTAAACAACAAGAAGTTTAATAATATGTACTTGCCTGTTGTTTCTGCATTCTACTTCAAGCGCCTTAGTTGTTTAGCCTGCATCTCTATCTTCGGCAGTGGAAATTTCGACAACTTCTGAAGTTGATCCACTGCTTCAGCAAGATGACCTTCTTCAAAGGATGATTCCATAGAGGAAGCAAACAGCACCTCATTGACATCTTCCTCCAGTTCCATGGAGAACAGATGGCCGAAGGCCTAGAATAAAAGATGAAAAAAGTTAGATAACTATGAAGCTTTCAACCTGCAAGTCTTTTCATGGCATTCAAGTGCATACTGCTTCTAATCTAGAAATGACCATCTGCTTGATTGCTGGGGATCTAGAAACCAAATTTATTATGAAGAGGCCATCCCCGGAAAGGAAATCATTCACTGAAGTAAGGAATGATTCTTCCACAAAATCTGGCGGAGGGCATGCCAAACCATGGCTACAGAGAGAAAAAAGATGAGAATTTTTTTCATAGCATAAATTTCAACAGATAAGTAACCTGTATTACCTAAGATCAGAGCAATCTGCATCAACAATGAGAATTTTCACAAGGTTTCCATTCTCTCCATGAGCAATGGAGTACTTGCTTTCTGTGTCTGTGCTCGAGTTTTTCTCATGGTAAGCAATGGCTTTCGAAGATGATTCAGCAACTTTGCTTCTAATAAACTTGATCCCATCACCAATATGTACCTACAGGAAACGGGGATTAAAAAAAATGCAATCAAACAAAGAAAAGAGAATTGCTCCGGGATACAAAATGTAATTAATCAATCAATCATATTAGTTTAAATGCATAAAGCTGATCTTTATTGATCTGGAAAAGATTTCGTTTATTGTAAATTCCTATCAGTATGAATTGTCTGATGCATTCCCGCGTTTTCAAAATAAAAAAATCTCATCAACATACAATTTGTTGATTTCATATCTTTCAAGTTGGAATGACCAAACAAATAGCCAAAAAAAGGTAAAAAGCACAGAAGAAAGTGAAGCTTTTGGCCTTGATGAACAAAGAGGAATCAAAGGTTAAGAGTTGCATCATATAAATAACTACAATGGCATCAACCTTTAAACGTTGATCCTCCTTAAAGCCGAAGTAGTCCCTGGCAACAACTACGACAACAGGATCCAACTCTATAACCTGCACAGAAAAGAGGAAATGAGCATCGACTTCACCCTTGAGGAGTCAAGATAAGATATATAGAAGTATAACCTCAATATCTAAAAATGGCAGGGATTGATGAAGAAACATGGGAAAGAGACCAGCCCCTAAACCAACTACAGTCACATTCACCTGCAAGCAACAGTAAACAATTAATAATACAGATGAAAAAAAATAGGACATTGACCGCAATAGAGAACCATTCCAACCATTAAAGCAGCACATTACCTTTCCTTGCAATGAAACAGCATTTCCTAATGCCGTTGCTACAAGAGAGAAGCCAGAAATGATTCCACTATGATAAGAGCTAGCCAGGGAGCCATGGTCAATTTTTATACTGTTTTGATATCCTATCAGCAGAAAGAAGAACAAGGAGAAATTAAGCTGTTGTAAGAAAAACAGATACCCCGGAATTTCGATGGCATTGACAGCATTAAAAAAAAAGAAGGCGCCTCTCAAAACATAAAACACTTTTGAGGCAAAACTAGGGACAATTTTGTTAATGAAACAACTAATCTGGAAAGTCAATAAGAAAATATCCTCATGTAATTATCTGTGGTTTGTAGTAAAACAAGTTGCATTTTACTTCTAGTGCAGTTTTAAATTGCATGAGAAGCTTGAAATGAAAACATCCACCAGTGCATACACCTCTCCATGACTTTGTCTACAGTAAATGCATCATTCATCTATCACCATGGATCTTTTTCATGCAATGAAAATAAGCGAATCAATTAAAAGAGAATGAATTTTCTATGTGCTCCATAGCAGAGATTTTAAAAGAAAAAAAAACCACCATCACCAAAGGATCATGGTCTTCCATAATCAACATAAATAAAATCAGTGAAACTAAAATATCTAGAGGCATACAATTAATGCACAAGACTTCAAAAGATGGATCATGTTAGCAAGATCTTCGTAAGGAGAGAGAAATAAAAAGAGAGAAAGAAGCAATCAAGCACCAAACAAAACTTCTAACAAAATCAACTCATTTCCCTTAAACCTTACTTGACTGCACCCGTGCTTTGTCTCCTCACAAGCTACCCACAATGAAAACTTTCCATGGCATAGAAAAATGCAAAATCTACCTCCACATATTTAACAAAAACATGGTGATAGACATAGTGGTGACATTGTCTGCTGTCCCTTATGATCATTCTTTTGAAGGATCCATCCTAAAATGGTTCTAGAATCTTCACCGTCCTTCATTACAAACTCAAAGGCATTCAAACCTGGTTTCAACAACGGCTGGTGCCTAAAGAAGCTAATTCATAACCTCTTCAGCATCCATGAGAGAGAGAGAGAGAGAGAGAGGCAAGTCAACAAGAAAATTTCAGCAACACTTTGATGGACCGAAAGAGGGTGAGCTTGTCCAAATCAGAAAGGCCTTGATGAACACATTCTATCTTCAGAAATTTGTCAATTTTTTTCTCGTACACTCTAATTGCTTTTGAAAATGTTTGAACCACATTCAGAGGTACGTTGTATATAAAGAAGGGTAAAAGAATGGAGAGGAGGATGCACTACCCGAAGATATGAAAACAGTGCAGTGTTAAGAAATTCTTGCCCCCAATATCATAAGTAGGTGTTTGATAAAATGGCACCCAATTACTGAAGCATTTTAGAGGCTTACACAGCATCATACTTGCATGGAAAGATTCTAGTAGCTGTTAATAAGATGCGTAATATTGATCTCCTTGGATAAAAGATGGTGAAGAAAATCACAGTACAACCAGTATTGCAAGTACCACCGGGATACTGGGCAAGATGCAGAGGATTGCAAGACTAGCAACAAACTCTTTAAGGACAAGCCACTTTCAGCACATAAGAAAAAGCATCAAGTGATGTCGTAGGACACTAGGCAAGGCTTCCCCAAAAGGAATGCTCCCAAGCCTCTCCCAACGTCGATATAGGAGTCGCTGTACAAAGCTATCAGCCAAGGTCTCACAACATGCCATTTCTAATTTGATGATACTCTATAATTGAAACTCGACCATGCAATCCACAAGGTCATCCATCCTCGGCAATGGATAGGAATCCTTTAGTCAAGTAAAGTTGAGGGGAATAAAGTAAAAAAAAAAAAAACTAATACTTGTTATTGCTTCACTTTACATGGATGATATTTACCAACCATTCTATTGTACCTGACCAATGAGTCTTGTTTCAATAACTTTCTTTTAACTCTATCTTACTTATTTCCTCGTTCAAGAGAGGGATTAATCTTTTCTTCTTCCAAACTGGAACTGATCAATTCTTCACATTGTGATAGTGCTCAATCACATCTCAATGCATTCCAAGCATATCGATTGGAAACCAAGCAAAGATTTCTATATCTTCTGCCAAACAGCTGGGTGCAAACCCACCCACTTTCATTATAATCAGTACAAGTCGTTTGCAATTTAAAAGATCGTCAAGTTTGATGGAAATAGCGATTTGTTCATCATCAATACTCATGATCCATGGGCTTTCATTATAACTAGTAGAAGTCATTTACAACTCTAAAAGGATCACCAAGTTTGAAGAAAACAGTGATATGTTCATCATTACTACTCGCTCTCTTGATCAACAGGGGATGAGATACTCTTCTTTGGCATTCTACCTCAGGCCACCAGTACCTGGTTTTATGACATATGGCATTGGATTGGTTGAGAAAGATAAACCAATTGACGCTAATCTATTTAAAGAAATGACACCCATAGCTTTAGTATAAAGAAGGTAGATCGAACATTTCAATTAGCATATGCATCTTGTGCTCCACATCAAGCAAATCCTAAAGAGTTCAATTAAATATCCAATCTATAGCAAACAAAATAGCAGAATCAACAAGCATAATAATTAAGAAAAATAACCAGCTGATTTCCCATGTTATATACACAAGTAAATGAAGAACTGCAAAGAATTGTGACTAATTAAACAGTCATTTAAGTCAAAATTTTGCGAAGTGCATAGTGATACCATCAGATGATATAGAAGAATCGATTCTTTTCCGGAGTCCTTTTTTCCTTGATTTTGAAGATAAACTTGTTTGTTTGCCATCAAGTTTATGAAAATCGCTTTTGGAATCTGTTGTTAGCAAAGCTTCAGATTGGACCAGCCCTGAGCTTCTCTCGAAAATAAGGCGACGAAAAATCATATTTTCTGATGATCTATTGTCAGGACTTTTGCCATCAGCATTATCATATATAACATCTTCCACGATTATAAGCCCTGTTGTCTTGGACGTGGCCTGCATGTATCAAATGCTTTAATAATCAACTAGAATAATGATAAATACATTAAAAATCTATAGTGAAATAATGTAAAAGGAGATTGCTTCACAAGTTAATTGTAAACATTTCAACTTTAAAGTCAATCAAAAACACAAGTGTGATCCTCACTACCAAACAATCAAAAAATTAAGACAGCTGCTTATCCATTTCAATTTAAATAAAAGAAAAGAAATTTAATATAGATCTCGTCCAATGCATGTAACAATGATGCTAAAATTTTCCTTCAACATTGACTAAGATTGATGAGTGCGTATGCATCCTTTTATAGGAGACATTCTACACGAAGAACCACTTAAAGACTATGTCCGAGGTATCCCAGACTGATTAATGAAAATGTTGATCTGAAGTTAAGCTAATCTGGAAAACATATGCCCAGGAAAACAAAATAATCCACATCGCCCACCAAAAAAACAAGGGCAATGGCAAATAGAGATAGAGGCAAGATAATGGAAATAACTAGAAGTAGGAATCAGAGAGTGAAAGCAGGAATCAGAGCAACCAAATATTAGATAATATGTAATGATCAATAACTATATAGGCCATGGAAAGTCACAGGTTAAGGAAAATTGAGAGAAAACAGAAACCTGGTGGACAATCTTCCTCTGCGCAATGCCATCACTTGCCATCATAAACCTAAGAATAACAAAACAAAAGTAAAAACCACAGAATTTTGAATACAATGTGCAAATTTTACAATTAAAAAGGGCATAATGCAATCAACAAAGCAATATGGATATCACAGCGTGAAACATAGTTCCATCTGTCAAACAACCACTATTCTACATAAAAAAATTTCAAAAAAGAAAAAACAGTAACTAAATGAATGTTATAAATTTTAAGGAGTTTCAATAGCTTGGTACTTCAAAAAGAAACTAAATGTTGTTATAATCATTTATTAATTATAAAGAAACATACTGTGCAAGAGAAAAGCAAAATTACCCGACATTCAGATTGCAAAAGGAAAAGAAGGTGATTTCCCCTCCTCCCCCCTCTAAACCCATTTTCACATCATTCCACCTTCCCTGCCTTCACATCTCTCTTAAATGCTAGCCAGAAGAATAAAAGATATCCCTTCTAACCTTTCTTTTTTCTTCTCCCCATTCTTCTTAAAATTTTAAACCCTACAAGACCAGACATAACATCCCCCGTTCGTGCAAGTTTCCAGAAAGCATCATATTTAATGGTTCCATTTGGGGAAGCTGATGGGTCATTGATTTACTCATTCTCTGAAAATATGCACTCTCACTTTCTTCCCTCTTTCATTCTCCTTCTCTCCACTTCCACTTTCTTCCTATCTGCTGTAATATTTTTCCCACCATAAGCATCATTCTTCTTTTGATATATAACAGGCTATTTATCTGTTTTAATTCAGGCTTTTTCTTGAAACCATTAACTCTAAAAGATATTCATTTATTTTGTTAAACCTTCAGCTACAAGAAAACAATCCCTCCCTTTCTTCATTTATTTGTTTTCTTGAAGGACCTACACCTAACCAAGTTTATGTTTAATACAACATAAAATAAGTTTTACCTATAGAGTGGAAACAACTGAAATGTCAAACTCAACTTATTCTGTAAATATCATACCTAGGTTGCATATGATGAAAATTTTGCCAAACACAACACATTAAATTCAAATATCTAAATTAATGTACACATCAACCTTAAATTGCTGTGAGTTATATACTATTAGGACAACATCATTAATCCCATTATGTCAGATTCATATTTTATATTCACAAACATAGGATGCATGCCATATTTAATAGTTTAAATTAAAAAGACATGTAACAAGAATAATGAATGCACAAGTTTAAGTACAAAGTGCATACGGTATTTCATATTCAGAGTCATCCTTGGTAGGTGCCAAACTTTTGACAAGTGGAGACAGATCTTTCTGAAATACAAATTAAAAAAAAACAATAAAAAGATAGAAAACATAAAATAGGACTAGATAATGAATTACAATGCAAGTAGGGTAAACAAAGGAAGTCACCTGTATAGCCTCTATTTTGACATGGCTGTGACTAGAGTCAAGGAAAACCTATTATATATTGAAGAAGACTGTCAATTACAAGGCATGCAATACAAAAATTTAACAATAATAAAAACAAGCAGCTTGATGCAATGCCCTCACGTCTCACATGTTTCAAAAAAAAAAAACCAAACAATAATCAGCAACGCATGCTTTTTCTTTGGAATTACCATGACAAGACGAGCTGCTTTTGAAGTTTCAACTATTTGCCACTGTCCTTCCTCTGAAGCAAACAACCACTCATGAGCACGAATCTGAGATCCAAAACTGCCCTTAGCTTCAAGTGAAATCAACATAATTATCAAAAAGCCATACAACCATCTTATTTTTTAAGTAATTCCTTGAAAGAAATTTTTACATTCTTCATCATGACAGAGCATAAATATTAAAATTTAAGTGCAAATATACAAAATATGTAATCTGCTAACTACAGAAGGAAAGAACTCGTAACAAAATTCTTCTTTATGTTGCTTAGTTTAAAATATCTTGCAATCCTAAAAAAGGGTTCCAAAATAATATTTCTTCTTCATTTGGTTGTGATTGGTATCCAGCCAATATGCTTTAGGTTTTCCGTACAAAACATTGTGCCGAGCCATCTTCCAAATAAGTGAAAAGTGAACTTACAAAACTTATTAGAACATCGAACATTAAAATAAAAACCAAACCCATTTGAAGGCAAAAAAAGACTACTGCATCCTATTCAAATTCAATACAAACTGTAGCAAAAGAAGAGAACCAAAATGCAGAACTCGTAGGCCAACACCTTCGTTTGCTACATTTTAATGTGATTTCTAGTTATGGGTGCAACAAAAGGAGACTTGCTCACACTGAACGAGTTCAAATAGACCTCAGAAAATAGGGCAGAAAGAAAGGTTGGAAGAAACTTTTTACATGAAAAAACAGAAAAAACCACTAGTGCAGTATTGAATGATCCACTATCAATGGATATTACAACTTCGACATCTAAGGCTTAGGTAAAAGGGAAACAACAGATGAACTTGCTGGTTTCCCTGACTTCAACATCAAACAGGATCTCTTTTTACCCAAGCAACAACAGTGAGAATCACTACGGGACTTTGACAACTGCTTCAATTCCATTTTCCTCAAGATTGAAAACTGCAGCCATGATGTTGCAAGATCTACTTTTCAGAAGGATCATCCTAGGTTAAAATTCAAGGCAAACCTTGCACAAAAACACCCAATAGCAAATATAAAGGATACAATGCAACAGCACGTTCAAAGAGAGGAAGCCAATAGACCATACTAAGAGTGGGAGAAGCGCAATTATGATACAGACCATAAGCATCCAAGGAAGTTTATTTCAGGGGAAGTCCTCATATATAAGTGTCCATAAGTCAAGGTGGCCACAGTAGAATGTGTGAATTAGCTTGAAATGATGCAGTTAGGGAAAACAAGTGAGATTATGGTTCCAAAAGAGAGCAACAATTGCGTCCATTTCCACCACTGAGTGCGAAGCCATTGGCCTCCAAAGAGCCAACAAAATACTGTCTGGTTCATGTTACTCGCAAACATGAGACCATTGAGTCCTATGATCTGTGAATTCTAGTTCAAAAGCGTGCAGACGAAAGCTATTAAAGAACTTTTACCCCCAACTGTAAGAGTAGGAAGAATTATTGGAAACAAAATCAACCACCCTATTAAAGGCTGGCCAACCAAATGCACCACCAAAGCCATGTATTGTCCCCTTCCGAATAGTAATAACACAAGAAAAATCAACAAGGGCACCAGCATCCACCTAACCAACAGCAATAACGATAAGATGATGGAGAAGTGAACATTCTGAAAAAAAATTTGAAGATTCTTGAGGAATTTTCCAATGCATCATGATACTCTTTGCTTCTATAAGTTTGCTTATCCATTTTTAGTAAAATCACTAACAATCCACTAAACTCATCCCAATGACCTTTGATAGTGAGGACCATCCAAGGGGAGTCATACAAAGAGTTCATGGTCATCAAAACCAGCATTGCCAACTCTAAGTTCATCATGACCTTATCAAGCCAAGGAGCGTTATATATATAATCATAGGAACAAGGTTCGAATGGGTATGGGTGCATATACAATTATAACAAGAGAAAGGAACTTCACTTCTCTGCAGAAAGACCAAACCAGAAAGAATTGTAACCCCATTGATCACCCTGGGAAGAGAAATAAACCATGCACTCGTGGATTGACCATCATTCAATCGTTTCCAAGCTAAAGTGTCAACAGCTCATGTCTACTGCAAGCTTTCATCAGTCAATCGAGTAATAGCTATAAATGGAAAAATAAAGACGTTTAGAAAATGTAATTTGAATATCTTAAGCACAACAACTCAATTTAGAGGAAATAAGAAGGCGAAAAGAAATCGTATGCCATAGACTACCTATCAAAAAAGTTCCCACTCCTAAAACAATTCTAAAGAGTACAATGATTATAAGTTCCAATCTAAATGAACATGAAAGGGCAATAATGATAGCCTTATTTACTTAAAATATGGATAATTTTACTGGGGCCCCTTCTAATATGCCAGGAATTAAATAAAAATTAGCACAACATCGACAAAGAATGGCATACGGAACTCATTCAATCAAGAAGAAAAAGAGCAACTTTCGTAAAGAGCATCAAGTGGCAATCAAGGATAAAATAGTCAAATTACTTGGTATAGGTTCATTCACAAAGCGCAATCTTTGTTGGCTAATGTACATTGTTTTGCCAACAAAGAGTAATCAAAAATAGAGAATTTGCATGCATTTAGCATACCTTAGTTGGGTATGATCAAGAGACTATCACCCTCTGCCCTATGTCAAAGACCCTGCAGATGCAAGTATTGGACATTCAATTATGAGTTTAATGAATGTCTTCTCCAAGTATATTCAAAATCATGTATAATTGAATGTCTTCTCCAAGTATATTCAAAATCATGTCACACAGAGTGATGAAGAGAAGACCACTTTTATCATAGATTAAAAAAATTTGTTGTCAAACAAGGCCATGTCGAGTCAAAGAATGCTGAAGACATGGCAAAAAATGAGTGATATAGTATTTCATCTTTAAAGAGGTCAATATGTGGAAGCAATGTCAATGACGTTATAACATAAAGGAACATTACAATGATCTATAAATAACATTTAATATGCTATAGAAGTATAATACGAAATTAAACCTCCTAAAAATGCAGCTTTGAAGCATTGCCAAGCAAGTTTTACAGTATTTTGTGTATAATAAAGAATTTTATCCGATAAGATTAAGCTATTATGGAAATGCCACAGTTTCATGCCCTTAAAAATATTCATAATTTAACAAGCCAAGTTAAAGTTGCCTTGTCTTAAGATCGACTGAGAAACAGTAACCATTCTTTCAAGTACTTAGAAACAAGAAGAAATGGAAATGGATGGAGAAGTGCATTAAGCCACTTTCAATAGTTGAAAATTCAACTAACTAGTTCCACAATCTCAAGCAATCCTAAAGAAAGAGCACTCCTCTTCATTTATTAGAGTGCAAAAGGCAACACAGTTAGAGCAATATTGGCTTGATAAGAGTGTAGAGTTCAAAAGTTAGTTGATTGCATAGGTATTTTTCTAAGAGGGTTGGTAACACAAAGATTACAATTATATTTTCAAGCTCATGCCATTAAGGCTGTGACAAATTAGCCTCTTCAAAAGGCATTAGGAGCACCAGAAATGTTGAAAAGACTCTGAAAGTGCATAACAAATTAAATGACTAAGAGATTAAATTCCTCCCTCTCATTGCTATTCAAGCATAAGCCTCAGAAGATTTTATTACAGAGCTAGCCACCTTTAAGTAGCCGCACCAACAAAAAGAGCCTTTCTAAAAAGTATTTGTTCATAGAACATCTTAAGAAGAGCATGTACGAGTTAGAATAGTGGAGAAAAAGCTGACCCATATAATCCTTAAGCACTGGGTAAGATTTAAGACTTCTCTATCTAATAACTAATCAAAACATGAAGCACTAATTATTGGTTTACATTATGCTCTAGACATGGGTGATAACCATGCCCAACTTTCAATGTTTAACATCATGAACGAGTCCAGAACAATGGATACAAAAAATTATGCTATTGACAACACTCTTTTAGATATTAATGGAGTCCAAGTTTATTTAGACTTCTCCTTGAAAGCGTTAAAACAATATTACCAAACCAAATGATATCCCCATATCATCACAAATCCAGTAAGCATCACACATAAATGCTGGGAGCATGATGGATGATACAACAATTAGACAACTAATAGTGCTTCCTTAAAGAAAATGATTGTATGCCGAGTTAGACATCATCAAAAAGGGTCACATACATCATAGAGCCTTCTTTGGTCCTATGCATCAGTAGAAAAGTGATATTACCATCAAGCCAAGTGACTTCCCCAAGGAAGCCAACAACTACACATGTCATCAAACAGTAAGTTTGATGTTCATCCTCTCAAAGCACACAAAATAATAGCACATCTACAAAATCACCAATTTCCACGAGAAACCATAATACTTCCAAATTGGCTATTCTCATAGGGTCGAAGATGAAGCCTTCATATAAGTTCCCAAGAAGAAAATCGATTACATCATAAGTAATTGAAATCTTAAAAAGAGGGCTACGAAATTTCTAATAAACAAAAGAATGCTACAATTGCTTCAATGATGCTTTAGTTATCAAAACAACATCAATGATATGACCCTTCTAGGTCATAGTTAAGGGAGGCTGAAGGGTAAGTTTTTCCTCACCCGGTGGCACGAGGTGTTCAAATTCATGCTTCTTGTACTCTGAAACTCATTCTCCTACAGAAGTTAGTTGATCAAGGCCTTCAACGAAAACCCTTGGTGTTGTGGACACCATCTAGGTGATACTTGCAAAACATGCTTCAATCATGACTTTTGGCTTCAACATTAAAGGATTGAGGAGAAAGGTTGAACCTTCTCTTTTTACTGCCACCAAGATTTCCTCTAACAGCAATGCACAAGAAAGGATAAAAATCTAAGTCTTGCTGGATGCCCACCAAACTACTAACACCTCTTATGAATGTATTGTAAATGAGGTCATTTGTAGCTACATTGCTCTATCTCCTCAAAGTGATGTGTCTTCTTCTTCAATATCATAACTTTCTTAAATTCATTCTCATAAGTCATGTTCCATAAATATAACCTCAAAAATTCAACACAATAACCACAACGTACAAGAAAAAAAGATATGATTAAATCATCAAAGCAGAAAACCCTTATCAGAAGCCAACATAACGACTTTCAGAATTGTCAATTAGGTTCTTTTAGCTTGTTTAGAGAATGTTTTGGGAACTTTTGGATACTATCCTCCTGGTCAATAAAGACTAAGTGTTGGGGAAGCTTCTTAAGTTGCCATCAACCAACAAACTTGGAAATCAAGGCTCTCCCAAGGGCATTGAATCTAATGATGGTGGTACAAGGAAGGCTCCAAAACTACTCCAAGAAAATCCCTACAAGATAGTGGTAATAGGAACTATCGAAGGCACTAACGAAACAAGAACTATTACTATTTCAACATCCAATATATTTCCCAAAAGTTGAAAACTAAGAGATCAAGGTTTTGTGAAATTTTCTAGGATATTAATTGGTAAAAGTATTGGAGTTGATTGAATGTATTTTCTGAAATATCCCAATCCTTTTTTGCATGACCCGCATAAACATATGCCACTGATATGGGTAAAGCTTATCTATAACAAAAAAGTGCCCATTATTGTCAAACTAAAATAATCTTGAATAGCAACATCAATCATCATAAAGAACTTCATTTTCTAAGTGCACATTCTAATCCAATCGATGTAAGTCCCAAGGAAGCTTCTTAATACAAGCCTGTAATAAAGTGCATTTTTGTCAACTAAATTAAAAATTTGGATAAATAAGTCTGTCAAACACTCAAAGGTGGATGACTAAGTCCTCAAATAATAGAATAATGTATTGAATGATTGCTTTATCTTTATAGGACCCACCAAAGGATGTCGTCAAAGAACAATGAGATAGGGAGCAAGTGAGAGGGGGATGCAAAAAGGTAGTGCACAAAGTGGAGTGTTGATTTCACTTCTGTTTCCTAGAATTTATAGGGAGTAGAGAAAGAGGTTTGACTTTTAAATTTGGACAGCGAATGAAGACATCTAATTCTCGCAACCTTTCCCAGAGCTTAGGCTTCTTGACTCAGAAGAGTGGTGGCTTGAACTAAAGCCTAGAAAATCATCAAGGTTAAGTTCTAGGAAGGCTCTGCTTGAGTAATGTGTTTATAGAAGGAGCCAAGGTAGTAATTTGCAAAGCCTAGAAACACTTTGCAATCATATTAAGGATAGACCCAAGAACCATTTGTCATTATTAAAAAAGAAGCTAGCCACAATAACAAATGAAATATGAATAATAAACTAAGCTTCAAAAGGTGTTGATGACTCATGATACAGGTGACTCAAACTAATAACATAAAGAAGATAATATTAAAATCATGATACACATTATCAAAATACATATATTAAGAAAATGATGTCATATAGTCATGCTTATGTCTATGTATCATTTAATAATAAATACTAGTAACTTAATTACATCATAATTATATTATTTCACCCACCTAGTTTCTATGGAATTGCTCATGATCCAATCTATCTTTCACATTGGTTTCCTATACAAAAATTGTGTCAGATTCTATAACAACATAGTTAATTAACCATTCACAATAAGCTCCCAATTTAATTATTAATAAGCCCCTCATTCACACTAACTCATGTAAGCTCATTTTGCAAAACAACACTTCCAACTCAATTTGAATAATCAACATAACTAGCTTACAAACAAAATAAGCTTTGCAATCAGACAGCAAATTTACACCAAACAATTGGTAATCTCAAAACATCACAATATAAAAGCAGACCTTTTTATTCATTTGCATTTCTACAGCTGTTGGGCTCGATTCCTAAGCTTTTCCCACGAATTCAAAATACCTGCTTGTTGCAGAAATTTGTTCTTTACCATCCTCCTCAAGCCTTAAATTTTCTTTTCCTCCCACTAATAGCCAAAACATGAATGATGCAAGTAATTAGCACAAAATCCTTCCTAAACAAAGCCAAAACACAAGCAAATGCTAAGGTTTTCCAAAAACCCTCCTTTCTAATGCACTCCAAAGGAGGAAGAAGATAAACCTACTACTCTGTCTACTTGAGTAAGGTAAAGAATCAAGAGATTAATAAGAAAATAAATATGAAATAATTATCAAGTATTTAACAACCCCTTTCACTACAAAAATTTGTAGAAAATCCAAATAAACCACAATTGTGAGAAACCAAGCACAAATAGACTCATGTCAATGAATCCTATCGAAAAGTATGCTCATCTTTTAAATCAGAAATTTTGGACAATTTGGCATGCTTTATGAGTCAAAATCCAAAAGTTAATATTTTATTTCATTCCATAAAAATTCATAATTTAAGTTTAATTAATCAAAATACCAATATTACAATCTTAAATATATCAATATTGTGTTTATAATACTCTAAATTGAATAGAAACTCGAGCAATAACAACCTGAATATCAATAACTGAGACAATTAGCCCAAGTATTGATGATGGTAGCTTGGGATCATACAGAATATGGGCTCTATGATTGGAAAAGATTTTAAGGGAAACCAGGGGACAAATTATAAATAAAATATGAAAGTACAAGAACAAAGCATTCACATTAAAACTTTAAGACACTGTATTTGGCATATGTTTATTTACCTTACCATAACAATGCTTGTTATTTATTCTCACATAAATATCTTATGAACCCAACATGTAACATAACTCGAATGTGTATTGACTTCTATAGATATTTATGTAATTTTGTATGTTGAGCCTGCATTGAATGTCTCAACATTTTTTTGGCTTAAATTTTCAGGTAATTTGGATCCACATTACAGGACTCTAACGAAATAAAAAATAGAGATGGCACAACTAACATTATTAGGTTGAAATAAATGTGACAATCTAATTTCATTATGTCAAAATCTTGTTACCTTAAGTCATCTTATTCTGATCCAAACAAGTTTTATTCACAAAAAAGTCTTTAACATCTTAAGACAATAAAATTACAAATAAAGCCCAAAATTTTTCTTCTGCAACTAATGTAGGACAATTAGTCCTTACACCCATAAAAGCATCGCACAAAAGTCATACCTTGTCTAATTATTACTCTCCTTGGGATATCATGCAATAATCACCCTGCACACTCTTTGCGTGTTCCAGAGTCACCAATTTCCTTTGATGCATCTTCAAACAACATTGTGACAAACTATTTGAGGTTTGTTCCCTCGTGTCACCCCATCTCAACCCAAGAAAGTTATGTTCTCAAAATGTACATCATCATCTCAAGACCATGGTATCACATATAAAGTCTAAAATATTTTCTTTGTAATTGATGTAAGACAATTAAAACTTGCACCCTTAGAAATTTCATATAGAAGCTGCATCGTGTCAAGTGATTCCTCTCCTTAGGATATTGCCTAGCAAGCAATCCCACAGAAGAAAGCTAAAGCATCATCAGAAACACAAGACAAATATTTTACATTGAAAGCATAATGAATAAGGAAAAATCATGAGGTTGATGCTAAACGATCAACTATCAATGAGATTACAATGTTGACATATCCAACAGGCCAACCTGAGCCTTTTACAACGGTGATAAATGCTAGAAGCTTGTAGAAATAAGGGGGTTAGAAAGTGGTGGACACATTTCAATTGTAAACAAGCAAAGTTCTAGAGGAATATCGCTTCAATGTTGTATGGAATAGGGCAGAAGGGTAGCCAAGAGTAAGACGACATATTAAGGCAACCTCCAATTGTATGTGTAACCAAATTGATATTACATATCACCCCCCATAAGGGAGGTCTTCTCATACACTACATTTAGCACCAAGTTCCTCTAAAGTTTGGCAAAACACGAGGACATTGGCACAACAAGCCTGAATTGTGGGGCATGGCCCATAGTAACCATCAAGACAGTAATAAGTTGAGCGAAGCAATTTGACACTTCTTGATCATGGAATGTTAATGTGGTACCATAAAATTTCGTCCAATAAAAATACGTTAAAATGGGGTACAATACTTTAAAAAGGTGTCACAACAAACCATCTTGACTTCATATTATTTCATAAGCAAAAGTAATCAATGGATATCCTAAACTAACTCAATGCCTCAATGGAGGTCGGTGGGTATTTGATGACCCACAAGATCATAGGTACCTCTTGTGAACTATCATTACAACGACCCTAATTCACGATGTTCAAATATTATATGATTCAATTGTCCCATTAGCCATCTAAAGGCATAATGATATCTTAAAGTCATGGTATCACATAAAATTCAAGATCTTCTCTTCGTATCAAATATGAGATCATTTATCACTACATTTTTGCAAATCTTGAAGAACCACACTTTATCCAATAATTTTCTCCTTGGGACAGCACCCAACAATCACTCACCTTCTTTGAGTGTTATAGGCCCACTAACTTTTCCATGGTTCATTCTCAAACCATATTGGACTAGAGAAAAATGCTATGCTAATGCCACCTCTATAAGGACCCATCAAGGCCACAACAAGGAAGCTTGTTGTTTTCCCAATTAATGTAGCATTTTCGTTAGTCTTCCAAATCCTATTCATGTTTGTGCTTCCCAGCTTCCTTGATTGTCCGAGTGATAATTTGCTTTGGGAACTTAGTTAGCTTGTAGCCTCTATTAAGCTAGTTTTGAGAAGCATTAGCAAGGGTCCCAAGCACAGTGACAATGACGTGAACAATAACTTGACAAGAACAAGATGGTTTCATATAGTAATTGAGGTAGGTAATTTTATGTTTACTTTGTATGCCACGTGATGCATTGCAATGAATTGAGGGTTATGCAAAAGTGTTCTAATAAAATTTGTAAGAGACATAAATTGTATAAAATGATTTTGCATGTTCTGTTAAATGAATTCCTAAAAATGGTATCATGATATGAGATATAATGACATGTCAATACATGCTCTATGATATGATTTGTAATTTATTAACTCTTGATTTTAAAGCATGTTTGTGATGCCATACTCAATTATCATTATAATAATTATTAAAATTGATACACATATGTTAATATTGTTTAATATGAAAAAACATTCAAATGTTTTCATGATGAGTGGTAAAAAGAAATGTGAGAAAGGAAACATCATACATGGAACGGAACAAAATAAATGATATAACTTAGTTAATATGAAAGTTGAATAATTATGTTTGAGCATATCATGTAAATGTTGACATATAAATGAAAAGTGAAAAACAGTAAATCATTACATATACAACATAGCACCACTAGCTTGAGTTATTTGATTGAATTATAATATATTAAGACACGACAGCATCCAGTAATAATTTTTAGCGAACTATCCCGTGTGAGTTATGCCCCTGACATGGCCAAGGAGAAGACCTCAGTTACATTCCAAAATGTATTGCTAGAAAAATTTTTGTCTTATATGATGCAATATGATGGAGTACCTAGTGATACGACATCATTTAGGCATGATAACATAATCTTGGGCTACCACATGTGGGTGGTGACCCCGATATGATGTATAGTAGTGGATCGATTAACAGAGAATAAGCCATAATAAAATAGTATAAACAAAAATGTATTCATTCTTAGCAACATTTACTTACCATATTTGTTTTATGCAATATGCTTTAGTATCTCAGAATGCTATAGCATAGTGTTTAACATAATTTATTTGAAATTGTGTGCTACATATTAAATCAATGTTGGATTAACTATAGAGCCAAAGTTTGGCTCACCCTAATGTTTTGAGATGTAACGCAATCACCAACGGCTAGAACTAAAGGGTGCGAAAAGAGGTTTCACTATTAGAGATGGTGCCCACTTACAAATAGTTTTATTATTTTATAATCTCACTTATATTGAGGTAATTATGAACTTAAATATGTGTAACTTTATAATATTATTTTATTTTTGTATGGTAGTACTTGTTTTTATAAAAAATGTGTTAATTTGCTTCAATAAAGATAAAGAAAAAAACCCAATAAAACCAAATCAATTGTGGGAACTTTTAGCTAGATGGGTCCTCACAATAATCAAGCCTTCTCAAGTCAAATTCAACATGCATAGACTTGATGGAAACATGAACCCTCATTATTTTAACCAAATAAAGAAAATGGAAAAAGCATGCTTCATCAACCACAAGCGTTGTCTATTATAAAGTACACCCAAAAAATTGTCATAAAAAACTAATATCATAAACTGTCCTCAACACTAAAACAATGGCTACCAACATCGTAAAAAGAGTAATTGAACAAAATTCAACACTTCAACCATAATTATGCTTGACAATTGAATTGAATATACCTAAAATGTCCAAACATGATTTGAGATTTTTTCCAACCACGTAAAACCAATTAAAGATATATTTAAAAAGTAATTAAAACATTTTCATAATTTTATGAAATATTTTAGACATTAGATAATTTTATATGATACCATTAAGAGTGCAATGAACTAAGCTAGTCAAAAATATTTAAATCCATCTAAAAATAATATAAAATTAGCAAATTTGAGCCAAATCAACAATGCATAGACTCGATTCTAAAATAAAAAACTATACATTTAGCATGGCCTGTCTTAGCATCTGGTTTAGAAGTTTGGTTCCATTATTAATATATTTTGAGCAAAAAACAACCATGAATATACTGAGCATGCCAAAAAAGATATTTATATAAAAGGATTACAGCACAATAACACAGTAAAATCAACTATTACTGGAAATAAATTCTGCTACACAATGGATGAATGATAAACAGAATTTTAATGATATAAATACAAGAGGCTGGTATAAACTAAAATCTAACTACTCTAGTCGCTCCTAGTATAGGCTGCGTGATATTATTAGTTTCAAGCAAAAACATGAAAAAATAAAATAAAATAAAACATATCCAAACGTATTAAGAGATTAAAAAAAGATGCACCACCTTTGGAACTATAAAAACCCCATAAGTGTATGTAAATGAACCAACTTTATGATGCGCATCCAAAAGTATGGCTCTGTAGCTGTAATGTGACTCTCCATGTCCACCGAGAATGACCCGACATCTGCGCCCTGCTTTAAGCTCCTGAATGTTCCCCTGGGCCCCCAATTCAAGGTCTTTCAAAGAATGTATGGAATCAAAGTTAGAGTAGTATTCTTCACGAATCTGATTCTCACTTTTAATGGCATTGACCAAAGCTTGAGCCTACAGAAAGATGGAATTTATGCAGTACAACATTTAAAATAGCTTCTATGAGAGCAATTACATGGCACTTATCTAAAAGATAGATCATGGAAAGCTCCATAACCTGTTCAGTATCACGAGGTTTTGTGGATTGAAAAAATGATGACTCAATCAAGCTCATCATTCCAACATGTTCTTTTATGAAAACCAACATAAACGTTTGGAATGTAGACTTATTATCAGGCTTTTGAGGTACAGAATGTACACTGGTTCTCCATCCAAACCTGAACAAGCTGAAAAGCAAACCTATGCATAAAAGATAAATATATCAACACATTAGGATAGGCAAACTTAGAGAAAATGATCTATTTGCAGGAATCGCCAACCCATAAACATCAAGTGATAACAGAAAAAAAATAGATAACACAGCTAGAACTACACTAAGGTATGCAGTTAAAACAAAGAAAAATGGGGATAGAATTAAAGTGCATATCAACAATCCAAGGACAAATGTCCAGAGTATATAGAAGATTAGTTTGTACCTCAAAAAATGTTATCAACCAGAGCATTTTCATTAATGGCATAGCCTGTCTACACAGAATGCAGTTTCAGTGCTATTCATGAATATCAAATTTCATTTTAGTATAAGCAAGCAAACCAATCCCCTTCCAAAAAAATACCCCGATAGCAAGCAACAAAAGGTTCAAATAAATTTGCAGTCACCAAGAATGCTGAGCGAATATCATCAAAGAATATTCAAGGAAAAAGACAATCCATCAAGAGAAACCAAACAACTAAGGTAAGGATATGCATGAATACAGAATAGAGGTTTCACACCCAAGTCAAATCACTATTAAAAATATAGATGTCTAAATATAGATGCACACCTAGGACGTGAGATTCTCCAAGGGTGAGGCAAAGATACTTTCCTCCTGATTTTATGACCCTCTTCACCTGATCAAAAGGTTTTAGTCCTTGTTTAGATTCAGAAAATATATATAAGAGATACTAGAAAAGAACATCAAGTAAAAGATAAAAAGCAATTGTAGATTTATACCTGATTAAGATATTTGTTCCCCAGCTCTAAGCCAATATTTGGTTCCATCAATGCATCCAAAGCCCCTTTATCAAGCACAACATCAAAGCTTTCCTCTCTAAACTGGCAAGCAAAAATCAAAGTCAATAAAGAATTTATCAAGATCAACAAAAATGGTGATATTGCACAACTTTTAGTACAAAACTTGCTTACCTACCATGGTAGACAAAAGAAATGTTGAATGGAACAGATTCTAATTGTTACAACCTTTGAATTAGAAGAGAAGCAATTACAGCTCACTGACAAGATTGAATAGAGATCATTGTTGCAAAGAAATCAACAAAGTCTTGAGGTATCCACAATGGATATAATATCCTAAAACATCCAACCAATAACTTCTAGTGTAGGCACTATTGCAAAGGTTTTTAAGGAGAATGATATCAGTTTAAGTCACTACAATGCTTATGACTGGGTTATAAATGAGAGTTGGGTTTGAATAAGCAAGTCTAAGTATGTGATATTGTTCAGGTTTGAGTATAGATGGTTTTAAAGTGAGATTAAGAAGGAATGGTCAGATCTATGCCGAGGGAAAGTAAAGGATAGCATCATATAAAATAAATGTGATGCATTCCAAAGGTTGTAACTTTGATGGAAATAGGTAGGCCTTTTTCGAAATAGCTTTTGTAAAAAGAATAAGTTTGGATGCTAATTAAATCCTTACAGTAGCAGTTCAACATATAGCATTTTCATGAACAAAAGTGAAGACATATACAGGAATTGGACAACAAATCTGACATGTTATGCAACTTCGAATCTTCATTATTGCTTTTTCCATTGGACATCTTAAGAATTTCAATCACCTGAGGTCTAAAGTATGTTCCTAGAACTTCAATCCCCTCAGGTTTTGCAACACAAATCCAATCCAGAGGTGATCTAGAATGCACACAAGCTAATATATCAATGAATTACAAAATTCCACCTAAAGAAGACATGGCATAAAAAGTTTAAAGAAAAGTAGATAAACAAAAGAAAAGAAACAAGAGCTCACCAAATCAAAGTTCAACAGGGTTAATACAAAATATTTGTTCACCAAATCCTTGCTACCATGAAAGATTGCTAATTAGGGGTATATCACAAGAAGGCAAACAACCAAAAAGAATCCACATAGAATTTCCACTTCATCTAACATAAAAAAAAAAGCAACATGCATGGGAACAACAACAATAACATTTATAGTGAACCAAACAAACCAAATAAGAATAAAATGCCAGAAAACTGCAAGAAAACAAAACCTGAGTAGTTTCTATATGTGACTGCCCAGGTTTGTTGATTGACAACACTAGGCAATCTAAGCTAACCGTCCCATTGATTGCACAAGACAATTTATCAAATTTGCATTTAGATGAATTGGCACTTAGACGACTTAGTCCGATGGGGTCTTGGACGAATACACAACCTAATATATCTATATAATGACAAACAAACCTGATCCAATTGGATAACCCCCTAAAAACGTGGCCAAAACATATATTAAATCACCTTAAGGAGTATCATATGTAAAGGTTGCTACAATAATAATTAGAAATTCAAGCGGAATGGGCGTAACCCAAACCCACCAAATTTAAGCAATAATAGCTCAATTTCCAACCCAATTGACCACAATGTTGTCATCCCGATAAATGTGAGAGATCCAAAAATCAGCCAAAAAAAAAAAATAGGAACTACAATGAACTTGCAAGCTAGAGGAAAATGAGCTATCTAGATTAAACTATTGCAAGCAGGCAGTTATTGTTACTATTAAGACTATTAAGTCGCTTCCAATCCAGATGCTACGATAAAGGGGGAAACAAGTGTCCACTAAATTGATTCTCACAATGATCGCATGGAACTCCATAGAAAAAGGTGCAACAGGGGATTCCCCCCACACACATATAAGATAGGGACAACCAAGATGATTCAAAATACCAATAATAACAAAAAAACCACTAAGAGAGGCAGGTTACGGAAGGCACAAGTAAGCACAAAAGGAGCACCCAACAGTCCCATGGATGGGTAGAATTCAATTAAAAGGCATAACATTGAGCGACTGAATGTTGTATGAGCAAAATTAACGTAGTAGTATTCATAGTTGGCTTAGCATGAATTTTGAAGTTTTGATTCCCCCAGATATGTTAGAGAGGATAAGCGGCATATGAAACAACTTCAACATGAACATCCTTCTTATGTTTAGCTTTCAGAGAAAGCAACAGATCATCAAGGGAATATCATGTAGTTGAGCAACTATGTGATGCAAAGAACTCCAAATAGGTATAATTTTGCTGCAAGACTAGAGAAAATGCGGAAACGATTTGACCAAATTGCAGCCCAAGGGCAATTTATTTCAGTGCCAATCAAACAATAGTGAGCCACAATAAGGAAGGTGCAGCACCAAGACAAACATGCCATAAGAAAGCCATCACATGCAGCTACAAAAGGAGAATCCATATCCAATTGACAAAGGAATTCAATTTACCATCCAACCAAAGGCATTTCCAGTTTAGCTACACAATCTTTGGCTTAGTACCCTCCATATGAATCCAAAAAAGGGTATCACCATTGGCACTTGAAGCATGGAGATGACACACAATGCGATGAGCAAGGTTCGACCAAAGAAATTATGGAGCTTGGGCTAATTCCATTGGCTAATCACGTTGAAGAGCAAAGAAACACTAAGTGGTAGCTTAACTTCCATGTTGATAAAAGCTGACCAATTGTGAATGGACTCTAGGCCAATCCAATTATTGATCATGGTAAAACATTTAGTACCACTATCAATGCTTCAAATTTGATATTGCCAAAGTGCCTGATGTACAAAGGAGCTTCCAAATTACCAAATCCCCACTTTGAGTTCAGGCATGTTGCAACAACAACCACATCCAGCAAGTAAGGCACCAATCCAACAAACATATTCCAACTCCAAGAACCACCGAGCATGCTAGGCCACTATTAAAGCCTACCAAGCCTTGAGACGATGAATACCAAGGCCACTGCAATCTTTAAGAGAGGATATCATGGCTCAGTCAACGTAGTGGAGAGAGCGATTAGAGCTAAAACCGCTACAAATGAATTTCTTTATAATCCGCTAGTCCTCTATAATGGTCCCTATTAGCACGGAATCACGACTTAAATTGCAAAGTAGAATGGCGATGAGTATGACATTAGCGATGACAGTTTTGCCTACGAGACAGAGAGAAAGAGAATTGACCACCCATGAAGAAATACGAATTATAATAGCTAGAGTAATGTGCACAAAAAATAACACTTAAGGCTTCCTGCCAACTATAAGATTCCTAAATAATTCATAAATGATATGTGTCACATATTAAGTTTGTTAGCGATCATTTTCTTTCTCTTTTCAGGCATACTAAATAGGACTATGGATTTGCTGTGTTGACAATAGAACGAATGGCAGCATAATAAGATTAGAAAATCTTACTAAATGATGAGATAACATAAGAATTGGCCAACCCAAAGAGTAGGGAGCATAGACAAAAATATAATACATATAAAAAATAATTGGAAATATGAAATGTGATATATATAAGCGCAAACCATCTGAGATGTGCTCCAATTCTCCTTGACTCAAAAACTCAATCCAACAACCAAATGAACTATACATCCTATGGTGCCTAGGGAGGTTGGGTGAAAATCTTCTCTGGCAAGAAAACTTGAGCCACCACATATTATCATTGAACCTATCTCTTGGTGAATGACTGTTCAAGTGGAATAGAATGGATCAATCTATTGTTCTAGTGAGACAAATCAACTTCTCATTCTTCAGGTCTAGTAATAAAATATGAGGATATCTACTCTAATGTAATCATCAAAGCTAATTGTCTTTGACGCATTTGTCATAATGCAATTCCCAACTTGGAATGATTAAATATTCAAAGATATGCTACTAGCAATTGTGTCTTTGGGGCTACTCATCCATTGAATCACTCAAGCAGATCTTTTAAATATGCTCCTGTGTTTCCCCGATTTATGTCAATATTATTCATGATTTCAAAACTACCAACCCTATTAATTCTTTGTAATATCTTCTTCAATGGCTGAAAACTAATCATACAATAAAGAAAATTGTCCATCACGCTGCCTATGTTATCTACCAACTATAGAATAACAAAAATGACATTATACATTCTATGCCAATTAAAATAAAAATTATTTAGCTAAATTTGCTTGGTTTCCTTTAGCAATTAAAATAAAGTGTAAAACTTTCAAGAAATTATCATGTCTATTTGTAACAAAGAGCTCCTCTTAAATAAAAATTGCATGCTTTTAACATTAATAAGTTTTCATACACAAATTAGAAATTGTAAACACAATGACAATCTTCAACAAATCAATACATAACCAATTGCATTCCTTAAGGCACGTATAATAAGATAGATAAATTGTACATATCTATTTGAACAACAGAACATGATTACAGACTAGGTATATGTACAAATAATTTACTTGGAGCACAAAAGGTAACAACAAAGTGTTACAAGAAAATTTGAAAAACAATAGCAAGAATATGCAAGTAAATAAGAAAAATTTTATTAGAGATCAACTAATATCCTCTTTTGAGTTTATCATTCTTTCTCGAAAGAGTTCTCATAATAATTGACATGGTCTTTAAACCTTTCTCCAAAAAGGTCACGAAAGAATAGCTAGATGAAGTTAGTGTAAAAGATGAAGAAGATAATCTCAAAACATCTCAAAATGTAGCAAACAGATCTTGAGAGTTCTCAAGAAGATATCCTCTAAGGTTTTTCCAAGATAACAACCCTCGATGACCACTCTAGCCTTAACGAGCCCTTCATCAAGATTGGCCCAATCTCAAGGCTAGTCTTTATTTTTTTACTTCGATTTTTTGGATGCATCCAAACCATTCCTAATTATGATTAAGTATGGGGAATGTCCATGCCACCTTTTTCTTTGTTGGTTTTTTATTACCTTCTTAGCTTTCAAGAAAGAATACATAAACATGATGTAGGAATGAGATATTTATCAATTTTTTCCTATAGACACCAATGACAAAATTATAGGACTATTCAAAGACCTCGTCCTAAAATCCTATGAAATCCAGATCTAAAAGATCCTTATAGTTGGGCAATGATTTGTAGAAGATATTACCCCCCTTTAAATAGGTCATGAAGAGAGAGAAATTTTACTAAAAAGAAAAATCTAATAAAATAATAAAAAAGCGATTGGGCTTCTCTCTCTAGAAAAGGTTGATAACATAAATCCCAAAAAAAAGAATCCAAGCAAGCCCCTACAGGTGGGGTATTTTTAGAGAATCTTTTGCAAAAACTATAGTTGCAAACAATTACAATAATTACAATAACCAAAGTTTCCAGACACTTCACCTATTTCTCCAGGATTGGTCAACAAGAGGGCTTTGAAAAACCCTCTAAAGGTGCTTTCAAGAACTGATGCTATGTTTGAAAAGAGCCCGGAGGCTGCTTCACAAAATGGTCCAATGGTCAGTCAGCAAACATAGCTGGCACTCAAGAAATTCAAGCTCCGATTAGAGATTGGATGTAAATACCTATCAACCATCCACGGTGAAGATGCATAACAAAGACAGCGTCCTAAAGTGCATGTTCAAATGGCAACTTGAAAAAAGATTTACCATTTATCATATGTTGAAAAGAGAAAATTGATAAAAATTTTCAGCCTTTAGTCTAGCTACTGAACCTGAACAGTATGGAAGATACATAAAAATTTGATTTACAATGTACTTACTATTGCTATTAATATGATCTATAAATGGACAATTATGCCATTAGACATCCATGCAAATTGAAAACCGCTTTCAAATGAAATCAGATAGAGTTTTATTTCTCCAGTTCTAAAGGTTAGAGGAGTGCATTTCTTAGAGATGTCAAGCAGACTACTAACAGCTGCCGTGTCCAGCTGGCCATCTTTGAATAACCACAACTCCAACCTCAGAAAATGTCGTCTTGTCCACTACAATGCAGTCATTACTTTACTATCAATAACAACAGAAAATACTTTCCTTTTGCACATATCATTACAAAAGTGATTTTTTTCGAAGCTCTTCAGCTCGATTCCACCTCCACATAAGCCTCATTAATGCGAAACAAAAAATGAATTCAGATTCGGACGCAGAATACCATAAAGCCAATGCAACAAAACAATAAAATCAGCAAACAAATTTGAACATCAACCAGGTGACCGCACCTGCATGTCCGTCATATCCATCACACGCCACCGCATCTCAGGGCGAGAACGAACGTTGCGGCGGAGCATGTCGGATATGACGACCTTCGAAAAGTCAATGTTAGTAATTTGGTGGAACCCTGCGTCGTAAATGTGCTCAGAAAGGCGAGAACTGCCACATCCCGGCACGAGCACCTGAGGGGATTTCGGTTTTCCATTGCCTTCTGTGGCGGCAGATGTGAGGGCTGAAAGCTCACCGAGAAGAAGGCCTTTGATAGAGGGCCACTCCGCGTACCACTCGAAGGAGTCACCGGAACCCCTAAGGGAGAAGAACTTGTCCCAGTTCTCCTTGCTGGTAAAGTCATTCAAAGTTTCCAGGAGCTCCATTGGAACCTCTCCTTTGTTCTTCATCGCTTTCCCACTTGCCACCAGGAAGAAGGAAGGGTTCCCCAGGTGGTCGGCGATCGGACAAGGGGCGTTCTTAGGGTTTTACATTCCGTAAATAGAACATTTAACTAATCCCCGATCATGAGAATTAATCATTTTGAAAATAATTTTTCCGTTTCAACAATTGTGATCTATATATATATATATATATATATATAGATCTAGCATAACCAATGCTTAATGTCAACTTGACAAGTGCTTACATCAAATTGAAATTTTATAATTTATATATATTTTTTAAATATATAATAAAATGATTAGTATTATTTAATAAATGTGTTTATCTAGATTACTATGCAACTAAATAATCTCTTGATTTTAAGAAAATAAAACAACTTTTTAATCTTTACTTATATTTTTATTCTTTTTGAACTAAAATATTATATTTTGTTAAAAATATCAAACAATAATAATATAATCTATGTGGAAATAATGTTTTGACAAATAATATATTAATAATATGAAAAATATAAATATTTGAATAAACACATGTCAATATGATTCATTTATTATTGTTTTATGTTGTTAGCATACCTGTGTGTCAATCATCATCATCACATCACTATTTTTCTAATTATTAAACTTTATTCTCAAAAAAATTTTATTTTTTTTCCAAAATTTAGGTTTTAAATGAATAGAACATCTATTATATTTTGTTAATTTTCTAATATATAATTACATTTATGCAATATATAGCAATAACTATAATATTTCATGCATTTATATATCATAATTGAATACATCACAACTATTCATATAAGTTCATAACAATATTTCATAATTTTGCATTTACTTTTTAGCCATTATATCTAAATTACAAATAACAAATATAATGTTAGATATATCGCACAATTTATAAATCTTTTAATACAAAATATTTTCAAATTCAATTTATTCCCACATGCAATTTTTATGAGTGGTTTTTTCTTTTTCTTTTTGTTCTTATTCTAATTCTAACATGTTTAAAAGGTTAATACTAAAGAAAAGACTTATCTAACCCTCATAAGCTTAGCATATTACATCCAATAAATAAATATGCAAATAAACAAGTATTTGGGACAAAACACTTGCACGATATAAATCACATAGATCTAAGCAAAGAATAAACAAGTAAGATCTCACTCAAATTAAAATATAACATGAAATATAATACATTGTAAAAAGATTTGTTATAATCTCTAAAAATAAATAACATACATATGTAATTCTTATTATTTTCATTTATTTTTTTAATATGAACTTATTTATTAGTGTACGTTTCTACTTAAATAAATCTTATAATTATCATGTTGTTGATCCTACTCTCTTAAAGTGGTTATTATTCTATTTTTTCAATTTATCTAGTTATAATAAAATTCTTATTTATTAATTATTCATATCACATTTTCATACTCGACCATACTTAGTCTTTTCATGTTTTCAATTATTATGTATTTATTACAAATCTCAATCATCTGACACACTAGTCGTTAGTCACTTCACAATAACAATTCTCAATCGTGTGATACATCAGTCACTAGTCACCTCACGTTTGTAAGTCTCTATCATGTGATATAGTGGTCACTAATCATTATCATAGCCGCACATTTTAATTTGTGACACACTAGCCACTATTATAAGGCACATTTCAATCATCTGAAAACTAGTTTTAAATTTATTTTAATTTATAATTTCACTTCTTTAAATCATAAAAGCAAAACAATTATAATATAAAATTAAATATATGTAACTCATATAATTAAAGCAACACATGACATTATTTTTGAAATTTCACTAACATGCTAATTATTTTTATACAAACACTATATCTTTAAATACAATGGAAATGCACATAACTAAACGGCATGCTTGCTTGTTCAAAACTTTAAACCACTATTTCATGCATAGGTTTATAAATTTAATCATAGCAACAGTATATCAAATATTATAAATAATGTTTAGAACTTATATGTTATGTCACATAGATATCATTTAACATTACATCAAATATTTATATATAATTTATGTTAAAGTGTCACCCTAAAAGATTCTCGTTTTTCATGTCTAACTCTTTTGTTCTTTAAATTATCTACTATTTAGGTTCAACTAATTAAACAACTACTTAGCATTTAACAAATTTTTACACAATTGTAATTTTATCAACTACACATTCAAGGTTTCATGAACTCACTTCTAAATTATTTTCTCTTTCCTTTTCTCCCTCTTTCTCTCATCTTAGTTTGACATTGTCTCAAAACCCTAACTTGCCCTGATGCCAATGTATTTCTTCCCAATCAGTTTAATAATAAAATATTAGTTTTATTAAAGATAAATAGTATGATTCTTGCCATAAATTAGAGAATTTTAAGGTTAAATTACAATAAATAAGAAGGATTTCCATTTTTTTAATTTTTTGTACTTATCAAAACTCTGAGTCATCAAATTTAGATCTTCCTCCTCGATTTTGTCAAGATAATGACGAAAAATGTAGCTCGCACCATTTGTTAAAAAATATTTCAACTTAAATTTGATCAGCTATACAAGAAGGATAGCTTAATCGTGCACTTAGGAGAGAGGGTCAGAGTTACGATAAAGAGAAATCCTAATTAAGGTAAGCATTTAATTTTTTTTAATTACCTCATTAACTTGAAATGCTTGTAATAATCGCATCTGAACTCTGATTGATACGAAACAAGCATCGTTGACTTGTTTTGGTGATTTATATAAAAGTTCATATCTATTTTTTATATTTTAAATTTTTTTTATATTTTTAGTGATTTAACATGTTTTACAATGTGGATTGACTCATACCTAGCTCAGAGATTTGAGATTATTACAAGTGAACCATCAATGACAAGTGGAAGGGTGTGATAAGATTATATAAAGTGGTTTGACAACTTTGTAGATGAAAAATTTTCCTTAGTTTGAGCTATTATGCAATAGAGAGAAAAAGGAAATGAGGTTGTTGCCATAAAAGAAGAGTGAAATTTTGGAATTTCACTATAGCAACAAGGTAAAGAGAAAGGAAATGACTTAAGTCCATTAAGGAAATTTAGTAATCAAGAATCAAACATTTTTGTATGACTACTACGATATAATTTAAATTTTCTCACATATAATAATATATCTTTCATGTTGTTTTGTCTCATACTCAATAGCATGTGTATTACAACAACCATAGAAATTAGAGCATTTTTCACGTTTATTTGCATGCAACATTGCATTACAAAACTTATTTAAATCATAATCTGACATAACATAGTTTGCATGCAATTTTATAAAACCACGCTTATTAACCTAAAAGTTGGTTAGCTTACCAAAAATTGCATATTACTTCCAATCCTTGCAAAATGCACTTGAATTATAAAGCTTAAGTATAATGAATCAATTTTTCCAACATTGATTTTATAGTAGTACTAAGTGAGTTGATAAAAGAAATTGAGATTTTGATTTTTAATAAAATTGATTAAAATAATGATTTTAGATATTTTCTCATGAAATGCATGTTTATCAAGTATGTTAAATTTAAAATGAATATACTATCGAATCAAGCTCGTTGAGACAAGTTCATTGACATTTGTTATCTAGTAATCATAGTTCATTTGGATTTAATATAAATTTATAAAAAACAATTTATTAATAATATATAATTTATGATATATATATATATATATATATATTAAGTAGAGAAAAAACCTTCTTCTCTAATTTTCTTGACCGACATAGGTTTTCCTTTGTCTTTCATCGTGACACATATGGGTGACCTCTCTGACTTTTGATCCTTGTCACCATGCCATCGTGTAGTCGTGCAAAGCTTTTACGTTCAAGATTAGGGATTTAGGAGCTACTATTGCTATTTCGTTCTTCTTTGATTCGACAAAAAGAACAGTGATGCAAGTAAGTCACCTGAAAAAGGGAAAGACGTTGATTAATTTTGATTTATCACCTAATTTCATCTTATTGTTTTGGAAAGAATTGAAAGGAATTTATTTTTAGCATTTTTTTCCAAATAAAGACAAGAAGGCTTGTTTTTCTTAAATCTTACCACTGGCAACTGCAATTGTGCATTGTGCTTGCAATTTCTGATATAAGGAGGGGAGAATCAATGAACAATTATGTATTTTCTTACTTTTAAGTGATGCTTAAAGGTTGTTAAGAAATATTAAAAAATTTTCAATATAAAAAAGAGAAAGCTTGAAAATTTTTCTACAACATATTGTAAGGTCATTAATAAATTTGCTTAATTGAATCGAAAATAAAGCTTAAATATGTAATATTAAATTCATAGATTTAGAAATATTATTTGAATCAGTATTAAGTAATAATAAAATTATAATTATTTATTTATATGAAGCTAAAGAAAAAGAAAAGTAATGTAAGAATTTTTCCAAGAATAAGAGAAATGTAACTTTTAAATAACTATAATGTAAGTATTATATTATGTTACAATTATTCAACATCTATATTATGAGATATTATCCCCTCCTTATACTATGTACTATATCATTATTATATATTATGTGATAAGAAATAAAAATAAATATATAAAATAATTGATTGGTTTAGTGATACTAATGATATGAAATATGAAAAATAAATAGAAAAGAGAATAAAAAAAGATGAGAAATGAGAACTAAAAAAATAAAGTGAAAAATAAATGCTTATGACATGTGATAATGAGTATCAAATATGATTCAAGATATATGAGTTTATTTATATAATGATTATACTAGTGATGATATTAATGTATCTTGGACATATTATAATTAGAATATATAATATGAGAATAATAATATTTATCTAATAATATTAACTCTAATTGTCATACTCTATTATCATTATATGTAGAGATGAGATGATGTGTTATAATATGATACTGTTAACATCAAACCACACAAATATATGATAAGCTGCTTGTTATGTGATATAACAACTAGAGATGAAATTTGTTATGATACAAATGTGATATATGATAAATTACTAATTGTGTAATCTAGCACTAGAGAGGAGATCTACTATAATATGAATATGATATATAACGAGTTGATTATTGTGTGATCTAGTAATTAGAAATGAAATTTGTTATAAGATAGACATGATATGATATGCTAGAAAGCTAGGTTTATATGCTATGATGCGATGTAAAATGATATGATATAAGTTCTACATATGTGCTTGATGTAGACATTATATATATGAGATGAGATCTTATAGTACTAAAATAATGATCATTTAATAAATACCTGAACCCTCATGGTAAATATGAGTATTATGAAATAAATAAGAAATAATATTATGATAAAAAGCTGAGAAAATACTTGAATCAAAATAGCTTAAAAACATATAAAGAGATTTGATTTTAGTAAATAAAATGAATTATAGTAAATAAAGAAAACTCTTTGCATTAACATATTACAAGCTTCAATTGTATATCTTTTTTTATGTTTTGATTATTTTCTGTAATTCTATAGTTTGATCACATGTTCTTACATATTTATACATCTTTTTATATCTTGATGTCATGTTTTTGTTAATTTATTTTATATACATTTTTTGGGTAATTATCATAAACACTTGTTTAATATTATTTATTAGTTTTTTTATAGTTTATCTAATTCAATTATTTTTTTCTATCTTATTATATTATTTACATACAAATTTATCAACTTGACTTTCAAGCCCTTAAATAAATTATACGTCAAAATCCTAAAGTATCGAAAGATGAGAAACTTTGATTATATATAAGTTTGATAGCTTTTTTTTGTGAGGTTATGATATTTCTACTTATGTATTTCAAAAGACATGTGTATGATTATATTTAAGATAATGTATTGATGCATGTATTTATTTATACATTTTTATTAAGTACAACTAAATCTATAGATTCTGATTAAAACTTCTTGAATTGATGATAAATATGTGAATTTTGTTATATCATAAAGTAATGATAATTATGATATCTTATGGAGATAAAATATTTGATTATATAAGTATATTGTATATTTGATTATATTAAGATTATATTTATAAATTTATCATTATAATAAATATTATGTATCTTTTGTGATTAATTGTTGACTTATATAGACAAAACATGAATAATTTTACGAGAAACTTCGTACATTTTATTTTTGAAGTATATTAATTTTTTTATTTATGATTTTAAAAATTAGATGATTTGAACACAAATGAAAGTAAGTTCTATCATCATTCATTGCTTAATTTTGTTGTTAGAATCTTTTAATTGTAATATTAAAATGCGATGTCACATGGAGTGTGACATGAAGTTCTCGCATGTTTTCTTAAATGCTACTCTTCTCGCATATAATTTTTTTTACTCCACTTACCTTTGGTAGCAAAGTCTCTATCGATAATCGTTTTGAGATGATGTTTTTTCATCATTTCATTCTTTATTTTCTTTCTTTTTCTCTCTTCCTCATATTTTCATTCTTTTATCTCCCCCTTTTTTCTTGTGTCTCTTAATCTTCTTTTCATGTTCATCTTACAATGATTTCCTCTTATTTACTTTATTTTTCTTTATTCACACGCACACACACATACACACATACACACATACATACATATACACATACACACATACATACATTATTAATTTTCTCCTTTCGCCCTATTTTCCTAAATCAATTATTTTATATGATCAACTATTTAATCACAAAAAATTATAGGTTGTAAGATTCCATGAATTGACATTATTTTTTTGTAAATATTTTCAAAGTATAGTTTTGTTAAAAGTTTTAGATAATCAAATGTAATCTATTATTGAAGATAACATTATTAAATTATTATCAAAAAGAGCATTTCAAAGCATTCAAAATTTTTGAAATATGATAACTTAAATTTTTTTTAATTATTTATATTATATTTATTATTTTTTATGAGATTAAAGAATTCATAATTTAAATAAATCACAGTCATTGGATGTGCTCCATCTAAATTTTTTCAATACTATCAAAATTTTGAGACTATTTTGCTCAACTTTCTTTTTTAAATACAATATAATGTGACAATATTATTATTTGTAATTCCCAAAAGTTTTGCATGGATATTTAGATAAATATTTTTAAAAGTCGCACTTCCTAATAAAAGAATTAACAAAATGGCTCTTTTCCAAATACGAAAAAGATGTTGCGCTAAATTATAAAATTATTTCGATTTTAACTCGTATAAAATAAAACAAAAAAATATTTTATTTCCTTTTATTTATTACTTTTATTATTAACAACCTTCACGCATTCCCATTCAAGTGGTACAAATCGGCGGGAGAACCTTCGATCTCCTGCCCCTAACCCTCGCCGTGGTATCCGGGAAGGTACCTCCTCCTTCCTGCAAATCCTTGACCAAGCCCTCCGCCGACACCGATACCGGATAGTTTACGAGATGCACGCCTTCCATGTCGATCGCCTCCTCGCCACTGTATTTCCTCCACATGTCCTCTCCAATCTCCCGCAGCATCTTCACGCATTCGAAGCTTTCCGGTTCGGCGAATTTGGCCTCGAACCTCCGCGTGTGCTCGTACCAAAGCGACGTCCGGTAGGCGAATATGTCTCCTCTTCGGTTGCCGTTACCACCGGCTTGGCGACACCCGAGGGCGATCTCCGTGTCCCGCTCGCCGTCCATCGATCTCTGATTCATGTTGGCCGAGCCAATTAGAAGATACTCGTCGTCAACTGCAACCGAAACTCACCTTCAGGTCGAGAGCATTCAAGAAAACTAGGGATTTGATTGTCTTACCTTTTTTTTTTCCAAAAATAATTACTGTTTTATTTTGGTTTCGTTAAGATTAAAAACAAGGTAACAAACGGACCATTCACCTATCATGAGCTTGGAATGGACATAGATCATGAATCTCCTGTTCTTTTGGGCATTCCAGTAATGGCTTCCGTGAGGAGGAGAGGCCAGCGGTGTGTACTCCCCTTCCCTTCGCTTCTCCCTGTTCGCCAAACAGAAGAAGTTTAGATAATCCCTCGGATGCGTGCTCAGAGCATTTTCTAGAATGGCTTCCCCGACGATTTTGTACATCGCTGCCATCGTCATCCGAGTCCAGTGAAGCATCTCCCGCACCTCTTCGCCGTTCGGCGAGCCCTCGGGCCACATGGGGACCACGATGTACGCCGCGAATCTCTCCCCTGCCCGAATCTTGCTGGCCACCTTAAGCGCGATCTCCACAGGAATCAGATTTCGGCAGCCACTCCGCCGGTCCACCTCCCACAGGTGGCACCCGCCCATGAAGTACTGGTTCTCGATGTAGATATACCTCTGCGCCTTGCGGATAGCCGACACGTGTGCGTCGTAGATGCTGTGCTCTGTCTTTCGTGGCAGGCCTTCGGCGGATTCGGCATCGATTGAGCGGAATATCTGTACAATCCAATCTCCACCGGCGTTGTCGTCGTAGGCCGGATGGGAAGAGGGGGTTTCGGCGCCAGAGAGCTTCGCCCATCGTTGGTCGAAGTTGGCGAGGACATCACGGGCCGCCGCGCCTACGACGCAGGCGTGAGTGTCGTGCCAAGGCTGTCTTGGTCCGCCGCGCGGAAGACGGGCAGCGGGGATGCTCGGTTGGTAGAAGTCATGGGCGTGGGAAGGGGCGTTGAGGGTGCGGAATAGGGAGTGGGCGTCGGTGTCGTACCGTCCGTCGCAGAGGTCGAGGCCGCCGAGGAAGCTGAGAAGTTGGCGGTGGCGGTTGGGTAGGCCGAAGAAGCCAAGAAGGAGTGGGGAGGCGTCAACGGTGATGGTTTTCTGGTGGTGGGTGAAGGGGGTGGGGAGGTGGCGGTGGAGGCGTGGGGAGAGGCGGCAGTTGACCTTGGTGTGGCGGAAGAAGGCGAAGGCGTCTTCGTCGTGGGTGCGCATGAGTCCGGGGTTCTTGAAAGAATGGAGGGAGGTCTCGTCGTCCCAAATGAGGATTCGGACAACCACTCCCTCATCGGCCTTGCGCTTTAGCAGATCTCCCAGCGCAACTCCTAATGCTCCGCGAATCTCGGTTTGCGGATCTCTTACCTGCAGGTATTATAATTTTCCTTTTTCTTTTTATTTCATTGAGTTATAAAAAAATAAAAAATGAAAAAATATTTTTTATTTATTTAGTCAATATGATAAGCACTGATCTTATATTTCAATAAATTTATATTTTATAACTTTAGTATGATTAATTCATTTTTTAAATTTATTTAATCAAAACGAAGAACATAGATTAATTTGTTATAAGATTAAATTTTTCACTCACGAGAACCAACTTGGGATTAACCGACCACCCCGCGATGCACACCAACCGCTCCGCGCCATCAATGGCCCGGTAAACATCCTCCCACAGCCGCCTCGGCTTGTATTCCACCTTCCCATCCCCGACTGTCGCCGTCGGACGGAACTCCCCGATGTGGTCCGCGTCCTGATACAACACGACACCACAGTTCCTCCTCTCCGGGAACGACGACTGCACCTTCTCCTCCGAGGACGCCGGCAGAAACCTCAAAGAGAAGTTCAAACTCCACTTCCCGCCGGTGCGAAACACCCGCCACTCTCCCTTCCCCTTCCGCAGAGAGCTGGCCGGAATCCGAACCTTTACGATCAGGAACCACCGCGTCCTGAGGGCCACCGTCACGATGGCGCCGGGCGGGTGGGCGCAGAGAATTCGAAGCGTCGGGTTTGGTTCTCGGCAAGCGACGGATGCGACCGTCGTGCCGTCGATGTCGACGGCGACGAAGCTCAGGCAGGAGATAGGGGCGGAGGCTTTGTGGACGATGGCCTCCATGGTTCCGTGGAGGTAGCTGCCGCCGTTGAGCTCCATTTGGCTGTTGGCTTACTTGGTGGGGGCCTTGGTTAGTTATGTAGGTATAAATAACGTTAAGAATGGAGAAGCTGATGAGGGAAGACGATGCATCGGTTGAACTTGGAGGCAAAGTTGGGTTGGAAAAGCGATTGCGGGAAGCAATCTTAGATCATTTTGTTACTGTTGCTGGAATTGTTTTAACAATTCAAATTGGAAACAGCCGCCTAAATGCTAAATATGATCATAAATATTTTTTAAATTTAGAAAAATTTTAAAAAATAGTATGGACTAAGGTTAATTTATATCAAGTTATGATCTTTGCATGAGAAGATTTAGATAAATAGACAACTTGTATGTTGACATGTCATACATGACTTTAGAAAATTATATTTGAAATTAAATGTTTTTATAACTAAAAAATTTATTATGGGTTAAACCATCTAACATTGATGATCTCTTCTCTATTACGAGTTATCTTTAGGTGTTCTTTGAGATTTAATAAAAAGAATGGCGACAATATGTTTGAATTGAGTTCATGGTTTTCAATCCTATCAAGCCTTAACAAACAAACCCATATTCAAACATCAATTTAATAACCAACCACATGATGTGGATCCCATCCTTGCAAGCAAACGTTAGTCAATTTGTATAAAAAAAACACGTGTGAAGCCCACCGTTTGGCTTTGGCTTCAAACCTTGCATTCGAAAGGCTTGCGTGGGATTTCAATCCGTTAGGCGAAGGCTTGTTTCTGTATTCGGTTAACGGCGTTTTAGATGATTTGAAGCTTTGCTTTACTCTTAAGGTTATGTTCTTCAAATCTTTCATTGTTGGAAGCATAAGGTTTCGTATATAGTTAAACTTGGATGCAATTAGACTTAGATTTCATTACTTTGATAAGTCTTAATAGAATTGTATAGTCTCATTCAAGTGATTGATGCATGTCTCTTATTATTTGGTCTTATTCAAGTAACATGTGTTGGTTAAAATAACTTTTTTAATTTATATCAAATTAAGAACATACATTTGAAATAATTTATTATCTTTTTTATTTCTTATTTCTATTTATGATAAATCGAACAAATCTTAAAGCCAATTTCTAAATTTAGTTTTAGTTTATTATAAATAAGGGATGTTATATCACTCGTTTAACTAAGGTGCTACTTCTTCATTCACCATATTTCAATAATATATTATTAAGTTTTGAATATTTGTTTAAAAATATTTGATCAAATTATAGTTATTTAATTTAAAAATAAATAAATGATAGTCATGAAAATAGAAGTATCATTGAAGTTAATAAAACAATATAATAAAAAATTGTGATTAACTTTAATTATTTGACATAGTTTAAAATAAATATTTGTATAGGTGATGTCAGATTGATATTATATCTCTCCAAAATTATCATTTTTTTTATTTTTTATTATTTATTTTCAACAGATTTTCATGTATTTGACATGAAATTTTTTTTTTTTGACATATACCTAAAATCATAATTAAATTGAAATGTAAATTAGTCAAGCCATATCATATTACTTTTCATGATTAAGTGAGATGACAACTATTATTTAATATACATACTTTGCATTTAGTATATCATTGTTAAATATTAAATTGATTAATTAGTACTAAATATTATTAAAAAGTTATGTATTGAACAAGATATAATAAATAATTGATATCATAAAATCATAGAATAAATTATTAAATTATTTTAAAACATGATCAATAAACATTACAAAAAAAAAAAAGTGAAAAGAAACAAAATTATATTATTGAAAAAGAGAATGCAGACCTTGCTTCTCTTTTATGCAACATCTTTGTTTGGCACTCAAACCTCAGCAGTCAACTCTGTGGAAGCCTAATGAAGCCCACACTCACATGGGTTTTGCTCTTCTTTTGACGTGCACATGGACCACTCGGAAGCATCTCTTGCTTCCCCTTTGAACTCTTTTTTGTATTGTTTCTATAATAATAATAAATGTTATATTTAAAATAAAATATAATAATTATAAGTATTATATGATAATTTAAGTTTTTTTTTTTAATTTTTTAGTGGAGCTAATGAGGGATCCAAAAGTAAAGTATTTTTCCTTTTGATTTTTCAAATTGGTTTCAAGATTTTAGAAGGGGATTATTTGGAAATTAATTTTTGGAATATTTTTAATGCTTTTTTTTATTTATAATTATCAAATTTGAAAAAATTTTAGAATGTGAGATTTACATGAGAATAAAGAGAAAAAGTTGCAAATCATTTTTTTATTGATTTAAATGACTGAAATATGTTTTGATTTTTTTATGAGAAAAAATAAAATTTTTTAATAATATTTTCAAATAATCAAATTATCTCTTTTTATCATTTTATGTTTTTTATATGTTTCGAAGCATGATTAGACATATATTTGATTATATTTAAAAAAAATATTTTTATCAAATAAAAATCACTTTTTACTTGTAGCTCTAATGTTATCAATAGTAAGTTTGTACACATTAAATATGAAAAAGAGTTTAAAAAGAAGATCTTTAAACAAGCTATTTTAAAGGATTTTGTTTTCTAATAAGTGATTCAAAAGAAGATGTTCTGATATTTTTTAATTTTATTTATATAAAAACCCAATTATTATTTTTTTGAAATATATATAAAAAATTAAAATAAAAGCATATCTAATAAGAATTTTAGAACTTCTCTATGACTTAATACTTCCTCAAACCAACTCTATAGGATGCACTATTTGAAAAGCTCATTGGAAATGACTCATAATTACAATTATAACCCATCATTTGGTTGGCTAAAGTTGGAATGCAAGTGGCATGCTAAGTGGGACAATTCATTTTCTTAAAAAAATAAGCAACATTGCAACAAATTTGAATTATAATGACATTTTTAAAAGTTTATTTGCAAATGATGCAAATATTATAGCAATATTAATAATCTAAATAAAATAAATCATCAATAAAAAGGAAGTAAAGGCTCTTGTTTCAAAATAAACATGAAGAATATTAAGATAAATAAAATAAAGTCTCAACTCATGGGAGTTGATGCAAAAGAAAATCCAATTTGTGGCTTATATGAGAAAAAGCATTGAAGAGAATGTCACAAGAAAAATGTGATCACATTTTTGTATATGATGATGAAGAATATTTTTCTAAAGAATGCTTAAGTCATTACAAATATTAATAATGTACATAGGGATTCTATTATAAGAGCAAAATAAATATACAACTAATAAATCTTCAAAAATTTTAGTCATCATTATAAGTAACTCATGGTATTAATTATTAGATTTTTTAAATTTCATTATACTTTTTAGTCAATATAATAGAATAGCACATGTTTAGAAGTATTTTTTAATGACTATTTATCTAGTTATGATTAATTGGAAGTTTGTTAACACTTACTTCTAGCATTGTGAAAAACTAGCTAAGATATTGACAAGGAGAATTTAGGAATCAATAAATAACAAGATTTCTAAGAAAATATTAATCAATGAGAGAAGTTATTTAGAAATAAAGATAGAAATGTCATTTCTTAATTTGAATTTCGAGATTGAAATTATAATAAAAGAAGAATTTGTAACATTTAAGAGAATCGATCTAGATTTTAAGGAGGGAGGAAAAAGTTATCAATATCATTAGATATAAAAAAAATACTAAATGAATATTTTATGATTTTAGGTTTTATAATAAATTATAATTTTTCTTGAAAACTCATACATTGGGTTCTTTGAACTATTCTAATAACCTTAAGCTTCAACTTTTATAATTTCACATGTATCATTCTTTTTTTTTTTTACATTTCAAATTAAACAATATTGGAATAATTAAATCTTCTTAAAGTAGACTTATTCTTTAGGTATAGTTCTTCATATATTGTTTAAAAGTTTACATGTACATAACATGTAAGCATATTTGTTGTTGGTTTTTATAATACTTTTGTGTCACTATATTTAATTATTTGTCTTATTAAAAGTTAAACAATACCTACGAGATATAAACAAGACAACAATTTTAACATATCATTTATGATGCAAAATGAGGTTAGCTAAGATCATAATATGAATAAAAGTTTATATATTATTATATTTTGAAGATAATAAAATGTATAATATTTTATGATAATATGTTTATCATAAAATATTTTTAATAAATAACAAATAAGTCTCTTTTAAACAATAATCATAATGTTTTAACTAAAATTTTTGAAGCAAAACACCATATAATATTTTTTTTTGAAAGTTCTTTACTAGTATAAATAATGATTCATTGATAAAAACCTTTCCTTTTAGCACTAGAATTATGATATGTAATGCGGGAGGGTTATATTTATAATAAATTATTAAGCAGTACGTGAAATTGTAATTTATAGAAAATGGTCCTACAAAATCCAATTGTCCGTAGCCTACCTGATGGACGTGGAGCTTTGGCCCCGCCTTCGAGTGCCGCCTGCTAGACGACGGCAGTTCTTCTGCTCGTCCACGTTTCCCTCCGCCATCTGCAGCATATTATTATTATTATTTAACTCCGTCGAGACCGAGAGTTGGCGCGCCGGCCATCGACTGCGGCCAAGAGAGGAGAAGAGAAAGAAGGATGATAGAGGATCGGAACCAGGCGAGCTGCGTAGCGATTCGGGCCATTCCTTCCTCGCCGGCTTTCACCCGATGCTCGTATTGGCCCGCCTCCTCAGGTTTGTTCTTTCCCGTTCGTCTTCCTTTAGTTTTCTGCTTCGGATCGAATAGATCCCGCTCTTTCCCCATTGCATGTTTTGGCTACGAAGCATTTCACCCCGTATCGTAGCCTGTTGCGTCGTCGTCGTCGTTTTTTTTTAAAAGTTTTCTTCTGTTTAATAACTGCACGATTGAACAAACGAGTGTGCGACATGGGGAGGTTGTAGGCTTTTGCCATTGGTTTATTCGATTGAGGCATAAGAGGGCAAAGGCCCACTTTCATGAAGTTGCCGATGATGAGAACAGCGGTTTTGGTGCTCGTTTTTAAGAAATCCGTCGTTAGTGGAACTTGTTATTTCGTTATCTTAGTTGGTGAGAGGAACTTGCAGGTTCCAAATTGTTGAAATATCTATTTTTCCCGTAAGGATTTTCTAAGTTTGTGTGAATTTTTTGTTGGATTAATGGTATTTACATCATGGTTTAGCTTTTTTCTAGTTATTTTGTCGGTAAAATTAAAATCTTACCTTGTGGAACTTATTAGCATTTATTTCTAACGCCGTCTATCTAAATACCAACTAAATGATATAATTCTAACAAATTTGATTTCGATTTCAAAGAAGCGAATGAGCACTCAGAGTTCAAACTTCAAATTTTACTGTGGGAAACAATGAAGCCCTGGAGATGAGGAACTGTCCTCTTTTGGCTTTTTGCAGCTCCTGGTTTTCTCGCATTACAATTTTAACACTATTGTTAAATTTTTCATGCTTATTTCTATTTATATTAGCTCACATCTAAGCTAGATAATGAAACGGGGGGCTTTATTTTGTAAGTAACAGTGCTGAAATGTTGATTCCAAGCTTCTATCTGCCATAGCAAGGTCTTGGCAAAGTATGAAATGGGCAGTGATGGATGCTTTTTATTGGTTATCCCAACAAGGATTGCTTCCTATAAACTACAAAAGTAAACCTTCAAGGCCTATACAAAGAACTGTTCAAGTACAGGGTGGTTTCCCTAAACCTTCAAGGCCTTGTTATGACTGTTGCAGTTGAAACTTAAGTGTTTTTGAGACACAGTGCTCTATAGTAAACTGTTTTTTATTTTTTGATAATCAAAATGCCATTTGATGATTGTTAAGAAGCATAAAGTTGGTTTGAAAGGTTTTAGGAAGAGAAAAATCTTTTTTTTCCCTCTTCCTAGTAGTTTTATGAGTACATGAACGAATGGACCACATTCAGGCCGTAACAGTTGGCACTTGAAGCAGGGGATGCCTAACACCCTCACATGCGGGCTATTTGAGTTGCAAGCATAGTTGAATTTCTTGTTCACAGCTCCAAATGGAGCCTTCGGACCCCTCATCCGATTAATTTCTCCTTGTTCAATTTGATGTAATGTAAGGAAAATTTTTGCCTTTTTAAAGAATGTTAACAATAAGCTTACATAAAATGGTTGAGTATTATTGAAGATCTGGGCCTCATTGTTTTCCATTGTTGACATAGATGACATGACTATGACATGCGGTTCTCCAGGATGGATTGGAAGAAGTCTTGCTTGTGTTTGTATCAAGCGAAAGGGAATGTATGAACGAATTTCGTTCAATCTAACTCCTGCTCAGGCAAGTGCATCAATCTTATGATTTGTGGTATTCTCACCATTCATATCAGCATTTCAACTTGTTTATTTTTTCCCTTTTCTTGTATCATGTCAATAGATTTTATTAATGGAACTTTATTGTTGTGTTGAATGCATGTTGTTCTTCTCTTTTTAGTTTTAACTTAATTTTTGGTTTTAAATTGCTTTAAATGTCACATTTTGTAAGTTGACCTACTTCCACTCTTGGATGTCCTTTTCTGATTGGACAGACAAGTACCTGTATTGTACATTGAACTCTCCTGCTGCTTTTCTTTTCTACGTATAAGTATTGAATGTTCCAACAACTTAATGAACATGTTAGGCAGATATTAGAAGATAGATCCTTTCTTTTGCCATTGGCTAATTTCTGTTTCATTTCAATTGCTAAGTGTTCCACAGTTTTTTCTATATCAGTGCTACATTTGATAAACTATGTTTGTTTTTTTCCTTCTATTTTTTATCTTTTCTATTTGTTTTATAGCATTCTTTATTCCTTTATTGGACATAATTTATATCTTTTCAATAGTGTTAAAATTGGTTTTCTTGATCTACTCCAAGTATTTTTTGCTAAGCAGATCTTGAGATTCTGTACATGGTGTCATGCAAAGTAAACCATATTGATCTTTTTAATTTATGAGATAATGTAGGAAGAAAGGTTGAAAAGATTAAAGCATCGAATGGATATATACTTTGATCCATGTAGCCTTGAGCACCAGGTAACTTTGCTGATTCATATTTTTTGCTAATAATTGAAAAGTTATATTTTGTTTTATAGAGCAATCCTTTACTATTTGATCACGAGTTGATTCAAAAAAATTTATGAAGCTTCAATGATCATTAGATTTACCGAAGGTCACTAGAGAATGGTAAAAATGCAAAAAAAAATAAGAACATCATAATTTATTGTGAAAAGTCAATGGAATGTGGAAACAACATTGATAATGTGTTGATAAAAGATCCACTAGTCACTTAGTGTTGTTAAAGGTGCTAAGAAGTTGACGAACTTCACAGTTGATTAAGTAGGAATGTGCCAGAGGATTTCTAGGGATCAATAAAATGAGAACATGATTCAAGAATAAATACTTTGCATGAGTTGAGCATTTCTTTTTTTGTAAAAAAAGCTTAAACTAAAAAACAAAAATTACATTCATGTAGGTTAATAGGACGTCATGTTCTAATAACAACAAAATCTCTTAGTTGAGCTAATGAAATCCCATTGTTTGGAAAGACGAGGAAATGTTGTTGCACAAACTATTGTAAACACTTGCAATGGTTTCTACCATTTATATATGGTTGCCACGTTTTCTTTGAGTCATAAAGTTGATTCTTTGAAAAACTTTTTATTTCTAATATTCAGGAGATATTCCTTCTATAAGATAATCATATGAATGCTTTTATTGGTCTTTGTGTGCTTATCATCACAAACTCATAACAACGAGTTATACCATAATTGTCACACCATATTTGCTATTATAGAATCAGAAATAGATTTAGACAAATTTGATACGAATCATTTCCCTCATATCCAAATAAATTAAAATACGTGAAAGTACGTGAAATTTTAAAATTTACTCTTTATTTATGTATATAATTATTTATTCATATTTTAGTTCGTAGAGACCCAAATATTATATAACACAATTTATAAGTTATATTTGTTTACATATTAATTGATGCTATGTTACTTTTTATTGTTTTAGTATAACAAATAAATCTGATCTCTCACACCTTGTATACAGTAGTTGTTTGTGTCAAACCTAAAAACATAAAATAATTGGTGTTTTTGATTGACCAAATAGGAAAATTCAATATATAACATATCACAATAACACAATCTACTTGTCTAACTATTCTTGAAACCTAGGGGATCTACTTGTACAATTTCTCAAACATAAGTTTTTTGTAGCTTTTCTTTGGATTTGTGGAGTTACATTTACAATGTTCGAAGATGGCTAAAATACTTATTGGTTCCTTATTGTATGCTATTTTGGAATTTTATGTTGCCTTAAAGCACATTTATTTTATCAGCATTTGCCATAGCTGCTTTCTGATTTTGATTTTGACAAGTCATAGAGAACATTGGCGAACATTCTATACCATCTTCATGGTTGGTTTCCATAGAACCATCGGTTTTGCTATCATTCTTGTAGCTCCTTTCTGGTTTGGTTTGGTTTTTTTCTTAATTTTTAATACTATTAAATCATTGAAGACAGGGAGCTTGGCACAACAATAAAAGTTGTTGCCCTGCAATCCTAATTGCAAGCTCAGGTTTTGGAAAAATACCTCTGTATGTTTATACGCTAAAACAATGTGCAATAGCCTTTTTCTGCCCTACCCTTCCCGCATGTGTGCATTGGGAGTTTTCATAGCAATGACCTGCCTTTTACTATTCTGTCAAAGTTGGAACCTTTTCATGATTACTTTCATAATGGTAATTGGAGGTGGGTTTTGTGTTACCCTGTGTCTTGTTTAAACTTATTAGTTCCACCAAATCTAAAAAGTTCCTGGGCAACATAAAGTTTTGGCAAAATCTTCTATGCTGCAACAGTAAGTAGATTTCCTTAAGCCATTACAAAAAAGAACAAACTAATTTCAACTGCCCTCAAGAATTTACCAGTGCTGTTATATTTGAATGCCTGCTTCAAAGATTGATGTATTTTTGCCCATTTTCTTACAGGAAGCACTGAGAGCTCTTTGGAATGCTACATATCCAAATCAAGAATTACATGGTTTGATTTCTGAGCAGTGGAAGCTTATGGGTTGGCAGGGTAAGGATCCATCCACTGACTTCAGGTAACCAAAAGCATAACCTGCTGTTTCACTTACATTTTCTCAAGTTTTTCTTTTTCCCATGTCTTCTTGGTCCCTTAAACGAAGAATGTTACATGTTCAACAGGGGAGCTGGATTTATATCGTTAGAGAACCTGCTCTTCTTTGCTAAAACATTTTCTGTAAGATAAAGTTACTTCATTAGTCTTCCAAGATTCATTTGTCTTATAGGGTCTTCTTCACAGCTAACAGCTACTTGCCCTTCTTATATGTTTCATTTTTCTGGGTTTTGTAATATTAGCTACATAATTGCAACTGAACTTATTCCTCAAACAGTTATGTTCCATCAAATGATTGTGGTTTACAATTTGGTAAACAACCTCAGATAGGGCTTTGTCTACCTTAGTCAGCTGTGTTCTATATAAACAAACTTGTCAGAAGAACATGCAGCATAAAATGGGAAATCCTTTTTTTAGGACATTGGGACTATAGTTTTCACACCTGAACTTAGATAAGCTTTGTAAGTCAAAATTATTTTATGATCAGGCATCATTCCAGAGGTTACTGAATAAACAAGGTGGGAAGAGAGCAGCTTGGGAATACCCTTTTGCAGTTGCAGGTGTCAATATCACCTTCATGATCATCCAAATGCTGGATTTGCGTTCTCGTAAGTCCATTGGCATTCTTTTGGTTCACCTGCTCCAGTAGCACTGTGTTGTACTCAGAATTGTTTTATAACTTTTGTATGCTGACACAATTAAGTGGTTACTAAACAATTAAGTATACATCTTTTTCATGTCATAGTAAACAAACACAATCTCAGTTTGCAATGTGTTGGTTAATTATGGACTGGAAATGAGATAACTAAATGTATTGACATGGTGAATGATTTAGCTGCATCAACGCAAAAGCTCTTTAAAAATGAAAACAATACCCCTGAAAACAGTAATTAGGTGCTTCAGTTTTTTCATTTGAGCTTTCTCAAGGCTATCCAAACAAGAAAAATGGCACGACCTTCTGAACCGATGATTTGAAAAATGTATGTTTCAAATTCCTCTCTATATTCAACATTCTGATCCAGAAAGACAATATATTAGACATACTCATTTTAGAAATGTACAATAATGCATATGTTACTTGTTTGACACAATCATCTGTTGAACAACATGAACATTTTTACAATAAACTTAGTATTTGTTTGTATGTTGAAGCAGCTTTGCATTGTCCCTTTTTTCTTTTTTCCTTTAGTGTTAGATCAAGCTGTTTCTGGTAAACAACATGTTTCTGCAGTTCAATAGTACATATGTAACCCACATTAGCGCTACAGTTTCCTATTTGTCTATGCAAGTTGAATTTGTTACTAACAACTAAATGCTATCCTGCAGCTAAGGCAAGGACATTTGTCAGATCTGTTTTCATTCAAATGTTAGCAGGTAATGAAGTCAATTTGCTATCTATTAAACATGCACTTCAATTATGAAAACAATGGCACAATGTTTTCAATTCTCAGAGAATGAATGGACCTTTGATTTGCTATACTGTGTGGCTTTCATGGTCATGGACAAGAAATGGCTGGAAATGAATGCCTCTTATATGGAATTCAATGTAACTTTGCATTTCAAACCCCAATCCACAGCTTCAAACTCTGCTACATTTTTATAGATATGTAATGTTCTTTGCAGGAAGTTCTCAGATCAACAAGAACTCAGCTGGAGAGGGAGCTGCTTATGGATGATGTGATCAGGATAGAAGACATGCCTTCTTATAGCCTTCTATCATAGCAATGTATAGCCTTCTGCCTCTTAATTAACCTTCTTCTTAGTCCTACTGGATATTTTGATAATTTGACATGTTGCAAAACTTGTCTAGAGCACTGATTATATATCACCCTCTTTTAATTAAAGCTGTAGTTATGGCTTGTAAGCTAGATTTTTTTTGATGAGGAAATGTAATTGATGTGCTCAACTTCTACTTCTTCCAAAACTAAGTACAATGGTTATACATGATGTTATTTATATGATACATAGTCATTTTAACATCCACATATTTTGGTCATAGAATAATAAGATTTCTAAGTCATACATAGATAATTTATAAAATATAAATATCAATTCATTTCCAATGATAATATATATACAAAATCAACAAGTTGTACTTACATCAAAGTCTATGGCTCCAAAAGCATGTCCATAATCGGCAAATTCAACCTATAAAGATTAGATGGGAGTGAGTCTTGAGCTTAATAGAAATAAAAACATATTAAAAAAAAGCTATAATAAAGAATTACATGGCTCATATAATATCATCTAAATTGTTTAAAATACTACCATGTTTTTTATGATAGTTAACCTATGTGGTAGATATGCTGGTGAAGCTAAAGGTACAAAAAACAGGGTTTCATTGAAGATGATAAAAAATTTGAGGGAAGTTTTTCTAACCCAACAAACATTATTGTTATAGTGACAACTTTATAAACATGAGTTAGTTTGTGGTCAAAAAAAGAAAATTGGGTGATGGATATAAAATTCATTGCCAAGTCAGAAAGGTTGCCAAATGAGGCCTTATCTATTGCAACAAGAGTAAAGTTTGCCCTCTAGTCATAAACCATCTGCCTAAATAAACTACAAACTAGCAAATGTGGTTGCTTTTCAGCTTGCACAGCCCTCAACAACTTGTACCGCAATGGAAAATATTTGATTTATGTGGCACCTACCAGGACACCACAACTATTTCTAATAATGATGCAAATCCTAAAGGATCCATTTGATCGAGTTGATTCACTAAAATCGACTTTCATTTAGCCCAAGAAGGAAAGAAACCACCACGAGGAAGACGGGGTAGAAGAAGGTCTAAGTGGTCCATCAAATGAGAGAACAATGGCTGCAATCTTTGCAGGATTAGGAATAAAGCTTTAGTGAACCTTGCCATTGAAACTCCTCTAAATGTGAACATACATTTGTGACTTGGCATGAATAGGAAAAGAAAACAAGACCAAGTTGATTAAAACAACTCTCTTAGCAAGAGAAAGTACCTTGGCAACCCAAGAGGATATCTTGTTCCTTAATGCTTCAATAATTTAAGTGAAGTTTATCACAACACGATCTTATTATGTCGATATATTATCTCATTTGGTTGTCTTATATCGACTAAAGCGAGTTTTATTCTTAAAAGATGTTTCGATATCTTAAGATAAATATCTCACATATAAAATCTAAAATCATTTTTTCAATAGTTGATGTGGGAGTATCTAGAAGCCTACCAAGAGCCTCTCAATGCCACTTCTTTTAAGTCAATCCTCTTAAGGTTAGATTGTTCGCAAGTATTGGTCATTACAGGCACGTTAGCTTCCACTTGGTTTATCGTACAATCATATCAAATTGTAAGAAATATTACGTTGACCAAATTGTCACAATCCGATCTCATTATATCAATATATTATCCCATTTGACAATCTCATACTGACCAAAGTAAACTTTGTCATCAAAAAGTGTATTGATATCTTATAATAAATGTCTCACATATAGATGCTAAAATCACTCTCTCTATCACAAATGTGAGACTATTTATCTATGTAATTCTCAACTTAGAAGCTTGTCAAGATCCCCTTAAGGCCACTTCTTTTAGGCTTATCCTCTTGAAGCAAAGCTCATCACCTTTTTAATCTTGGGTGTTACATACAAAGACCAAGTCTTGACAAAAATCTATTACAATGAGCTGGTCAAATCACAAAGGAACCCCTAATATTTACTTGCCTTCTTTTGTTTGTAGCCTATATTACTAAAAATCATTTATTGGAAGTGCTTCGAAGTTCTCCAACTGAAGAAAACAAATGACTTGTTCTTGTCAATTAGTTCCCTTGAGGAATTGATTAACAAGAACATAAGGGATCTCCTTAACCATTGAGGTGTTGATTGGAGCATGACTTCATTTGCAAACATGTGAGAAACTAGAGGATTCATCAATAAGGTCCTGAGATCGAGGAAAGCACCTTACTTCATCTTCTTTTGAATGAAAAGCAACAATAACTTGAGTAAAAAGTGATGATGTGAAGCGACAAAGGACAGCCTCGTGGAAGCCATAAGAAGCTTGGATCCAATGGATATGAGTCCTTTTGACAAGAAGAGTGAATCTCAAGTGGGGCACACAAGTGCCCACTCACACCATCTAAAAGGAAAGCCAAAATGGTGAAGCAAGATGAAATCCCACCTCATTTAATCAAGTTTGGGCCATCATCTTGTGTACCATGATATAAAGGTTGATGGGTTAATATTGTTGTAGACAAGAAGCTTCCTACATCTTGGGAATGAGCACAAACCTCTTCTTTTACTATTACAACATAACGCCCAACTAAAAGAAAAAGTACAAAAACTAGGTCATCCAAATTATGTCTCAATAGCTTCTAAAAAGGAATCTTATCATGTAACATCAATAACTAGGGGATGATCGAATCCTCGAGAAAAGATAGTCACATGAAACTTGTCATAAGAAATTGGGCCACTCACTCTTTGCCTAATCAGATGAAATGATTATCCACAATGGGGGTAGCAAAGCCTTCAAAGTTGGATGATATTATTCAATACAATTTGATTTTAACTTAACAAAAAAATTGATTGATTTGGCCAATCAATTTAGTTAATCAACTGAACTGACCATTTCTAATGAGCCGGTCTAATTATAATCCGAGTAACAAAGGAAACGGCTAATAGCAAACAAAAGTTGTTCTTGGAAGGCATCTTCAAACAAAAACAAGCAGTACCTTGTGTTGCCTACCTGTGCCAATTAATGCAGTCACAACACATGCAGAAAAAAAAAACTGCAAAATGAATGCAGGTGTTCACAGCACATATTGTAAAAATAACAAATCATGACAAATGAAGGAAACACTAACTGAACATTTCTCAAACAGTTTCACCTAAGAAAATAAACATGAAATAGAATTATAAACACTGGACATCCATTTTTGTTTTCTTCCAAATATTCCACAAACACACCAATAGAGTTTGACAAGCAAAAGTAGTCACAAGCAATTAACCAACAAAAAGTCCAAAGTGCCATCAAACAAGATAATATGACACATCCGAAGCAACTGTAACACTCCAGACTCATTCGTATGCTGCTATAGGTGTTTATGTACAAATGTTAGTGTCATTCCACTTCGTAATACCGGTAGCAAATTAGGGTTTAACTATCAATCGAAATCACCAAGATACATCATAAAAACACAATGTAAAAACCTTTTGATATGAGGGAAACAAGGAGTAACAATTTCTCGAATAGAAAGTCACCATATGTTGCTGTAGAAGGGAAACACAAAGGCTGGGATGCTGTACAAAGGTGGTTGGAAACAAAATATTAGACATAGATAGAATGTGGCACTTGATGGCTACTCGCATATATGCAAAAGGTGCATGAGTTAAGCACCTCTTCAATGGTTGGAAGGACTCGCATATGACCAAGCAAATCTAGCCTTTCTTTCGCCTTGGAGCCTTGAGGAATCTGATGAGGAGACAAAGCAATTTAGGATGGCTATGCACTTGGTCAACTTTTGAATGTTTCATACAGTTTTTGACGGAGGCAACTCAAGGAAGGCCTTGATCTTGTTGCATGACTGCTATCCCTTGAATTAAAACTAGGTAGCTGCAAAACACCTCAAAAGGGTTCCAAAGTGCACTTGGTGTGTAGTTTTGCTTCAACATTTTGTCTCATGACAAGCAGATTGTCGACATAGGCATGCAGTTCTAGCCCGTTTGCTCTTTGAAAACAATATCAAGCATCCTTTGGTAGATCGTGTCAACATTCTTTAAACCAAACAACCTTATTTTGTAACAGATTATGCCGAGGTTTGCAATGAAGGCCATCTTCTCATTGTGCTCAACCATATATATCTTGTGATATCTTGAAAATGCATCCTAGAAGCTCATTATGAAGTTCGCAATAATTGAATTAATTAGGGTAAATACACGTCAGAAGGGATGGTTGTCCTTTAATGATACAAGACAAGGCTTGCATATGCAAATCTTGAACTACCAATTTTAATTTACATAAGTTTAGCCATGACGTATCATGTGCATGCCTAAATGTTGTTTTAAACTACAACGAATACTAAGGAAAGTTACTATCTTAAGTTCTAAGCATATGACAAAAAGCATGCAAACCAAGCACACACTTTTTTTTTTCTCAAAATGCAAATCATAATTCTTGCAAATGTGGAACTCAAATCACCAACACAAATTCTATTATGAAAATGCAACTCAATATTAAGCTATGGATTAATTTAAATTTAATTAGCAAGCAATTCAAAAAAATCGCATAAGCTACAACTTAAAACATTAACTAATACAAGTAATTCGATGACCTATCTTAAGCATGTGACACAAGTTGAAAAGAACGCAAAAAATTTTGTTTTGGATTTTTTTCCAGGAATGTCAAGGCTAATATTAGATTTTATAAACTAATTTTAAGGTAAAATAAACTAATTTATTTTGTTGAAATTAAGAATAATGCTACTTGAATATTTTGGGAACTTGACAAGGTACCTATATAATGATAATCCATTTGTATTGTGACTTTACTTGTTTCATGATCAGTTATATTTCCCTTCTTTATGCTTTAATCCCACATCTTGAACAAGCATCCAAATTATAGGTGAAACTTCATGTAGGAGTTTGGTTTGTCTTAATCTTTAGTTCAATATTATGTAGTAGCCACATTATTTTCATGAGACTTTATAAATAAGGGGTAAATTGGAGACTTTAGTTACTAGTTAATATTTTATATTTACTTTTATCCCATGTAAGGGTTTCTCCCATTTGTGTGAAATTTTAATAGTGAACTCTAGCAGTTCTCGAATGGCAAGTTGGTCATGCTCAAAGAAAGATATGCCCATCACTATCTTACACATGCATCTTGGCTACCACTTAGATCAAAAGATATTAACCCATCCTTTCATTTCCACCTATTTTTGCACATTTTTTTGCCTTCCAAACATAATTTTTCCTTTTTTCTAGTGTTTGGTTATCCCCAATTGACTTAAGATGAATTTTAACACCTAGGGTGATTTAAATTGACTACCCAAGGTGATCCACAACCCACACATTTTGACAGGAAACTACACGAAATGGATTCCTTATAACCCAAGCCTGCAACTCATTTTGTTGCCACTTTAGCATTCCCTTCTTTGAGAAGCCATTTTCTATCCTCCATACTTTGCCTCAATGCTTGGTAATGAGTTGAAAGTGGATGGGATTTAATTCTTTTGTGCAATTTTGCAACCACATAAACTGCTTCTCCTCTTTCATTCTGTGTGCATTGGTAATGGTGGCTTGGTTGCCATCAGATAGGGTCATCTATTTTAAGTGTGCATTTCTAATCTTGACTAGTTTCTTAACTATGTTGACCAACCAATTTTCAACAGTATTTTAAACGATAGAACTCTATTATACCTGTTTGAATTTGGTTTCGTCTTTTTGTTGGATGTCTCGAGTTTTTATGAGTTAGGCTTAATAACTTAAATAGCTTATATTTGGTTTATCATTTGGCATCAATATTTTTTATGCCACGTCAATTACAATTGGAGAATGCCTTATAACACAATTTTTAACAGTGCTACTACTCTTATACTAATTATTTTTGGTAGTAGATAAGCTTCTCTTAGAAATGCAAGAAATAATATTCCATAAGTGAATAAATACAAACTCTAGCCAAGTATTCTTTCTGACAAAATTTATCTATACTTTTCAAGGTTAATAACTAAAACTATATTTGATATTCTTAAACAAAGTTAAAAATAAAAAAAAAAAAAAATGCACATTTGCGAGAAGGACCAATGTGAGAGAATGGGGAGTACCAACCTCTCTTGAAGCAGACATGAAGGCAACATGTAGATATCACTGGTAGAACACCCATAAGTTCAGAACATGCTTACGATGCTTGAGAAAGAGTAGATATGGACGCTGGAAGAAGAGAAGCTTGAGCTAGGGAAAGTACAACATCCTTCTAACTTCAGAAGAATATGCTCACCACAAAATAAGTCGCCATAGAACATTGTACAACTTGAACTGATGGATGATAAAAAGACATCTTGGTAAGAGATTCCATTTATCATGGCCAGGCTCATTATGTTGTTCAGATCATCAAGTTGTCAACCCACCTTTGTACTGATCTGCAAGGCTCCCATCCACTTTAAAAAGGAGTTGATTTTGATTGAGAAAAGATTCAAAATCTCTCCCTTTTTATGAAAAGAGGCTAATTCTCTCTCTCTTTTTGAAGTTTTATCATGACGGATGTATGAAATTTACAACAAATAAAACAGCGTCGTCTCTAGGAATGTTACGAACTAATCTTCAGCATAAGCAATAAATAGGTCAACTTCAACAATCTTAACAAGAAGTTCATGCAGGTCCTAGCTACCATCACACACAACTCCATCCAGGCACCTTCTTCAACCCTCCATATCTCATCAGTCTCCTCAACCTCTCCACATCTTCCCACTCACCCACCTCTGCATACATATTGGACAACCCCACATAAACTCCATGGTTTCCAGGTTCCACTTTGAGCATCTCCTTCACCACCCTTTCTGCGATCTCCACATTTCCAGATTTCCTACAAGCCGTCAATAGAGCACCCAAGACCACCACATCAGCCTTCCACTTCATCCCTTTCACTAACTGCTCAGCTTCCTCCAACCTCCCACACCGACCCAGAAGATCAACCATGCAACCATAGTGCTCTACCTTTGGCTCGACTCCATATTTCTCCTCCATGCAAGAGAAGATTCTCTGGGCAAAATCAACATTACCGGCATTGCAGCAGGCACTTAAAACCCCGACAAAGGTAATGTCATTTGGATGGATCTCTTTCACATCTACCATCTCTCGAAAAAGCTCGAGTGCATAGCTGGTATGGCCATAGTGAGCCGATCCACATATCATTGCATTCCATGTAACCGTGTTCCTCTGGGGCATTCCCTCAAATAGCTTACGAGCAATAGACATCTTGCCATTCTTCGCATACATGTCCACCAGTGCCGTCCCAAGTATCACCCCGACCTCGATTCCTTTCTCTCCGATAAGTTCATGAACTTTCTGCCCCAATTGCAGCCCTCCCAACCGAGCACACGCTGATAGAACCGAGGCCAGAGTAGCTTCACATGGCTCAATACCCGACCCCATCATCTCGCAGAATAATGTCACCGCCTCGCCCGCGCAGAAATTTTGCACGTAACCACTCACCATCGTGGTCCAGACGATGGTATTCCTTTCAGGAGTTTCGTCAAATAGTTGACGTGCTTCAATGAGAAAGCCACAAGTGCCGTAAGAACGAATCAAACCATTAACAACGTAGGGATCGGAGTCAAGGCCATGACGAACGGCGTGAGTGTGGATCTGCCGGGCAGCCGAGAGGTCACTTGCGTTGGCGGTGGCTTTGAGCAGAAATGGGAATGTGTGGCGGCCAGGAGGAGGGCCGCTGCAGAGCATCTGGGGGTAGAGGAGCAGGGCATGTGAAGGGTTGGGAGAGGAGGCAAGCGCGCGGATGAGGGTGTTGTACATGAAGGAGTTTGGGGATACGGTGGAAGAGAAGATTGCTAGAGCATGAGAGAGGTGGCCGGCTGGGTGGAGGGCGGCGAAGGAGATGAGGCGGCTGGCTGCGTAGTTGTCGGAAATGCGTCCGGTGAGGATCATCAAGGCATGGACTTGCACGAGCTGACGCATCGACGTGCATCGATCTGCGAGAAGGGAGAGGGATAGACGAGGTGGTTTTAAGGGAAGGAGCATTGCATTTAGGAAAGGTGATAAACATTGAGAAGCAAATTGTTAAGAAATAGTAATCAAAGTATATAAATTGAAAATATAAATAGCTAATATAATTTTAATAAAGTTAAAATTATATATTACTTTATTTAATACACATAATTTTTGTTGTCATGGCCCTCAAAAAATTGCTTCAATCTTGATCAAAATGTAATTTACTTTTTTGGTAATGGAAAAATAAAAAAAAGACATTTTTTAATTTAGTTATATTATTTTTTAAAAATATATTGTTTATTATGTACAAATGATGCATGTATTATGTAAATTATTTTTTTATAAATATATCTTATTTGGTCACCATTTTAATTTTAAATATTAAAAAAATCTTCTATATTCTTCAAAAATAATAATGTTTAAATTAAAATCATTTATTTTTTATGTATTATACTTGTACATATGCATCATTTATTTTCTTTTGTATTCAAATATATTAATATATTAGTACTACTTGTGATAATAAAGTTTTATGATAATGTATAATATGTTTTATACAAACAATATGTTATATTTTTTTTGAAAATAAAAAAAAATTAAAAACTTTGTAAAATATAATTTAAAAGCAAAACCTAATTGAAGGTTTATTTTGCATATCATGATTTAAATTTGTATTTAAAAATTTTAAAAATGATAAATATAATGTAAATAGATGCATTTATGGCAAAAACATAGATGCTTAATTATTAGAAAGCTAAAATGAAATGAATCTACCATATATCAAACAAACATTGTGTTTTTAACAAGTTGATATATTTATTATAAAATAAATATCTTTATTAAAAATAAAAAAGAGAGATTTTTTTTTTTCAGAATAATGTTTGTTTCTTCACAAAATAATTGAAATGCACAAATGCTCATGAGATGCATAACAGGCGTTCTTTATCCGAAGAAGGTGGAGGTGGATTTGTCATCTCGCTTGTCTCTTGGCTTGTTCAGCTCTCGCCGGTGAAGGCACTAACGATCGACTAATGTGGGTTTTCCGTTGCCGCTGTCGGATTTGTTCACCATTTAGCCTTTGTAGTGGTTAAACATGGTGAAAAAGGGAGGATTTTACTGTTGTCGGCAATGTTTTTCCTTGTTCAAATGGTGATTTTTATTGCTCAGGTTAAGCATTTTTGCGTTAGTTGCCGAGGCTCTCTCAACTTAGAAGATCAGCCATTGAACCCCAGAATGTGGGCTTTGGGAACATCAGTTGTGCAGAGTAATTCTATTCATCGGAGATATCTGCCGATCTCCGGCAAGGTTGGTCTCTATTGATAATGAGGTTTCTTTGTGCAATTAGATGCAATAGTATGATTGCCTTGTTCAATTTTGTAAACTTCGAACCTTTAAATGATTGGGCTTAAGTGGATGTTTGGCGAATTCCTTTGGAAAGTTGAAGCTCAGTATTATATTTGAGCTTTCTCAAAACTTTAGGCCGGGGGGAACTTCTTTTTTCCGTAGATATATCTTCCTTGCTTAGAGAACATTCAATCTGGCGGCTGCACAAGGTTTGCTTGGTTTGCTCGTCAAGGAAGGAGGAGGTTTGCGAATGTAGAACTATCACAGATTGGGCAATTTAGGTAAAGATAGGAGTGTGTGCATGTGTGTGTGTGTGGGAGAGAGAGGGGGGGGGGGGGGGGAGGTAGCGAGAGCATGAGCATGAGCGTGAGAGAGAGAGAGAGAGAGAGGGAGAGGGAGCGTGAGAGAGAGAGAGAGAGATAGAGAGAGAGAGAGAGAGAGAGAGAGAGAGAGAGAGAGAGAGAGAGAGAGAGAGAACAAGACGGGATAATTGGATAGAGGAGGTTGTTGGTGTGAGAGGGAAGGAGAGGGATTAGGTTTGTATGTGGATGAGGTCAGGTTAGGATTTTTAATTCATTTATTAATTTTCTCAATATTGGTACAACATATATTTGTTTATTACTTAGACAACATTCTTCTATTTTAGAGATGCACAAATTTGCTTGCTTAACCATAGATATTGTTTATACTGTGACTTGAGATTCTTTCCTTGTGGTCCTTTACACTTGTAATCTCCCAAATCCCTAGGCAGAGGTAGTCAATTTAAAATAAATGCTTGGTTCATTCAAGGAGACTAACAAGTTTGTGATTGTATATTGCATTTTGTGCTATAAATTGATGTAATTTGACTTACAACTCTATTGCTCATGTCTATCGTAGCTTGAATTTAACCAATGGAGGCCAAATGTTCTATTATCCAAAAAAGCCTTTTCTTGAACCTTTAACATACTTTCTAAATCAACATAAAACAATCAAAGTTGTTCTCTTTTAGCTATAATCTTATATTGTAAAACACTTGGAGAATGTGTAGCTTTCATAGTTGTTGCACTTTGGTTCAGATCAAGTTGCTTCAATTGTGGTTTGATATGCTTATTCTTTTCTCAACCATCCTTTGTTGAAATTTGTATGATGCCTTGTCAACTTAATTCCTTTTTAGAGGCTAATTAGGCCACATGGAATCTAAATTTCCTTGGATTTGCCTATGTCTTTTGGAAGGTTGCTTGTGAAATTTCAAAATCTTTGCTTTTATTTCAATTCAATTTTGAAAAGGAAAACTGATGGTGTTGCTCATATATTATTAAAGGTTTAACAAAAAAGTGAGAGAAGATGGGAAATAAGTACAACAAAAATTAATATTTGAAGAAAAAAGTGAGAGAAGAATCAACCTCATTCAACCCATTAATTTTCTTGTAGGCAACGTTGTTTGGCATGTGCAAAATCTGATTTAGATTTTTTGAAAAAAAAAGTTAATATGGATTTCTAGTTATATCCAAAAAGAGGATAATATCTAACAATTTCTAAATTTTGTAAAAAATGTAAAATATATTATATATCATTCTTGATCATATGAGTTGGTAACAATAATGCATTTTCTTTGTTTTCCATCAAATATTCTGGAGATTTGATAATAATCATCATGAATAAAAATTTTGATTGTCAAAATGCATTTAATTTGTTTGGTAAGGCGGCATACTGTTTAAACTAACGTTTTATTAGGTCAAGCCTCCTTTAAACATTGCCATGGGTGTCCTGTGTTGAGCTGCTAATATTTTTGCAGTTCTTGACATGCTTATCATGTCAATAACATTATTCAAACATATATCTTATGGTGTCAGGTGTTTATATTACCTGAATCCATATAAATGGCCTGTAACATGTATGGTTAGAAATATCATTGCATGTTTAAACACGGACAGAAGGTTTGTTCTACTTGTCATACCCGACTCCCAAAATCTGTCTCATCCTTGCATAAGTTTATTTTGTTTCAAGTATGTTGGTTCTTCTTTACCAGAAAAATTTTATGCAGTTTGAGTATATTATTTTAATTTATATGGTTTCATAATTTATTCAAATTTTCAGGAACAAAGTTTACAGTTCAAATTCCTTGAGACTTGTTTGATGCAAACAATTTATTTCATTCTTGTAGGATTCTGCTAGACGATCTACAGTTTTTGCTGAGCAGAAATCTGAAAAGAAAGTGGGAAATGTGGGGAAAATATCTAAGAATTGGAATAAGCAGAAAAATCTTCGAAGCATAGAGTTTGATGATTCATTAGATAGTGTTAAGGAAAGAAATGGAAGTGATCATGCTACCTTTGCTGAACCTGCTAGAGATAATTTGATTAATAATGATTCACTTTCAAGTGCTGATAGAATTTCTGTGTTGAAGGCCTGCACTATAACATCTGGGCTATTGCTATCTCTTGGCTTGCTACTTAGACAAGGTTGGTTATAAACACCATCTCTTTTTAGCATAACCCTTTATATTTCTTGCTCAAACATTCCTTTCAATAAGGAGCTGCTTTAATTTTCTTAGAAGACTAATCTGAGTTATGAATTTCTAATTTGAATAGGTTCATATTTCTCCCCAATGCACACCAAAATTTCAATGTAAATAGTTTGAAATGGTAAGAAGACAATATAGTTGGGTTTATTTGCTCTTGTTTGCTAGTTTAGCCATGGGTATTGTGTGAGACCTTATTTTGTTATGCAGTGTAGATATAACAAAATTAATTCTTCTCAAATTTTTGGAATATGACTCTAGATTTCTACTCTTACATGAGGCCAACTTGTTTAAGAAGTTTAGAACTTCCAGAGTAAATATTTATTGTTAATTAACCTTTTAAAATTTAACTATGACCAAAGGTTTTGGAGCATTTAGATGCAATTTGGAAATAAATAGGAATATTTAGCTTTTGGAGTATGGATACAAGTAAGATTTCCATAGTTTCTTCCTTTTGGAACGATTTAGTTTGTTTTATTAACGTTAGGTTATTAGAGAGTTCTAGTTGTGACATGAAAATTTCTATATTATAAGCATCCAAGGCAACTTTTTACAGCGTTAATTTAGGTGAATTTAGGTCATGTTTCTTACTTGTGATCCTTTATTGAGACAAATTTCATTTATTTTTATGAAAATTGGAGAATAAAAAATGATAATTCTCATTAGTTTTTAATGAAATAACACAATATATAAAAAAAAATGAGATAATTATTTTTGTAATAAAAAAACTAAAAATAGAATATAGCTAATTAGAAAATTGATAAATTAATACCAATAACACTTTATTCTATGAAACAAATCACACTAATTAGGGAATTAGTAAATTTATTAATACTTCTTTCTTTAAAAAACAAATCAAGCTAATTGTAAGTTAGTAAATTAATACTAATATCCTTTTATTCTAAGAAATGAATCAAACTAATAAATCATAGATTTCTATACTCCCCATCAAGCTAGATAGTAGATGTTGAATAAGGCTAGCTTTAAATTAAGATATTCAAATGTTTTCTTAGGAATGGCTTTGGTTAGGATGTTTGAGCACTGTTAATTGATTGGGATGTATTGAAGTGATATAATGTTTTCTCTATCTTTTCATTAGCATAGTGCTTATCAATCTCAATATGCTTTTTATTATTATGGTGTATTGAATTCTTTGTTATGCTAATTGCATATTAGGTTATCATAAGACATTTTCATGGGATTTATGAGTGAAATATATTGCTTACCAATTACCTTTTTTAGCCATGTTCTTTAGCAAATATCGAGAATAAGAGTTTTAAATATTCTGCTTTTGCATTGTTTCAAGATACAACAAATTACTTTTTGCTTCACCAAGTGACTAAACTTCCCTAGACATATGTGTAATAACCTGAGGTTGATCGTTTGTCCATCACGAACCGAGTACCAATTTGCATCAATGAATATCTTAGTCTTCTTGTTCATTGTCTTTTTGAAAAACAATCCTTGATCTAGTATCATCTTTAGGTATCTCAAGATTTTATAGACAACTTAAATATGTCCTTTTGATGGATTGTTTATGAATTGCCTTACTATACATCATGGTTAAAATCAAGTATGGTGTATGATAAATCAATGAGTTTTTAACTATTCTTGGGTACCTCCATTTGTCAATTGGTGCATTATTATTGTAACTACATGTCTATTTCCTTCAAGAGATCTAATACATGCTCTTGTTGTGAAGCTAAAATTCTTCTTTTTAGAATTGCTACCTTCATTCTAAGAAAGTACTTGAGATTGCCCAAATCTTTTATTGCAAATTCCTTAGCCAAAAATTTTTTGAGGTTGAGTATATCTACATCATGGTGTCCTATTAAAATGATGTCATCAACGTATACAATTTTGCGTATTACCTTTTTTGATAATTAATGCTCGACAAACATAGTGTGATTTGCTTGACATTGATCATACCTAAACTTCTTGATTGCTCTAAAGAACCTGTTAAGCCACACTTTTGGTGATCGTTTGAGTCCATATAAAGATTTCCTAAGCTTCCGGACCTTGTTGAGGGTGATTAGAGTATTGAAACCAGGCGATATCTCCATGTAAACTTCTTCTAGATCCCCATTTAAGAAAACTAGTTTCATGTCTAGTTTATATAGAGGCTAGTCTACGTTGGAGGCAATTGAGATTAACACTCGAATTTTATTGAGTTTTGTTACCTTTGTAAAGGTTTTTTGGTAATTAATCTCATAAGACTACGTGAATCCCTTGGCTACAAGTTGTACTTTAAATCTATTGACACTTCCATCTTCATTATATTTGATTGTGAATATCCTCTTACAACTAATAGAACATTTTTTCGAGTGCAACTCAGATATCACGCTAGTCTCATTCTTTCTTAGAGCATGAATTTCTTCCCAAATAGCTTCTTTCCTTTCTAGTTCATTGATGGTTTCATGTATTAGACTTGGAATTTGTATTTTGTTATGATTACTAACAAATGCATGATGACTGACAACTCTTCATATGAGCAAAATTGTAAATGAGATAATTAGTACAAGATTTTATACCTTTTCTCAAAACAACTAATTTGTCATCACCATTTAAATTGATCAATGTAGGAGGAAGGTTGGAACTAGTGTGACATGATGAATTTTTAGATTTTAGGTTCAGATTGGATTCATGGCTTTGATAAAGAGGTTGCATTTCTTTCCCTTTTTTAGTTATGTTTCTCATGGAGTAGACATGTAGTTCAATAGATGCTATAAGTTATGCTTGAATGGGACATTGGGGTTGTTGGAGTCCCATTGAGAATTAGGTTTGGGTTGAATGATTGATTGAGTTAACTTGGGTTGGATGATAGGAATTGAATTTTTGCTTGTTTGATATGACACTAAAGACTTCATATTAGGAGTATTATTGTCTCAAAGCTAATATTCTTGAGTGAGGTTTTCCTCCTGAATATTAGTTTTGTTGTAGGGTTGTTGCTCGAAGTAGGAGATATTTATGGAGTTGTAGAGTTTGTTTTGTGATTAAAGGGTAGCACTTATACCCTTTGTGATTTGAGGTATACTCGAAAAACATACAATTGAGTGCTTTTAGATCAAGCTTACTTTTATATTATGCATGTATATGAACAAGCACAGTGCAACAAAAGACCTTGATGGGTAGGTTGGCGAGGATATGAAAGTTGTGAAATGATTGAAGGAGGACTTGACATAGTGTTTAGAAGTTGAAGGCTCTAGAAGACATCATGTTTATTAGATAAGCTACTGACAATATTGCTTCACCTCAAAAAAATTTGGAACATGTGTGGCGAACAACATTGATCGAGCAATTCTCACGAGGTGTTTGTATTTTCTTTCAAAAATTTCATTTTGTTTTGGTGTGTCAACACATAAACTATGATGTATGATCTCCTGATTCTCAAGAAATTTTCCCAAAATTGTCTTAAAGTATTCTTTTGTATTATTAATTTTTAGAACTTGTATTTTGCTTGGAATTGAATTCAAATTATAGTGTTAAAATTTTTGAAAATTTGGCCAATGTCCCACTTTCTTTCATAAGAAAAGACCATGTAATCCTAGTATGATCATCCACGAATGGTATCCATCACCCAAGTGTTCATTACATATTTTTTATTTTAAATAACCTAATGCATCATTATAACTCATTGAAAATGTATGAGATGCTTTATATTGTAGAATTTGATAAAAATTACGAGCATGTTTAGGATGACGTAGACAATAATGTTATAATATGGTTGCATTATCTTTATTAGAATTTTAATTTGAAACAAGACTTTTATTAGACCAACTCTTTGATTTAGAATATATTGCATTATGAGTTTATCTTCTTGGAGAATCACCAACTTTTAGAAGAAAAAGTCTTAAGCCCACCTTAGCATTTCCAATTATCCTTCATGATTCCAAATGTTGAAATTCATACAAATCTAGGAAAATTCAGCTACATAGCTTTGTTTTTGAGTGAGCTTGCTAATAAACAAAAGATTCTATTTTAAATTAAGAGAATGAAGTACAAATGTAATAGTTAGGTTCTTTAAAATAACAATAGAATCTATTTCAGTCACTTTAGAGAGGGATCCATTAGCAATTTTCACTATAAGAATTTCTCGAAGTGGATTGTAGGTGTGGAATAGTAAGGAATATTTTGTTATATGATCAGTTGAACTCAGGTCTACAATTCGCAACCTTGGTTTTTTTTTATTTTATAGAGACATGATTTTCAAGGATTTTTTTGTCAAATACAAATGTTGATGGCTTTGAATCAATGAGTTTGTCGTGGATCTTCTACCATTTTTCGTGTGACTTTTTTCTGGTAGTGATCAAATGATGGTCTTCCCTTCTTTTGTTGTTTTCACTATTGTTGTGTAGCAATTATCTAGTGGAAAGGTTAAAATTTTCTTTGGCAAACCTTAGAGACCATTCTTGAATGTTTATTAAAAGTTTCGTTCCCAATACATGCACTCGAGCCTCGTTGACATTCTTGTTGGCCCATCAAGAATTTCAAAATTCTTTTCATATTTACAATTTCTTTGAACTTTTTTGCATCACCTGAACAATTCCATTGATGTTCTTCAAACACATTCAATTGTTGGCATTGATTAGTGAAGAGATTATAGTAGTCAGTTGCAAATGAATCTCCTTGTCGAAGATTGTGAAGATTAGTTTTCATCTTGAAAACCGTAGAGGTATTTTTGTTACTTGAGAGTAAAACTCTCTAGCTTCATACTAAATTTCATATGTAGTGCTACTGAGCAAGAAATTCTTGCCAATTTTATTCATTATGGCATTGACCAGCATTGACAAGACCATGCAATTTTTTATCTTCCAATTTTTAAATTTTAGATGTCTAGCTTTTGAAGGAACGACTTCATCGATAAGAAAAACATAATTTTCTTTTCTACAAAATTGCGATCACTGAAGATAATTGTTTTCACTCAACTTGTCTACTGTAATTTAAAGACACTGTTTGTCCCACTGTGATTGTTGGTTATGAGGGTTTAAGAACTTATAGTCATTACTCATGATGATGGTTTCTTTTTTTTTTATGGTTGGTTATTAGGAAAAATCTAGAGGTACAGAGGCAACTCTAATACTAAGTGAAAATTAGAGAATAATAAATAATAATTCTTATTATTTTTTGATGAAACAATACATAAATATATAGGATGGAATGAAAAAATCACTTTCTAAAATCAATGAATTAAAACTAGAAAATAAGTAATTAGGGAATTGATAAATTAATATCCAAACTCTTTTATTTTAAAAAAGAAAATAAAACTAGTTAGAGAATCAATAAATTAATACTAATATCTTTTTATTCTAAAAAATAAATCAACTAATTGTAGAATCAATAAATTAATATCATTATCCTTTTATTTTAAGAAGCAAATCAGATTAATAAATCAGGTATTTTTGTAGCTTCAATCATGCTTTTTATTTTTGTTTCTGTTATTTTTTAGTGTATTTATTTTTTGTATTTTTATTTATTTAAAACTAATAAAATTAATAAAATAATAAAAAGTATAAAAAAATATAGAAAGAAAGGTTCATCCCAAAACACTCAAGATACCAAATTATTAATGTTTTCAATTTTTATGCAATGGTACAACAAATTGATCGAAACTCAATTTCTAAAACTTTAGTCTATTGGATGTTCATAAAGATTTGCATGGTTATTGTCTTTTGTTAGAAAATGATATAACTAGCTATTTGAAAAAGATAATGGGATCATATTATCATAAGATAAATATTAAACCTATTATTCATTGGTGGCTTAATACTTGTGATCAATACTTTGTATGTTGTTAGCATACTCTATGCTAACACCATGAGGATCATATTTCTTGTAGTTGATATGATGACCATGTCTTTCATACAAAGCTTCATAGTCTTTTTCTACATTGTTTTGACTTTGGTATTCACCTCTTTATGAACATAGATATGGTTTGCAACTTAAGTATCATTCAGTTGTTCTTTCTAAAAACACATACTTATTATCCACTTGGAAGTCCACTATTATTTGTGTTATTTTCATCGTTAGCCTTCTTTTGATCAAGTTTTTGTTGTCATGTGCATGCAAGCATATTTCTAGCACCTTATTTTTTGGCTAGTTATTATTTTTACCATCTAGTGCCTATCTTTTCTTTTGAATCCATTTAATCGTTTGATTTTTATTATAAAAATGTAATCCAAATCATATTTTTTTTTTCTCATGAGGTTTTTCTCTATCACATTGTAGTAGTAGAAGATTAATTTTTCAAATTTTTCTATTTCAATTTATTTCTCACTTGTTTATGTATAAGTGTAAATGTCGTCCAATTCTTCTTACACTTTGATAAAGAGCCCTTATGCATTGCATATTTTGTGAGGTTTATTGCATCTTCCCAACCATTAATAGATCACTATTCAATTGTCAGTTGAAAATTATAAAACATATTTTAAATGACAAACTTATATATAAGTATAATAGTATTGTTGATTATATTGTCTTACAAAATTTAAAATTTTTTTATTTATTTATCGGAAGTATATGATTGCATCCTATGTTTCTTGATTTAGGTGCAAAAAGAACACGTGTTAATTCTTTTGTGTCACTCTTAAATCTCTTAATAAAATTTAATAGATAATTTTATATTTGATGTTCAACTTTTGGTTGGTTTGGTTGTATTAGTCAAAATATAAGTTATAACCTGACAAAGTTCATTGATTACTTCAAGATTAATGTTAGATTCTTTCAAATATGAGATTTGTTGATTAAGTACATATCTTTATGATGAGTATGAAAAACAATTAAATAATTAAGATATAATAAACCTATAAAACAAATAAATCCATTTAGGAAAAAAATTAAAATTTTCTTGTTTGCATCTTGATGATGTTGTCTATCTCATCTTTTGCTAATGATGCTTTACCATTTTTATTCTATCTTTTGATGTTACTCTTTATGGATTTCCTGGTCTTATCCCCAATACATTGTGCAAGCCTCATCTTTGTACCATTATCGCTATCAACCATTCAAAGAGCTCGCATTATAGTATCAAAAACTATGATGAAAAGCACAATCTTATCACTACAAGTCCTCTCTAACACATAATAAAAGTTTAGACACTACTCTGGTGAGGTATTTTTTGCTATCCTTGCATTATAGTTTTGTTTTAAGGTGGACCTTTTTCTTCTTTCTTAGAAAAGGATCCATAGGATTGCCTAAAGCTCATAAGTGCTTGCTCCTTCAGTGTTAGTGCTTGCTTCCAGCTGAAGAGATAACATGTTACTTTTTTGTGAAGTTGTAGGTTATACCAACATTGCTCCAAGTTATGAACTTTGAGCAGAACATGTAAAGTATGGGATATCGTTGTGCTCATAGTGCGATAAAGGAGTTGTGATGTTTATGGCTTTGAAGATAGTAACTATAGCATATGATTTAATCTCCACAAAATGCTAAGGCAAACACTTGTGGGTTTTCACTACTTAAAATAAGTATTTCCATATAGACATTCATAACATGTTCAGAGATTAATAATATGACAATGATGAAAGTATTTCCAAAAAAGCTTTGTTAAAAAATCAGTGATCATGAATTAAAAGACGTTTGCGAATATACAAGAAGAAAAACCTAAATCAATAATAGTTGAGATCACATTAAGCCAGAGGCATTTGCTTAGTCAAACAATATTAGAATCACTCCATTTGCGATGAAACTCACAAAATGAGGAGGTGAAATTGCAATACTTGCAATGGTTGAAGGCACGATCATGTCATATTCTCATATTGGCATGGCATCACAATTGGAGAAAGCAGAAAATCTCTTATCAAAAGCACTTCTAGATACTCATAAGAGAGTCAAAGCAATTTTTATTGCTAAAATGGATTTAGTACCTTTAAAACTCTTGGACAAATACGCTTTTATAAGCTCAAGTGAATTTGAACTACCTAACATGATTTAGTAACCATGGCCTGACTATAGCGATTTTTTTTTGTTCTCTTAACCCTTCTTCCTTCTTGCTCTCTTTAGGTTATTTTTATTCATCGTTTCACTCTTTCTTTTTACTCTTTATTTTTAAAGTAAAGGTTTTTTAAAATTTTATTATTTTATTTCTAAATAAAATACTAAAAAAATTAAACCAAATTCTTAACAAAATTAATTCAAATAATATAATAATGGTATGTCATTTTTACAATAGAGGTATTGGGTTATTATTTTTCAAGTTTTATGTATTTTATTTTTTAAAATAACAGTTTTTTTTCAATTTATTTTTAAGGAAATTTAATTCAAATTGTGAGCTTTATATTGTTTAATTTAATGGTAATATCAAAATAGATATTAGTGAAAGATAAAATTTTGAAATTCTAATAATAACATACTTCTTGCACACATAAAAATTAATTTTGTTGATTTATAATATTATATTTTTAATTTTGATTATTTGATATATTGTTATTCAATAGAATTTGACGAATTAATTTATAATTTTAATATTCAAACATTTTTTTCATTTACATATATTTAAATTTGTTTAGTTATTTTTATAAATCCTTTTTTTAAAACATTAAATCAATATAAAATTGCCGAAGACTTAATTAAAGATATTAAAAAATGAATTCTTGAAATTGAAATGAATGCCATTGAAATTGTTCTTCCTTTTAGGAGATTGAAACCAAAACTTTGAACTATGCATTGGGCGGGTGATGAGGTTAAAGAAGGCTTTAGAGAGTTTGGAGAAGGTTGGGGTATACAGAAAATGAGTGTTTGGAGATGAAGGGGGTTTTTTAGTAGAAAGGAAAGAATGAGGCTTTTAACGTGATTGTAAGAGGGGAAGTGAAGAAGTGTGAAGTTAAAGGAAGTAGAAAATGGGCCATTGAGAGAAAGTGGAGAATAAGAAGGCGATTTGGAGGATGTGGAGGGGTGGAACAATTATGATTCATGCATTGTTAGAATTGTTCATACTTACATGCACGCACCATCATATTCGTATAAATTTTATATCCATGTGTTATTTTCATTTATATGCCATCATGTTTTTAAGAGCCAAATGCATTGTACTAAAAAAATTTTGTTGTTGCCTCTTATGATCCTAACTTACTTGGACTAATTTTTACAAGAATTTCATAAAAGAGCCAAATGCATTGTACTAACAAATTTTTGTTGGTGCTATGTTAATTCACAATCTATTTGTCTCCTCATGATCTTAACCCATTTGGACTTAACTTTACAAGAAGACGATTTAGAGGATGTGGATGGGTAGAACAATTATGATGTGTGCATTGTTAAAGTTGTACATGCATACATGTGTGCACTATCATGTTCATACTTGTATACATTTTATATACATATGTTATTTTCTTTTATATGCCATCATTTTTTAAAAGCCAAATGTATTGTACTAAAAAATGTTGTGTTGGTGCTATGTTAATTTATAGTCTATTTGTCTCCTCATAATCTTAACTTATTTGGACTTATTGTTAGAGTTGTATTTGCATACATACATGCACTATTCATACATGTGTAAATTTTATATGAAGTTGTTATTTTCTTTTATATGCCATCATTTTTTTTAAGAGAAGAATGCATTTTACTACAAAAATTTTTGTTGGTGCTATGTTAATTCAGTCTGTTTATCTCCCTTATGATCTTAACTTATTTTGACTCATTTTTAATTGAATTTCACAAGAAATTGCAAGATAATTGGGTTTTTTTTTGCACTCCATCATACTTATATTGCCCATAAAAAGTGCATTTGTATCAAACTTCATGTGCATTACAATGATAAAGTACCGTTTGATTATTTTCGATCTTTTTGTTGTACTAATAGTCTGTTTTTGATCCAAGTGGCTCACGCTGCATATGTTGAGGGTTGGCCAATTCATGATGCACTTACTGATGTAACATGTAAGTCTAAAGCATACTTTTAATTTCAATCTCTAAGAGATAGAGACAAAATTTAAGCTTTTGATTTGCTTGTGGCATAACCAAATAGGAAGTTATGTTAATTGCTTCATCAAAATAGATTTCCAGGGCTAAATGATATAATCTATTTTCCTTAACTCATCACAAGTCTTGCAGTTAGAGGTGTTACATCAGATGACAAAAGCAAGAAATTTCGTGCCTATTTTTGCTATTTTTACCAGATTCTTCTTTGAAATTTTCTAGATATATCGTAAATGCTTGGCTTATCTGCGTGCTGGTGTTTGAGATAAGTTTAACAGGATACTTAGTGTTCTTTACTACAAAATGGAACACTCTTTGCTCTTTTCCCATTGCCATTGTCTATAAAGACTTATGCGACATGGCTTTAGATGGAAAATATGATAATAAAAAGAATTCCATTTTTTTATTATTTTGTATTACCATGTTTGTAATGGTTCTAGAATTTGTCGAACGAAAAGTGTTGAACAAAACTCTTAAATGGTTTCCTGGGTACTTTATTTAGAATCTTTTCAAGTCAAGTTCCTTAGTAACCTCTTACTCTCTTGTATTTGTTTGATTTTCAAATTTTTTTAATTTTCTAAGCTAAGTATCTGTTAAACTTCAGTTGAAATGGAGCTGTGGCACATCCAATTAATAGCTGGAATTGTTGTATTGATCTCGTCTACCCGTTATATGTTGTTGAAGATATGGCCAGAATTTTCTGAGTCAAGTGAATCTTCCAATCAAAAAGTATGTATGACTACCACTCTTTGGCTAACTTAACCAAGTTTTTTTTTATTTCTCATGAATAATTCCTAGAAAGTGGTCATTTGGTTTGTAAAATTGGAGATATTTTTTATGTTAAACTTTGAAATGGAAACATATGTATTAGTTTTTACTCTGTTATTATCACTAAACTTCAATTCTTTGTAGAGGGTGTTTACTCATCTGTTTTAAAACACTTGATTTAGGTCCTTGGTTTACTTCAGCCTTCGGATTTTGTAGTCGTGTCGGTTTTCTCCGGAATTAGTGAAGTAAGTTGCCATGCCTTCAATTAATGTTGTTATTTGCTTCTATTTACTTAAAAAGAGTTTGATCGATGGGGAAATGAATCACTCTTTTGATCATGTATCTGGTAGTCATAGTTCTTGTACACTACTTGGGCCTTCTTAGGAGCTTTTATTTCGTGGGGCATTGCTTCCACTTCTTGGTCTAAGCTGGAAGTGCGCTCTAATTGTTGGTGCAATCTTTGGTGTGCTTCACCTGAGTGGTGGCCGATCATATTCCATTGCGATTTGGTAACCTTTTTTTTCTTAAGAACACATGGTATACAAAAGAAGTTATATGAACTTAATGCTTGGGGAATTTCTACTGTATAAGTTAATCAAAGGCCTATGCTTTCAGGGCATCTTTTGTGGGCTTCACCTATGGAATGGCGACAATCGTCTCATCAAACGTCATCGTCCCAATGGCCTCTCATTCCTTGAACAATCTCATTGGAGGCATACTCTGGCGATTTACTTCGAGCTCGCAAAAGAAGATTAGATAATTCCTCCATCCTTTAGTAAGTTTTACATTTTGCATTTACATTTTGGGTGTTACCTTTTGTTCTTCATGCATTAGCTTCAACATTTATACTAGTTTTAGGAAATTTGTGTTATGTGGGACTCAGAGAGATTAGGTAGGAATGTAAAGAAAAGAGCACATATCTTTAACATAGAAAATTCGATGAATTTGTACAACATGGTTCCTTGAAGCTTATACAAAAGCAAAAAACAATTGATACGAGATGTGAAAGCAATACAAAAATTGTGGAAGAGGGAAAAGTGTGAGAGATGTCATTTACTAGGGTATGGAGATTTGCATGAGGCTTTTTGATGAGTGGGGTTGGTTTTCTAGGTGTAATCTTTGATGCTTCATATGTTTTGTTGTAGCTTTTTACCAAGTTTACCTATAATGGGTATTGCAAGTTCACCATTTGCTTCCTAACTTTGTTTGAGTGGGTTTGTCTTAGTAGATCTATGATAAGAGTATGAATGATGTGGAGATTGTAATTGTTAATTAGAAACTTTAAGTTGTTGTAAATATTATATATTTTTTTAGATTAATGAATATATAAGGGTGGCTTTGAGTTGATTTTCGATCGAGTTAAAGTAAACTCAAAATTGAAATTATTGTGCTTTGTTCGGTTAAAAGTTGTTATTGGCTTGAAACTAAACTAGAGCAAAATCAATTTAGTTCCCAATTAAGCAAAAAGTCGAGCCAGTTTTGGTTTTGACTAAAATTGCTACTCTTGCGACTCTTGTAGTGGATCACATGCTCGCGAGGTAGATGTGGTGGAATAGGTTATTTGTTAGACCAATTCTAGTTCTCAAGCCAAACAAGTAAACCTCATTGTTAAAACTAAATTTAGCTCCCAAGTTTAGTTGAAAATTCACAATCTATCTTCTTTTATGATTCGAGAAGACAAATCTAAACAAATTACAACAAGAGATTATTAGAAAGAACTCACCTATTTAGATATTAAGAAATATTTGTTAATTGGTAGAGCAACCTTAGTGGAATAAGCCTTATTGTTGCTTTTGCTTCATTTTATACAACCTTTGTAAGCCTTGAGGGTAAGATGAAGAGTATCGATGTTAAAGTTGGAGCTATCCATGCTGATGATTATGATGCCTAAAGCTTCATTAAAGTTTAAAAGATGTTTTTAAGTGTTATTAAAAAGTTGCATTTGTTAATTTGTTCTTAAAAAATATTTATTGAATTCTTTTTCTTTGGTGAGATATACATAAATATTCAATCTTTTATTTGTTATGTTGATATTACTTCAATGTTCAATCTTTGTGTTGATAGTGTCATGGTTTCTTTGTCTAAAAGGAAGATGAAGTAGAATTGTCTTCTCTTCCAAGAAAGAAACTTGTATAAGCTAGAATTATATTCCCAATTAGACCCATTGAGCTTCTTAAAGTTTCTTATCTAAACTAGGGTTGGTTTGTTCTGACTATTGTGATTGAAATATATTGCAAATAAAATATAATATCATTAGATTAAAGTGATATTTGATAAACAATAATTAAACTATGAAAATAATAGTTGTGTTTGAAATAAAACGTACGATTTCATCGCTCGTGCTCATTGTAGGCCATGACATGTGTGATTTGTGTTGTTAAGGTTTCATTTGTTAGTCATTTTTCAAATTCCATTTTGAAGTGTGGCAGATTGTCATCTTCCATAGTGATGTGAACAAGCTTTTCTTTCATGGAGCTTAAACACTTTGGGAAGAATCAATGGTGATATTGAAGCTCTTCTTTGCACATCGATTACAAATACTTAAGCTATTTAATGATGAAATAGGGTTTAAAAAGTTGTGTTTAATTGTGGTATTTAAATAGGAATGTGCATTTTAGATGTATATGATTGTTGAGTATGGTTGTAATTGGTATCAATAGACCTCTCTAATCCCTAAAATAAGTATAATCCTTAATCCCTAAAAGTTCTAATTTATAATCTTGAAATAAATTTAATTCTTAATCTTTAATCTTTAATCTTTAATATTAAATTAGGGATTATCAAAAATAAGATGTGCACAATAGTAAATTGTCAAATGGCAAGACTTGGTTTTAATATTTAAGCTTAATGGATAAGTTTAAATGTCATGTAAATGTAGCATATTGGCTCACTAAAGGTTTAAAGGAGTATTATAGTAAAATAAAGAATATTATTTATTTTAATAATAAAATTGAATTTTTATTATGCGCCTTTAAAACGCATACAGAGGATCACAGCATCGTGCACGCGTTTTCTATTTAAAGCGTTTAAATAAACGATATAAAATTTTAAACCCTAACCCTGGTCGAGAGGAGGGGAAGAGAGGATCAAGCGAGAGGGAGAGGAAGAATGGCGGATTGGGGGCCGGTGGTGATAGCGGTGGTGCTGTTCGTGCTTCTGACGCCGGGGCTTCTCTTCCAGCTACCGGGAAACGGGCGGGTGGTGGAGTTCGGCAACATGCGGACGAGTGGCCTCTCCATCCTCGTCCACGCCGTCATCTATTTCGGCCTCATCACCATCCTCGTCGTTGTCGTCGGAGTCCACATCAGCACCGGATAGTGTACGTCCCCTCAACGTTCCGATTTCGATATCGTCTTTTTCCTTCTCCGTTTTGGCAAATCTCTGACGTCTCTCGTGTGTAAAACTGGAAAATCGCTTCTGCTTTGTTAAGTTTTTTGGTTTATTTTGCTTCTGTAAAATGGTTAAATAATTGATGGCTTTGATATAATATTTTTACAGAATTCTTTCTTTGTTCTTCTTATGTTTAAGGAAATTAGCTTGAAATATACCATTTGATGACATAATTTAAAGTTATTTATTAATTTTTTATATGTATAAATAATATTTTTTACTGTAAACAATATGAAAAAAATATGCAATTTGTAACTGGAAGATTGTGGCATAAAAGATAATTTTCTAATCTTATTGGAAGATTACACAATGCAAAGAACAAAGCTTATCACAAAATAACTATACCAATTTGGATCAATTTTGAGTCATCTTTTTTTTCAAAGGAGGGTTACTTAAACATATTACTGAGAAGATGTTATGAAGAATGTTGATATATGTGAATAGAAACAGGTTTTGCAGGAATTTGATGTCATTTTGCATTTAGAAAGAATGAATGACAAAAACAGAACTTGAAAACAGAGAAACAAACTTAACTTGCAGATTTGTTATAGATTGTTTTGGTGGTTAGCTTCATTACTTTTGCCTTCATGGAGGAATTTGATCAAAGCAACATCAAGAACCAAATGGATCTTTCTAAATGAACCACAAAAGAGTTACAGATTAAGGAACTTTATCCACATAAACCATATCATCTTCAGTAAAACAAGCAGTTGATGCTTTGAACTTAACAAGAAAAAAGGAACATAGGATGTAAAGACAAAGGGAGAGAATTCAAAAAGGATTGTTAACAACAATGAAAGCAATGTTTTCCACATTTTTCTTGTAGTTTCTAAGGGGGAAATTGGCTAACACTAACAACTAAATAGATGTGAAATCTTACATTCTTTTGAAATAATGCTTTAATATAAACAAATCTCTAAGTGAAGCATCATATCACATTTCTAATCTTACCAATGATCACCACAAGAACAAACACCCTTGTCGAAGTGATGGAATCGATTCGTATCCCTCAAAATAATTTCTCTCTTCACTATTAGTGTTATAAGCTTGATCGCATTATGACAATCTCCGCAAACACGCAGGTTCTTCATGACGCGAATTGGAGTACCAGGAATTGTATTTATCAAGCCAAATGCTATGGCAAGTCTCTCACTATGGTAAGACAATGCAAGTTCCTTGTTCTCATCCTCTACATCATGAAGTGAGAATTCTAGTTGTGGAATATAACCTAATTGCTTCATTCTTGTCAATAACTTGTCTAAGTAGGAGTATATTTCCTCTGACTGAGGATGGGATCTATCTCCCACCCCAAATTTATGTATCTGGTGGTGAAACTCAATAAAACTAATTCCTTGTTCCTTGCAAACTTGTCTACCTGACATTCTCTTCCTCAATTTCTCAATATGATTCCATCTCGATCTAGAAGCATACATGTTTGATAAAATGACATAATACCCTGAACACCGTGGATCAGAATCGAGTATCCTATCAGCAATTTTCTCTCCTAACTCCAAGTCACCATGAACTCGGCACGCCCCCAGCAAAGACCCCAATAAGCTAGAATTAGGTGCCATGGGCATTTGTTCCATAAACTCCTGAGCTTCCTTCAACCTTCCTGTACGTCCAAGAATGTCAATCATGCAAGCATAATGGTTCAATTTAGGCTCAATCCCATGCTTTGATGCCATTGAATAGAAAAATCTCTTACCTTCTTCAAACAATCCAGAGTGACTACAAGCAGAAAGGATGCTTGTGAAGGTGGCATCATTTGGCATCACCCCAGCATCCATCATTTGATTTAATGTACTCACTGCTTCCTTTCCAAGACCATGGTATCCATAACTAGCTATCATTGCACTCCAACAGACAACGTCCTTACCACCTGCACCATGAAAGACCATTCTTGCTGTGGTTAAATTCCCACATTTAGCATACATGTCAAGAACAGCAGTTAATACCGAAATATCTTCCTGAAACCCAGTTTGAATTACGTATCCATGAAAGCACTCTCCTTTTGAAAGAGCGCCGAGTTGACCACATGCCAAGAACACACTCAACAGGCCGACACGAGTGGCTTTCACATCTGCATCCTGCATGAGCTTAAAAAACTCCAATGTCTCTATGCTGCATCCGTTGTGAGCATATCCAGAAACCATCGCCGTCCACGATACCAAGTCCCTCTGCGTCATTCTATCAAACACCTGGCGCGCAGACTGCACGTCACCGCACTTGCAGTACATATCCACCAGAGCAGCATCAACGAAAAGATCCTGAGCGCAGGCAAAGCTAATGGACTGTTTGTGAATCTGTCTTCCCCTCTGGAGATCGCTCAGCCCAGCACAAGACTTGAGAGCAAAAGGGAAAGCGAACTTACCGGGAGGCAGGCAAGAGGAGAGCAGCTTGGAGTAGAGAAGAAGGGAGATCTGGAACTGACCATGGGTGGCGCTCGATCGTATCATCATGTTCCACAAAAAATCACTTGGATTTGGGATGTACCGGAAGACGAGGAGCGCAGAATCGAGTAAACTAAAATGAATGTAAGATAGAGTGGTGGCACTGAGGATGGAAGGGGAGCACTGCAAGCCTTGGGTGATGATTCTGCCATGTGCTTGCTTGAGATGGATCGGACTAGAGATGGCTTTAAGAAGAGAGACGATTCGGGAGTGAACGGCGTTGGAGGAGAAGTATCGAATCATGCAAGAGCCAAGCCGAAGCGCTGTAAATTGCAAATTGCAACGATCATAATCTGATTGCTCGGTCCTGACCTTATAGATGCTGTTCATGGGAAAGTAAAGAAGAGGCCATAGGGAAGCTTGGGACGAAGCGAGGGACTTGGTTCGGCGGGAAGAGGAAGACGGCGAGCTGTTTTCATGTGTTCCTTCAGACTAACGGGGATGATATTCAAATGCTTGGGTTTTTTTCTTCTAGTGTTTGCTGAAGCAAATCGAAGAAATATTTTGTTTATTATTAATAATTCTTTTTTTATTTTATATTTGTTAAAAAATCAAAATCTCCTCTATAATGACTGCAATCAAATTTTTTTAGACAAATTATTTGAAGTAAAATCATAATCAAGTGTACAAAGAATATACTGTTAAATAATTACAGAAAATATTTAAATTTTTAATAAGTTGTATTAGATTATAATAAGTCATTCTTAAGATCTAAAGATATTTCTTATTAGTTTCTAATCTTTTATTAATTTTTCTTAAAAATTTTTATTACGATTTTATAATTTTTATTAAATTGAGTTATTTTAATCTTTTCATTTCTCATTAAGATGTTTTTTTTGTATTTCATAGAAGTACTTATCACATTTATTTTAATCTTTTCATTTCAATTATCATTTTTGTAGTAATCCCAGATTTTAATTAATGTATTTTCCTATCATTTTTTGATATTAGAATTAAATTCATCTTCATAGCCACTCTTTTTATAATAGCTAAAAAATTATCTTTTATATAATGATTTATTGAAAAATTCATGTGTTATATAATTATATATATTTGATATAATAAAATTAATATTTTAATATATTAAAATGAAATAATAACATTTTAGTTACATTTTGTAAAATATATCAATATATAAAATGCTTTATAATTTAGAATTGAGCATATGAATGAATAGATTCAATGAAAGGAATCTAAAGATACTAGCTCTTGTGATTTTAGAGCTTTAATTGATTTGATATAAAAGAAGAAATTATATATAATCAGCTTGGGATTTAATTAAAGCAACTGGGTATTTTGGGAATTTGTATTGTTTACCACATAAGCTGTATGTAGATAAGAAGAAAGAGGAGAAGATGGTAATTTGCTAGCATAAGAAGACTTTCAAGTAGGAAAAAAATGGGGCTTGAGCAAAGCATGAGGTTTTTAATGTTGTTATTTTAGCTGAAGCAGGAAGAGTTACTATTAATGGAAATCAGGGAAGGAAAACTAGTTGTTGCAATTGAAGAAACAACAATGAATGCACAAGATTTGGCTGTTGTAGTGAAGAGGAAATCATGAAGAAGATTAGCAAGGTGAGTTTAGTGGAAGACTTTGTTAAACTTTACTTAATCCTACAATAAAATTCTCATATGTATGTTTTATTGTTCAAGTTAGTATGGTTAGATGATAATTTATTGTGACTATGTTTCATGTTTTGATTTATTTGAAATTTTTAGAAAAATATTTTGTTAATGACAAGAAGTACGAGATTGCTTTTTGAAATGCATGAATATAAAGATAATGTGGCATGATATACTGCACTGGGATTAACGACCCAAAATGTACTCGTTCGAATTGACCAATATGCTTGCATCTTACATATACAAGGAAGCGTAACTGTGTGTGCTTTGACGTATATTTTTGATGCAGATAATAAATGGCCATTGTAATAGATCGAATGAGTAATGTTATGAACAATACTATCTGTACTTATTGAAGGGCGAAAGACGAACTTGTCGTGATATGAGTAAGCACCCAAATTGATGTGGATATGAGATTGATGTCAGAGCAAATCGAAAGAGTATTGTTTTCAACAGTATTATTTGTACGTCGTTAAAGCACGTCAGGTGAAGTCGTCGTGAAACGAGTCAACTCTCAAATAAACAATAATTAAGAATCGTACTTCTCTTATACTGAAGCACAATGCTTCATTGTGTTTGAAAGATGTTGCTTGAATTGTATAAGTTTGTACAAAATTACAAAGCGATGTTGTACCACTACAATGGGAGATTTGAATAATAGTACAAGATTGAAGGCATAAGCTTCCTCATATGATGAGATGCAAGTGTAAACAATACCCAAATAGGTGCTTGTGTATTAAGAGAAACAAGTACTCTTCCTCATATGATGAGATGCAAGTGTAAACAGTACCCAAGTAGGTGCTTGTGTATTGAGAGAAACAAGTACTGTAACAATATAAATGTAATGATGCAATGGTGCAGCGTGACCAGGATTGAAAAGTCGTATGGTGTAATGTTAGTAGATGTTTGAATTACAATGAAAAATAAGAAAAGTATAAGATAAGGATAAAAATAAAATAAATTAAATATGATTATTAAAAAATATAGGATGTTTGAAAAAGATGCTACTTATTATTGGTTGTGATATACTTACTTATATGTATGTTTACTTTTATTATTACTTATTATTATCATTTTATATTAATATATTATTGTATATAGAAATCTATCTTGTGAATTTTGTAAAATTTTTTCCCTTATTTATATCCCAAGTCATGCTACAAACACACAAAAAAAGAGTGACAAAGTTAGCATGAAAATAAGAAATTTTTTATGAAGAGATTTTTTGAGATATACTATGTTATGTTTATTTTTAGCATTATATGTGATATGTTGGCATCGATATTTTGTATTATAATAATTGAGGTATTTTAGGTCATGAGTCTGACTATATATAGAGAAAGATCTAAGAATATAAACAAAGGGAAATGAGTAGATAATATCATAATTTTATGATTAGAAATTATTATGAACTTGATTGTAGATAATATCATAATATTGTACATATTGTTATTAACAACATGATATGATATGTTGCTGTGACCTAATGAATATGCTATTTCAATAAACATGTTAAAATATGATGGTAAATGTTCTTATTATTGATATATAATAAATATGAAAGAGATGAGAGTTTATTTGGTCTACTTGTGCCTCTTAGGACAAGCAATATGATATATGATATGCAAACGATTTAATGGCATTGAGGTTATTTCTTTCATTGAGGTCTTTGTCATTGAGATTGTTTCTCATTTTAGTTGTTTGATATAACCATTATATAATACGTGATTAACCCATTGAGATAAATTGGTTCTTTCTTCAAAACCATTGAGATTACAGTGTTAATCGTTATGACTTATAAACAAACCAATAATTGACAAAAAAAGAAAACAAGGTTTTTTTAATGATTATGATCTATGTCAAATTAAGAAAATTAAAAACTATTAATTATGTGTTATTTATAACATACTTCATGTTATTATTATCCTCATCATCATTATCAATATTACTTATACTTTATCATTTTGCTACAAATGAAACATTATTAATATATTGAGCAAGTTTTAATTCATATTATCATTTGAACAATCAAAAAGGGATGATATTTAAGTTCTAATCTCTTAAAACATCTATCTTCAAAAGAAACTTCATACTACTGCAATCAAGTTTGAACTACCAAGAATACAACAATCAACACTTGAAGGTTCCTATAATAATTCTTGAAGGTCTGCTTCAGAAGGAGAGAATGACTACAACATAAGTTACAAATTAGACAAAGAAAAACAATACAACATAATAGAAGGTGAACTACATTGAGTTGGTTGAACAACCAAGAATGAGTCCTCAGCCACATCATTCCTATTGTTCCTTCTTTCTGGCCTCTTTGAGCATTCCTCTTTTGCGAATGCTAAGGTTGAAGCCAAGGCGCCACTTTTCGACTGCAACAGCTGGGAGCATGGAGGCCAAGCACCACACAAGGGAATGAGGCCAATAAGGCGTGCATGTTGACTCGTAGCCTATCCATCGGAGGGCGGCACTTGCGTATGTATCAGCCGAAGGCACAAGAAAGGAGGATCTTCGAATGGATGCCATTTTTGTGCTTACATATAGGGGTACCTGTTCAGAATGATGCGTGAGACAAAAGAGATATACATTATGCATGCACAAGTAAGAATTAAAAGACTAAAAGCTGATTTAGTATGGGTATTGTCAAATGTTAAGCTTATTAACATTAATAAGTTGTATGATTGATAGATAATATTATGTCAAAAAATGCTTAAAGAATAATTCAATTATGAAATGGCAAGAGTATTCTTTGATTTTTTTTTTTTTTTTTTTTTGATAAAGGAGTAAGATGAAATCTTTAATATGATAATAGAAGGTCAAAAATATCTTTTATTTACCCAACTTTTTTAGTTTTTCTTTGTTGTAGTGTAAACCTGTGTTTTGAATTGCCATATACCAAATACTTAATCAAGTTTTGAAACTCAAATTTCAAAAAACTTTGTTTCAAAAAGGACTCTTAAACAAAGACTAATGAACTTTGTTATAGCATACTTCTATCCTTCTTTTCAAGTTATTTGTTGACTTTTAAATTACATTTAAAGATAACTTAGGAGCTCAAATGGTTGTTTACATGGTACCATGAAAAATTTATTGAACTCAAATGCTTGTTGCCTCAACACTAGAAGCATGAGGTTGATTTTGCTTGAGTTCAGGATTGGCTTTTGCACTCCCATTTTGCATATAAATAGAGGTCCTTCATGATCCATCCCATTTTGCACTCCAAGTTGAATGATATGGCATCTATATCAGCTAGATTGGTATATTTTTTTTTATCAGATTATGTAAAAATTTATTTAAACTTTTTACTGTCAATATGATTTGTTTTTATCATTGGATTGTGGATTTTTTTGGTGGCTTGGCGGCATTGGAATAGAATGGTTGTGTTGCTTCTTTAGTGGAGGCTACGACAAGTTTTTATGGTTTTGGATGAGATATCTCCCTTTACGAAAAAGATGGCAATAGGATTTACTAGAGAAAACAAATGCAAGGAAAAGTAAAAATTATTTTCTTGGCAATTGAGATTCCTTTTAAATTTCTATTTCAAAATTGCATTAAGAGTATTTGTAGCCACTCCCACTAATTTACATTTGAAGGATCTAATCTAGCATACACACACAATACTGATAATAACGTCTCAATCAATAAATCTACTCATCATTGTATTTGGCTCCGAACTAGTGATATGGTGACCAAAACATTGGCTCAACCATAATTTGATTATTGTGTCCTCTCAAGTCTTCTTGAGATTGCTCTTGTCGCTACTCTTGAGTGTTGCTTTGTCCTAAAGCTAACTATTTATTGATTCCATCTCAATGTCTCTTGAGACCTCTTGAAATGTTGCCTCCTCTAAACATGAAGTGTCTCTTTCCTCGAGAGAGGTGAGGGCATGGCGACAATGCTACATAAGGACTCCTTAAATTTCAATGGTCTCGAGTATATCTTTTGATCACACAACACTTCTTTAAAGGATTCAAATCTTTTAAATCTTATCAGCCTAAGGTGATCTCTGACTTATTGGTTGTTATAGCTAGATGCCTGAATCGCACCCTTGCCTTGAGGAACTTCATGCTTCAAAGTTGAGCAAGGTAAGTCAAGCTTCAATTGATCTTTGCTGGTCCACTTAGCTTTCAAAGGAATTTGTCCTCTCCTCCCCCATTAGAAAAGTTGCCTTCATACTCTGCTTTGTGGTCAAGATCAAGATCTTCTATGAAAAGATGTCTTATCTTTACCCAACTTGAGTGGCAATTCAACCTTGTATGGTTCCTCATTTTATGTGAAATAATTGAACAACTTCATGTTCTCAGTATTCACTATTGAGTACTTATTTAAGTATGGTGGTAAACTTAGTAAACATTGTGGTTGGTCATTGGGAGAACTTAGGATAGGTTCATATAATCCCTAATCCCTTCACTCTTTAATCACACTTTGCTAACACAGAGCCACTCAACATGTCCTACATCAAAATAACATTCTACTACAATATGTTGTGGTATTTAGTTTCCTTCCTCTGACAAATCTAATTACCTATCATCGTCAAAGTATATATTCTAGACATTATCACAAAACTTTTGTGCTCTCAATTGTGTTAATCCCTTAGCTCCTTTACATGGTACTCCATGCCAAATAGGCTATGAGAAGTAAATTCCAACAAATCTTGAATAAGCATCGCATGATATAACAATGGATTTATTGGTCACAAATAAACAAAAAAATAAGGATCTCATTCCATGTCTTATGATATCAAAACTTGTTTGTGGGCAAGTTGTACTCTTCTATGATGTATCAATCATCAAATAAAAATATATCAAAATCAACTCAAGAACCTTACATCTTCCCAAGAAATCCATTAAAAATACTTTTCCATCTGTGACTTGGTATTGACATAGTATGTACAACCCTAGCTTCGTGTTAGTGGATTTTAAGGTGATGTAGAGCCCACATCATTACACCAATTCTCCACTTCCAAATCCAGACAACACATGGGCTGCTCAAATCCATCTCAACTAATCTCCATTTCAAGATATGCAAAGTTGTTTCCCTAGATAGAATAGACCTATTACGTGGAACTCTTAAGGCTTCTTATGTCTACTACAATCCCCTCATAATTAAGGTCCTCATCATATCTCAATGCATACTTTTTGCTCCATTTGTTAGACCTACATTACGATAAGCATAATTTACTAACTCAAAAGAATGCATGGAAATTGCAATTTCATTTGAGTCTGCAAATATTTAAGTGGTTGACAATCCAAGCATACATTGGCTTCCTTCCATAACAAGCAAGACCACAAATACTTTATGACTCTGTGTACTACTAGAAGCTTCTTATCATATGTCGATTAGTTTCTTTGAGCTCCTTTTGGTAGCTCAAAGTACAAAATCATGAATCGTCCTTCTTGCATTAGCATAACTAAGTTAGTATGAATTGATGATTTTAACTCAATGTCGAATAGATCTAACAAAGCCAAAATGGATGCTTCACAAATCACCTTCTTCAAACTTCTAACTTCTAGTTTGCTCAGGTGTAAGCATGCAACTACATAGCATACTTAGAGAAGCCCTTGATAAATTTCATGATTGTGATATTGTTGAGCATGTGATAATCAACACTCAATTCTTTATTTTTCATCATTCTTTGACACCATCACAAGTGACTACACAGGCTGTGTGGCTTCAATGTTTTACTCTTTTCCCATCTTCTTTACCTCCTTACTATCCACAACTGAACTATGATGCACCCAATGTTCTACAAAGAGGCTTCTCACATGAGACTGATCTTGTATTCCATATTCCATCTCAATGGAACACCTAGTAGCTCATCAAAAAGCATTGAAAACCACCTAGAATTGTTTCTAACTTGTGATGAGCCTACTATCTAAGGCAAAAAAAATACATAGCTATGATAAACATTGACAAATCACTTCACCTGCCAAACTTGTTTATCATAGCTATGTATTTATCATAGCTATGTATTGACAAATAACTTTAGAAGAGCCTACTTTCTACAATTCAAAATGCAAAAACACCATGTATCATGCAACTAAAATTTTGTATGATAGACAGACATTGGACCATCCAAACTTCTGAGAGTTTCCACAAGCTGGCTGTTGGCACAACCTTTTCAATTTTACATGGTAGTTTGACTATGTGGTCATGGATGCTTAGACTCATCTTGTAATATCCTTTGAGCATTGCCACCTTAGGATATTCTCACTCTTAAATTGATGCTTAGACTTTTCATGGTCGCAAATTACTAGGTGGACATAGGTCCCCTTGGAATTGAACCAAACCAACTTTCAACAAACCTGTCAGTTTTGGTTTGGCATTACCGTTTTGACGTGGAAACCGGAAAACCCACTTTCAATTGAAATGCCTTTTTCTAATTTGGACTCAAAAAAGTTCTATTCATTTGGTCAAACTTTATCTTCACACTAATCACACACATTATAAATTTCAACATTAATGGTCAACCATTTTTTACATAACAAAAAACTTTAGATTTATCCTTGATAAAATTATTCTATTTATTTCAGAATTATTTGTTTATAAAGACCCATATTCTAAACCAAACCTGATATGAGTGATTTAATTAAAACAGTTTATTTTGGGTCAGTTTCTCTTCACCAACCCTTATGCCTTTGTGCCCATTGAGACTGTTAGCTGTATCATATCTTTCTTCAATATATACATTAACAGAATTAGAGCTGATTATTCTGCATATTATTGATCATCTACCTCAGCATGCTAGTCTTTCAGTTGCGACAATAGCACAGCGAGTATTTCTCCACCTTGCAATTCTGTTTCCTGGTTCCAAGTGCCACAAAACTTCCAAATATGATGGATTCCAGAAGTTCTCTAGTTGATCCAAGCTTGCCAAAGGCAAGAAAAACAATTGTAGATTCTATTCTAATTAGAAGCAAGAAATACCAAATTTGGAAACTTCGATTCTTTTTCGAAACTTTTCGTATCAAATATTGGATAAATATCCGATACTTATTAAATCAAATAGACCTTAATCCCCGATATTTATTAGATATTACTAGATCATGATTTTATATTATTCATGGTATATATTATAGTATGATTAAAAAAAACTAAGAACAATCTTTGATTAATACAAAGAGAAAGAGGAAAATAAAGAATCATGATTGATCAAACTCTTTATTATTTAACAAATTTTTTAAACTAAAGACAATAAAAAAAAATTATCATATTTTATATTATACTTATATAATTGCTTTCAAAATTTCGATCTTACACTTGCATTATAAGTATAATAGATGAATGACTTGATTATGAATCTAAAAGTGATTAAGATGTAATCTTAACCAAATTTTGATAATCTGAAATTCATCTCTATAAAAAGGAGAAACTGTTTTGCATAGCAATATAATAAATTTCTTTTGTTTGCATTTAAAATTAGTTATTTTTTCATATTCAATTATAATATCAAACTATCACTTTTATATCTTATTGTATCCATATTCTAGTACCATACTCATGCTCCAGAGATACAAAGATGGAGCAATTGCTTCAAACTAGAAAATAAAAAAGCAAGAAATACCATAAAAATATACTTGCATCTACACAAGTACAATACAATAAACATGCTAAATCAGGGTTAGTGAACTATCCAAGGACCATGAGCTTTACTAAGAGAGGCATAGGATCATCATCGTAGAAAACAGATCATTAATTCAAGGTTATGGAGAGTTTTTACTAGCTTATTATATGAGAGAAATTGTAGATGTTATGGCATTACTTTCAAAAGAGTTATATTGAAAAAGATTGATTAGTTTGATCATAAGTTTGGTATCTAATAAATGCAAGAACTATCAAGGCAGTGCATGAAGATAGTAGATAAATTATAAAATAAAATTCAGCTATAAAGGTAACAAGCTGATATATACCTGGCATTGAACATCTATTCCCTTATCCTTGTACTCAACATGGAGGCATCTTGAAAAATAATCAACAAACCTGCAGAAGAACAGTGACCATTAATATGAAAAGTAAAAGATTTAGAACACCCATTCTAATGCCATATTTATCCTTATAACATCAAATGCACATAGACATGCAGAACTGAACTTGCTTCCTCTGAATATTCTATCATATGATTTACATTCGTCTAATTTTAATTAGCCAGTTCATCAGAAAAATGAAAATTTTATCTTTCTACCAAGCAAATAAGGGCTGTACCACATCACGCATGCCACACACATAGCATTTTGAATTGGAAAAAATATGGCCCTAGACCTCATCAAAAAAATCAATTTCTACGCAAAATCACTCAAAATAAAGATCAAAACACTTTAACTAACAAAACATTTGGAAATTTGTTTCTTTTGAATGCTCACACTATCTTCTAAACAGTACTGAAATGCTACTCTGATGGTATATATGGAAAACAATCTTTTAATAAAACCATGTCTGAAATAAACTGTTATGAAGTTTCATCGTTAATCAGCCATCATCGATGGTGAAGATGAGACGTGTATTTCCTGATTTAACCTATCTCAGGAGGATCAGTATTGATCTCCAAAGAACAGGCTATTTTTTCGACATTGTCCTCCATTTCCTAACTGCTTCAAGCCCTTTGTCCACGAAGACCTCTAGGTCTTTTCTAGAAGGTTTCACAATGTATATTTTGACAACAGCTTCCAAGCCTATTCTCTGACAAGGATCTCAAGGTTAACTTTCCACGGTTGCCAGTTCAGCATGCCACATTATCTAGGTGGTCACAAACTGTTGACCATTCTAATTATCTAGGTAGTCACAAACTGTTGACCATTCTCAAAAAGGTAATTCTATCAGCTGGCACTCATGTGATTGTATCCCTGAGAAATATTAATAAGTCTCCAAGGGACCATTCATATAAACAAAAGGTTAGACAAAATCCATGAGACCAAAGATTGTGGGGAGCCAATTCTGCAATGAGTTTCCTTAAAGGCTAGGGACCCTTATTTAGCGAAGATATGAACAGAATCAATTCGTCCCTAAGGAATTAAGTTGTCAGGAACCTTAACCTAAGGACAATCCCTCTTTTTGCACAACTAAACCTGAAGAAGTCATCTTGACATTGCATGTGAAGTATAGAAAAATGTTTATATGTGAAGTATAGAAAAATGTTTATCATTTGAGATCTTGCAAGAGCACAAGGGACCAAAGAGGACAGCCAAGAAAGTTCCAAAATTTAGAGTCAACGAAACCATACAAAAGCTAGACAAAATAAACCCAATGGAGAGGTAAAAGTCAATTGTGCGGTGTCCTAGAACTTGAGATATATTTAAGGAAATAAAAAAAATCAAGATAACCCATAAGAGTAATTTATTTGGTACAAAAAAAAGATATGATGGCATGGCCCAAGGGTGGTCTAGTCCTTATTTTATATTGAAAAATAAAAAATTTCGAGATAATTTATGCATGCGTCTTGGTTCAACAAAGGCTCCAGGGAGATGCTATAGCCATCGGGGACCTAGTCGTCAAGAACCATGTATAGAAATCAAAAAAATCCAATGTAACCAAAAAATTCACGGTAAGCCACAAGAGCATCTCAATACAAAAAAATCTCCAAGGCTACAACTCATATGTCTTAATCTTACAAGAGCATTTTTGTGCCATAAAAGAACCAAAGAGAATCTGCAACCCACAAGTTCCTTAATCTTCAAGATTTAACTTAAGAAATAAAAAGCTTTCAAGAACCCATGAGAGCATATTCATACAACAAAAGCTCCAAGGGCAGGTGATGCGAAGGCATCTTGCTCCACACCATTACTTCTTAGGGTTTTTGACATTTATCAATTGCTTATAAGATTATACTATTGTTTGTAATATGTATCTAGGCATGTATCTGTAATTTATAAATTATTTTTGGATGTATATGATGAAGTCAAAGTTGTCCACAATTGCTTCTCTAGCTTCAGGTTTTTGAGCCTCGACTCTAGCCAAATCTTAAAATTTGCCAATCGCTAACACTCCATTCCTACTTGAAGGTTTGTACAATATTCCAAACTGGTCTTACCCACTAAAGTGCCTTCCAACCATTCCATCTCATCCAAGGAAAGCCTCAATTTCCATTGTATTTTGTAATCGATTAAGCATTCATATATCATTTTGTAACAGTGCTCAGGTTCAATAGTAAATGAGAGCATTATTTGGCTAAAAATGAGAAACCAAACTGAACCAACAATATCTGGTTTGTATAGTATAGTTTGGAAATTTTCAATTTATTTTATAGTAGAAGATTGGTATTTTTCAATTTATAGCTTTTATCTTTAATCTAATCTAAGATTTAATTTTTGGATCCTACATTTAATAATCAAAATCCAAACAAGATATTTCATGTTTTAATTTGGTTTAGTTTTTGAAGTAAGTCTTTTTTATCAATATGATTTTTGACAAAATTTAATATAGATGAGAGTTTTGATAAAATTCATCTAACCAAAAACCCATTAATTTACCCAATTTGCTAATTAAACTGACCAAATGCATGCCCTTAATCAAGGGTGTACTAAGGTTAATTGGATTGTAGAGGAGCGACATATGGTTGTGTATATTTATGCAAGTTACTAGATGTTCAAGCATGCTCCTATACTTATTGCATGCTTTCTCACAATTATCTAGGGTTTACCAGGGCTCGTCGATTAATCTATATTGCTCCTTGCATCTTTTAAGCCACCCATTAGGTCACAAAAGTCCATGTTGTATTTGATGGTTAGACCATGACTGGATAGGAGACTAGGTCAAACCAATTGCCCTAGGTGGTTCATGAATCACATTATGCTATTAAAATATAAGAGATGAAAATTTTGGGGTTTTTTGTTGCTTTCTTGCTTCATAAGCCATTGCTATGCCATTATATGTACTTGAGCTATGAATTGATGTTTGACATCTTGAAATGGAAAAAAATCAATTTGAATCAACTTAAATTGTAACATCCCAATCTTTCTGATAAAATATTGTCTTGAACGTAGTCAGGTTTTGCCATTTTTTTCTCAAAAGAAGTCTTAAATAGATAAGATTAACCCATTTATAAGATACCCTTAGAAATCAAACAAGATCAATCATTCTGCTTTAAAAAACAAATAACACAAATTTATTTGAACATTAAACCTAAAAATTATAGATCAAACATTATTATTTTCCTCTCAATGAAGTCTACTCAATCATATGCTCAAATTAAAATTTTGAATTATTTTGTAAAAAGACACTTTTCAAGATGCAACAAAAAATATTCTAATTTTATTTTTGCAAACGTAATTTTTAAAATACCAATTTTTATTACATCAAATATATATAATAAACATACTCATACTTAAGTTTCTTCTTTACACATAATTTAAAAAAAAATTACAAACTTGAGACATTACAATGATAAATAATGGGGATGAGGAATTTTTATAGATAAATCTTAACTAAACACTGATACTAAAATAATGGAGGATCCAAAAAAACCAAATTACAACCGAGGTTGTGCAAGTATACACAAGAGAAAACTACAGTTTCTAAGAAACACAACGTTGAGTCAAAAATCTCCTTCATTTATCAACAATATTTAAATAACATAAATCCTAAACTAAAAATGAAAAGACTAAAGTGTCTCTAAGAATAAGAAAAAATAACTAAAATATCAAATAAATCTAGTCAACTCACTAATGAATTAAAATATGGAAATAAAAAATTCTATATAAACCCATTAGGGGTACTAGTTTACAATTGAGTTTATAAACTATGACCAAATGGGACCTCTTGTGTCTTAGGCTCCATTTGATCTCTCTAACACATCTAATGTGTTATATTAACTCTCTTAACAAGTAGACCTCTGCTCCATAAAGATAAATTCTAAATAATCTCTTAAGAGATTTGGTACAAATCTCTTTATTTTCTTTAAAGTCAACCAACTGTCTTCTGATAGTGATTAATCTCACAAATGAACCAATAACTTATGAAGAACATCAAAACTAGAAGAGATATCGATTAAAATACTATCAACAACAAAAAACCAAATTTTAGAAGATAAAGGAGGCTATTCATCTATTGAACCACTCGAAGAAAAGTTAACTTGCAAATTCTCATTATGTGAATTACTCTTATATGACATTAAACCTCAACATTAAAGACATTTTTAACAAATATGTCAGAAGAAAACTTTAAAACATAAACATTAGGATTCAAGTTTTTATTATTTTTAAAGAACCATAAGTTCGTCAATGTAATTTTTTGAATTTTGAAGTGACAAATCTCTTAAGGATAATGGCATTAATATATAAGCTATCTCATTAAATTCTTTTAAAGTTCTATCTCAATTAACAATTTTAGCATATTTTGAAGTTATTAGATTCAATTTATTATTTTACCTTTTCATGTAAATTTTGAAAATTATTTGCAAATGAAAATATAAAATCAGGATAAAAATAAGAAAATCTATCAATCTATAGATATTTTGAAACTTTAATCATAAACTATTTCAAAATATGAAATAAGTTTATTATCTTAAAAATGATGTTATGATAAATAAATTCTATCATGGGTAAATATAAGTCCCAATTCTCAATCCTCTTATTAACTAAGCTTTTCAATAATTTTTTTAATTCTTCTTTACCACCTCAATCAAAATATCAATTTAAGAGCGAAACTATATAAAATTTTCAATTTTGTCCTAATGCATAAATTTTTTAAAAAAAATGAGATAAATCTTACATCCTTATCAGAAATAATAATGTCTGCCAACCCACATAATCTAACAATTTTATTACAGAAAAACTTGGTAATATGGGATACATCATTACTTATTTGGAAAGAAATTATGTGTCATTTTGGAAGATATCTCAACTACTACCAATATACTATCAATGTTTCAGGCTATACTTGATATTCTTAAAACAAAATTTATAGATAAATCCTCTTAAGTTCTATTGGGAATAGACAAAAACATATATTTATTAGATTATTATTCAACCCATATGATCTACTATTCAATTTTCCTATTCTACCAAATCTAAACACAACACTCAAAAGACTAACTTTTATAAAAACATATTTTTGAAATTCAACATTTATGTACTTGTTATTAAAATATTTCTTTAATTTATCTTTTACAATCTGTATTCTTGCTTAGATGAATTTTACTTACAATCTCATTTACAAAATCAGACCCAATAATTAGCTTTTTCTTTGCCCTCATATCAGCATAAAAGTGACCGACACTTCCTTCCATCGCAATATTTTTCTATTTCTACTCATAAAATGACAAAGGTTATAATAATTCACTAAGCTTTCGTTACTCTCTTTTTACATATTAATAGATTAAACATTCTCTAACCCATTGTGTCATATCTCTTTTGAGATAAAGTCATCATTATCCCTACTTTAGTTCTTCATATATTTTAATTTCTTCAAGATAAATAGCATATTTATAATTATATTTTTTTTTAACAATAATTGTTTTAAATATTAATGGTTAAGCATGCATAAAAGGCCTTGAAATATCAAAGTATCATTTTCAAATAAAATAAAATTAGATATCCAATTATCTTTAATTTTATGAATTAACTTTCAACATTCTTTATCCCAAAATTGATTTCGTTTAATAGACTCTATTTAGTCAAACTTGGTAAATAAGTTATACAACAATTTCACAAATCTTTATATTTCTTTTTCTAATTGATATTTATCAACTTCAAATTTATTAATTTCTCATCAAATTGAGTCACAATCAAATTAATATGTGCTCTTTTGCTCAAGACATCAATAATTACATTTTTCTCTCTCGAATAAAATAATTTTTAAATTAAAATATTTGATAAATTTCAACTATTTTCTCTATCTTAAATTAAATTATTTTGAGTAAAAAAATATTTCAAATCTAATGATTAGTTAATGCGTTATATATCACTCTATAAAGATAATGTCCTTAGATCTTTAAAGCAAAAACAATAACGATTAATTCCAAATCATAAATTGGATAATTTCTTTTATGAGGTTTTAGCTATTTGGAAGCATAAGTTATGACTTTTCCAAATTTTACTAAAATATAGCCCAATTCTTCAAACAATACATTACTATAAAATTAACATTGAGGTTGATATTAATTTGTCTTTCAACTTCTGAAAATTTTCTTTACAAGAAAAATCTCATTTAAATTTTATAATTTTCTAAGTTAGCCAATTAAAGAAGGATCAATTTTAAAAAAACCTCTTAGTGGCATATATATAAAGTGATTGCTCAATTCCATCACATACATCTCCCTCTTTTTATTTAAATAGTAGAGGATGATACTAAAAATTAGTGGAATCACATCATTAGATTTATTTCTATTACAAGATTATCAAAGAAATCTCATAAAAAGAATTTGTTGATAAATTTAAAAATGACACATTTAATTGTGACACATTGGTCTTACTATGTCGAAATATTATTCTATTGTTGATTGCAGCCCAACCCAGGTAAGTTTTGTCCTTCTGAAAGTGCATTTCCTTTGATCACCTATCCCAATACAACTCCCATCATAGCATGCTTAATCAGGTAGTTTTTATGACATTAAAGTGTTTTTTTTTCAAAAGACACATCAATATCTTAAAATTATGGTATTGCACACAAAAATCAAGATCTCCCTCTTAATAACCAATAAGGGATGATTCATCCCAATATCTCTGGAATCATTGAACGTGCATTACTCTTTGTCAAGTGATCCCTCTCTTAGATCATCACCTAATATTCACTCGTCCTCTTTAGGTGTTACAGACTCATTAGCTTCCATTTGGTTCATCATTGAATCACATCAAACTATTAGAGGGGTCGACTCTGATGCCATAATTGTGATGTCTCGATTTCACTATGTCAAAATATTGTCTCATTGAGTCATCTTATCCTAACTCAAATAAATTTTTTCTTTCTTAAAGGGCCTTCTACTTTTATCACTCGTCACAACACTACTCCCAACATAACACACTTAACTATGAAGGTTTGATAAGATCCAAGAATCCCCAAAATGCACCCCAACATCTTAAAACCATAGTATGTTATATAAAGTCTAGAATTTCCCCTTTAATAGTCGATATGGAACAATTCATCTCTACACCCCTTAAAGCCTTACATCGGAGCTGCTTCTTATCCAATGATACCTCTCTTAAGATATTACACAACATTCACTCCCTACCATTTTTAGATATTACATTAATGTTTGGAAGCCTTTACATGAGAGTTCTAATTGTTTAAACCAAAGAGCTTCTAAAATTAAGGTTAATTATTTACAAGCTTCTTCAAAGCTCAAAAGATCTTATTATGGAGCCTTGAAATCAAATTTCATGCCCTAAGGATGACTAATAATGTAACTTTTAAAAATTTCAAATTCAAACCTGAGGCTCTTAAGAGGACCCTTGGATATTTCAATTTTTAGATTTTCAAACACATGAATTTCTTGAAGAATCCCAAAAAATATTACCTCAAATTTTAGAGTATCCATGATACCATCTTTGAAGAAAACCAATTCCAAATTTAAACTAGAGATAGTCCAAGAGACATCTCAAGAAGGTCCAAAATTAAAACCCTTTGAGACAACCCACAAGCATGTCTCAAAGAAAAATATAATATAAGGCAACTAAGAACATCTATGGGGATATAAATTGAAGTCAATTCATTTCAAGTTTGAGTTATTTTCAAAGAGCCATGCCAACCTCATTCATTTTACATGCATAACACAAAAAGCTTAGCAGCAAAGTCTATTTACCAAAACATTATTGAGAAGATGGTTCTTTGACTTCACATAAATGAAAAGACACAAGGTTGAGGGACCAATGAATTTGATGGTTTGGGTGCAGTGCACTTGATTTGATCACCCCCATCCTCTTAGTGGTCTAATAATGACAATTTTATTTCCCAATTTAGCATACCTTGAAAGGGTCTCCTGATGGTAGACCACTTCTTTTGAACTTGAGCTCCTTTTCTTTTTTACCTCTATAACTTGGTACATAAGGTACTCAAGGTCATTTTCAAACCATTGCTCAAAACATATTTGGCAGCAAATTTCTAGCCCATTCTTCAACATAGAACTTTAAGTCAGCACTCAAATAGCTATTGCATTAACATGCTATCAGCTAAATGGTTATAAATAGCAAACCATTATATAGGTTGTTGATTCTACTAATTGGCATTTATGTGAATGTTTTGTGACCATCCCTGTGTGTTGAGTACAAATCAAAATAAGTTTAATACCACAATGTAAGTGCAGCATGGTATTAGTCTTAATATACAATCAATGTGATTCCTACCATAAGCTTAAATTTTTCGATTATTGCATGCCTAACTAAGGGAGGCCAGTGTTAAAAAAGTGGTCTACCATTTGATAAAACTATCTTAACAAGTGATATTATAACTAATGATTCAACTAGTATCAAATAGTTCATATAGCTTGTGATTCTTATAGATTTTGTGTACTCTTTTCACCATAGATGAGTAGAGTTTTGATGAATTCACATGACAAGTCCATGCATTGAGTAGCTCTTAGTATGAAGAATACTTAATGGTGTTTATAAACTTTGATGAAGTAACATAAGTTTCGTTTAAGTGACCAACATATGACTCTCATGGTTTGACCATCCATAATGAAATAACTGGTATAATCCACACAGGGCAAAATATGTAATTGAACATATAACATCATTGATATTTGATATAACACTTAACATGATTAAACATAAGATTTCAAAATTCAAAGAAATAATAGACAATGTGAATGAGATTTTTTACTTTAGGAAAAATTATTAAGTACAAATAAGAGTAAATTTAATCTTTTATTTTACATTGTAGGTTGAGTATGCCAAAGTTTTACTATAGAATTAATATAATTCTCACTTATAAGTTTAAACTTTTGGATAATTAAATAGCCATTTAAGAATAAACTAAGCCCAACAACGGATCCAATTTGGTGAACTTATTTAACATTAACAAATATAAATAAGCTCCAAATGGACCATTCATAAAAAGGGAGAGGAACCTATACCAAATTGCCCAAGAATCTCCATGGTGGAAAGGGCCACTGCCTTCATTGGGTTAGACAGTGGTTCCCAAAGCAATCAATCTTGCATTATATCTCCTACTTTCAGGTGATGGTCTATATCAATGAACAGCACATCTCGGCTAGAAATTCATACTAAATCAACTCATTCAAATGAAATCCACAGCAAGTAGCTTGAACACAATCTAGCAGTTTTATCAAAAACCCAATCAAAATAGGATGCTAACGCTCCATTGTCCCTTGAACTAATACAAGTACGATAGTAACTCTTAGCTGTTAGCACGTGAAGATGCCTCCCTGCTAAAGATCTATCATCTAGTCATGAAGACCTTATATCCAGCTTGGATCTACCGAACTGAATTTTACCAAACAAAACCATCGTTATACTCGAAGCACGACCGTACAAGCAAGCAAAAGTTTCAATTTTTTTTTTTTGGAAAGGACAATAAGAAAGCACAAGAATGAAGCAACCCTTTGCTAACAACCTAGAGATCCCACAAGCGAGAAGAAGCCAAGATATCACTAAAAGAAAAACAAGCTCGAGGACAGATATACTCACGATTTTGTGGCAGCGTAGACGGCATAAAGCGGTTCCGAAGTAAGCACTACAGAGACAGCCGACCCAATATTCAAAATCGCTCCCCTCTTCCTTTCCACCATACCAGGTAGCACCGCATGCGTGACCCGGGTCACCCCCTCCACGTTGATATTGATGAGACGTCTAATCAGCTCGTCATCTATCTCGTGGAAATATTTTGCATAAGGATACGAGATCCCCGCGTTGTTCACGAGAATTCCAACATTCATCCCCTCGATAGCCGTTTTCAATCTACCAACCCCCTCGATGAGATCTCCTGCGAAGTCGATGAGCACGGTTTCCACATGGACCTTGGGGTACTTGTCTCGGATTCCGGCACTGACGTCGCGGAGCTTGTCGGGATTGCGCCCGACAAGTACAAGGTTGAGACCTCGGCGAGCGAGCTGAAAGGCCAAGGAAAGACCAATGCCGTCCGTCGAGCCAGTGACGACCGCCCAGGAGCCGTAACGCGCGAGGTCTTTGCCGGGGCGGAGGAAGCTGACGAAGAGCCAGTGGAGGGTGGCTATGGAGCCCTTGAGGAGGGAAAAGAAACCGATAGCCGATAGGACCAGGATCCACGCCGGCTGATCCCGGAACGCGGCGAGACAAGCACCAGGTTCCATATTGCCTCTTTCTCGCACTTCTTACCTGGGACACGGAGATCTGGCAAATACTGGCGCGAGCAAGCGGGCTTTTTTTAATGGAAGGGTGGAGTCCGAATTGGAGAAGGAAAATAAATGCTTTGAGGCGTTTCACCCGGTTTGGTAAGGTAGTTGGACCGTTGGATTTGGTGAACCGTAACGGATTATGAACGTCAACGACCATTAAGGGATTCGTTTAGTACTAAAAATAATTGCAAAATTTATTTTAGTATGAATCAATTCATTAAATATTAATTAATATCATATTTATCAAATAAATTATTTTAAAATTGTATTAAAAAATAACACTTTTTAACACCATTTTTTTATTAATTAACTTAATATTTAATAATAATTATATCAAACATAACTAATGCCTTTTTCAAAAAAAAAAATCTTGACTAAATTTCTAAAATATTAAAAATCTATCAAATAACTTTTCCAATTTTTATACTCCTCCCACATAAAATACATTTTTTAAAAAAAATCAAAAAACATCTTTCAAAAAAAACTTAATTTTAATAAAACAAATTACTATTGAATAAAACATTAATTAAAAAAAGTATGTCTATAATATTTCAAATTTATTTGTCTGTTTTTTTTTTTATAAACCTATAAAAGTCTTGTATAATACAACTCTAACAATCTTCATTAAGGACTTTCAAGATACCTAGTGGAAGGGATAAACCCTTATCTCACCTAAAATTGTCCCAAATAGTTTTATCTATATAAAAATCCATTGTAGCATTAGCAAACTTGTAAAGATGAGAGATAGTAAAATAAATAAATCCCAAGAGCATTGCTTACACAACATTGTTCATTTTCAAGGTGATTCCACTTGGTTCATGCTTGGTTCATTGTTATATTTTCGCAATTTGTTAGGTTTTTTACTCGATCAATAATTTTCCAAAGTACATGCATGTGTCCAAGCATGCATGAAGTTGAATTGAATTTTACTCATTTTGGTATCAAGGTCAAAACCATCTGAAGTTCTTGACATTTTTATAGCACTTAAAAACATTATCTTAAAATATTTTGATATTTAGATATTTTTGAAGAGGAGAAGAAGATCCTAACAACTTCATTAAACAAAGCTTGTTACTTTGGTTTTTTGTTGTTCACAAGCTACATTTGATATACAAACTTGTCATTCTCTTATAGTATATTTTGTTACTGTATTAGAAGTCATTTTGTGAAAGAAAAGACTATCATATTATTACAACTGTATGAGAATTTGATCTTGTGAACCACATATCATTGCACAATATTCTTTAATGAAAATAACCTAAAATGTCATTCATCTAAAAAATCCCTCAACTCCACAAGTTCATAAAAAAAAGAAATTAAATATTCATGACACCAAAAAAACTAATAAACATATTCATAGAACATGATAACACGATTTTAAAAAATAAGTACAAAATAAATATTAGAAAAACCTAAATAAAATAAGAGGTAATATTAGTTTATAATAAGATATTAATTTTTAGGTAACTCAAAAGAGAATTTATTGATCCCAAAGTAATAATAGCAAGTAATTTGTTATATAAAAGATTAATTCATTCATATGATACCACTAAACAAGTTGACTTGAGATTTACCTTCATAATTCTAATTTTTAGTTAGTATTGACCACATGAACAAATCAAGTAAAAAGTTAAAGCCTCGTGATGAACCAATTATGAATGAGGTAAACCCAAATTAAAGATGAGCCATACCACATGTCATCATTAAAAAGGTTGTTGGTATATGTTTTTATCTAAATAAGCATGGATTATGATATTGTGCCAAGTCTACATTTGATTTCATTTTTGTGAGTCAAGAGAACTTCTCACTCATGATCCTAAATATATAATCAATTTTTTTAACTTTGTACGTTGAACTACTAATCCATATACCTTTCTATTTAGAAGTTAACTGAGAACTATTGCTTGCCCTATGATTCCTCTACTTGATATAGCACATAACTCTTGTCTCTTGCTTGTTTGATCCCAAGTTTCACAAGTTCATCAAGATTTTCTTGATTATCCCATAACTATATTTATATTATGGGATTGTATCACTCTACTACCATAATGTTATAACCAATCGTACTTGCTTAAGTTATTGATTTTCTTTAGTCATTTAATAGTAGCCTAGTTAAGTTTTATCCTTAAAAAGTGTCTTAATATGAAATCTCATCTTATACTTATAGCATAAATCATTCATTCTTTTGTTGATGTAAGACTATTAATCAATATGTTCGTCCACCTAGAAGTTTGTTAGGAACTGTTCTTGATTTGATTATTGCACTATTTAAAAAAGCACATGATGATTACCTTTAGCCCTCTTAGATCATGAACATCATGGATGATGATTTCTTTCAAATTTATGTGATGGATGATATACCTTAAGATCTTAGTTTCGTTCTTATTATTGGTTTTATTTCAAAATTATTTAAATAATTAAAATAAGTCTTTCAAAATTAGATAAATACATAAATTAAGTGAAAATTATGTTATATAAAGTAAGAATCTTTGCCTTCCTTATTTTAATAACTATTACCTGTATCTTCTGAATCACGAGCAAAATGGGAATTGAGCCCATCTTATGGTCATTGAGGTATGCTTTCTTATGAACAAATAATGATCTTCTTGTAAATTTTTTTAAACTATATTGACATTTAATCAAGGAAACTAATTGATATTCATAGACAATATAAGAGCTATAAGGTGGTGAATTAGAGATTTGAAAGCCATTATCTTTATCTATTTATATGAATCATATTTGCTGTGCTAATTATAATACTACATGATATTATAACATACAATCAAGGTTGAATTTGAATATTAACGGTAGTGAAAAGAGTAGTTAAGATGAAATAGTATTTTATCTTATTTATAATAGTCAATGAGCGAGTTCAACTTATTTTGTAATTAAACATTTGGTTTAACTATTATGAACAATAAAGAATGTTAGATGGTCACTATTCATGTAGCTAGTAGTTGGCAAGTACGTATAAAATATAGAAAACTTAGCTTTACATTGAATGTAAAGATTTTTATAATTAAAAAAATATATTTTATATGACCTTTATACCATCTCACTATAAATATATATACAAAATAATTGATTATTTTTCTAAATGGGTAGAAGCAATTGTCATAAAGACAAATGATCATAATGTTATGCTAATTTTTTTTTAAAATAAAATTTTATTTGAATTGGGTTTTTTTGAACAATTATAGTGATTGCAACACTCATTTTGCTAACACTTATTTTTCAAATTTATTACAAAAATATTCTATTACACATAAAACATTACACCTTGTCATCAAGAACAAACATTTCAATCAAATAGAAAAAATTAGTTCTCCTTCTTTCACCCATTAAACAATTTAATGTTTGTAATGATTATTAATGGAATATGCATAAATTGGTAGGATTTATATATGATTAAATTTATAATATAAATAATTTCTTTATTTTTTATATTACCTACAAAAGGTGAGATTAATATCACATATTATAATTACAGTTTTGTTCTTTTTGAACTTGCTATTAAATGAAAAACATGTTCTTATGATTTAATTTATTAATAATTTATTTAACAATATTATTTATAAAATGAAGAAATTACATGCGAATGTGATAAAATCTTTAACAATATAATAGTTTCAGTATATGATTTTGATACACATTAGTCCATTTTTTTATTTAATTATCATTAGAATATAAATTACTTAACATTATTTCCATCAATTTCAGGTTAACATCATAAAAGAGTACTTAATCCAGTCAAATGGCATGCACGTTAACCATGAGCTCATGGCTTAATCCATGTGGGTCAGGAGATGCTTGTGGGTAGCTGTCTTACTCCATGTGGGTCAGTCGTTGACCCTTTGCGTGTAGGGGTGGGGTCAATGCAGCTTGGCGGAAGGTGAACTCCAACGACTCGACGTGTGGCTTCAACATGAGCTACAACAGAGATTTAAATAAAAAAAAAAGCCTTGATAATATTATAACATTAACCTTGTCTTCTAAAATCACGTAAGGGCAAAGTTGACATTTACTAGGAAGTAGTACACAACTACACGAGGGAATTAGGCAAGTTACTGCCATCTAAAAGATCAGTCACAAAAAAGAGTAACGCAGCAATCCAGAAAAAAGAAATGATAAAAAAAAAAAAAAAAAAAAAAAAAAAACTTTTGAAACTCAAAGTTAGTTTGGTCCTAAGAAAGCTTTTTTAGATGGATTGGGTTATGAGAAGCATCATCTAGTCTTCTTACCTCGACCACGAGGCCGGCCCCTTCCTCTTCCAGAATTCTTATCCTTAGCGGCCGTCGTTTTTGTGGTCTTGGCTGCATTACGACGGCCTCTCCGTTTGACATTTTTGCCGGCAGAATCCCCATTGGCATCATCGCTGTCTCCGCTCTCGTCGACGGCGTCTTCGCTCTCTGCAGATGACTCTTCCTGCTTCCTTTTCTTAGAACTGGAGGAGTTTGTGGTTCTTTTCTTAGCCGTGTCCTTAACAGCAGCGTCTTTTGTGTCGGCAGTTCCTGCGAAGAAGATGAGCAACGTAACAGATGTGAAAAATAATATATTAAGCTGCCTTAACAGAAGCTTTGACTGCTATAAAGTCTCGAACTGGTCGCTCCTTCACGGCTTCAAAGTGGAGTAAGGACCAAGAACATTAATGAGAACCCATGTGTATTTTGGGCACCACATATATGCTATGGACTCTCATGCTTCACTACAAGGGCGAAAACTTGAGGCATATCTCCACGTTCTAAACTTCCATATGCATTTCAAAGAAGCGTTGTGAGCTCTTGATTCATAGCAACAATTCCCTTAATCCAAGATCATTCACATCCCTGTACTACCTTGTGAGCTAATAAAGCATGCATAACCCACTTAAACTTGGCATATATTCAAATGAGCTGTAGTGCAAGACCATAACAATCCCAATGGGTGGTATTATCTTTGGAGAATCACAAATATTGTCCGAACAAACTAAGATCATTCACATCATACAATCTTATGTGCTGATAAAAATCCATACATAGAAGTAAAGCCAAGTCTCCATTAAAATTGGCATGAACTCGGATGAGCCATAGTGAAATACCATACCAATCCAAATGGGTGGTATTATCTTAAGAGATTCACTAGTATTGACCTTGCAATCCAAGATCATTCACATAACTCCACAATCTCGAGGGCACATAAAGCATCCGCATACCTATAAGTGAAGCCAAGTCTCTCTTAAACTTGCATATACTCGGATGAACTACAATGTAACATCATACCTCACAAGAATTGGCTTTACAATCCGACATCATTGACATACCTATACAATCTCATCCCCTGATAAAAAATCCATACCTATAAGAAAGTGATGCCAATTCTCCCTTAAGCTTGGCCTCACAATCAAAGATCATTTGCATCCCCAAGAAATCTCACGGGCTGATAAAAAATCCATACCTATTAGGAAGTGATGCCAAGTCTCCCTTAAACTCGGTATACATTAAGATGAGCAGCAAAGCAACACCATACCCATCCAAGCAAGTGATATTATGTTAGGAGAATCATAACTTCATGACGCGATGCGAGCTTAATTGAAAAGGCCAATACTTGATTATTCTTCCATAAATGGAAGAAACTCCATATTAATCATCTCCACCAAAGAAGCCCATCCAAAACACTTCTCATCGCTACAAGAAAGCAAAAAGGATTTCAATCTGATAAAACCAGAAGTGTTGGAGAAGGTGGTTGAAGGCCAAGTCATATTGTTTCCGACAAATAAAGAGAGCAAGTCGAGTATTCCAACAAAGCCACACTACAAGGAGTTCATCTTAGTCTAGTATAGGGATGTGTTCTCTGATGATCTGCCAAATACATTACCACTAATGTTGAGCACAAAAGGTTGGAAACTTCCTCCCACTACCAAGAAAAAAAGTGTGCTAATTCTCACTAGTCCAATGATAATAAAATTCTTATCCATCTTTCCCTATTCATAAGTTCTATTTTCTATCCAAACCAACAATGACAATTTAAAATAATAGCCTCGAATGAGCAAATAATGACCAAATCATTTCAAAACTCATTTCATACTGTCATGTTCAACTAATACAAATCTATACTGATGAAACATATAGAGTTAAAAGTAATATCCTATACATAATGAAAAAAAAAAAAATAATTGCTAGTTAAGACAATTCATGAGCTATCCTCTCAATATCCCATAAAATTATGTGTTGTGTATCATCATGACCTAAAATGTTGGGTCATAAAACAAGTAAGAACAAACATAAGTAGCTAAATAGAAAAACAATTAATTCTTGGGTCAAGACACATGCTAGATCTATATAATACAATGAGCATATAAACACATGATAGACAACAAAAGACACCATATATTCCTTTAAACGGTATTAAAAATTCGTTTTCTTTTAAAAAATATAGCAAATTTCTTTTAACTCTTTTTCAAAAATCTTTTTCAATTATATTTTTCACTTTTAATTGAATCAAAGGCTAAGCCTTTGCACATTTTATTCAAATCAAATTAGGCACATCTAAAACATATTATTTTATGCAACCCTAATGATAGATCTTTAGCACTACTCTTGGAGACATTATTTTGGATAACGGATCTATTTCTAGAGATATTATTTTGAATAGCAAGTAAATTTCATGAAATAATCATTGATGGTTTACTTTTTAAATCATTTCTAACCCTACTATTCAAACTTTTGTTCTTGCTCCATCACTTTATCATTTTCCTATTTTAATTTAATTTAACAACAAATTTATTAAACAACATTTTATTTTTTCTCGTAAATCAGATTTGTACTAAATTAAAACACACTTATAATCTTACATAACTTAATATCTACATAACATGCTTCTTCAAACATCGCTTTACATATCAATAAAAGCAAATCAATCATCAACAATATATCAAACAAGTAAAAAAGATGAACAATCCTCAAGTTAATCATTTAAATCATTTCCTCAAGGCTACTCATAATCAAGAATCCATCAAGCATATTCACACTAGAAAAAAACAAGCCTTATAATTTTGTGTTGTAGTGGACCTCCCTCATAGATTTCAAAATGTGTGCATTTCAATAATTTGTTCCTTCTCTTGTGAGGTGCTATGATCTTGCTATAGTATTGTTAGAGTACTAACAATAATATCCTTTCCCAGTTTCTCGAATTCTCCTCTAAATACCTGCTTAGTTCCAAATTACCTCCATCTTTCTTTCTCCTCTTCTCTCTAATGTTCTCAAAAAATGTCTCTACTCTCTATTTTACAAAACAAAATCCTTAACTATCGCACACTTCCTTTTTATGCCATCTCTTCAATACTTCATTACCATCCAACAACCTTGCCTCTTAAGAAGAACAACTTCTAACCTTCCCGCCCTTGAGCTCCCTTTCTTATCAATTTTCTCACATGCATAAAACATCACTTACATTGACAAAATATAACAAACTCTCATCAAGGGTCCTATACTACGATCTAAGAACCCTCAACTTTATGAGTGTCAATATAAGTAGAAAATAAACATAATATAATTAGCAAATAAATCTCTAGTTACATAATAAAACAATATAAATAATAAATAAAATAATTGAATAATAAAATGAAATAATAAATAAAGAAATACATGACAATCCATAAAAAGAGTACTATGACAATGCATATAATGTCATATATATATATATGTATATATATATATACTGCTCAAAGTAAACATATAATACTTTTGCCTTAATTTTCTTTCTTTTTGTATTCAATTTTAAATTTCTTTTTTATTCATTTTCTTTTCATATATTCATTTTTCTTATGGGCTCAATTTTTTTCATGACCATTATCCCAACATTTAAGAATCTTATATTATATTTCATCATCACAAACCTCAACCTTTGACATACTATCACCACACTTTTGAGGACGACATCAAAAAGTGAAGTATCTTATATCATCATCATTAGTCTTACCCCCTCAAGACAACAAGGTGTTCAGACATGCTAAAACCTCATCTCTAATTACCTATGACATTATCACATAATCATTGCCCCATATAACTAGCATATGTTTGTAACAGAAAAATAAAACTACTAATATGTCCAAGTCCCATATCTCAGTACCCATGACCGAGAGTGAAGTATTTCATCATCACTAAGTCTCACATCCTGATACCAACATCCTATACTAATGCGAAAAAAAGTGCTTGCAAAGTCAAAGTCCCATCCCTGTGTACCCATGACATAATCATGTAGTCATTACCCTATAAACAACATCTAGTCCTGATAAAGAAATGAAATCACTAACAAATCAGAGCTCTATCTCTGAGCAACACAACACCCAAAAATTAAACATCTCATCTTCACTAAGTCGTGTCCTTAGACTTATAACAGTCTCAATATCATAACACCAAGAGTGAAATATATCACATCTATCAATTCACTATCAGATATGGTCATGTTTTTTCTCGACTTTTATTAGCCTTTTTTCCTTTATTTTATTTTCCTTTTATTTTCTTTTACCTCATCACATGTACTGATTTTTAACATCATAAAACTCATATATTTGTAAATGTGTAACTATATGTATATACATTAATCACAAAATACTACAATACAACCAGAATATACGTAAACAATGTTATGTCATGCAAATGCATATATCATCATAACATTCCACAATAACAACAATGGATTTTTAACCCACTTACATCATAGTTAAATAAACTGTATCAAGACCTCACCTTACTATTTACTAAATAACATCAATAATCAACGATTATATGCAAAGAAATCAATAAGTGAAGACACCAAAAACCTAAGAGGAAGACTTGGCCTCACAATCTAAATTTCCAATCCTAATGGTTATCCTGGCATTCCATAGAAAGATATTAAAGCTCAACTCATATATCAACATCTTCAAAGGGTAAAATAAAATGCTTATTTGGCTAAACAAAGAGAATAACAAATGGATGTAAAAGAGTACCTTCAGCAATTCCACCATCATAAACCTCTAACTGAGAAAGAAAAAATGACAATAATTTCAGGAAATTTTATCCACATAAGCCACTACCAGACATTTTAAAAATATAAACATGAAGAAAATCATAGCTTTTTCAAAACAAATTAATACATTGCATACATTTACAGCACCAACCACATACTGGGTTCATAAACAATAGAAATAACGTATGCATAACTCAATGGGCTTTGATGACATTAAAAAAAAAGGCAAATGTGACATTCCCTCCACTTAAAATAATAATAAATAAGGTTAAAGAAGCAACTAAAAAATTCTCAACAACTTCATAATTTTCTGTTATTTCGTTTGAAAAGCTACCAAAATTGTATCTCAATTTAAAATAATTTGGAACTTCCCAAAAGAAGTTCATGCTAAAACCCATTGAAAAATTGTTTCTTCAAAAGAAATAACTTCTTGTTTTGCAATGGCATATATTACTACAAGAAGCTTGCCACAAGCTTTGCATGAGAGTGGATAAAAATGAAAGCCATGATCGGCAGCAATTAGTACAGATTATTGCTCACTTTACCAATTTTACAGAACAAAATAAAGTACTTGAATATAAAATTAGCTTAGTTTGGAATAATCTATTTGTTTGTTTATCTACACAATTATTCACCAACTTCAATGCTTAACTTGTCATTCTAAATCTAATCATAAAATAACATTGCATTTAATTTATGCAAGGTCTAATAAAAAAAATTAGAATAGCTAGTGACAAGTGAGAACACATTATACAAAAAGATGAACAAAACCAGCATCAAAAAAGGACAAAATCTTAAACCACCCTAATACAAATGATTGAGCAAGAACAAGAATTCAAAACAAGTCCTTGCCAGGGTATACAAAATTGCCATTGATTGTGGCTGCTAAACGAACAAAAAATACTGATAGACCAAAGCAATCCCATAAACAACCATTGTCAACAACGTACAGCAGTGTAATCTCCACTGACAGCATTTCCCCAAAACCTTTGTAGAAAGCTCTCAAAACCTAAAGCTGGAATCTCTTTTCATTCAACAAAAAGGCAACAACAACATGACCCATAGTGTGAATTCACAAACACACGTCTACTTGAATAACCTGTAATAGATTAATTTGTTGACACCTTGAAACTGAACGTTGAAGAGCTTAAGTTGCATTAAATATTATACCACCAGATTGCTAGCCACCCCAACAACTTTATAGAAAACTCTCAAGACCTAAAGCTGGAATCTCTTTTCATTCAACAAAAGGGCAACAACCACATGACCCATAGGGTGAATTCACAAACACACGTCTACTTGAATAACATACAATAGATTAATTTGTTGACACCTTAAAACTGAACGTTGAAGAGCTCAGGTTGCATTAAATATTATACAACTAGATTGCTAGCCATCGCAAAACACAGGCAATTATTACATGACCAACAGTGAGCACAACAGTGCAAAGTACCAAACAAAATACAAACACAATCAATGAAACTGTAATTTATGATAAAGAGCAAAAACAATAATGATGTCTCGTTTGATTCAAAATATACCATTCATCTTGGAGGAACAAAAATATATCATGAATTAAAACAATGATATTAGTGGCTTGGTATGAAAAAAGTTGTGATAGAATGGGTCAGAAAATGTCTGATCTATCAATAGGTGAAAAAAAAAACAAAAATCTAATGAATTATTACAACCTTTACCCATTCCTGAATAGAAATGGGAAAGCATTGCGATGGATTTTGCCGTGGGAATGCCTAGACCACTAGCAAGACATGATCATACATGGGTGACAATTGACAAGCTGACAAAATCTACACATTGATTAGCAATAAAAGTGACATGCAGCTAAAAAGTAAGCTCAAATGCATTTGCAGCAGATTGTGAAATTGCATGGCATATCGAAATAAATTGTATCTGATAGATATCAAAAATTTACATCTCATTTCTGGAAAAAGGTACATCAAGTATGCAATTAAAATTTGGCACAGTTTCTCATCTACAAACAGATAACCAAACAGAGCAAACAATTAAAGTCTTAAAAGATTTACTACGATTTTGTATTCTAGACTTTGAAGGAGATTGAAAATGATCTTCCTTTAATAGAATTTGCATATAATAATAGTTATCAAATTATTATTAGGATGACTCCTTATGAAGCCCTGTACGAAAGAAAATGTCAATCTCCATTATGTTGATATGAGCGTAAAAAACGACAGATTATTGAATCTGATTTTGTTGATAATGCTATAGAAAAAGTGAAAATTAAAAAAAAAATTCAAACAGCATAGGATAGACAGAACAAATATTTTGACAATAAACATAAAAATATTGAATTTTTGGCTAGAGATTATGTTTATCATACATTTGTTAGTTATTATGTCAGTTCACCTACTGAACATTTTTATGCTCACCCTTACATTACAAGACATGTCATAGATTTACACAAAGATGTATAGTGTGGCATGTGAGGTGTGTGAACATATATTTTGATTTTATCTATTATCATGTTATTGAAAATCTTTATAGAATAAAACATGTATATATTTTATTTGTTGTGATAAATCAATAAAATTGTTATATTATTATAATATCACCCCCGTCCACGATGGTTTATTTCCTCACAATTAGATGCGTAAACTCTGATCTGTCGTCGGTCAAGCGGTAATATTGGTGTTATGAGTGGCGGGGAGTGACAATTAAAAAATGAGATCAAAACTAGGTTGTCACAAAGGAGTTTTTTTCAGAGCAAGCATGGATGGAAGTTCCAAATTTCCTTATTCCATTCTTTACAAAGAGAAGCTTGAGCAGAATTGTTGTTGTTCGTACACCAATCGGAAATAATTATCCAAAAAATTGTTCTAGACTTTCTTTTGACAAAGTTTGCATGGAAGTGGCGTGCTCTTCTATCATGTAAAAGATAACCCAGCTAGCACAAGGAATCAAAAGGTGCAACAAGAGTAAATTTTTAAAGATAACCTACATGTAATACCTTCCAGCATGGCCACATCAAATAACCTAAACCAAAACAAGCTCTTAGCCCAAGAACATGAGAAGAAGGATAGAATAACTTCATCAAGAATATACAAGCTTAAGAAGTACTAGCCAGCATGAAGCCATGCACACTTCAGTGAAGCTCGATAAGAAAAAGGTAGTGAATAGAAGGAAAAAGAAAATAGTCTTGAAAGTTGATTCCCATAAAATTTGGTCAGATGAAATATTTTACTTCGAAAGTAGTAAAGATCATATAAATAAGAGTGGAGAATTCAAACGTGCAGTCTCCATCTGGTTTCCTCAAAAGGCTTAGTCTACCAAAGATTAATGTTTAGTGAATGATGATGGTGATAAGAAAACTGTCTAAAACTTCTAGTTTAAAAAAAAAATTGGCATTTTCTCTACTAATACAAGCCACATAATGTATTATCCACCAATTTCTTTTCATTATACTTTGATGTTGAGATGAGAGAATGGGTATTCTTACCAAAGTCTCCATGGATAACTATTTGAGGTAATAAGGAGCATAAATTCAAATAAAGCACTGATAGTTTTCATAGGTCTTTCACATATCTTGTTTGTCATTGGGGAGGGAATATTGTGAAAGCAAGCTAACAATTGTTTTGTTTAAAAAGCTGATTCAAGGCGAGAATAACACAATGTTTTAAAGGCTTATCATTCATACACTTCTTTTTATAGGAATATTTCTAAGATCACTATTAATAAATTAAATTCTTTGATACGAATGCAATGTCCAATAACATTTATATAAACAACATTTATTAAGCACAAAAGTTTCCTAGGTCACGAATTGAGAGGAATTTTAATTTAGAAAAGTGTACCGGAAGAACCAATGACACAAAGGCTAGCCAGCTAAAACATCCCGAAAACATGCAAAAATATGTTATTCAAAACAATCCATGTGCATGAAGTTGTTAAGACATTGGACAGCATCAAAAGAGAGTATGTTTTGGCCTGATTTGACTACGCTGGATTTTCCTAGAAAAAGCAAAAAGCTCATTAAAGCAAGTATGAGCGATCACTATAACTCCATCCAGATTAATAGGAAGAGAGTTCAATATTCAGACAGAGATATAGACCAAAAGAAAAGAAGACCCTCATTTACAAACCTGTTTACCATTATTTATGACCTGCTTTTTATCTTGGTTAGTACAAGGCAAAATTAGAACTTTGGATAGATCAAAACACATCTCCCTCTTAATGTTTATTTATGTTCTAAAGATCATTGCTGAAACATTGTTGTAAGCTCTGGGCTTAAATTACTGTATCATTGGACTAACCCTAAATAAACATCAACTTATGCCAATAAAAAGGAAAATAAATTTACAATATCAATTGTAGCAGATAATCTAGCAATTGTTTTCTAGTTCCACTTAAATCTTCAAAGTTCATCACCAAATTGCCTAACTAAATTTCAGTGATCATTCATGGCAATACATTCCACATTTACCTTAACCTTTTACTTAAATCTAACAAATAACCAGTTATGTACACATAATTTCTAATAATTCAAAGCTTTGGTTCTAAGCAAGATCCAGCTCCCCACATCCCCAAAAACTCTGATGTTTTTTCCAATTCCATGCTGATGATTCTCTCGCATGAGAATGGATTTCATATCTAACAACAATAGATGCTAACTATTAAGTGATGTACCCTAACAAAAAAAGAGCACAATTAAGTGATTTACCCTAACAAAAGAAGAGCACAATTAGGTGATGCACACTAACAATTGCACCAATGAGTTGTTGCTCCATGGGTATTTCCCTTTGTTGGCAAATAAGAGATCAAGTGCTCAAATATCCTACGATAATTAAGTGAAGAAATCATTGACCATTTATAGAAAACAAGGCTGGCATATACTCAATCGAAAAAACTATAGTACAATAACAAACTTTAAAATGTAAAAGAACAAAGATACCATTTAAGTGAAAAAAATAAAACCTACAAAATGCTCACTAATACTCTAATAATCCTCACACTCACTACTAAGAAAATCCATGAGCATAATTTCTAAAATAATTATCCTTATAATTAATATTTTTGCAAAAATTTACAACTCTTCATTACAACATAAATGATAATATGAAAAATTCAAGGATCGAAACAAGATGCAAAAAATCATTAAGATAATCATAGCCATCAATCCAAAAAGTAGCAATGTGGTGAGCATCGCGAAGGGCTGAAATCTCAAAGTCGCACACTAGAATCATCCTCGAGGACAACCCTCAAGACCCTAGCTCCTAAAGACATTTGCCTGATGCTTAACCATTGGAGTCAATGTGCTTGAATCCATTTCCAATTCAACTCAACAAGAACTCCAAGCATCAAACAATACCTTACCATACATAATAACAACTCCCCTACACGTGGCAGGTATGTCATAATTAAATAGTTGACTCCCAAAAATTAAGCTACGATTAGGCTGCAACTCCTAATAGTTAAACAACGATTAAACAATAACTCCAAATAGTTAAGCCACGAATAGAAGGCTTTGATTCCAAATAGTTAAATTACAAATAAATAGTTGTCACTCCCAACAATTAAGCCATGATTAAATGAAGATAGCTCTTAAAAATTGATGATAACATAACTCTGACAACTATAAATAACAACCTGAATGCCCAAAAAAGGAGAGGACAATCACTAAAAAGAAGCCTAGCTTTGCTTTAGTCACATTTTCTACTCATTTCCTTGGAGTCATTCTTGACATGTGTAGTTTAAGCTCCCTCTTCTCCCATACCATTGCAATCTTTCCCTTCGTATTCTGTAACATAAATATACATTTGTTTGATTCTCCCAGACATAAATTCCACAACAACATTTACTAGAGCATCAGTGGCAATTGACAAGAAAATCAAAATGGAGAATCACGAGTGTAACATTCTTTCCTAAAAGAAAGCTATTAAGTACTAAAGCCAAAACATAGTAGAGATTCCTATATCTCTACCTAAGCCAAAGTAGACCACTGAAATCACTCTTTCATTCTCCAATAATCACTTTCATTTATTTTAAAAACAAATGAAAAACTTCTCCAAAAAACTCTCCACTCTTCCTACACTCATAATAGAGCAACTTAAAGGAATCTAACCACACCCTTGAGGGAGATGTCATTGAACCCCTCTTAAGAGCAGGTCGAGGACCTTCCTCAAATCCTCCACTTCATACTCAAGAAATTCATCTTGCAAACACTCCAAAATCTCCCTAATTTGTAAGGCTTTATGAATCTTGCCCATTTGAAGTGCCTCTTTGCCCTATGCCCAAAGTTGAGGCTCCATAAGCTCCATTCCTCAACACTTTTCGAGGATTCTCCCATCATCCCAAGGAGGAATCCCACTTACTCTAGGTGTACAAGTATAACCCACGCGTCTACGAGGAGGCTGCTCCCTTTTAGGCGGAGAACCTCCTAACATGCAACCTCCAAATGTTTTGTTGTGAAACTCCTTTTTCTTCTACAACTTGAACCTCTATATCTTTTTCAGAAAATTCTAAACAATTGTTTCTTTACGTGTTAAGTATGGGAACGTAAAATGAAGTATTTTCCACTCTCCTACAGCATGTTGCCCATGAATGTTTTGGAAGGTGACTCTTAGGTACGTTTCCTCCATTAGCTAACTCGAGAAGCAGTTTCTCTCCTCTTTAGTTAAAGCCAAATGATCTTTGAGTCCTTCCTTGACATAAAATAGCAGGCAAATTGCACTTGCTTCAAGCCTTCCTTCAATGCTTCGTGGACATTCTCAAAGAAGTGGATCAGGAACACTTGCGCCTTACTCAAGTGACCATCATCAGGTCGATTCAAGCCAAGGACTTCCAAAAATATCTCAAGTAACCACCATGGTCTCAACAGGAAATCTTTAATAAAGTTATATTTTTAAACAACAAGGAATTATCCTCAACCTAAGTTGTGAAGGCAAAAGGGAAACAATTTTTGCATTCCAAGGCCCCTTAATCGTGGTAAAAAAAAATAAAGGATTATTCATGATTACCTTTGGAAGGCTCCTCAAGCGGATCATCACCCAAAGGTTATCAAGCTCAATATTTCGACAGCCCTCTGAGCGTGCCACACGAAGAAGTACTGGTGGCAATAAAAAGGGAAGATTTGAGCTTCCAAAGCTATTCTAGAGGAATAACTGACACAAAAAACAAACTTTTACAAATTCCTTAAGGATCATAACCACACAACATCTGAGTGTATGGCACTAAAACCATTCAAGATAGACTGCCGACGAAGGGCCACCTACAAAAGTACCAGAAAAACAAGCATGAACCTCCATTAGTCCCATGTCATTCATATATTATAGCCCAACCTCGAATCGAATGGGATGACACCACCTTCCCTCGAACACTCAAAAAGGCTCTTATAAAAATCATCTATGCTATCTATGAAGGAAGATGGTCCTACTCAAGAAGCATGCCTTGAGATCCCAATAAGAAACTAGCAACCAATGTGTTAGTTTAATAACAAAACCAAGCCTTGATATCCATTTGATCTGAAGATAAACCACCACTTAACAATCCTAAGAACAATGCCACTAATGTCTTGGTTTTAATTGCCAACAACGAGATCCACAAATGCTCATATAAACCATGAGTTTTTTGAACATCCTTTTGCCTAATGTCTTCGACAAACTCGACGTTAGTCGCAACCTCATCCTGTCAGCCACTTCACCTGTGGACTTCTTGGGAGAGTCAACAAAATCGAAAGGAACTATAGCTTCATCCTCAATGATGGTAAACTCCTCAAGTTCGACCACAAAGATAGTTGACTTCCCATAGTAATTGCCCAATCTTACTAAAATACCATCATAAACACCTATATACAAATTTTTGATAACAGCATTGACAACACAACTATGCCTTAAATTCAACACTTTGACAAGTGCAATGCAAAGGGAGCTCCTCCAATCGAGATGACGCTCAAGTCCAAACCTTCAAACACTAAGCTTCCTAAATGAGGCTCCATCAGCCATGCTTCACTTTGTCCATCTTTGCCTCACTTTTACCCCAAATCCATCTTAAGCCAAACAATATTGCACTTGTTTCATTTGATCTAGACCAAAAAGAATGGGATGCCACCCTTGCACTTTTGGCCAAATATCTAAATATTTTTGAATGGATGCATTTCGAAAAGCAAGGAATAGATTGTACAACAACACAGCATTAGCTCAGCATCAATCCCTAGGTTTCGACCATCGGACAAAAGAAGTGATGTTCAATATCAAGGAGCAATCGAGGATTAAGAAAAGGATATCTAAGTTGCCCATAACCAATTCCAATTTCAAAAACAAGGTCTTCTTCCAAGAGTGGCTAGCAAATATTGTCCTCATGAAGAAAAGCAATATCAAGTGATGCAAGTGTGTAGAATACACTGATCTCAACCGCACCAATTCAACTGACTCATACCCTTTGTCTCAAATTGACAGAGTCGTTAACTTAGCTACTGGCTTGACCTACTTCAATTTATAGCATGAATTTTTGGGATACCATTCAATCAAATGGTCGAAGAAGATAAAGACAAAACCCCATTCATTATTGACTTTGAAACCGTCTTTTGCATGGCCATGCCTTTGACCTCAAGAAAACTAAAGCAACTTACCAAAATATGAACACAATATTCAAAATTCATTTAGGTAGAAAACGTGAGGGTTATGTAGATGACTTGTCAGTGAAGAGCAACACTTCTTTCGAGGCTAACTTGCAAGATCAAAGGAAAACTTTAAAAACCTACAAAAAGTTTAACCTCATGCTCTATCCCTTGAAGTGCAACTTCAATGCCTTATTGGGTAAGTTCCTTGGGTTAGTGCTACACCACAAAGACAAACTTCAAAGGGTCAAGTGGTTCAAGGACTTTCAAGAGCAAAAGGCCAACATTACTCGACTTATCATATTAAGTAATCCAATAATTTGAGAGCCATTATTCATAGATCACACGACTTCAAATTCATACCATCGACATTGCTAAGGACAAGTCGTTGATACCCATCCTCCAATCAACTAAAGTTTTGGGGGAGGTTACAAAAATGAGTCATTGAGTTGAATGAGCTTGAGTTAGTCTACATCCCTTGCTTTTTCCTCAATTCACAAATTTTGATTGATTTTTTAACAGAGGAAAGCACATTCAAGATCGAACCTACATTATCAAACAATTGCATGGTATATGTGGATGGGACCTTAAGACAAGAATTGTGTAACATTGGCTTTGTCGTTCTAAGCCCTAACAAAATCAAGCTAAAAGGAGTTATTAAAATTAATTTCTCAATCACAAACAATTAAGTCCAATATGAGGCTATGATAACCAAAATCAACTTTGCTTTAAGGCTACAAGTAAAATGGTTAATAGTCTTCAACAACTCTCAACTAGCCATAAACCAAAAGCTCCTTCAAGAGTAGGCACCCGATTCTCATGGAGTATCAAACTTTGGAAAAGTCCCTCCACAAATTTGACTGGGCTAGCCTTACAGAAATCCCTCAAGATCAAAACCATGAGGTAGACTTATTTGCCAATCCTTAGATTGGAGCCCCCCATGTTTGGTGAAACCACTTGAACCAAACCTCAAGATAAGAGTCTTGAATCCTTTGAAGTCAAATATGAGAAAAAACTAGCACCAAGCACAACGTGGTGTTGATTGAAAGTCAATTTTATCAAAAAACTTACCTCGAGCCTCTACTCAAGTGCATCCACTTATCCGACAAATAAGACATAATGGAAGAAAAACTCTAGTGAGTGTAGCAAACATGCCTCGAGTCATAACCTAGAAATGAAAACGATAAATCAAGGATTCTTTTTGCATACCATGCAGAAAGATATAACACTATCAAAAGATGCATGCACCTCTTCCGCAATATAAGGCATAGACTTTCACGACCCATTCCAAAAATCTTGAGACAAATGAAGGTGCCTCTTAGTTGTTATCAACTACTCCAAGTGGATTGAGACCAAACTTTTAATCAACCAAACATTAGCTGAGATCCATAGCTTCCTTTGGATTGTCATCTAGAGTAGATTTTACATTCCTCCAAACATTGTGACAGATAATGCATTCATGTTCTAATAAGAAGACCTAAGAAATTTGCATAATGGATGTCACCTAAAGTATACATTGATGGCTTGCCTTCGAACAAATGGTAAAACCAAGGCAGCCAACAAAAGTCTGCGAAAAATCCTTATGCCTCCCCTCAACACCAAGGAAGACAATTGGGTAGATGAGCTTCCTGAAGCACACTTTGGGCCTAACGCACCACTCCATCCTTCACCACAAGAGAATCCCCATTTTCTCTAGTCTATGGTTCAGATGCCATGCTCTCAATTGAAATCACCCACTTTAAGCTACCATTTCAGAACCTTCAATCAAATAGAAGGGCAACAAAGAGACATCAATTGAATGAAGGAGGCTCAAGCTAAATCTTCTCAAAGAAAAGCACACCCAAGCTCATCTAAATTTGTCGACAAGCAGAGCATGGAGAGAGAATTCAACAAACATAGAAACCAGCTATTCAATGTTGGAGAATTTGTCTTGCCCTGAACTACGAGGAACCTATATAATCAAGGACATCGTCAGTCCGAACATGTACCAACTCTAGACAAAAGTAGGGGTCATAAAACACATCACTTGAAAAAATTTTATCCTTGACGAGTACGACTATCCCTCTTGCATCCTAAATAAACCTACAACTTCTCTAAACCATACATCACATAATTTCTCCAAGTCTCACCGTCTTAAAGATGTTTTGTATAAATTCTCAACAATTTTAAGAAAATATCCCCCAAGGCCCAAAATGTGCTCAATCACTCTATTCTATTTCAAATAAAGCCAACAAGACTTCCTCCTTAAATAACCTCAATAATAACCTTAGCCTTTGAGCCTAACTCAAGACTTAAGATTGCAAACAATCTTTCACTATATGTTAAATATACTATCATATAAGATTAAAACACATTCCACGATCCTTTATCATTGTTTTGTCGCATAAAGGCATCGAGAGGATTGGTCTCAAGTCCTCTTCCTTCATCATTGCACTATCGCACAAAGGTCTCGAGAGACTTGGCCTAAACATCACACTGCATCACCGCACCATCACAAGAAGGCTACAAGAAATATGCCTTCCTTTGCTCCCTCCTATCACTACATGTTCATGAAAGCCTTACAAGGAATAGCCTTACCTTCCTCTCCCATCCTTCATAACAACTCGATTGCATTAGAAGCCTCAAGAAGTGGTCTTCAATCCCCATCTCATCCTTCATGGCTACACCATCATAAGAAAGTCTGAAGAGACTTGCACTTGACTTGTCACCCTTCATCATTGCTCTATCACGTGAATGCCTCGAGAAGCACGCTTTTTCATTTCTCTCTCTCCTTCATCACCCTCAATAAGCATGATCTAAAACTCAACTCTTCAATGTAGCTTAATCGCATGAAAGACTCAACAAATTCAACCTTGCTCTTTATGAATTCCTTCATTAACGTTATTTCGAGTGAAGGTCTCAAGAAGGGTAACCTTCCTTACCTCCCCCTTGATGACATCTCCTGCACTTGGAGATCAATTCGTATAAAGCTCAATTAATTTTCCCCTTCACCATCGACAGCATTTCGTCCCTTAGAGACCACGGAAAGATTGGATCTTGACTTAAGTAAAGTTTTCCTCATCTTACTATCATGAGCAGTCAAGAGTCGAAAAAATAAACGTACTCAAGGTACTTTTAAAACATATATGCTTAACCTCAACAACGTATTGCCATCAAGCCTACCTAGCAAAATATCTTTTATCCACTACGACTAAGGATTTATGGCAACTAAAGGGTATTTATCCATTTACCAAAACAAATGTATCTACCCAAAAGCTCAATACTTTGAGAAAACCTCAATGGAAACGACAAAACGGCTCAAGAATCAGTAAAAATGCCAAAAAGATGATTACAAAGGCCGCTCCAAGATTAGCCCTGATAGGTCTACAAAGAGCACGAATTTTATTCTTAATATTCTTGAAATTTGAAATTACTAGAAGCATCTTCATCTCTAATAAATTCAAGCATTCCTAAGGCATTTTACCTTGGAGCTGCTTATAGGAAGTTGATCGCTCTGCCCTCACCACCTTCAAGTCATGAGACATGGCTCGAGCATCGTCGAGGTTATGTTGCAATACACACTTCACATCCTCCAAGATGGCAAACAGAGTTTTGATGACAACTGCCAAAGTGTCCATATTCTTCATTATTCTTCCAATAAAGAAGTGAGGCCCTCTAAATTGAAAATTAAATATTTTGTCAAAAAGGAATATAATATCATTCCCTTCTTTTTATTATTGTCATTCGATACAAGATTTCCTTGGCCCAAGTTTTGGTGTTTTTCATGCTTAGAATTTCTTAATAACTTTTACCAATTTAACTTTAATCAAAAGAATCTCTAGATCTAAAAATTCATTTGATACAAGTAAACTTTTTCAAATTAGTTCTTATTTAGAACCAAAAATATTTGTACCAAAGGTACAAAAACCAAGAAAAACAAAAACCCTTGGACTGTTTTTATCAACATAACTCGCACAAACCACAAAAAATGTTCCTCATTTAAAGCTTATGAAAGTAGATTCATAATACCTGTGTAATAGCAAATATTTCAAACTTGCTATCCATTTTTCCACTAAATTTTGGTTTAACAGTTTTTATCCGGTTCAATACTGTCCAGTAATCGAATTGGAAAGAAAATCTGTTCTTGTTTGAACTGGTTAATCTGCTCTGACTGCTTTACACATTCGTAAGCCACATTACACAAAAATAATGTGGAACAAAAGGCCTACCTTGTCAAGACGGCCACCAATATTTTTCCTATCAACAACTATCAAAGATAGGCCAAGCCCGCAAGCCACACTGCAGAAAATGGCAACTCAAGCTGAAAGAAATGCTCATAGAGAAGAGAATCAAAGACAAAACAATGCAAACCTTTTGACTTGCATGCCATCTAGAACGTCAATCTTTTTTGGATTTGCAGAAGATCTGAAATAAGTTGCATTAGTAATCATAAGATTTTTACTGACATTTTTGCAGTGAAGCTATCAACACATACTTTGGGCCCAATGAACCATAGCCCAGCTCTCCATATTGAGCATATCCCCAACTTATGCATGAATCATCAGCACCAACAATATGATGCATGTTACCAGATGACATGCACCGTATATTCCATCCACTGAAAATCAAATAACAAAAGGATCTATAAGTATTAAATGGACATGCAAACACAAGCCACAGTATTTTTAACAAAATATTCAGAAGATGAGTATTCAGAAAAAAAAAAAAATATCTAGCTAAGAAACTATTGTATTAGCTAGTATTAGTTCAGTGCATTTAAGTCACATCACTTCGTCAATGGAAAGAAAAAATTCAAAGAGCGATAATTTCCTTTTTTCTATTAGCTAGTATTATTGTAGTGCATTTAAGCTACATCACTTCATCAATGGAAAGAACAACTTCAAAGAGATAAATTTCTCAGGATGGCTACATCACTTCATAAAAAAAAAAAAAAAAAGAACAAAATTCAGAGCGCTACAAATTTCACAGGATAAACTATGGCCCCTTAATGTGATGAAAGACAATTCAGACATCTTATCTGCCAAATCTACACAACTCAACAAAACAAGGTAGAGCTTAAAAGGACAGAATGGGTTTGACAAGCGCAAGCCAGTGGTGGTCAGTAAAAGAACTAGTAAGACAAAATTTGGTAATTTTAGTGATAGAATTAGTTGAAATTTTGTAATATAAGTGCACAGTAGAAGCAATTGGACTCTTCGAATTTACTCATGGGTAATCAATCAACAACATCAACTAAATGACAAAATGGATACTCTAAGGAAATTTATAAGCACAACCCTTAAGAAAAGAACAAAGAAATGTAAGAATAATGAACAGCAACGACATGTATTATCAATCAAACAAAATTCAACATACAACAGAGCATTCTAAAGAACATGCAGGAACCTCCAAAATCACATATAAGCAGGATAGATGCGTGCATGAACATGACATATAATTTCCAATATCTGAAGATCATAATGAAAATTTACCAACTCACGATGTAACAAAGTAGAATCTTTTTCTCAAAAAAAAAAAAAAAAAAAAAAAAAAAAAAAAAAAAGGCGCAGAGGTTACACAACAGACCATGTATAAACCCATCTAAGCATCTGAATGCAATAATTCCACCTACAAGCAAGGTGGAAGGCATAACTTGCAAACGAACTCAAATCATATCATAAGGCCGCACATTCACAGGTGCATTAAGCTCAAATAAACTAAAGCACCACAAATAAGGGCACAAGGTAAACTTTGTTAAAACTTTTGTATGATACTTTAGGTAAAGCCATATAATGCAAAATCCAACAAAAGACATGTCAAAGTCCGTATTACATGAAGCACAACATCAATGTGTGACATGTGTAGAACATGGACATTAACTAATGCAAGGTCTGATATGAGAAATGTTATTGTATGAGAAGAAACGAATTCAAGAGTTTGATATTAGCCAAAACCCTCCAGTTCAAAAAAAAAAAAAAAAAAAATGTCCATGGTGCTCAACTAAAACCATATGAACCTTAATATTCCATACCTTAGAACACCATATAACAAATGAACATTGATGCATGACTCAAATCATATAAATAGAAGGAAATAAACTAACAAAAGGTAAGACACATTCACTTCACATCAAAGCTCACCATCTTTGAAATCTCAACTCCAGCAAATTGTCAAATGACCTATTCTTACAAAAAAAAAAAGTCATGCATGACTCAAATCACATAAATACCATAAATACAAGGAAATAAACTAACAATAGGTAAGACAAATTCAGTTCACATCAAAGCTCGACATCTTTGAAAACTCAACTCCAACGAATTGTGAAATGATGTCTTCCTATTAAAAAAAAAGACACGCATGTTTCCTGAGAAAGAAACCACCCCATTTCAGTCTACAATGCAGCTGTAGTAGCATCTAGATCAAGCATTGGATAAGTGGTAACTATTAGCAGTGCAGACGCTGATGGTTATATAATTTTGGAACTTAATAAGTTTATTTTTACTCTTTGGCATATAATTCTCAATAAACGTGTGAAGAATCAAAAACCACAACAACAGATAAAACTAATGAGTAATATTCATGTGACCCAACATGACGAGATTCTTACTCAACTTGACAAAACACAAAAGTACACTTCCAGATTACCGTCCACCCAAATAATGTTGGTCCCCAATAAAATTGAAAGGTATAGGCTCCTTGCCCCTCCTAATCAATAACAAACATTACTGAAGGCAAGCTAAGCAATCTAACCATTTATAGAGTCCAAATACTCAATTCAAAATCTAGCAATCAACAACTGTTAGATCACATACTTACCCATCAGACCTATTCATTCCCTTGCACATTCGAGCAATAGCAGAATGTACTAGACCCAAATATGCATTGCCCTCACCAAAATTGCAAAATATATTAAAATAAAGATTAGTCCAAATGCAAAAGGCATAAACTCTCGATCTTTCTAGGTGCCCTTTAAATCAACAAGAATTCATTTTCTTCAATCTTCAAAAGACCTCTGCCATCGAGTTCTCTTGCGGAAGACAACGATACTAGTTGCATTCTTTTTTTAAAAACCTTGTTTAAATTTTTATTCTTTTCAAACTCTATTTTTAATAAATACTTCTCACCAAAACTTAATGCTCACTCACATAAACCCACTTTTTTAAAAATTTCTTTCAAAATTTATTTAAAACATCATCTCTAAACTAACAAACAATGATCGCTCAGTAACATGCTATTTACCTAATTAACAAGTAAATCTATGTCACTGTTTTCACACAAGCTATTTACTTAATGCTCACTCACATAAAACCACTTTTTCAAAAATTTCTTTCGAAATTTACTTAAAACTTTGTCTCTAAACTGAAACTACGTCACTACTTTCACACGAGCCACCAAAACTTAATGCTCACTCACATAAAACAACTATTTCAAAAATTTCTTTCAAAATTTACTTAAAACTTCATCTCTGAACTGACAAACCATGATCGCTCAGTAACATGCTATTTACCTAATTAATAATTAAATCTATGTCACTACTTTCACACGAGCAACTGTAAACCTAATGCATCAATGCAATAATAAACATGATCTTACATATTCATGCTATATTGTTACAGAAAACTAGGACTTCTTAGCAAAGTTGAATTAGAGATTTCCCCATAAACATGTTCAGATATTTATTACCAACTCAGAACTAGTTATGTTATCAAAAAAAAAGAGATCAAGCAATACGTTTGGTAACAAATCAGGCCATATACCTACATTGTATTCTACATTTATTAACGGCACAAGGCTCATCTAAATGGAAAAAAAATACCATAATGACACATAAATTTGGTAAATAGAAGTGAGGCTAAAGAATAAATTTTTTATGGGAATATTTCTGCATATGGAATGTCAAAATTATCTAAATGGATAGTAAACTCATTTTAGAACTGCATGATAAATAAAATTAATTAACTAATACGACTATCAAAGCATAAAATATTACATCACTCATAATCAAAATGGTGCATATTGAAAAAATAATCATGAAAAAACGTAGATGAACAACACCTTAGATCCATAACTGGCTTAGGATACATCCATTCATCACCTGTTGTCTTTAGCTTTCCCCACATGTATAACTGCCCTCCACCTGGTCAAAGAACCATACTTGAATATGAGGTGTCATAATCTAAAGCACCCAACATACAATTAAGTTCTTTGTAAATTCTAGACAATCTTGATAACAATTATAAACAGATGGATTAATAGGCAAATGATATGTTAAATTCACATAAAAATAAATACATTCTCTCTTTTAATTCAATGACTTGCATTTTCCAGGTTGCTAACCCATTAAAAAATAGTTAAGCAAGTTCTAAGTTTATATTACAACTAAGAAAACGCAGCTCCTTGGAAAGCTAAAAGGTAGCATCTAATTGCCATATAAAATGTTTAGTTTGCTATGCCAAAACAACCCAAACCCAAGATTTAGAATAGAAACTTTTGAGCAGGCAAAAGCAAGCTGACAATTCTTGCATTATACAATACGATAAGATCAACTATATAAAGTTCATAAAGTCAAGCAACACATGAGAACATGAAAAGGTACTTTGACCATAATCAGACTAGAAAGATCTCATTTATAAAAGTTGCATACTGATGATGGTATCAGATTTCCATCCATGAAATGACAACCAACAACGTGGCAACCTCGACCAGCATCAACAAGTCAACGCCATCATTTGCAACTCCTCCAAGCTTGACAGCTATTCATCATACCCGAAGGGTGTAATGGCTACACTTCTCTTGTTGTACATATCTTATGTGTGACTTATGTTTTGTACTATGTTTTATGGGAATTTGGATATGGTTCATTTTTTTTGATGGAATGGATCTCACACAAGTAATAGAATGGGAGACCACTCAATAGTTCATGCAAATTCTAGTAAGATACATTAAGTTAATCAACAAAACTTGAAATTATTGAATTCCATGAGCCCAAATGACCAAGTATGATTTGATAATAACAAAATATTTAAGTTCCTTTTGTGATGCTATACTTTTCTATCTAGTAATTGTGTTTCAGGCCAAAATTAAGATTGATAGAAGAAAATCATATACATATTATACAATCAAAAACAGTTTGAACACAGCATTCAAGTGATGCAATAACTAGCAAAAGAAAATGAAACAGATGATGTGGAACTCCAAGAAAGACAAAAGTTTTGTCACCAATTTACAAGACTTCAAGAAACTTATGCAAACAATTACGCTTTTTTTATACAAAAGCAATTACACACGAACACTCAAATTTACCCACACATATCTTCATGATTTAGACTGCATTTATGCATAGTTAGCAATTTTATCAAATAGCCTAAATTATTCTGATTTAATTAAGCAGCTTCTTGCATAGCTTTTAAATCACAAAAAATATGCTTTAACAAATATTTTTAAAAACAATTTGTATATTGTCATATTTACTTTAAATTACAAAAAAATCTTTGAAAGGCAGGATTTACAAAAATATTTTAATAGTCTAATTAGTGGGACAATCGAGCACAAACACAAAAAAAGTCTATCACATCCACCTGGACACGAGATTCGTTCATCTAATCTAGCAAAATAGCATGGATGTGAGGCAAGATCTATTCACTCAAGTAGAAGAGAGCACACAATCAGCCTCCCAAATGCACATGTCAATCCGAGGATTGTCTATGCTACATTAATATTAGTGTAGTATGTCAATGCAAATGCGTGCATGAACAAAAGCAAAGCCAAAGCACATGCGCCCAAGCAACATATGGAAGTGGAAGCCAAATGGGCAAAAATTCAAGCTGTAACGGCCAACTTTCAAGAACATTAAAATTGTGAGACTTTTGCTAGTAGCTGTTTATTATAATTGTTAGCAAATGTTCATATGAACATTTAGGACTCTCTTAAGCTTATTAATGACTAGATTACACTTAAACAAACACGCTTAAGAAACAAAATAAAGAAATTTGTATTGCATATTTTGCATTTGTTCCCTCCACTTGTTGTCTTCATTGGCACTTTAAGAGGATAAAAAGGAAACAATTAACCTCCGATTGTTGCTATAATTGTCAAAAAACCATTGGTAAGATTCTGAAAAGAAAAAGGAAGTTATGTCTTTCCATATTTTAAAATAATCATCCTCTTCTTGTTGCATCATCCGCAAACTCACTAGGCAAAGATTAAGGTGTTGTCATCCTACTATTTTAAGCATCATCAAAGTAAGAGGAAACCAAGGCTCAACTATTACATAAAGTGATATATCTATTTGGTAGAACCTATGATATATTGCTGAGGTTTATCTAACTGACGTTCCATCATAAAACACACTCTTCCCACACAGCTCTTGCTCAAATCAGGTACTTGGTTGTAATTCCTATGTTATTGCTTTAATATGCATTTACTTCTCAAGGTTGTCAAGTGGTAAATTGTCTGAATTGCATTTGGTAAGGCTGATCTTTGGAAGGGCTAGATTTGAGACTTAAGAAATAAGATATCATAACTTACCTCATATAAAATTCTAAGTTAAATTTGAACCTATAAAAATCAAAGAGGTTAGAACTTACCCTCTGCAAAATCTTAAGATAGATTTAAGTAAGTTAAAAATCAAGAGAAATTAGTGTTGTGCCTACTGAAAAATCAAGATGGGATGCATCGTAATCCAAGAAAAGACTCAAGAGATTGTGTTCAAGTCTCAAAGGAAAAAAAAAGCATACTTGTATTGGTTTATCCACCAACTCAAGCAAAAGAGTATAAAGGAAAAAATAGACTCAAGTTAATTAGCTTAAGAAAGGAATTAGAATCAATTGAATAGAAGCTAAACCATTTAAAAATCTTGTCTCTTTACTTATTGCATTTAATTTACTTGTGATCAAATGCTATAATTAAACTAATAACATCAAAGCCATAACTTTTACATCAAGACTAAGCTTTGAAAAAGTTTGCCTGTCACTTCCATTCACGCATATCTAAACATACAACTTGTAGTAGATCTTCTCAGAAAACTAATAAAAAAAACCCAAAAGATGGATTCTACAGGCTAGCACTTTAAAAAGTCAATTGAATTAAAGATCAAACAATTTCAAATTCTACGAACCATACTAAACCACCTAAACTCCAAACAGGTCAACAAAATTGAGTATGCTATAGATTTTGAACATTCAAATTTGTCGGTAAATGAAGGCTATTGTGGCCATAAATTGCAAGGAGTGCCTAGAAATTCATTATGCAATGATTTTGAGGGAGAAATAACAATTTTTTGCAGAGATTATCCAAAATTTTATTACATAACTGGTTTGCCCCCTTTTAGACCAAGAGGTGGTCAAAGGTTGGAAGAAGAGGTTCAACTCCCCTTATTTCTACTAAATGTGATTAGAGGTACCTCACATTTGATTCCCTTTATTTACTTTTATTTGTTTTCACGCTTGTTTCCATGTGTTCCTTGTGTAAACTGGTGTCACACAACTTAACGTTTAATGTCATCAAGCTTCTACATCTTTCTTATTAGTTTTGAACGAAAAGTAATTAATTGTTTACTTTTGTTGGATTTTGTAAAACACATATATGATCCAAATTCGCTAAATCTGCAAATGTTACATGCCATTGCATTGAACACCACAATTTCTTATAGTGATCCCATCGATCCCTACAATCCATTTGAATGTTTTGCTTGTTACATGCATTGGAAGTGCTTAAACTTGCGTGTTCATCTGATATACTAAAAGTAAAATTTCAACATGATAACAAAAATGATGCAAGAGATTGCATCAAAATCACAATTAAGCTAATCAAGTGGATCTTATTTAGTTTATTAGGTTTTAATTCATTATGAGTTTTTATATGTTACATATATAAGAGCTAATCAAGTGGATCTTATTTAGTTTATTAGATTTTTAATTCATTATGAGTTTTATTATGTTACATATATAAGACTCTTATGATATTTTATATTTTTCACATATTTTATTATTTTTTATTTTTTATCAATATTTTTATTATTTTACTTTTAGTTCTAAATTGTGCTTTGTACTTCTATAAATATTATTTATAAAGTAAAAAAGAAGAAAATTTTGTTCTCTTTCTATTGCTTTTTGTAGAATTTCTTTTTTGTCGTACGTGCGTACACGTCCTTAGGTTACAATCTAGCTATGTTATGTCTAAAATCCAAAGATATCAAAATTACAATTCAAATTTATCTCCACCATCACAATCATCTCTAAAGTCACCACCTTCCACTTCAGACCCTACCAAAAATTCATTCATGCTCATTTTCTATCGTTTTTGACATCGAAGTGGTCAAGATCTAGTTATAGGATTTCCAATTTCCCCTTCATCAAAAAAATCATAATTTATAGTAAAGGACTAAAACACTTGCTACCAAAACAAGGGATCACACTATGAGTACTATAAGTTGCAAAGATCAAATAGCTGTATGGAACAAAATGAGGGATTATTATTCATTTAACAGTAAAACATTAATCTGCACTTAACTAACTTGATGTCAACTTAAATTGCAAAATTAATAGTACTATATTTGCTCCAAAAAAGTTGAAAGCAAACCTGCAGTGCAAGCAGAACTAACAGAACCTGCAGCAACAACAGCATCAGGTGGTAAGACATTTTGCCTTTGGAAGACTTCCACAAGACGGGGGACCCATTCATCTTTCTGCTCTCTATGACCCAACCTACATTGCAGATGTACTTTAACTGGAGCATCAAGATATTATGGTTATCAAAACAAATGGTAATGTACAGAGGGCTGGACTGGTGCATTCTCTACAAAAACTGAGAAATAACAGAAAAAAAAACCATAATGTGGCTCATTCAATGTTCTAACAGAAACTGTAAAAGTTAAACCTAAACCAGAGAAGTTGCGTACCTCCCATAGCCACCAAAACCCCACCTGCACATGCACCATAAACAACACAGTGAAAAGTTTTATAGAAGGCACTTGGCCAGCAAAAGACTGCAAGATCATCTTTTGAAATGCAAACTATTTGCGACTAATTGGCAGAAGTTATTGAGACCCTACTCCCCATCCCCCCACACACAAAAATTGTACAAGCAAATAACATCACGCCTTTTTCCTTTTTCTTGAGGTACAAAACACAGGCATGAAATGTTCATTATTCCAAGACAGGTGTACATCAAGAAGCCTCTATAAGTATGATTAACTCCCCCAAAAGACAAACAGAAGTCAATATACGTAGAAATAATACAAAGTTTAATACCATTAGACTTACGTGTAAACAAAGCCATTTGAGTCTACAGCCACTGGAAAGAGAAAAGAATATAATTAACAAAGTTAAGGAAAAAGACATCACATTTGCAGATATAGGTAATAAAACAGGGATAAAAAACCTGTGTGGTTTGTTCCACAAGCAACTTTAGTTATGAGTTTTTCTGAAAAAGCAGCTATAGCTCGAGGGCGAGACTGGGGTTCGTATGCTAACTTGACTGAGCTGTCTTTTGTATTGTACTGATGAAACGATAAAAGAAATACAGTAGAAAGGAAATGAACTTGATAAGGAATCACATCTATGAATTACAGAGATCCTAATTTACCTCATTGTCCGTGCCATGTCCAAGTTGCCCATATTGTGGAAGGCCAGCAGTTCTGCAATAATCAAATATTAGTAAACAGAAAAGGCAAATCAAAGTACTAATTATACTTCAAGTCTAACAGTGCCACTGTGTCAAAGCAAGTCTAAGTTGATCTTAACAACAGCAAGTGCCGGAACATACAGAATAGAAGAACCATCAGCAGATGACAACCACACAGTAAAATCAGCACCACAAGCAACTTTTGTAGCTTGAGCAACCAAACTTGCAACTGGAAATGCCTCAATTTCTGTTGAAATAAAACCAAATAAACATGTAAAACTTTTTAACGAAATTATGATTACAACAATGTGTTTTTTCCAGGACAGGACATGCATTGAAAATAATTGTTCCTAGTCCAAATCGAAAAAAGAAATCTAGATTTTCAGATATCAAGAATGAGGAAAATCTTTCCAAGCCTTCAGGCACTCAAAATTCTAGTGCAATTGTTTGATAATTTTCCACACGTATTGTGAACTTTCTAGGCAACAAGGACTAACTTTGAACTTAAATTGCACTCCTTTAACACAGTTTCTAACCAACTAATAACAAAGCTCATCCTGCTACAGATTTTTTCTACCTTCTAACCCTTCTGTTGAAATAGTTTCTTGACATTGTCAACTTTTTTTAAAATTTGCGATTGATTTACACCTTCATTATATCAATGGGCAATCCATGTCCATAAGATGCAAATCAGATACAATGATATGAAAATTCTCGATAGTAACTTGTTTCTCACGGCCTTTCAGTTCATAGGAGAAAAAACTGAAAGCTAGTAAATATCATTGTTTAGTCAATTTGAAATTTTTAGCAAGAAACAAATGAAGACTCATTACACTCATGCTGTTTGTATTTGCATCCGGCAAACTTAATCAACCATAAATCCTTATTCAAACTGTAATTTTGTTAAGCACAAAGTACAAATTATTATGCAACAGAACATGCAATATTACAATCCCTAAAATGTATGTATTGAGGTACACATTAAAACTAAGTATAAAACGTAAACCGCATACCATTCACATTTTGAACAAGCACAAAAAAAAATTATAAAGAAAAAAACATGGATATATAATTTTAATGTCTCTGTTTGGCAAATGACAGTTTCAGAAGCTTTTTTTTTTCTGCTTTTCTGCCATAACACTAACTTGATTTGGGTGACCTGTGCTATAGCAAGCCTGATATTGAAAAATTCTTCCTAGATAATAGCATTGTAGTATATACTATTGTCATACTTCTAAATTTATATTGTAGCACACACCTAACTATGTATCTGGCCAATAAAGATAACTAAAACACTATTAAGAACAAGGAAAACAAGCAAAGTTATCTCAAGGGGATCAATATCTTAGCTCTCATTATGGCACATTAACAAAAGCAAAGAAACCCTTGGAAACAATGAAAAAAGGCACATCTTAGTTATTCTCAAACTTTCACCATCATAACATGATACAATGCACTTCAAGAACTTAATGGAATGCAATTCAATCACATTATTAATAATTGAAGTAATATTATCACCTTGAAAAAAGTTACAAGCAATTACTTGCAAAAAAAATTTATGCATCTTTAATACATTTCTGAAAATCTGTTTTTATAGCTTAAGGAAACTAGAGTTTCAATACAACTAATTTTAAGCATGCACGAACGCAGACAGAGCCTGATATCTACATCTATCATGTACCTGAGGAGATTAAATAAAGATAAATGCATATGAGAACAAAATTCAGATCTAACAGAGAAAAGTAAAGCAGCATTTTACAAAAAAGTATGACCCTACCATTTTTTGTTGAGCCCGTCCCTAGTTGCCCATGCTTATTGAAACCAAATGCATAGGATTTTCCATCATCCGCAATTACCACCGTATGATTCCTCCCAGCAGCAGCACCAACAATTTTATGCCTGAGATTATCATAACAGCATTATAATTTTAGCAGTTAGACTGCTAATGACAGAACAAAGCTTTAAAAATATCAACTGGTGCCATCCAAAAGATTTAAAGCAGTCAAACCTTTGGAAAAACAAAGGCTTGAACCACCATCTGGCATTTTACAAGTAATTAATCGAATTTTGAGAATAAAAAAAATATCACATCACGAAAAACTTGCAGCAAGTTGGCAATTAAGAAAGCAAACGTGCAAATAACTGCAGGAAGTACACATCTGGAATTGTAGGATATGTGGGGTTGCCTAGTGAATAATCATGTCACTCACTTTGCTAATCCAAATACAACAGTTGGCAGACTTCGATGGCTGGTATCTGAATGTCCTAGTTGACCCTTCTGCAAGTTTACCAGGTGTAACCAAAACAACTACTAAAAGAGGTAAGTAGCCATGACCATACCTCATTACGACCCCATGTATAGCATCTGCCATGTACATCTAAAGCCACACAGTGACAGGAAGCTACAATAAAATGTATGGATTGTTATCTCTAATTCAATATTCAGAACATTCTGAACAAAAAGCTACATAGTGTAGAAATGGAAAAGTAATTGTATCCATCATAAAACATTATAAATATAAGAATCAATCAGCAAACCCATAACGGGCAGTGAAATCACTATTCAACAATGAAAAGCATACATTGTTAGCTGCAACAAATAAACAGACATTCCTCGCAAAATAAATGATAAAATAATTATGAAAATAAATGTCTTTCCGTGCAGATGTATACGGTGCCAAAATTTACTAATTTTTGGGCAAGAAAATGTGACAAACTTTAGAGATTGTTTCAGTGGATATTGTGAAAACAACAGCAGAGAAGAGAAGTTCAGTAGGCAAGAACATTTACATGAAACCCTCCTAAATGGGGTGGGGGGAAGGAATAAAGACCAGCAGAAAAGACATTCACTAGACCAACTCTAGATAAGGATGGCTACAGAATCCTCTCAAAGAGGATAATCCGAGTTCTTTACAGAGAGGCAGTTTTAAATAATAAGTGATAGACATAGCAGATAATAAGTGAAAGGAGTCGCCATTTTCATACATCTATACTAATATTATGGTTCTTCATTTGGCAACAAAACCAACTAGTGCTTCGTTAATCTCTAGAGGCCACAAATGATAGTTGCAGGACCAAAGTTTCAAATCAACAATATCATCATCATGCTATGAGAGGCCAATGAAGCCGGACAAAACCTCCAATCCTAGTAGGATACCGGATCTTCCTATTCTACGTACCACCTAGTAAAATGGATGAAAATGGTGATAAGGATTACTCCAAGACATTGCGTCTGAGATATGTTAAAATCATGACACAGAGAGTGCCTTCTCATAAAACCATCCTTTCCGAAAGGAGTTCCTTGTGATGTCACAAGTCTTGCTTAGTACTTTCTTTTAGTGTCTTCATAAGGTATCCCTATCTTTCTCGGCTTCTATCACATGGTATTGGATCGTGCATCTACAAAATACAATTTAGTTTTGCACTAGAAATGCAATTACAGACCCAAAGAAAAAATATATATCAACTGAATAGTTTTGAAGATGGCTATAACAAGGGAATAAGAATACCATGTAACAAGGATAAGACAATATGAAAAATGTTAAAAAAGCAGTGGGCTATTAATATGACAATTGAAAACATATTTCGAATATTGTGATAAGCATGGTTGCCCAATGATGGGTCAAGATACTGAAGAAATGTCAATTAAGCAAAACTATGACTAGAAATCAACCATACAACCCCCCTATAGGGAAAACAGTCTCTTTCATTGACCAAACTATCAATTCGAAGGGTTGAATCATCCATTTAGTTTTATTCCAATCACTTCAATTATCCAAGACTTGAAATTGTGTTATATAGTGTACAGAATTTTCATATCTAGTTCAATAGATGAAGTCTATTTGAAGGGGGATTAGGTATTCAATTTTTGAAAGGTGATTAGTGTTTTAATTCAGAGATGAACTATGACATTTTGAATGATTAAAAGTGGTAAAAGAGTGTTTTGGAAATCTTTGTCTTCCCTAGTATTAGCATAGGATTCATGTGAACAGCCTAGCCTGGAGGTAGATTGTTTTTTTTTTTCCTTTTTTACACTTTTTATAGATTTTCTAGAATAACTAGAAGGATATCTTCTACATTAAATTCCATCAATGAAACTGCTTTCTTTAAGGTTTTCAAAGCTCTCACATTGAATATGCTTTCATTTGGTGCATGACAATGAATTGCTCATGCCATCACAGTTAAATTCCCAAGGTCTTCTTGCTTTTGCTAGATATCAAAGGCAATAGTGGCATGCCCTCAAGTTGCCTCTGTACAGCTATTGTCAAACAACTCTCTAGGGTCTTCATCACTAACCTTCCACTCAAACGTCTTGCTATGGAAACAAGTATGCATGCCTAAACGCCTCCCCAAGTTTTGGTGAAGGAGATAAGTCGGTTGACACAGTTTGGGTGAACTAATCCAATTCAGGTCAATTGACCAATATTTCTTCAAGAATATTTTCCAATGTATTGTTGTGCATCCACATCCTTCTTTTCATTTTTTTTTCTCCAGTTCATGTATCAGAGATGTATAAAGCACGTATTCTCGAATATCAGCACGCAATAAGAATACAATATGGATTCATGGGCCATAAAAACCTTTTCAGAGCTTTTTTATAGATAAACAGCATAATGATAAATGTGCAGTGAAAAATGCTGGAATACATAGTATACACTTAATCATGATGAGTAGGACCAGCTAAATGCATTATAATCTCGCTGAAAACATCATAAGAAGAAAAATCAAAGGGAGCAGGATTCTGTAGCCTGTTGCTCAGAAAAAACGGAATGCACGGAGCAGAAACCAGAAATAGCCTCATGTCAATTCCAGTCAGATTATTTCACCTTTTAAGGTGCCATTATAAAAGAGGACATTAATCAAGAAAATCTATATTTCACGATTGATACCCTCTGTCCTTGTTACAAAATGAACAAAAAAAGGAGTTTCAAAACCACATTATCCCCAAAAGAACTGCAAACAACTTAATCAAAAGCATCCTAAACTTACAACTTCAACCTTTCATCAGAAGTCCTTCACCAGCACTAACTCACAATAAAGCTGGGCATTTAAACAGCAACATCAGCAAGCAAAAATGGTCACTCCTAGAGTAGCATAAGAACAGAGGTAAAACAAGTGAGCGGGAAGCAGGAGAAGAATGCAGCTCTTACAGCAGCCAGAAGCAACAAAGCGGATATCAACCCCAAGGAGAGGACGAACACGGTTAGGTGACACGAGGTTTTCCGCAGCCACCGTCGCCTTACGTCCAATGGTATCCCAGTTCGTACCGCCACAGTAGAGCAGCTCCCCGCCCTCGGAAGCATCCTCCTTGCCCTCCTCGTGCTTGTCTAAGGCATCGGAAGCTGACATTTCAAAAAGAGATCAGCGGGAATGACAAGACGCTGGAGGTGGAACTGGAGTTTTCTCTTCTGTTTCCTAGATCGGAGAATGGAAACGGCGACGAAGAAAGGATATCCGTGAAATGTAGGGTTGCGGCTTCTCTCTCCACTGCGTCTTCTCCTTTCGCCTTTTCCCAGTGTGGGGTTTCCCTCCCAAAAAAAAAAATGCTCCCCGACTGTCGAAGTCGAGGTCTCGGTAGGGTGCCATTTGTAGCATGGCCATAATAGTAGCATAAATTATGGAGCGCACCTCGAAAATAGCATCACCATTTATCTCCCTCAGATCTCTACATATTCGGTTCGGTTCGGTTCGGTTCAAACGGTTTTGTACTAAAAAAATATTTTTTAATACTGATTTGAAACAAAATAAATAAACAGTTAACGTGAATAAAATGTAGGTTATTAAATTACTTAATATTTTGTAAAAAAACTTTAATTATTTTTTAAAAGAGGCTTAGAAATAAGATTATTTATTTTCCAATTCTAGTCCATGAGCAAAATCCGAATGCTACTTTGTTTAGCATTTGAAATAATTTGTGTTGATATCTCTTTGTGTTTTTTAACATAGAAGCATTTAAAATCTAAAAAATTAGTCTCGATTTTTTTAATATTGAAAACTATTTTTAAAAATTGTGTTATTCCTATATTAAAAAAATGAATAACAAAACTAACAAGAATTTCAAGTTTTGAAGAATATTTTTAAAGAAAAAATGCTAACTTAAAAAACTTAAGAAAATTTTAAAAAAAAATATTCACATAATAAAAAAAAATCATCAAAACTTTGCTATTATTGTTGTGGCTTATTGTATGAAAGAATAAGCAATTTTATTATCTTGATCTAAACTATAAATCACATCTATGATCGTATGCTTAAAATCTATTTAAATTGAATTAAAGGTTTTTTTATCATAATAGAATTTGTTTAGAACAATTTTCATTGTCTACCTATGATTCATACTAATTCTAACCAATCGTTGAGCTCCATTAAAGCACATTAACAATTCTAAACAAATATTCTTAAATGTTTCATGATGTCACTTTCAAATAAGTTTCATAAAAGATAATAAAAAGTTGTTGGAAGTTTTGTTCGTTATAACAATCCATAATGATTTTCTTGACAAAACTACTCTACAAATATACCACCCCATACATGGACGCTTCAAGGATCCTTCTTTCATATTAAACATTATCAATTTTCAATTCCCAATTTCATCCTCAACATTTCTTAGTGTCATATATAAGAACTATAATAGATAAATAGAGTGATGAGAAATGCCACTTAGTTAATTGAATTTTCAATTGTTGAAATTTGAATCCTCTTATTTTTATAAACCTATTGTGAATAACTAATCAATACTATTTTTCCTGGCATTAGTACTCAAGTCACCATACAATTGTATAATCTTAATGTCAACATATTAACATTTCAGTATATGATGACATCATTAATGGCCTAATTACAAGCCATAGTGACCTCGTTACTCCAATCACCCTATTATAACTCTAACTGATTGTTGCTACTTTAAAATATTCTACTTCTCCAGACATTAACGAATAAAATAATTGCATTGAGACCATCATAATGGACTGAAATGGTTTTGTTCTTCCCAAGCTTTTCTATGACAATATTGTCAAACCTTCTTTTGAACAACCTCTAAACAGACTTGTTATTGTTGGGATATTTACCTAAAGTATGCTTAATAAAGATATCAAAAACTAGCTTCATTGCAATGAGAATAGAATTTTGGTACCAAATTGTCTTTCTTTTATCATTCTCTTATGAAATTATATTTTTATAAGTAAAATAATGGCAAAATCATTTCAAAACCTATTTCATGCTCAATATTGAAAACTATTTGATAATATAACAAAATCAATAAAAATCCTATACCATTTGATAATTATTTTTTAAAACTAACACATTCCTTTTAACATGTCTTCTCACATCGTAGCCAAAACATCAAACAAAAATGAGCATTATTTCTTATTCAACAAAAATAAGCATTATGTAATGTTCAACTAAATAGCCATAGTAATAGCTTATACATAATGATGGAAAAAATAATAATTGCTAGTTTAGGTAGTTTATGACCTATCCTCAATATACTCTCCTAATGTCATGTGTCTGTGTATCTATTGATTTGAAATGTTGGATCATAAAACAAGCTGAGGCAAGAATAACCAATTCAATGGTTAAATAGTGCAACACAAGTGTAAAACAATTAATTCTTTAGCCAAGATACATGCTCGGTATTTCCTATAATGAGCTTATGGACAACATGTGATAGAATTTTGTTTAGGTATGGCTTGTGATTAGTTTAGGATAATATTAGAATTAACATTAATTTTTTTTATTTTAGCTTAAAATTAGGATTTCATTTATGATTCGAATGAGATAAGATTATTATTAAGATAAGTTAAGACTACACTAAGTAAATGTTAGGATTATGTTAGTTTTAGGATTAAGATTAATCTTAGGTTAATGTTTAGTTTTTATTTACAAATTAATAAGGGTATGGCTAATATTATATTTAGATTTAAAATAATATTAATATTAAGATTAAAATAAAGTCAAAGATTAGCTTAGGTTTTTAATTAAGAGAAGATAATATTGATACTAAGATTAGTTTTAAGGTAAAATGAAGATTAAGGTTTTCATAAGATTAGTTTATAATTAGTTAGATTAATAATATGATTAGTAGTAAGATAAGATTAATTTAACTTAGGATTTACTTTAAATTCATGATTAAAATGAGCTATAGTTATGAATAGATATGTTAGTGCCTCACTTAAATTAAGGATTATATTAATCATTAAAATTTGATTTAGAATTTATTGAAGATTATATTATATTTATCCTTAATTCATAATAGATTAGGATTTGAATTAATTTTTAATAAGTTATATTAAGGTAGTATTAAGATTAAGACTATATTAGTTTAGCTTAAAATTCAGTTTGTTTATAGTTAGAATAATCTAATATTAATACTAGGATAATAAAAGGTTAATTTGTTTAGGTTTAAGGCTAGGATAATAATAATGTTAAGTGTGATCCTTGGGACTAAGAGGTAGTGAGTAAATATTAGTTAATTTTTTAGTAAGAAATCACTAGATAATAAATGGCTTATAGTGTCTTCCTTGACGGGGCTATATAGAGATGAATTATCATATAATGGCTATATAGAGATGAATTACGATATCGAGGTATCTTTTGAGGGCAAAACCCACTTGGGTCGGGAGGAGGGATCCAAGGGACATTATCTCAAAATAGTAAGGCCATGGTGTCACATTTAACACTAGATTTAACATTTTTCTTGTCTAATTAGTTATAGGATGAACCAAGCAAAATTTGATAGACTTGTAACACCTAAGATTGAAGATGATGGAGTTAATGTGGAGTGATATTTTAAGAGAAAATTTATTAGACAAAAATATTCATGATTATTATTTTGGCTGGTATAATGATAGATATTGAATAAACATAGGTTTTAGTTATAAATTAAATTAAGTTTATAATTATATAAAAATAACATTAGTAGAACTTCTATTCGATTCATGATTATGTCAATATTAAAGTTATGATTAAGCTTGATTTATGATTAAATTATGAAGAGTTTATTATAAAAATGATTAAATTAAAGAATTATTTTAGATTTATGATTTGGTAAGGCTAAGTTTAGAGCTAGGCTTTAGTCTCGATTAAGTTGGTTTTTAATTTTAAAATTAGATTTAAGTGTGATTTGTGTTGGTTTAGAATGATGTTAAAATTAAAATTGAGATTTTTTTATTTTATCTTAGAATTAAGATTATTTAACATTTAAATGAGATAAGATAATGATTAAGACAAGTTAACACTATAAAAGGTTAGGATTAAAACCATACTAGTTTTGAGATTATGATTAATATTAGGTTAATGATTTGTTCTTATTTATAATTAGATAAGGGTATCGTCAAAATTAATTTAGATTTAAGACTATGTTAATATTAATATTAGGATTAAAATAACGTGAAAGATTAGTTTAGATTTTTAGATAAGATACAAAAATATTGATACTAAGATTAGATTTAAAATAAAATTATGATTAAGGTTTATATAAGATTAATTTATACTTTGCGTAATAATAGGATTATGATTAAAATTAAATTAATTTAGTTTATAGTTTACATTAAATTTATGATTAAGGTAGGCTAAAAATATAAATTAGTTATATTAGTTTCACATTTAAATTTAGTACTAGACTAATCATTAAAAATATGTATTATAATTTATTCATGATTATGTAATACTTAATATTAGTTCATAGTATGCTGGAATTTGGTCTAATTTTTAATAAATTATTTTAAGATAATATTAAGATTAAGGTTATGTTAGTTTAGTTTAAGATTTAACTTATTTATTGTCAGAATAGTCTAATATTAATACTAAGATTGGTTAGAAACTAATTTTTTTTAGTTTAAGACTAGGATAATAACAATGTTTAATATGATCCTAAGGATTAAAGAGATTACCAATTAATGTTAGTTAATTTATTGAAAAAAAATACTAGATAATGAGTGACTTATAATACACTTCTTGGTGGGCATGTATAAAAATGAATTATCTCATAATGGCTATTGAAAAAATCAATTTAGTGTTTATATAAGATGTTATATGGTTAATATATTGTAGTACCTTTAGTGAGAAAAACCCACTTAAGATTGAGAGGGACCCAAGGGACACTATCTTGACATAGTAAAATAATGATGTTACATTTAACACTAGAGCCAACCATCTTATAGTGCAATTAGTTTAAGAATGAACCATGTAAAAGTTGATGGGCTTGTGATACCTGAGACTGACAATGATGCAATTAATATTAAGTGATATTTTAAAATAAAAATCACTAGACAAAAATATTCATGGCTATAATTTGGCTAGTATAATGATAGGTGTTAGATGAACATAGTTTTTTGTTATAAATAAGGTTAGGTTTCTATTTACGTAATAAGAAAATTAGTATAGCTTGTATTGGATTCATGATTATGTTGCTATTAAAGTTGAGATTAGGCTTGATTTATAATTAGATTAGAAAATGTTATATAAAAGAAGAAAATAAAAAATTATTTTAAACTTATGATTAAGGCTAAGGTTAGGACTAGGATTTGATCTAGGTTGAGCTATTATTAATTTTAGAATTTTGTTTAAGTATGGTTTGTGATTAGTTTAAGACAATATTTAAATTAATATTAAGATTTTTTTTAATTTTAACTTAGAATTAAGATTCTATTTGTGATTCAAATGAGATAAGATTATGATTAAGATAAATTAAGACTATATGAGATAAAAGTTTAGGATTATATTCTTTTTAAAATTAAGATTAATCTAAAGTTAATGATTAATTTTTATTTATAATTTGATAAGGGTATGACTAATAATATATTTAGATTTAAGGTAATATTAATATTAATGTTAGGATTAAAATAAAATTAAAGATTAGTTTAGATTTTTAATTAAAATGGGATAATATTGATTGTAAGATTAGATTTAAGGTCAGTTTGGGATTAAGTTTTACATAACATTAGTTTATAATTAGTTTAAAGTAATAATAAAATTAAGATAAAGTTTAGTTCAATTTAGCTTAATATTTACATTAAATTTATGATTAAGATGGGCTATAATTATGAATTAGCTTAAATTTAAGACTAGACTAGTCTTTAAAATTTATTTTAGAATTGATTGAAGATTATATTATATTTATTATTAATTCAAAGTATATTAGGATTTTAATTAATTTTTAATAAGTTGTGTTGAGATAATTTTAAAATTAAGATTAGTTTAGTTTAGTTTAAGATTTAGTTTTTTATAGCTAGAATAAGTTAAAAATTAATTTATTTAGGATTAAAACTATGATAATACTAATGTTAAGTGTAATCCTAAGGACTAAAGAGGTAACAAGGGAATGTTAAGTAATTTCTTGAAAAAAAAATCACTAGACAATGATTGGCTTATAATGGGCTTCTTGATGGATATTTATAGAGATGAATTATCTCATAATGGCTATTAAAAAAATGAGTTTAGTTTTTATATTAGTTGTTATGATATTAAGATGTGAAGACACCTTTTGCGGGCAAGACCCACTTAAGTTTGGAGAGGGGGCCCAAGAGATACTACTTTGACATAGTATGACCATGATGTCACATTCAAAACTAGAGCCAACCTTCTTGTAATCCAATTAGTTCAAGGATGAACCAAGCAAAAGTTAATGGCCTTGTGACACTTGAGAGAAAATTTTGAAGTTAATGTTGAGTAATATTCTAAAAAAATCAATAAACAAAAAGATTCGTGATTATAATTCGGATAGTATAATAATAGGTGTTAGCTGAACATATGTTTTGGCTATAAATTAGTTTATGTTTATAATTACGTAATAATAAAATTAGTAAAACTTTAATTCATGGTTACATTAATATTAAAGTTATGATTAATCTTGATTTATGATTAGATTAGTGAAATGTTATTATAAAAATGAATAAATTGAAAAAAAAAATTAGATTTATGATTATGTAAGGCTAAGATTAAAAATTATCTTTGGTATAGGTTGAGTTGGTATTAATTTTAGAATTAGGTTTAGGTATAGTTTGTGATTAGTTTAAGATAATTTTAGAATTAACATTAAGATTTTTTTATTTTAGCTTAGAATTAGGATTCCATTTATGATTTGAATGAGATAAGATTATGATTAAGATAAATTAAGATTACAATAAATAAGGATTAAGACTATATTAGTTTTAATGTTATAATTAATATTCGATTAATGATTAGTTCTTGTTTATAATTAGATAACGGTATAGTCAATACTATATTTAGATTTAAGACTATGTTAATATTAATATAAGGATTAAAATAAAGTTAAATATTAATTTAGGGTTTTAATTAAGATAGGATAATATTGATACTAAGATTTGATTTAAGGTCAGGTTAGGATTAAGGTTTATGTAACATTAGTTTATGAATAATTTAGAGTAATAATAAAATTAGGATTAATATAATATTAATTTTTCTTGAGATTTACATAAATTTTATGATTAAAATGGGTTAAAATTATAAATTACATATATTAGTGTTATGCTTAAATTTGAGATTAGATTAGTCATTAAAATTAGTATTATAATTAATTGAAGATTATGTTATATTTAATATTAGTTCATAATAGGCTAGGATTTGGATTAATTTTTAATAAGTTGTGTTAAGATGATGTTAGTTTAGCTTAAGATTGAATTTGTTTATAATTAGAATAGTCTAATTTGAATATTAAGACAAGTTCGTGTTTAATGTTTTTAATTTTAAGGATTAGATAATAATAACGTTATGTGTGATCTTAGGGATTGAAGGGGTAACGAGTGAATGTTTATTTATTTCTTGAGAAAGAAATCACTAAAGAATGAGTGTTTTATAGTTGGCTTATTGGTGGGTATTTATATAAATGAATTATCTTATAATTGCTATTAAAAAAGTGATTTAGTATTTACAATAGATGTTATAGTGTTAATGTTACACCCCATTTTTCCTAGGCTGATTTTTGGCATACAATTTTTTTTTTTTTTTTTGCATATAGACAGCTCAGATCGTCCCATACCAACCTGAGTAGCCTACGAAAACATAGGATATAACACATCATTACACACCTACTTCCCTTAACAATGTGGATCCCATCTCCCGGGTACACCGTCAAATCAGGTTCATGACTCCTGAATTAACAGATGGACTCGCGCAATGTTACTCCTACTAGACCCAATACTCCTAACCCCTACGGGTAGGAGAACCGGTCTATTAGAAGTCTGAACCCCCATGGTTAAGTTCCATAGTCATGTAATGACCTCACCATCAAACAAAAAGATATATAACATCCTCAGATAAAATATGGCACTCCACACACCATACTCCAAGACAATAAGGTAGGGTAGTAAATGGAAACTACATTACAAGAATAAGACCAAGTCCAACAAGTGCAATATTATCCAACCAGAAACATAAGTCAGAATTACCCTCACATAATACAAGACATAAAAATAACAGTCTCACTGAATACATCCAACAGCAACAATCAACTAATCGGAATATCTCAAAAATCACAGATCAGATCTGCTCCACTAGTCTACTGATCACGATCCCACCTAAAGCTGGGTGGCGTCAAGTCTGCCGAGCCACTGAAATATACAATACAGGAATGAGCTACGCCCAGTAGGAAAGACAGCTAGTAAAACTCACATGCAAGAGAAGGATAATAGCAAAAATATAGGAATACAGCATAACAATGTATGGTGGATAGGCACTCTCAGTTCCAGACTCTGACCATCCACAGTCACCCCCAGTCACAACAGAGTAGCTCTCCTCTGTGCTCCCAGGTAGCATGCCAGCGGGACACGCCCATCTCTGCGCACGCATGGCGCCTAGCACCCGACACCGCAGCGTCTCTCGTCAATCAATCTTCTGGAGACTATAGACAAACCCGTCACATAGATCTCTAGCCAACGTGAGACACCCTGGCTAGCCACGGCGAGTCACCCCTGCCGCTGCCACTCTCAGGCGCGCAGGCCTACACTCGTGGACCAGAAGAGGTCGACTCAGCCACCGTCCCAAGGAGTCCTCTACCAACAACTTCCATAGAAGCTCACGCCCCTACAGTCATTGTCAATCTCTAACTCCAAGATTCGGCAACATGTGTCCAGGTACGACAAGGCGCATACCAATCCACATGTATACTGTGGAAGCTAAGTCTGAACCGCACAGTTACCTACCACAACTACCCTAAAACATCATATAGGGTCTATAGTAGTCCGATCCAGTATGCCAATCCATAAAATATGCCAACACTGAGTAAACTGACTCAATCCATGTCAATGCCATCCAAGTAACATAAACTGTATCGAAATTCTGACTATTCTGGTAACACTTACCCAAGTGTCACACTTCCTTCCAACTGATCCAGCTGTACTGAATTTATGGATAATTTCCAACAGTAACTTTCAACTTGTCTATGTGATTTCCCTAAATCACATTTTTCTCGTTTCAGGAAATTTTAAATTTCAACTTCAATTTCCGTCTTTATCCATTTTTCGAAATTCGGAATAGTTTCCGAATTTAAATTCCACATATATCCTTTTTCCAAAAATTCAGATTAATTTCCGAATTAAATTTTTCGCTTATCCTTTTTATTTCCGAAAATTCGGATTAATAATAAATTTCCGAATTTTCCTTCTGCTTCTCTCTCCTCCGCGCCGCGCCGTTCGTTCGCGCCGACTCCCGCTGAACCGGTTTTCGCTGCCGGTTCGGCTTTCGCGCCGTTCGTCCGCGCCGAATCCCACTGAACCGGTTTTCGCTGCCGGTTCGGAACTCTCGCGCTGAACCGCGACACCGCCGAACCAATTTCTTATTAATCCGTTAATTGGATTATTTTAATTACTAATAAAATAGCGTAAATACCATTAATTACTTAATTAAATTTGTAATTATCTAAACCCTTCTCCTTCCTCGGTCCGATGCCCGCGAAACCCTAGCCGACGCAATCGCCGACCAAATCAAATTCTTCCGCCGATTTCCGGCGACCGCGAACAAGGAGAAACAAAATTCTATGTTCGTACTATCCTAATGTTTCAATAATGTCACTAATTTCTAAGGATTCAATTAAAATTTTCCACCAAAGGAGTTTCATCCGATCCCCAATTTGACAATTTACGAAATTAAACAATTCCAGCATACGATACTACCTTAACATGAATAAAGCACATAATCATTCAACACATGCTTGGTAAAATTCCCGAATTCGGCGGGTATAATTTTCCGAAACCCTAAAACCTAACATGCTAAAATTATAATACTGCAATGCATTTCCGACTTCAAAATTTCAATCACATGCTCAGATAGACATTAACAAAATATTCCATGCTTTAATTTTGCTAAATAACTAATTTAATTTCTGAATTTCCTACCTTTCTTCTCCGGCGACGGTGGCGACGGTGAAGTTCGCACGCGACCAACCGCTGCTCCTCGCCGCACGAAACCGGTACCAATCGATTCTCCTCGATCACGCGAACCTCCAGGTATAAAAAGCCCCTTGAAAGGCTGCCGGAAAATATCGCCGTCCGCCGCGAATGCCTCGTCTCCGGCCGCCGTTCGAAACCCTAAGGGTCGAAACGGTTCGGGTTAAATACCCCGCTTAAACCGGTAATAACCCGTTAACGACCCATTAAGTGCCGGTTGACCTGCCAAAACGCCGTTTAACCTTCGATCAGCCGGTTAATCTCCACCGCTGATCTCGTCCGTCCGATCCGCTTATCCGCGGCTTATCCAAACGCACGCGCAAACGCACTCGGCGAACCGCCCCCGCCTTCGCTGAACCGCTCCGGTCCGGTTCACGCGGGGTAAAAACCAATTTTTCCGGTTTTAAAAGAAAATCTAATTAATAGATTTTCGAATTTCCAAAAATCCAATTAAACAAGGAAAATTACTTAAAAATTCCTCGGTGCTCTGAAAAATCCCCAGAAAATTTCAGAAATTCTAATAGCCTCCAATTGAGCTCCTGGCTCATCCTACTGTCGATCTGAAATCATCCAAGCCAAAAATTAATTTATTAAAGATTAACATAAAAATTTTTACTGGGTATAACAGTTAAGATACTAGGGAAATTAATCATCTATATGAAACATGTTGTAAAAGTGGTTTTTGTTGATTTTAGGCTTACCGTGGGATTTCACATATTTTTTATTCCATAAAGATTTACTTACAGTTTACTTTTCAAACTTTTCTTAATTTGAGAAACAAGTTACTATTTATTAACATGTCATTAAAGAATGCTTGTAATTCCCTTATAATGGTAAGACATTAGGTTGGAATAATGGAAAGTATGTACTTTCCTATTGTGTTTTCTTTAAGAAGGATATGGTTAAGAATCTACTAGTACAATAGCAATGAATATAGATTCTCAGTTGTGAGTGGTCATTCTACTTATTTGAAGTTCATCTAGCTGAAGGATTGCTATTTAGAAGCATAAGCATGCATCTATTGACACGATGAACGCAATGAGGATCAAACTCATAGCTAAATCTTTTGGCTCTTTAATTCTTACAAACAATAGCGTTTGGTAAAATTTTTAAAGGCTTTTAATAATTAGAAGTTACTATAATCTTTTACTTTTTTTTGCCCAAATATGGAGAAATAATATAATTTGATAGAAGAAAACCATTGAATATGAATTAAAACAAGTACAATTAATTATTGATTGATAAATTTGCAAATTTTTTTTGTTACGAAATACCTATGATGGAGATAAACATTCAAGTCTAGAATGCTAAGCATATCCTTATGATTAATTATATATAAATAGGTTAATTATCCTTGAAGCCTTTGAGTAGAATATAGCTCTTTAATGGTTTAGAATATTTTATCAATTTAGAGTATGATTATGCATTTTTATTTATTTACCTATTGTGGCAAAAATTGCTGTGTCACAGAAACTCTCATCCCAAGCAATTACAATTATAGAATTATATCATCAACAAAATTAGGCATGATTCTTTCGAATAGTTGTCTTATCTTCTATAGAAATAATATTTGAGGCTTTTAAACCTCTAATTAAGTATTATAATTTTGATTTTTTTCTTAATCTCTTAGTTTTTGGATTTCTTTTTTATGGTACTTTAAAAATAATTGACATGAAATCAGTTTGCTTTTGCTATTTTTGGTGATAATTTCTAATTGTTTTCAGTTGATAATTATTGATGGAATTTTAATGAATGATTTATTGATATATATATATATATTATAAATTAAAACACAAACAAAATCTAAGAGAAGTTATATTTATTTGAATTCTAAAATTTGGAGAAAATAAGGGTTCTAAGAGAATAAAATTATTTAAACTACAAAAATGAAGCATATGGCGAGAAAGAAAGAAAAAAGGGTCATTGTAGACTCGCCACTATTAGTATGTTGTTTTTGGTTTATGTCCAAAGATGAAGAGATTAATATAGTTAAATAGCTATGCTCGACTTATGAGTTGTGGTTTGTATATAATATGATGTGATGTTAGAAAGAGATAAAATAAGATAATGACATTGTATGAAGACGAGATAATAGTCATATGAAAATTCTAAGCCTTTTGCAAATTAAAAAATATAATAAGCATAAGAAATAATACAAAAGGAATGATTAAATGATTATGATAAAAATAAATACTATATTACTATAGAAATATGATATGCTTATTTGCATTTTATGTAAGACAACTCTTGATATTTTTTATTCATGTGAGATATGATTATACATGTTTTTTTATTGATTTTATGATTACATTACCAAAGTCATTAATTTATATTGATATATAAAAGTATATATAGAAATTCACATATTGAGTTTTGAAAAATTAATTTTTTACTTATATTACAAGTCATGTTATAAAGTTAAAAAAAGATAATAATTAGAGTAATACGTGAGTTGTTGTTTATACTTTTGGGAGTCATGTTGTATGGATATCGTAACCTTGCATATTATGGAGTTTTATCTTAGAAATATCATTTATATTATGGTGTACGTATGTCTATGCTTTTTTGCTATTTTTCTTTTATTGTGAGATAATTTTATTTAATTTTGTTAAAGAATTTTGAAAAAAAAATTTATAGTAGAATTTTGTATTATCCTTGCATGACTAGATTGCTTGTGTCATTTGGCATACTATTGTAATCTAATTTATTCTAATTATTTGTTACTATTTTGTTATCATGTAAAGAGGATAAGGAACATGATAGTGTGGTATCCAAGTATAAGGCTGAAGGAATAATCGATTCTAGAACAAAGACAACTATAAGACATTCACATGACGTACCTATGTATATTTATTTGTGCTTCTATTTAAATTTGTGAATATTCATATGTAAAAATATTTGATATGAGATGAAAGAGCAAAAAGAGATTTTGATAAATTTAAGTCTAGAAAAGTAAATAAAGAAAAGAAGATGAAGAGGAATTAAATAAAGAAAATTATTTGATATAGTTTTCATCAAAATCTTTACTTTATTAAATACAATCATCCATTAGCTATAGAGAAATGTGTTAAAAAAATAATAAAATTTTGATAGTATGGTATTACATCTTTATTTTTTATCACAAAACTCAATTTCATTTCTAATTGAATTGTGTTATGATACCACAAATGTAAACTTGATATCATGCTATGAAAATAAGCTTTATAACTCAATGCATCAACTACAACATTAGTTTTGCCTAGAAGATAAACAATCTCTATGTCATAATCTTTAAGTTTCAATCATCTTTGTTATCTTAAATTTATATTTTTTTATGTGAAAATATATTTAAAACATTAGTGATTAATAAACAGGTGACTTTGTCACAATATTACATTTTTTATACTAGTGGTTAGTGAGCTATCGTGTTGATACATGGCATAGTGTGAATGGCTAATGACCATTAGTCACATGAATGAGATTTTTTTGTCTTGATCAAGGTGCTAGCTATTAAGCTACATTATTAAGCTTTATTACAAAAGAATTTATTCAAGTGAAATATAGAAAAGAAAAGAACATATGTGTATATAAAAATCTCAAATAATCAAATAATAAATAAGATTTCAATTATAACTAAATAAATTAAAAAGAGGATACTGATTAAATATCCCAAGAGAGAGTAGAAGAAATAGCATAACCATTATATGATTTATTTAGTTAAGAGAAAATAAATGTCATTAAAAAAGATTATGTTAAAATAAAGAAAATAAAATGATTTGAAATTACTTGTACATGCTATTGATTCGTATATAAAATATATTTTTACTTCATGTTATTTTGCTCAAGTTGTAGTTTGTGTTTTGATTTAGTTGTTACTTGTATTATTATATTATTACTTTGTTATAGTAGCTTAAATTGTGTTACATATATATATATATATTATATTTTACCTGTTGAGTTTGTGATAGTTGACTCAATCTAATGTGATATTAATATTATAAGTACAATGGAAACACAATATTAAAGACAATAATAAGCATAATTATTGAATAATCTTAAAAATGTTAAAGATTTGAGATAAATAGTTATGTAATCATGAATTAAGAGACTATGGAACATTTATTTTATAAAAAAAATTTAAGTTGTGATAAAATGTGGTTGTGCATAGAAGTTCAGGTAATAGTTTGTTATTGTTTTTAGTTGATAGTTGTTAATATAAATCACGTGAATGAAAAAAAAAAAAAAAGATTAGAGAGATTATATAAGTTTGAATTCTCAATTTTGAGAAAAAACTAAAGACTTCATGAAAATGGAACGATTTAAATTAGAAAAACAAAATGTGCAGTAAGAAAGAAAGAAAAAATGATCGTCATAGACCTTCAACCATTAATACTTTGTATTTCGCTTACGCCCACAGATGAATTGATTAATATAGCTAAATAGTTATGATACGTTTATAAGTTATGATTTTTATATTATATGATGTGGTGCTAAAAAGAGATAAGATAAGATATTAATATTATATAAGTTAAGATGATAATCATCTGAAAATTTTATACCTTTATAAATGAAAAAATATAATAGATATAAAAAATGATACAAAAGAAACGATTAAAAGATTATGATAAAAAAAATCTATTTTGATTAATTTTTTTTCAAAAAGCTAAATATCTTTTTAATAAAAGAAATAGAATTTTTGCAAAAACATATTTTTTAAAAGTTTAATATCTTTGCCATTGAATTTTTATTGAAAAACGATTTTAAAGCTTATTTTGAAAACAGTGTTTTAGGTTTTACTTGTGAATAATTTGTATATTTCGGAAAATCTTTAAAAAACTGATTTCTTTTTTTTTTTTGAAATAATCATAAAGTTTTTTTGAAAATAAAATAAAAAATTAATAAATATTTATTAGATGATTTGAAAGCAGAGTCATATTATTTTTGCTTGTTTATTCATTGTTTGGTAACCTGGCGTTGCTGTACTTTTTCGCTGCTGAGTAGGCAAACAGTTCATTTCTCCTTAATATCGTCCAACTAAAATACTATCTTATATTTTTTTTTGTAACAAGTTGATATAAAAAATCAAGATATTCTCTGATGTCAACTTAGAAATAAAAATAAATAAGATTATGTTTGATATTATTGTTTGGATACAAATTTTTTTAATTTATTTTATAAAGTTGTAATTCATTCTGAATAAATGCTCTGTAGAATCATAACCATGCAATGACAAACGTTCGGGATCTATTTGCATGGTAGCAGATGCTGAGATGAGATCAGCGATCACATCATCGGTCCACTCAGTTAACGCAACGTATGATCTTCTTCCGCAGTCTCTAACAATTTCACTGTTCGGTGAAATGACCAGACAGGGGATTCAGAGGAAGTGTTCTCGCTTTCTTTTGTTTGCAGTCCCTTCAGTCTTGCCGACTGCCTCGCTGCTTCACTGCGTCGCCGATCAGCGAATTTAATGGATCAGTTGCGGGTCCGCGCTACTCTGCATAGGCCTTTAATTGTTGCAAGCTTTGGCAACATAAACAGCTGCTTTTGAGATCACTCATTCCACTTTTACCTCTGGCATTCCCAGATCCGTTCAGTCGAGGTCGGGATTCGGCGCCATTCCCGGCGATCACTGTCTGAACTTGGTTAGGGTTCTCTTGGATGAACAATGTGGGAGTAGTGCACGAGTTTTGATCTCTCATCGAACTATTCTATTGACTGTTTCCTGCTTTCGGTGGCCGTTTTTTTTGGGACGATGAATCCGTTATGCTGCATTGCGCCGGTGTCGGTGGAGCGCGGGGATCGCGGGAGCGCGCCGGTTGTTTCGGTGAGGGCAGGCGCGAAGCCGGCGGTGGGTTTGGAAAACCCTGCGAGGAACTCGTCGAGCAAGCAGCTTGTTCTGGCGCAAGTGTCGGCGGCTGTGGGGAATGCGGAGGTAGGACCGAGCCGGGAGGCAGAGGAAGGGGCGGGACGGGTGGGGGAGGGGAGAGAGGGGAAGAGCAGTGGCGGTGGGAATGTGAAGGTGGCGGGAATTTTGTACAAGTGGGTGAACTACGGGAAAGGATGGAGATCTCGGTGGTTTGTGCTACAAGATGGGGTTTTGTCGTACTATAAGGTGCACGGGCCGGATAAGATCTCGGTGGGGCCGGCTTGGGATGCAGGCGGTATTCGGGTGATTGGTGAGGACTCGCATAGGAGGATGAGGAGAGAGAGACAAGGCGGTGACGGTGCGGGGCAGGGTGATGTGAAGCAATGGAAGCCGTTTGGGGAGATACATTTGAAGGTTTGGCACTGGAAATTGATCACTGAACATCTTTTCCTCTTGTTATTTTGCAGTTTTTAACTTGAAAACTTCTCTGCCTTGTTAACTTGTTGTTGTAATTCATTATAGTTGAAAAACTTGAAATGTACGAACTTCCTGCCATACATATTCACCCCAAATCATATAGCAGTTTTTTTAAGTCAGCACACGAAAGCATTGCCAATTAGACAGTAGATGCTTGTTGATGCTTTCGGCGGAAGATTAGCTTACGATTTTGTTTATCAACCTGGTTTCTGGATGGGGTTGTAGTTTAGGAAGTTATAACAGCCATGTTGATAACAATCTTTCTTTTTTTTTTTTATTTTGGTTGATTCATTGTAATGATTTAAGGATAATTTGAGAATTTTTATAGCATACACATGGTTGATGCACAAATTTAGATAAACATGCATAGTTGGAGAGGTGGAAATTTTCTATATTCCTACTAACCAATTGAATTGCTTATAAATAGATAAATAGAACGAATACAAATGGTTAAAGTGAATATGTTACATGATTCGATTCGATTAATGATTGGAAGAATATCCTCATTATTAATATTCTATCCCACAAAATCTTTTCTATAACACTCTCCCTCAACTTGGAGCATATGTATCATTAAGATCTTGTTTATTTGCAAATAATATAGAATTACAGTGGTTTTAGGGCCCAAGTAAAAATATTTGCTAATGCTTTTCACTAGTCATGAGGTGTAATGATCTTTTTAGAACAATATATTTGATGAAATGAAAGTCTAATTCAATATATTTTGTTTTTTTTTGGTCAAAATATGACTGCTTGTAGTATGAATATTTGTTTAATCATCACATGTAATAGTCATTTGTTGAATAATAAGGAACCTGAATTGTTTATTAAGTTTTTTTAATTCCAATCATGTCACAAGTATAATACACCATTGCTTTGTTTTTGAATTTAGCATTACATCTACTAATGTTCATTTGCATTTTTACTTTTCCATAACGTAGAATTTTCTCTTACAAAGGCAATATCCAAAAGTAGACTTTTGATTTTTGATACTTGTAGTATAGTAAATATCATAATAGATTTTAATTTGTAAATCATGTTTTTTGACATATTAGTCTTTTTTTTGGAGATTTATTTATGTATCTCAAACTCCTTAAAACAACTCCTGGTGCTTCTATTTTGGATTTTATATATGTTGACTTACCACACTAATAACGATAGAAATCTGAAGTGATAGTTAAGTAGATGAGCTTGACAATCAAATCACTATAATAAAGAGTATCCTTGATGCTTTTCTTAATTTGTCGATCCAATTGATTTGCATCCATGAAGCATAATTTTTTCAGGTAATTATATGACATTTTTCTTTCAGGAAGGAAGACATTATTTTTTATACATACAAACTCAAGTTGTGAAAATGTTTTAGAAGATTCAAATCTTTAGTAACAAATTTCTTTTGAAGCTACATTATCATTTTTACAATATTAAATATATCACTTCTAGTTAGGAGAATGTCATTTACATAGAACATTGGCTGATCGTTCTAGATAAGTAGTGATAGTTATGCTATTTCGTAGATTGACTTTGGCAATGACCTTAAAGAGTTGAGATAAAAGAATCAAAGATTGTATTATGTGGTGAGTCCTAGTGTGGTTCCACTTCAAATGGTAATTGAAATATGTGGATCATAGTAAGTTGTGTGCTGTTGTAGATGTGGAAATGTTTAGAGGTGCATCAAAGAGGCTATTGTGATTGGTGAGTATAGAGCAAGTATTAGAACAAGAGATGGAAGTTTAATATTTGAAGGAAAGTGTATAGATGAAGAGATAGGAGGGATGTTGACTTGCCACCATCATTCATTGTTGAAGAGATAGTAGATATAACTTACTTAAATATAGCAACAAATTATCTTCTTAATGTTGAGGTCGAAAAGACTTATTGAAAGGGAGAATAAATTATGTAGTTGTGAAACTTAGCAAAAATAGTTGATGCACGATATGCGAACAAGAAAATTTGAAACATATAATATATTATCTAAAGTTATTAATGGTGAGAGATAAAAAGATACTTTTTAATAAAATGAGAGATATCTATTAGCAATGATAACATATGAGAGAGTTTACAATATAAAAGTAAAACAATAATGTATTATCTTGTCATGTGTGAAGGTGTAGCATAGTCTCAGATGCAAGACATACTAGAATGTGTGGCTATTGCTAAACCAAAAGCAAAGACTGCATAAGAGGCAAAACTTAGTTGGGGGTGTTGTAATATGTTATTCTATATTTTGGGGAGAGAGATAGGTTCAAAGTTAAGTAATGGTTGGATTCAGAGTAATAGTAGTAACATATTGAGCAACTAGGGGATATCCAAACTTGTTCAAACAATAATTAGGTGCGATTAGTTCTCTGGCAATGTTGACAAGGTGGAAATGAGATCATCTATAGTCATGTCCAACATTTTGGTGTGGAGATGTCTTCCTTTAGTGTAAAATAAGAGTGGTGTGGTCAAGATGAAAAGAAGATGGTGTAAGAAGATTAGTGATCTACAAATGCACAAGAGAGACTTCGAGTTTTGGGATCCTAGATTTAACCTTTATCTAAGCTTGGATAAATTGGAGCCATAGATGGGGACTAGGGAGAAACTTTGCCACAAGGAACTCTTCATTTAGTTTTTGCTTAGTGGTGAGATTATTATGTGATTTTCAAAAATATTATCTCACATGATTTTCAGAGTGCTATAATGATTACAAATATATTTGTCATCCTATTGTAAAGAGAAGATATTATAAAGAGAGTGCAGTTCTTAGATATTATTGTCTTGGAAGTCAATTGAATGAAGTAAGTGTCATATTCCTTTTGCTGTCTCATAAATCTTGATTATTGTACTAGTAGTAGGTTTTAGAGAAATAATAATCCATATTACAATTGTGTAATTGTTATTCGGTTTATTTGATGTATTGGTTGGTTTAAGATTTGGACTATTTATATAGTGATTTTCTTATGAGATCAAATTATAAAAAGAAATATCAAAAAATGTAATAGATAATTGTTACTATTGAGTTTAATAATGATACTAATATTTGAAAATTGCTTTGTTTAACATAGAGAACTTGAGGAGGTTATTGGTGAACAACACAAAAAACTGATTGAGAGGCCATTTATGGCACTAGTTTGCAAGAGTTAGCATGAATAGACATGCAAACAGGAAGGCTACAAGACATGAAAAGTGCAATAGAGTGTGAGGGAGCGGGATAGCTTGTGGTTGCATAAGTGCATGCAACTGGTGCAATCGGGCTTCACTCATCTAATTGTTTCAATGTTTGTTCTGTTTCCCTGCTTCTTGATGCTATTTTATTTTCACTTTATGATGTGGGAACCAAATTCTCCAATGAGCACCTGACTTAATTTTGTTTGTTGTTGTGTTTATTAGAGTCAAGGCATTTAACATGCATTAACTACCTGCTCTACAAGTATTCACCCTAAATCAGCATTTAGAAGTTTGTTTGAAAATCAGCACAAGAAAGCAATGCCAATGAGATCTTATATGCATTTTAATACTTTGGAGAAAGAATAGGTTATACCTTTGTTTATCAATTTGGTTTCTAGAAGATTTGCAGCTTAGGAAGTTATAACAGCTTCAGTAGCTGACAGTATCTCTCTCTTCTGTTTTTTGTTGACTCTTTAAAGTGATTTGTGGATATTTTTAGAATTTTATGCTGCTTATTGCATGGTGATTTGCAGATAATGGATATAGATACGTTTTGTTATTCAAATCTTGTTCTTATGTAGTTTTGGATATGATCATCATCATCACGTGACATTATCTTGTGTGAAATCTTTTTTTGTTGTTCTTTGCCAAATACCTAGATCTAGTTTTTCTATCAGTGTCCTATTAGCTTAATCATTCTTGCATCTGGCATTAGTTAATCAGAATCATGGCTGAATGTATAAAACAACAATACCTTATTCTTCTGCTCATAATTTTCTTTTCTTATTAAGATTGCCTTTTGTTTTTCTATTTGTTTCAATGTTTGTTCTGTTGCTGTGTTTCATGGTGGCATTTTATTCTCTTTAGGATGTGGGGATTAAATGCTCTATTAAATGCCTGACTTGATGATGTTGTGAGCTATAATAGTCGGGTTTGAAACAATGGTGTTATGCTTAGAATCTTAAAGGTTATAATTGCTGCACGTAAGAAATTGTGATTACTTTTTAAATTGGTAACATTATTTATCTGCAAGCTTTTTTTAAATTGTTTTCATTGTGATAGATAATCTTCCAATGACTTTAGAACCTTGATTCTTCAATTTCAATCAATTTACAATTGTACCCTTGGATTCAATATAATTATTATCCCTTGAAACATCATTCTGTACAACTATTTTTAAGCAGCTTAGTGTATTATGTATTGACAAGGGAGCAGTGATCATGGCTTTAGGTTTCTTCTGTTCGTTCGAGCAAATCAGATGACAAAAGGCTGTCAATTTTCACTGGTACAAAAACCCTTCATTTGCGATGTGATTCAAGAGAGGATCGTAGTGCCTGGATTGAAGCATTGCTTACAGCTAAAGATTTGTTTCCTCGTTTTCCAACAAGCTATGACCTTGCCACTTCTGTTGATGTGATCATTTCTACTGAAAAATTACGTGCTAGGTTATTACAGGAAGGGTTGGATGAAAAAGTTATAAAAGACTGTGAATCAATTGTGCTATCTGAAACATCTGAATTGCGGAATCAATTGAAGTTTCTTCAGCAAAAGCATATTGTGTTGCTCGATGCCTTGAGACTATTAGAGGTAACTTATATTTTAGTAATCATGCTTGAAGCTTTTTTATGTAACAACAGCAGTGATTATGAAGTTATCAAAAACAGCTATAATAATATTTTGGCAATACAAACACATGTTAATCCACTAAGTTCAGCTAACTGCATATGGCAATAACAGAATTAAAGATAAAAACATGTGCATGTGGAAAAAGTTGGGTTTTACAGTATTTTCGTTCTTAAAACTTCTCGTTCTTACCGGCCTTTTGGTTCATTTGGTAGTAACTTTATTGTAATGTATTTTCTAAATCTTAGCCAGAAACTGAATTTTAAAATGGTGCTTGCGAAGATTGGAACAAAATATTATTTTGGTCATGTAAGGGCATCATATTTGGAGTGTACTAAAAGATTGGAGAAAGTCCATCCAAGTCATTTGATATCTTGATTGTAATAGAAAGAAGACAATATTTCCAAATTGAGTGGCTAAGAAGGCGGCTGCGAAGATGTATTTGTGAGTTCCATGGGATCATTTTTGGAGCTCGAGTGGTCAAGATCAAGTAGTTAGAAGCAGCACTTTCATTATGGTATGTTTAACAAATGACTGACCAATTAGGCTACAAGTTTGCTATGGTTGGCTAAAAGATATTGGGTCTAGATCATGTTTGTAGTTCAAAATCCTTGATAAGTATTTGTTTAAAAACTTGGTTAACTAAGCTTCTATGAATTTGGGATTTAAATTTGAGTTTGGGATTCAAAAGGTTGTTTGTAGCCCTATAAATGGCTGTTACATCTAAGAAATACATGAACTCTCCCTTCTTTGTATTGCTGTTTAAGTACTTACCTCTTCTTGATGATCCTTCCATATCTAAAGGGATGACCAGCTCTGGTATGCACTTAGTATTTTTAATAAGTAGTGCACCAACAAAAATGTGTAGAATGAAAAACCAGGTGATATTTTGCCAATCCCTAAATCCTAATGTGGTTCTCTACCAAATGTTATTGATGGTTTAAATCAGTTCTAAATCACTAAAATAGAACTATAGCAACTCTTAAAGCTGATAAACTAAGTATTCAAATAATATTCATGAAGGTTGTGAGCCAAAGGTTATGCACTTGCAATTTTTAATCTTTCCTAATATTAGATGTTTTTGTGGTATGTCTAAGGAAAAGCTGTTACATTTTAATATAATCTCATCCAACTAGTTCCAAAGCACAATTTTGTATTGTTGACCTATAATGTTTTCAACTTGTCAATATCTAATTGGTGTCATAACTTTCTAACATTCGAATTTTTTGGTTAAACTGAATGTGGAATTGCACCAAACAATCAGGCTCATGGCTAAAAATCTAGAGCCATTATTAAATTTGTTGAATTGATTATTATAGATGTTTTAAAATAATGAAGATACTTGGGTCTTGTGATTCATCAAAACAAAGTTTGGTTGGGGTTGTTAAGAGATTGCTCGTTAGATGATTAGTTTTTTAGGTATAGTTGTTGGCCATCTAATGAATGGATTTAGTTGAATAAAATCATTTTTGATGTTTTAGCTCAAATGTTTGATTGCTAATTAGGTCCTTGGTCTACATTTGCAATTCCTTGTCACTAGACACTAGTAATTGTCTAACCACAATATACATTCTTTTTTGTGAGGGAATGGATGTGGTACATAGCATACAGTTGTGATGATAACTTGTGTTTGTTTTAAATTTTGTGATATTGACAGAGAATGTGAGACTTAAATGCTAGTGTTTTCTTTTCAAGGATTTATAAGTGATTTCTAAGTGCTAAAGCGGGTAACATCTCAATCCTTCTATGGTATATCATTGCATTTTCTTTGTAATTTGAATAGATTTATGAAAAACTATTTGATGAAGTACAAAAACAATAGCAATTAGTCTCAATTAAGTTAGATTGACAAAAGGAGTATTTTAACACCATTGCACTTTATTCACTAGGTGACATTAATTAAGATCTAACCTCGTCAAGCCAGACTAATATATTTTGTCATGCCATTTTAGTTTTTGTCTTTTTATATTTATTGGGTAAATTTTCGATGAGTTATCTCTCATTCTAACGATGAGATGAATTATGCTTGGCTTACATAAACCATTTAAATTAAATTTGTTTAAATTTAATTTCATGTGGTGTTAGTATTTTTTTCATATATTTATTATTAATCATATCCTTTCAAGTATAACCATTTACTTATTTTAGCATGATCTATTCAGCAATTTATTTTTATGCATGTTTGTAATTGGTAAACCAATATTCAATTTCAGGTAATATTATAGTGTTATTGTATCCTTATATATAAATATCTATTTATGTTAAATGATGTATTTCAATCCCAAAATGCATCATAAGTATTTCTTTTTATCCAACATGCATAAATTTTATTAATGGTATTCTTATCAGTATTTTCATGATTTATAGAAAAGAATCATGATAACTAAAATTGTCATTATTTATTATTTTTTACAGTCATTAATTGTCATCAGTACATGAGTTATTCTCTTATTTTTATTAAACATGCATTTTGTCATGTATATTTTTGTTTGTCTTTTTATTTTTATTGGGCTTTTAGAGACGAGATGAACTATGCTTAGTTTGCATAAATTGTCTTAATAAAAAATTTTTAAATTTAACCTCAATTGGTGTATTTTCTTCATATATTCATTATTATTCTTATCCTTTCAAGGATAATCATTTACTTATTTTAGCATCTTCTTCTATTCAGTAATTAATTTAGATATATGTTTGTACTTCAATTTCAAATAACATTATAATGTTACTGTATCCTTAAATAACTTTTCTTTTTTGTTAAATGAAGTATTTCAATCACCAAATGCATCATAAGTGTGCCATTTTTTCCAACATGCATTGTTTCTACTTATCACTACTTTCATGATTTGTAGAAAAACACCATGATAATAAAAATTGTCATTATTCTCTATTTTTTATGGTCATCAAATGTTATCTTTTCACTAGTTAGTTTATTTTGATTAAACATGCATTCCATATGTTTAATTTTAGAACTATTAATTAAGTTGGGTCGAGCATATGAATCTTCTAACACCATTACACTTTATCCAATAATTGCTATGAATTAGGATCCAAACTCATCAAGCTCTTTCTGATATAGTTTGTCATGTCTATTTACGTTTTCCTATTTTTCTATTTATTGGATAAATTTTAAATAATGCACCTCATTTTAGATATGAGATGAATTATGTTTAGCACTCATAAACTATCTAATCCAATTCTTCTTAAATTTAATCGCAATTGGCATTACCATCTTTTTTTCATGTATTCATTATTAGTCATATCCTATCAAGTCTAGACATTTACATGTTTTAGCATTTTTCTTCTATGCACTAATTAGTTTTATATGTTTGAACTTGACAAAGCAATATTCAATTTTAAATAAATTGTAGTGTAACTATAGCATTATATAACTTTCTTTTATTTTAAATGAAATATTTCGTTCACATGATGCATTATAAGTGCTCCATTTTAAACAAATTGGTATTCTTTTAGTGACATCCTTATCATTGTTCTCATTATTTGTTAAAAAAAAAACATGATAATGAAAATTATAGTTATTTGCTTCTTTTTATTATCATCATTCGTCAACATCATTTGTTTTCTTATTTTGATTGATTACACATCCAATATATTTAATTTGAGATCTATTAAGTAAGGTTCACAATATTAATTGTTTAACATCATTGCACTCTATTGACTAGTTGTTCTCTTTCTATTATATTTTATCATGTATATTTTTGTTTTCCTCTTTTCCTATTTATTGAGTAAATTTTCAATAACTTATCTCTCATTTTGGAGATGAGATGGACTATTCTTAGCATGCACAAACCATCTGAACTATCACTTCTTAAATTTAATCTTAATTGGTGTTACGGTCTTCTTCCTATATTCGTTATTAATATTCTTTCAAGCAAAATTATTCACTTATTTTAAAATAACATTTGGTATACTATAGCCTTATTTAACTATTATTCTATGTTAAATGAAATATTTCGATTACAATGCACAATAAGCTTTTCTTTTTGTCCAACATGTGAGGATTCTATTAGTGACATCTTTATCCTTATTCTTATTATTTTCATTATTTGTATAAAAAAACTTGATAACAAAAATTGCCAATATTCATTATTTTTTTTATGGTTATTGATTGTTAATATTATATTATTCTTGTTCTTCCTTTTATTAAACATTCACTTCATATGTTCAATTTTGGATGTCATTACAAAATCTCATGAATTATTTGTTTGTTTCTCAAAATTTTGTCTTTGCTTTATTTCTTTTCTCATCTTTATTCATTATTTTTAAAGTTGTTAATTGCCATCTCTATGTTATTTGCTTTCTTACTCTTAATTGAATATGCGTTCTATATATTCAATTTTTGATCTATTATGATAAAATTTCTTAAACTCTATAATTATCCTTCATAACTTAAACTTGTTTTATGTATTTTTCTATTCATATGAACAATTATAATATCTTTAACAAAAAAATATATATCCTAAGCCTAGACCTTGAAATTCACCAAATATATTGTTAATAAATAATGTAAAACCTTGATGAATCTCAAATTTGATTTAAATATTTAAGTAATTATTCTTGGAGTTGATTTTGAATAACTTGTTATTAAAGTTATTGTTTTTTTATTTAATCTATTTATTTAGGAAGATTTTTCTCAAATTAGGACTCTAAGAATAACCCAGTATTTTTATTATATATTTTGCTTGTATTCTTAATTATGAAACAAGGTAAAATGTGATTGTCTTCTCTAAAATTTTACATGATATCAGAGCAAGGCTTCTACATCTGGTCACCAAGTTGCTTCTCATTTTTAAAAAACAAAAGCTCGTGCTTTCAATAGTCGTGAATAGGGCTTTCATTATTTTTGCTTCTTGTCTCATTAGCTCTTGAGATTCTTTCTTGAACTTTTGGACGGTTAATATCATTTTGAAACTTCATCTTGTACTGCTATTTTCCTATGCTCTTCAACTTTAGCTGAAAGCTAATCCTCTGAGACTTCTATAGTCTTTGAATTGATCCTTGACAATGGATAGCATGGGCTGCCCAACTTTACAGAATGAGAGATTTTCTCTTCATGGGTTTTTTCATGAGGTACTCACAGTTTCTTCCCAAAGTCTTTCTTCCTTCTCTTCTTGCTTCTAATCCCCTCTCGTATAACCCTCGGCCTTTGTGTGCTGCTTGATCCTAACAACTCTACTTATCTTGCCACAAACGATGGCCTTCATGGACTTTGTCGGTTAGGGTCCATCTCTGCCTTATTGATCTAGTAGATGCTGCCTGCTGTTCACTTTGTGAATCTACTCATCAGAGAGTGGGAAATTGAGCCACGACTCTTATTCCACTCCTGTTCATTTTGCTTGTATGTGTTTGAGCCAAAAGAGGTATTTTGGCATTGCAATTGTCACCATGTCTTCAATTGCTGTTGCTTGGACTAGTGCATAGAGCAAGGTCAATAGAATTGTCCTCTTTGTTGCACGTTGATCGTCCCCAAATGAATACAAGTAGCCTTCGACTAATGGTTGTTGTCACCATATGCAAACTCTGAAGGCAATGGTGATGACTATGTTGATGATGCTAATATTCTTCTGGACAAGTTCAAATATGAATTAGATGCTTTTTAGAGCCACCACCATTTAGTAAGAAACAAATAGAAGTTTTACAGAAGATGAATAATTAAGCATTATTCTGAAATTTGCAACATGGGAATTGCACTAGATCTTTGACACAAAAGGAAATCTTTTTAAACGCCTGAAATGTTAAAACCAATAACATAAATCCATGGATTAATGTAGAAGTTTTTGACAATAAGATTGGTGGTGATGCTACAATTCAGGAAATTATTCATGTTATGGTAATTTTACTTTTTGTTGCCAATGGATCTCTGTGAAAAGTGATTTGATTTTTTTATTTATATTGTTAATAGATTTCTATGAAAAGAGATTGGAATTAGTATTTTTTTAGTAAACTTAAGAGAAAACTTATATTACTAAATTTTCAATAAATCATTGTGAATTTTATGTTTTTGTTTTTGGGATGATAATTTGTAACGTTGAGATGTATTATGATTTTTATCTTCTTAAGGCTGATGTTACTCTAGATGGACAATCTCTAATGGCAATTTATGGAATAAGTTTTTTCTATGTGTTCTTATAATGGTAATATAGTTATGTTTTAGATTATTGATTGTGTCATCATAACTTTTTGTATTTGAGAAACTTTTCTTTTTAGTATTAAAAAATAAAAGTTTTAAGTTTTTCTAGTGTGAGATTTTTCATTATGAAAACGTGCTCAAAATTCTTATCCAAATCAACATTTCAAATCATCTCATCTATTCTTATTGATTCATAGTGATGTCGGCATACTTTTTATGATCAAAAACATTAAAATTGTTAGATGGTTTACTTTCTTTGTTTATGATCACACTCAAATCACTTGAATATTTTTAATGAAAGAGAAATCATAAGCTAGTTAGAATTTAAAAAATTTTAAATAAAATAATCCAAACTCATTTTTAAGTGAAAATTCCAAGTTTTGAAGTGGACAATATAAAGTAATATTTTAAAACAATTTTGTGGATTTACTTGTTAAGTGTGGGAATAATTTATCACAATACAAGTGTTGATAAAGCACAACAAAATGGTATTAAAAAAAAGAAAAATAGATATTTTTTTTTAAAACTTGTCAAGTCTCTTCTATTTTGCATGCATGAATCTAAAATATTTTGGGGTGAAGGTATCTTTGTTGTTACATATCTGACTAATAAAATGTCTTCTTGTGTTCTAAAATTTAATCAATTTGTCAAGTATTTTTTGAGTTTTATTCTAATGCATGTCTTATTTCTACTATTCCTCTAAAAGTATTTGGTGGTTTTGTATTTGTTCATGTCCATTCACAATATTGAAACAAACTTGATTTTCATATCAATTAAATGTATTCTTTTAAGGTATTTCCTATATTAAAAATTGTTATAAATATTATTTTCTTTTTATCAAAGAATTCTATAATTTTATGAATATAACTTTTATTGAAAATCAACTTTATTATTCTAAGAATACTATTTAGAGAGAGAATGATATATAAGAATAACAACTTTAAGAATTAGATGAAAACTCTCTATGTCCAAGTTCAAGTCTTTCCAATCAAACCTAATTTCTCAATTCGTCAAATCCAATCAATTCTAGCAAAAGCCATAATCATCACAATTTGTTTATTTTAGCCAACAAATAGTCCAAATTCTATACAACTTATTAATATGGAATAGAGTTGATTGTTTACTCTAACAAAGAAGAAAAACAAACCAAGAGGAAGTTGAACCACGAACACAATTTGAGTTGGTCTAAGATGTTGAATCTAATCCATAATCTTCTTATACTTGACAATATTTAAGTAACACTAATCTTGAATCTCATGAGTCATTTATTAAAAACTCTTGTTGTTTTTATTTCCTTGAGGAAAATAATTAGAATATGCACAAATTGTCTTATTTATAATTTTTTTTTCATATAAAGGGCTCTCATTAAATTTTCTTGTTTTTATTATGATTCTCAATAATATCTAGATTTCTACCAACATTAAAAGGATTCAAAGTTTTGGAATGGGGAGTTGTTTGGGAAAAAATTTGTGCTTTGGAGAAAGATAAAACATGAGAAGTTGTAGAGTTATCAAAAAGGAAACGTGCAATTAGTTGCAATGGGTATTCACTTTGAAATATAAAGCATTTGAAAATGTGGAAAGATTCAAAGCTCAATTTTTGCAAAGGGTTTCACTCACTCTTATGGAAAGATCTTTGAATTATTCTGAATATAAATTCATTATCACTATACTTTTGCTTTAGCTGCCCAATTCAACATATTTAGAATTTTGTTAGAATCAGGAGCTATCTTGGTTTGGCATCTTCATCAACAGATAGGATGCTAGAAGTACATTTCTAAATAGGACTTTTAAAAGAAATCTATAAGGAGATCCCTTTAGGTTTGAACTCACAAACTTGTACTAAGAATGTTTGTAAACTTAAGAAATTCTTATATGACCTCCATTTATATCTTCAAGCATGGTTTGACAAATTTGTAAAAGTTTTTAAAAAGAAATGATATAGAGTTAAGCTGATTATATAATATTTTTTTAGATATTCTTCTAAAAGCAAGACAATTGTTATCTTAGTCTATGTTGTTGATATCATCTTAATAGAAGATTATACTAAAGATTTTCTTGTTTTTAAAAAATCTATCTAGAGATTTTGAAATTAATGATCTTAAAGACCTCATTTATTTTCTTTGGGATGAAAATTACACAGTTAAGTGATTATTATGTAGTCATGTATGAATTAGATTTTTTATGAGGAACAATGATTCTAAGATGTAAACTAATTGACACTCATTTGTATTGTACAAAAAGCTAAGAAAAGATGGTTTTGTGGACAAGAGAAAATATCAAAGGTTTGTTGGAAAACTCATTTATCTCTTGGATATTATGTTGGACATTTATTTTTTTGTTAGTTTGGGAGCTAATTTCTAAACAATCATACTGAGGAACATATGAATACAACATATCATATCCTTATACGTGTTAAAGTGATACTAGAAAAGGGACTTTTCTTCTAGCGATTAACTATTGAAATTTATATTGATGCTCATTGGGTTGGTTTAATAATTTATTGAATATCAATCTCATAATGTTTTTTGTATCTATAAGGTAATCTTGTTGCTTGGTATAATAAGAAGCAATCTGTTTTAACCCAAAAAATGCTTAAAGCTAAATTCAGGTTTATGACGGACAATTTGTGAAGGAATTTGGTTAAAACATGTGCTTGGTGAACTAAAAATCCTAGTTATAATTTTTATAATTTTATTTCTTAAGTTATAAACTTATTTATATGTCATACCAATCTAGGATAATATATTATTCATTTTTTAGCATATATAACAAAATTTCATTTTTAGTGCATGATTGCATTTATGCACATTGATTTCCATATAAATTGGATAATGAAAATGTTCTGATGACATATAAAATTGCATGCCAATGGAATACAAATGATTTTTAAGATAATCATAACATGTATTTGAGTAACGAAATACTAAATAATACATGAAATTATCTCAAGTGTGAGATATATCATAAATTAATTTAGTATTATATTTGTATCATAATTACTAGATTATTTGTTCGAATTTAAGATGAGAATGCCTATTTCAAAAATTTTTTTTGAATACCTATAAATGTAATTCATGGTTGTGAATAACTAAATGAATCTTTTTATTACATATATTACTTAAATCTTATAATTATTCAATTTAAGCTAACATTTTTGATTTTTCCTTTACCATTAATGTCAATGTACCATACTTTATCTGTAACATACTATACATGTTATACAAATTGTCAATAACATATCGTTTGTTTGGATGACCATATTGTATCCTTCAAATAAACCACTAGCAACCCTATACAAAGTAATTTATTTTGTTATTCATTAGTCACTCCTAGCTTATGGTATCGTATGTAGGTTTCGTTAGGCATTACGTTCTATATAGAACCTGATTGTGGTCATCCCAATTGTACTTCCCTTTTTTATTAACATTTATAACCTGTCGTACCATATGTTTGTTCCACTGTGTGGTACATTTAACTCCCTTTACTAAGTGCTCCCTCATTTGTCTTTAAGTAATACTCAACTTTACTCTTACTGCTTTGCAAGTAATGTATTGTATGTTAAGCTAATGTACGATATGTCTAGTTTGTGTTGTTGTACATTAATCTAACAGATCCTATGCTATCATTCTTGCTAAATTGACTCAAGTCTTAATGTATGGGATGTTTGGTCTAATATATGATACATTTTCTTTATAGGCTGAATGAAACTTGCTAAATTTGCTTGGTTTCATCCAAATTCCACCTAAAGTTGCTCCAAATAATAAAACATAATTCCTATCATATATAATAGTTATACTTCTCCTGAATTCTTATAGAAAATCATTTAACAACAAAAGAATTATAATTTATTTCTTATTTTCTCAAATTTGTTGATCTATCCTTTGTTTTTGTCCTATTGTTGCAGCTATTCACTCCTTTCCTTGATTCTAATAGCAACAATAAAATCTTGTCCTAATTCCTTTGCTATTATTGAGCTTCTCCTTGTGACAAGTAGCAATAATTCTCCATTCTCCTTCTCTCTTCCTTTGCTTTTTCTTGCTCTTAGTTTCTTCTCCTTCTCACTCTCTTTGGCTCCCTCACACAGCAAGTTAGTCGAATCTCTCCACCTTAGCCACAACCATTTATCAGTTATCCAAAGTTAAGGGTGTAAGATTATATCTTGCAAAATTGTTTGTTTGTCTTTAATAATTCACAAAATGACATTTGTGTGAATTTCTTTAGAAAATCATAACTAAATATTTAGAATTTCAAAAATTACAAACTATTTTTGAATTTCTCTCAATGAGTTCTTTATGGTCATATATGGTCCCAAGTGTTGAGTTGGTATTAGGCCTTTGAGTCTACCCAATAATCTAGACAAGTTGCCTTGCCCACCTAAATTAATGGCTTTTGCTTTGGATTTGAGTTCTACCTCCCTTAATAATGGCTTGTCATTGATAGAGGACATTTTTGGTAATGGACATGAGTGAGATCTTGTGTCAAATGTGGGAGACTAGGAGATTGAGTGATTGAATGGGGAAGCAAAAAGCGTCGAACTTGGCAAACTCGCTGTTGTTAAGTCCTAATGATGACATGGTAGCCTTGAGATATAATGGTGCAATGTGCATTTTGAGGAGGCATAAGCAATAATGGACTCGTAAATCTTTGATCCCTTTGTTGTTGGTTGCTTCACAATTTGCTTTAGATTCGGGGTAGTGAACTTGAACAGCTTTATGAATATGGTTTTCATCTCCTTGCAAGCTATTGCATTGCTCCCTCCTTCCTTCCTTGCCTGAGCTAGAATTTAAGGATCTCCTTGGTTTGATGCTAGGTTTTGCTTTTGATTAAACCATTTAATTCAGTCACCTTCAATCTTTGTGAAAAAATTTGTTGTTCATGCTCATTCACTCATTGCAAGCCTCTGTCTTGCCATCTTGCATGCTATAATTTTGTGTCTACATTCTTTTAATCTCAATGCTATTAAAAAGCCATGACCCAGAAGTAGAGTATTGTTTGCCTGAAATGGCTAGCTATCCCCAATTCCATTGTACAACCTCCAAACCATATCTAATTATACCCTTCAAGCAGGTCTAGTCCCAATGCAATATTGAGGCCCAAGTATGGCTCAAAACTTGAATGGGCTTTGGCTTGATTGTTCAATTTTTTTGTATGTTTTTTTTCTTTTATTTGGAGTTATACAAGATATTGATTGCAATCTCTTAAAAAACAATTAACATGTGAAGCATTAGGTGTTTTAAAGAAATGATTAAAATGCATTATTTTTGAAAGCCATTCAGCTGAACTTGTATGTCTAGGTGTTATTTATGTAGTCTTAATATAAAATTCATTATATTTCAAGTTTTGTTATACTATCTAAAAGTTGTTGCTAAAAACCTCCAAAATAAGGACAATCAGTTCATAAGTCATGTAGCTTGGCAGATAATTGCAAAAACAATAATTTTAATGCAAATGAATGTGTCAATTAAGAATGTTGGCGAACTTTTCTTTAAGAGAAATGTGACTATAGATGAATTCAATTGCTTAGAGCTTTTTTGATTTAATTTCATTTGGAAGCTAAGAAATTTAAGAGATTTGTGATTGGAGAAAAACAAATTCTTGATATAGAAGATAATGACTCCAATGAGAAAACCTTATTAAGTGTATAATGCTTCGTAAGGGATTGATTTAAGTTTTTATTAAAATATTCAATATTTTCTTTTTTTTAACTGATATCCTCATTTAATCTGACACCAAAAACATCATAAGCCACCTGAAACTAGTTTGTAAATTTGGTAACCTAGGAATTTATGCTTGTGTTATACTTTAAAATTTTCTGAAGGTCAAGTGTTTGCTTTTATCCATGCAAAAATTTCTTTCCTTGTATAATTCATTATTAGAGTTTTTATAGTACTAAAAACCTTAATAAAATGTAATATAAAGTAGCTGATTCATGAAAATTTCTCCTATTATGAATGAATTATGGTATTAGCTATTCTTCAATTGCTTTAGCTATTTTTGAATAAAAAAGCCCGTTATTCTGAAACTATGAATCTAAGAAATGTCGTTTGATCAATTGCAAAAGAATACTTGTCAAGAGTCATATATTTCCAAAATGTGCTTGATATGGCTAGTATGTCAATTAATTGTTTACTTAACATGAGAATGTCTTGAAATCCATGTGGCATGATTAATCATTCAAAGGGCATGTCCTTTGTCTTAAAGGCAGTTGTTTTTCTTCTCTAAGACATCCTTGCCTATTGGCATCCATTATTGTGATCAATTTTGGGGGATGTGGTAGCTGCTAACATCTTGTTTAACATATCTTCAAGGAATGGGGTGGGAAAAAAAATGTTTGGTTATGAATTGTTTATTGTAGGAAATTTCATGATACATTTGACTAGTTCAAACTTTCTTTGGAGTAAGGAATGTGAGGACAATTCAAAGATTAAAGCCTTCCTTAATAAATTCTTTGTTTGAGAATATTTAAAGTTGCCTTATTAATTCTTTATAATTTGCAATATTCATCTTGTTGCGAGAGTTTAGTGCAAGTCTTTCTGCTTCCTTTTGTGAGAATCAGGCTTGTGAAATTGTACTAGTTGTGTTTGCTTTCTAAGTGGGTATGGATAATAGGTAACCCTCTTATAAAAGTATTGTGGTGCAACCATACATGCATTATCGCTATGTTAATGAGGGTTTGAAAAATTGAGGTATGTCTTGAGTCTTCAATTTCACTTGGTTGTGTCAATGTTTACCTAAGGATAGCTATTGTGGATTTAGCATAGTTGGCATTACAAGTGTCAAATACTTCATAATACTCTTCATTTAGTTCTTGCCTTGACATGAGTGTTTCTTGCTCAATAGTGTAGTAGTGTCTCGGACAACATGTACATCCACCATGATATATGATAGTTTGGTGGGACAAATAGCCAAAATGTGACCTTTACTTGTGCACTTGCACCAATTAATTTGGGAACTCGCTTGGTAAGCTATTGTGCTTTCCTTGAGTTGGAAGTGTAGTTGGTGCAAGTGTTTGTGCTGTTTTAGGCACTTATAGTAGTTTTTCGTTAAAAATTCGGTGTGTGGAGTAGGTCTAGGACTAAGATATCCAACTAGTCATTGGAATATTTCAAAATCACTTGCCACATTATAGGCTTCTTCAAAGGCATCAACCATAATAATAGCTGAAATTGTGCATGGCCCAGCAATCTTGCTTGGAATTGTTAAAGCATTATTGAACTATCTTCAACTACAACTCAGTGTATTTAGGTGCTAGTAAAAATGAGAGATGTTATTGGTTTTGGTTTTACCTCCTTGAGTCTGTTTTTGCCATTACTCTTTGGCCTTTGTAGGAAATGGTTACATGTTTTCCATTATCGTCGTTATGAGCTTTTTCCTTTTCTTATTGGTCCCTTGACAAGGCTTTTCTTTTTGAATTTCAAATTGTGAATGAAAAAACGAGCTTGAATGTAAACTTCATTTTAGCAAACATTATCTTTTGTTCTTTGCTCATATCATAGAACTCTAAATAGTGGTTGATGCTTGCTTTCTTGTCAAGGTAAATTTGAGGGTGTAAGTTGTCAATAAAAGTTTGGGCTTTAAGTCTCACAATGCACAGGATTTTCTTATCAGCGTCAAGATTCTTTCATGCTCGAATGGGTAGTCATGTTTGTGTCCTCACTCGGAGAAAATTCTGGCTCAGAGCCACAAGAGTGCTCTTGCTCTTTGCCCCTGTACAACAATAATAATTAAATGCTTGTCAAGAGCTTATAGACAAGTCTGAATCAATTCAAATTTTTATGAGTTTGTTCCTTATTTGGGAGTAGAAGAGAAGGATGAAATCAAGATAACATTACTATTTTTTTAAAAAGGTATTAATGAAAAATATTTGTTAGAAGTCTTACTTCTAGTTGTTGAAGAATGATAGTGATGGGAAGGTAGAAAAAAGATCAATATTTTTTCAAAAAAAGAAAAACAGGTGGGAAGAACTTTTTTAAACTCTTTGTTCCTATAGTAGAAGAAAGTGGAGAAGTATGAAGTATCTTTAATATGCCGAAACTTTCATTTCTTGTGATTAAAGAAGGATGATGACATGGAGGAGATGACATGATTATTTTTCTTAGTGGAAGAAGTGGCTTCTCCCCATCTTTGTGATTGAGAGCATTTCACTGGGCTGCACCTCTCTTACTCTTCCTTTATCGTAGGCTTGATTGAACTAAACTACTCGGTAACAGCTTTGACGAATCTATATTCAAGTCAATAGTTGTCTTGTCCTCTTACAAAGTTCACTAGTGGAACTTACCTGGCCCTGGATGACTAAGCTGTGAGTGCTAGCTAGTTAGTTGCCAATGGAAAGCTGGGGCTTCTTCTGGTTGAATGATAATCTCTACCTGATTGAATGGGCATAAAATTAGTGCTTAGTAATGTTATGATGGAGTAAGACGGGCTGCTATGCAACGTAAAATTCGTAATAATTTGAATAGTGGAGTTTCAGTTGTTAAGGAGGTTGTCATTCACTGTCACATTCCAAGTAATTTGATGAATTGAAAAATACAACAAAATATAAATGGGAGCAACAATCTTCTAGCTAAATTGTGCTGATTTACTTTGTTCAGCATGTGTTACAAACACCACTTTTTTGTGAGAAACGTAGCCATTGCTTTATGTTATAGCTTTGTTTTTTCTTTGAGTTTGAAAGCAAACAAATAAAATTCGAAATTGTTGATTCTAAAAGGTGGTGAGGTTAGTTTTACAGAATGTAAAATGTGGAATTCAAATGATGACATTGTTAGCTTGTTGGAAAATTAAATTGCTGAATTTGAAGGTGTTTAATTCAACTGGAATCAACATAAAGCTTTATGCTAAGTCACAATTCCAAGATAGTTTGTGTATTGATGGACTTTTTTTAATTGACCCAAAGTTATAAGCTTAGTTGCGAAATTTATAGCCAAATTATTGGAATATTTAAGGTTCTCATTCATTGAAGCCTCTTGTAGAGTGGGACTTCTACGATTACTGGTGTCAACCAATTTCCATTTGAAATATTCAAGTTGGAGTTGAGACAATCATGAAAATGGTACAAATTCCTCAATCTTCAATTGATAGATTTTTATTATAAGTGTCGGAAATGGGTGGCTTGAGTTCGTTGTGTGTTGCATGCATGCACTTAACATGTGCCAGGCTTGAGCTTCACACAATGTGGGAGCAGGATTACAACTTATTTCCCTTGTCTACTACAGTTGTGTTGGGGACCCATGTGTTGGTATAGTTTGGCATATTGTGGCTTTCGTTTGGCACTCTGTGAGTATGTTGAAACTGCACGTGGAACTTAGTCTAACAATGCTATAATACCACATGAAGGAGAACAACTTACTTGAAACCCTTATGGACAATATAAGTAAAGACACTTGGTTTGTTTAAAGATTTAAGCAAATGAGGCAATCTATTTTACTAATGCCTTTCCCCAAGAATTACAATCGATTACTTTCATCCAAGAGTTACAATGCTTTTGTACAAAAGCATACTAGGGAATGCCAAAATGTTTAAAACCTCAACAAATCTAGAATCATTGACAATTGAGAAACTGCAAGAATCGATTGGGAATTCTTAAATGGTTAACGTCAAAAAGTATTTGCAATGCAAAATAACAGTTCTAGTTTTAATCTGCGACAATAATAAGTGATGGTTCTAGTAGATCGAAAGTAAACCATAGTTATCACAACTAAATTAGGAATCTAGCTTAATAGTGATTTATCCCTAAATTTAGCTCAAACTACTTGAAAAACTCTTTTTATCTCAAACTGTCTCTTGATTATTTGGTTCATTCCTCTATAAATAACATCTTAAATTGAAGACTTTGCTGCTGTGTTTTCTGGCTGTTAATTTGAGGTTTTTTATTTTTTGACAATTGTGTCTAATAAAGGCACATGAAATCGATTGGACATAACATATCTCTAAACATAATGTGATACACTTGTTAAAGGAGGTTTTTGTAGTGCTCACAAGACTACTCCAACAACTTTCTATGAATGTCAACCAAAGGATCCATAGAAGAAATAACAATAAAAAACAGAAAATCCTAGATAGTTTCTGTAACCTGGCCATCCCTAGGTGACAGTTAGATAATCATCCTAGGCGGTCAAGAAGGACTGCCCAGTCAGAGCATCATTTGTGGCAGGTAGGAGAAGCTGCACAGAACTATTGCTACACCTTTTGGGACAAGTTACACTGACACCTTATCACTGACAAGGTTTTAGAAGGTTATGCATTTACTAAGTAAAGTGGTAACAAACATGTGGTAAGTGCGCTCAATGATGAGTGCCAAAAGATATCTGCCACTCTGTTGAAGATATTAATAATGCTGAAGAAAAGAAATCATATGAGGATAAATGCTTGCTCTAGTCTGAATCCGGCTTAGTTGTGATCGTCTTTGGAACATTTTTTGGTGTCTTTAGCACTTTATAATGAATTTTCTTATAGTATTTAAATTATTGTTTTGGATATTGTAGTCTCATGTTGTTATCTATGCTTAATAACTCGGAAAATTTTAGGGCACTGCACATTAACCTAATTCTCCTATAATTTGCACAATTTTGTTTTTCTTTTTTTTTCTTTTTAATATATTTCAAAGCACTTCTCTTTTATCTAACAAGCATCTTTTTCCTTTTCAAAATGATATTGACTTATGTAGCAACCAACTTACACTTTTCTCATATGCTTTTTTGCACTTTTAGAAGAATGTCCTTTTGTGTTATGGCTTCTCCACAGTTTTTTTTCCAAAGCTTCCCAGTCTCGTTTTTGTGAATTCTCAGTTAAAATTTATGATATTTACAAAATAAATGATTAAAATAGAACCTAAATCACTGCCAACTCACCTTGACTTTTACTGATTTAGCTTGAGATTTATCAAACTTTTAAGTAGTATATTTAAGTGTAGTCAACAATTTGTGCAGAACTGTCTTTTTCTGTCATGTTCACATAATCTATGTGAGTCTGTTTGACATGGATTCTCCATCTGCCTGTTAATTGTTTATTTTTTTTTTCTTAACATCATGTGCAAATTGCTTTTACATCCTTGTTTGATTTGTTTGACCTTTTGCTAACCTACTTATGTTCCTTTTCGTTGTCTGCCTTACTATTTAATAAATTATGTACATTTTTCAGTTGATTGAAATTACTAGAGATTTTGTTTAGATGTAAGATTTTTCACCTAGCTTACAATCTCAGTAAAATAAGTCTCACCGTGTTTTCCAATTTACCATCAATAATTTTTCTTTCTGGTAAATAATTTTTATTCAGCTTGGGTGATTACTTTCCCTAGTTGTTTTGTAGACAGAAAAACTAGAGCTGGAAACTACTGTAGTAGATGAGACAAAAGGGCGGGAGGCAAATCTTGGTGCGAATGGAAGATTTAGTGGTAAATGTGTATTGTTATATTATCTAATGTGCAGATTATTTCATCCTGCGGTTTGAATATTTGGTGAATCTTGCTCCACTGAACTTCAAATTTAAAAGGCGTTATTGATTTAAGGCCTGGTGTCAGTTCTGAATCTGATGGTCTGTAGTATTTTATTTTATTTGCAAACTTTGATCAACTGATTAGCATAAAGGTTATCCTAGAATAGCCTCTTGTTCACCAAAAAATGAAATTTATACATTTTTTTATGTCGTGAACTAGGTGGATATATTGAGAAAAAGCTAGAAAATGTGCTTGTTTTGTCTTGTGACCTGCTGGAGGGATTTCTGACTTATAACTTTTCTTGCTATTCTTGGATTTGGAAAGATGCGTGCAAGAAATTATGTGTTATTATTGCGGTTGTCATATTTGTAAAAGTTAATTAGGTGATTTTAGAATTTTTTTATAAATAAATTTTGAATTTTTTGTCAGATTTATTTTATCATTATATTATTGATTGATTAGTAATTGTTATTTGTGTAGATATTTTCTTATTTATTTTTATACTCAATATTTTATGATTGAAGGAGAATTTATTGTTTCTCTTTGTTCTCAAAACTTTCATAATATATGAGCTACAAAAGATATGAAATTATAATAGCCACAAAAGTTATAGAAAAAATCTTGCTGCCATTGCTTTAATTCTTCGACCTTGTCTTGCTAGTTGATCTCCTTCCTCTATGTTAACATCGTCATCCTCCCCAACATCTGTGGAACATACCAAGGGGTTGCCCATCTTGTGGTTAACCTTATCCTTAAAGTTGCTAGGCTGTGTCAATGTCGATTCTTCCCCTACATTGTGGTTCTTCTCTTTGGAGCCATTAGGCTTTGTAGTTAAGTAGATGCAACTGCACCATTGAAAATTTGAGCAAAAGAAAGGTGACAGAAATTGAAAAAGTTAGGTTGCACTTTTACATAAATTTGAAAGACAATTTTGAAGTGAAGAATTTTTTTAAAAATGTTTACATTATGGTACAAACATAATTTCAAAAACCATAGTCATGCATATTTCAAGAAAATTTTGTGTAATTGTTTTCCTTAGAAAAGGTACAATTCAGTTACATTTCATAACAAAATGATTTGGTTGTAAGAAAAAAGTCCTCATAGATATTTTTGTAGATAAAAAAACTAAAGTTGGAAACTATTGGGGTTTCCTTCTTATCAATAAGGGACAAAAATATCTTTAGAGAGAAATAGTTCTTATTGCTACATATTTTATAAATATGACATATGATAGAAAGTTGAACTTCGACACACCTTGTGATGTGTTTTATAAGTTTGATCTAACAAATATTTGGTTGCATGGTCTTTGTTTACATTCATAATCATATTTGGAAAAACTAGAACATCAAGCTATAAAATGTGTTTTTTTTTGTTATGCTTTTAATGAAAAGGATATAAATGTTTTGATTCCATTTTAAAAATAATATTTGTTAGCATGGATATTACTTTTTTTTTGAATTATACTCGTATTTCACTCCTCATCTTCATTGGAGAACAGATTGAAGAATTGATATCTCAATGACATTTCAAATTGAAAAAAACTCTACAAAAACTTTCTTTCAGCATTCTATCGAAAAATGTAGAATTTTTTTATACTATAAGTGCATGGATTGGGTGTTTTAAATACTAAAAATGATATTTTTTCTATGTTATGTCATGATTATTATGTCATACCCCACTCAACCATCCAATAAATAAGCATGACAATACAACTTGAAATTACTGAAATGTCGGGTTATAGTAGAGTATGTAGTAAAATCTCGAGAACACAATAGAAAAACGAACAAGGGTGACAAAAAAACAAATAAATCTACAATTCATAGATAATGAACAATTGAATAAATACCCATGTATTATACTTTATGTTGTCAAAGTTTTAATAAAATTTACAATAGAATTCTTATACAATATCCAATCACAGAGATATAGATACAAATGCAAAAGTCCTCATAGAGTATTTAAAATGAAATACTCTCTTTCTTAGGGTTCTATGTCACAAGCCATCAAATACATCTGTAGTTCTATGTATTTTAATTTGTAATATAGGTAGATAATGAGGATAACTTGTTTAGTAGACAAACAAATAACTACATATAGATAAATAATATAAAATATAACAACTTGTGATTAATAATAAGAGTAGTATCAAGAATATATGAAATATAATGAGTAATATATAATGTGTTATAATTATCACATATATATGTTTTTGTATATCATGTTAATATAAATATACACATCATGCAATACTCATATCATTTAGTAAAAATATCATAGTCATTCTTTTCGTATCATATCTTACTCTTTCTCATTTCTCATAATTTTTATAGCTTTTTACATTTTTTCATCTTTTCTTTATTTTTGGATCCTACTTTCTTTTGTTGACTATTTCTTTATGCTTATGTAAACATATTTATCATGTAATAGTTTTATCATATAATACAAATATCATAATATTTTTTTATATCATATATTCTTCTTTCTTGTTTCTCATAATTTTTATAGTTTTTTTAATTCTTTTATCTTTTGTTTATTCTTAGGTCTGATTTTTTTTATGACTATTATCTTTACCTCACAGGATCTAATATCCTATCATATTATATCTGTGACATTAATCATACCATTAGATTCCCATCTGCAATTCACTCAGCCATCGAAACACATCTTTTCCGTCTATCATCACTTTGTATCGAAATATTAATGATAACAAGTTTCTACCTATCGTTATCTTATATCATAGTATTAACAATAATAGGAATGAGGTTTGATGCCATCTTAACAGAAAACCATTGTCTAAAAGTGTATTGTACATAATAATAACAATTGTTTTTTTTTTTGTATATCATTTTTATGCATCTAAGTACTAACGATAATAGAGGTAATCTCATCAAATTGAGCAACCGTAGGATAAGGTCATAGAAAAAAATATCAACATTTTATTATTTTTGCATCTTTCTTGTGATTGTATCGATCACCAAGTGCATACAATCAAATTTTTTTCTTTTCTTTTTGTTAAAATTTTATGTTTCATTTCATTATTTTTATTTTATGTTTTGATACTCATAAATATATATATATATATATATATATATATATATATATATATATATACACACACATATATATACACACACATATATGCAACTTATTCTAGTATGATATCTTATCAATTAGAACATATACACCATCAGATAATGCCATGCAATATATTCTCAGGAAAACTTAATTTCATATTATTATGTGATTCATTTAGTTGTAAACCTTTTTCATATATTATATCATGAAACTAAGTTTCAAATTCTTTTCAAATATATTAACAAATTTATTATTATATGTATGATCACATGTAGGTGTATTAATCATCATATAAGTTATGTAAATAAAAAAATACCACTTAATTCTCAAGTAACATATTAATAAAATATCATGCAAATTTCATGACATGCTCAATATCAGAGTAAAACAAATAATAAATGACATATAAAAATATCTCAATTATAACATATGTTATGAAATAATTCAGTATTATATTCACATCATAATTATTAGATTTACTAATCTAAATTTGATGTCAAAATGTTTTTTTTAAGTTTTTTTTTTTATTCTCTAAAAATACTATTAACTAAATTATCTATGTTAATATATTCTGTATATTCTTTTTTGATTATTGATTCAAAGCATCATCTCTAAATTTCTTTGTCACCATAATACTAAATATAACATGTGCTATATCTCATGTACTATATGTTCGCCTATTTTTTTAATAACGTATCCTACTTTATAACCCACGTGTGGTATGTCTAATTTTAATGCATCTTATGACCATCCAGCAGTACTTTACTCTTTTTTACTCTTTACTACTACTCAACCTAACTTATTGTACGTTTAGTCTAACGTATAGTCTTAAGATATAGTTAGGTTGTCTCTAATGATGTTTATTTTTAATTTAGAATTTGGTAACAGGTAATATCTCAAACTAAAATGTTTTACTATCTATGGAGAACTGATGCATCTTTTGGGCATTGTAAGCAATTTTTTATGTGAGTCCTCCTCAATCAATACCTATGTTACATGCATATCCTCCCACTTTGTGTCATATGCAGCATTCCATCTTGTATTTAACATTTGAAGTTTGGGTCAATAAACCCATAAATGATCATAAAAATTTATTCTTTTGATATTGATTTTTTTTAATACTTAATTCCACCTTTTTAGAATTAGTTCATTTAAGGTGATGCTTATATTCATCACAATAAAGAATATTCAATTCTTTTTTTTTATGTTGGAATGAATGTCTTTACTAGGCAAATCCAAGATGAAGTGAATAGCATACATTTTTTTTTATTCTATTATACTTGTTTGCAAAATTGGGAAAGTGGATAAAGATAATCTTAACTTATAAGGAATAATTTTGAGGGTCAAGAGATTTCATCGTAGTGGACTTAAAATCAATTATATGAAAACAAATTTAATTAAAATAGGAGTGCAATTACATAGTGATTATAATCGATATCATAAGATACCAAAGCGAGGGGTTTTATTATCATTTGTCAACTCCAATTAAAATTGAAGAAAATATTAATAATTAGATTCAAATAGATTTGATGTGATGGAGGATTACATGTGATAGAAATAGCACTAATGCTTGAACATCAATATGCCACATTTTAGTCTACTCCAACGAGCTAAGCAATTTGTGCAAAACATCCCAAACAAACAAAAAAGCTGTCCTGAATTAACTTCACAAAACATTGGAGGACAAGCTCAAATAGATACAACTGATCTTGAAACCAGGGCAACCTCTCCAACGGTCTATTTAAACTATCTAGAGTGTTTAGCGAAATTCCTAGGCAAAGTAGCCTGATTTTCCAAATTTCTTCAATTTCAATTTTTGATCTTCTTGTTTTAGATTGATTTGTTTCCAAATTTGATTTGATGTAGTTTGTTGATATTTGTAGCTATTTAAAGGAGACCTTGGATTGCAAGAGAACACTATTTAAGGGTTTTTTATGATCTTCTTGAAAACATTGTTGCATTGATAACTACATTCTAGGTTTGTCTCTCCCAGGTGCTAGCTTCCATAGATGGGATTTGTTTGTGATCATTTGGAGCATGTAATTGCAAAGAAAAAAAAGGTTTGTGTGGAATCCTCGCAAGAACCAGATCTTGGAATAGGTTTGGGATACCTTGATGTATCTTTTCTTCTATTATCTTTCTTGTGAGCCCTTGATTTTCTTTAGCAACTTCTCGGTTTCCTGTGCAGTTTTAATTCTTGTTTTGTCTTCTTGCATTTGTATTTGATCTTCCATAATCTTCTTGTTTCATTGCTAATTTCTGCATTTTTCTCATCAATTTATTCTCAAATCACTGCCTAATCGGTGTTTTCCAATGTAAGTTGCTATCATTAATTTTTCCTCCACCGTTTTCTTTTGCAATCATGAGCTTAAACTTTCATTTAAACAGTCTTGGTTAATTGCAGGTTTAATGAGCTTTTGTTTGTACAATGAGACTCAAAATGTTTTATAATATTGAATGTTTGTGTATAAAATTAAAACAGACAAATCCGTGACTGCTATGAAATTGAGTATGCTGAGGTGGTTGAGTTGACTAGAAAGAATATAATTAAAGATAATTGTATTTTAGAGAAAGTTTATGTAGCATTGAGTAAGGATAAGTCTAGGGAGAGCTAGCTTAGAATGGTTTGGCCATGTTGAGAAGTGGCTAGTTGGGCTCTTATTAAGAGATGTGAGTTATTCGATTTCTCTTGTATGAGTATTGAAGTGATAAATCTAAAAGATCATGGTAGAGACTATTATAAAGGATTTAGATATTGAAGGACAATTGTTAATGCATATAGTAATGTCCAGGTTTCATGTAGCATTTAAAAGTTTATGATGATAAATAATTTGTTATGTGTCATGTTTACTGGATACTATGGTTTTTATTTTGTGTAACAGCTAGGATAAAGGAGAATCTATTATGTTGGTTAGGTTATTCAAAGAATGTTACTCTAGCTTATAAACTACTAAAGAACTTTCCCAAAGGTAATATAAACATTTTTTTTTCAAGCCTGTTTGATTGTGGTATCATATGTTGGCAAGTATAAGTTGAATGATTTTATATCCGTTTCATTCATGTATTTGTCTCATTTGTTCTGCATTTTCAATACCTAGTTATGCATTTCATCATATTGGATCTATTTTATCCTTTTGTCATAGGGTATGGGAAACCCTTCTGAGGGAAGGGGGAGGTGGGGATTAGCTTCTTGGTTTAGAAATTCTGCATTGCAGACTTACTTTGCAGCAGCTTTTTTAGAAAATTCTTTAATATATTTTTTCTCAGAAGTAACTATATTCAAACAGTAATATTCAGTATCAAAGCTGGGTTGAATTAGCTATAACAGGACCAAATTACTTACAATGATTTTTTTTTTTTTTACTGAGGATGGTGTGCTCTCCCGTCCAGATAAGACATTTCCAGAAAACTCAGGACGAAAAATAACAGTACAAAGCTTACATGTTAAAAATTTTGTTAATGAATTTAATAAATAAGATGTAACGCCAAGTGCAGTGGATAGCTTGAGAAGGTTTAGAAGTTTTTGTAGAGCTGACGTGAAATATTTAATGGTGACATTGGTTGCGGATGTTACTGCTGCTATGCTATTGAACTCTTTCAATGAATTCTGTTTTGCATGCACTGTTCGTTTGTGTTGTGACCTTTCTGTAAATATTTATCATATTAGACGTTTTAAAGTATCAGATGTGAACACATCTTATTTGATTGCACTATGCTATATATATATATATATATTTATATAGCATACTTACAGTGATTTGTCATGTGAATGGTAAATATTCATAAAATTGTAATTCACCTTTTTTTTTTGGTATCAGATTTTTATTCAGTTATGTCGGATGGTAGTGCAACTGATTCTGATGTAGATATTGAAAGTCAAGGAGCAGATGGAGAAACAGATGATGATGATGGAGCTTATTTTGATACAAGGGATTTCTTGTCTTCAGAATTTCTTAGAAGTGGTTCTTATCGTAGTCGTGGAGCCATAAATGATGGAGGCATAGATGTAAATGGAAAAACCACTTCTTTTCCTGATATAATGTACACAGATGGTAAAGGAATTAAAACCATTGAATATCCCTTTGTTAAAAGGAGGGACAAGTTGCCAGAGCCAAAAGAGAAAGAGAAGCCTACTGGTCTATGGTCAATAATTAAAGAAAACATTGGTAAAGATCTTTCTGGTGTTTGCCTTCCTGTTTACTTCAATGAGCCTCTTTCTTCTTTGCAAAAATGTTTCGAAGATTTGGAGTATTCATACTTGGTTGATCGAGCACAGGAGTGGGGAAAGCAGGTTTTGTTTCTTTGCCACACATTTCATATGATAGAAATAGTTTATATAGATCTTTTAGCTTGGCCAGATTGGTTAGTATCACTATCTTTCCTTTTTGGTTGGGTTTTTGGTCATAGTTCTTGCCTTGACTTGTTTTTCTTACTAATAGTTTGTTGAATCTACTGGTGTTTATGTGGTGGTCTTCAAAAAATGATTTTAAGGCCTATATTGGCAGAAGAATATTTTTAGCATTGTTTCATGAAAATCTGGTTTTATTTTCTAGTCTCCCTTGATTCACATGCTATGAGTATAAAAGTACAAAATTGCACATTCACCTCCTTTTTATGGCTTCCAAAAGTCCTTGTTAACACATTTGTTTATGTTTTTTTGTTTTTCTAATTTCAATTATAAATTTTTTCAATTTACTCAACATGGTTGGCTTGTTTGTTCAGTTAGCATATCATCATTCATAAGTAGGGTCTGAGAAGAGCATGAAAATGGAAATTTATCTAAAGTTCAAGATCTGGAACTCAGTTAAGCGTTTAAATAACAATTGTATTGATTAGAACTTGATAAAAGTGGTTTTGGTTGTTGATGAATATCGATATTACTGTGGACCTATGGTAAAAACATATTGTTTTTATTGGGAATTTTTTACTATTACTATTATTTGGAGCGCATAAAGTGATGCTTATAGGCTCTTGATTTGGAACTATTTTAAACATATTGTTTCTAGTATTGTTGTGCTGGTTTCGGATTCAGTTCTTGGACCAGTGGAAAAATGGCAACTCAAGTCACATTATGAATGTATGATATTGGGATAGAATCAACTAACTCTATATGTTTTTCTAAGCCATGATCTTCATTGCTGATATAAATATTTGCTAAATTGCTAAGTGACTTAGCGTGTCTTTCTATAAGATGCTCTCTGTTACAATTCAGTAGTTTGAAATAGATAGTTCATTTGCAGGGAAACCACCTGATGAGGATTCTTAACATTGCAGCCTTTGCAGTGTCAGGATATGCTTCGACAGAAGGTCGGCAGTGCAAACCATTTAATCCTCTTCTTGGGGAAACTTACGAGGCCGACTATCCAGATAAAGGTCTTCGCTTCTTTTCTGAGAAGGTTGCCATTCTTTTCCCTTCTAAGAAACATTTTGGTATTGTATTGGATCATATTGTGCTGCAAAATTCACAGACCAGCATAACATGCTGACTTATATTTGTTAGTCATAAGAACATACCAATATATCATCTATCCTTATTTTCTCTTCATAATCTTCAAATCATTGCAAACGGCTTTTTCATTTACAATTTAAATGCTCTTCAGGTTAGTCACCATCCAATGGTTGTGGCCTGTCATTGTGAAGGTAGAGGATGGAAATTCTGGGGTGAATCAAATCTGAAAGGGAAGTTCTGGGGTAGATCTATTCAACTTGATCCTATCGGAATACTAACGCTGCAGCTTGAAGATGGGGAGACTTTCCAGTGGAGTAAAGTCACTACATCTATATATAACATCATACTTGGGAAAATATATTGCGATCATTATGGCACTATGCGCATAAAAGGAAGTGGACAATATTCCTGTAAACTCAAATTTAAGGAACAGTCTATCATTGATCGCAATCCCCATCAGGTATGTGCGAAATCACAGATAAGTATCTTTATCTAAATAAAATTTCTTGTGTAATTTTCTTTCTTCCTCATCACCATATTTTTGTTTCATTTACTATTTCAGTTTCAAATATTTTTTGTCATTTGTCCTATTGATGCCATTACTGATTTTACTACTACCAGTACTGTTAATCTCTGATTTTCTAGTAATTGGGACACATAAACGTGTACTAGTATCCAAATCCATGGATGCTTGACAGAGGGTTTGAGGATAGATTTCCATTTTGTCATTAAGGTGCAATCTGTATTTCTGATTTGGGACTAGGCTTTGTATTTTTTGACATTCTTCCCTAGAACTGCAATTGTTTGCTAGATATTTGAACATCTGTGACCTTGCCCTTTTTTCTTCTCACCTTTGCACTTAAATACTATAAAGTTTCTTTCACGAGTCCTTTTCTGCAATTGCATTATTTCTTTTATCATATGATAATAATGATGATATAATGAAAGCTTTTATTTTTTGCTTTCTTATCCATTATTGAAATGGGTATGTTTTATTATGCAGGTGCATGGATTCGTGCAAGACAACAAAACAGGAGACAAGGTAGCAATGCTTTTGGGAAAGTGGGATGAAGCCATTTACTACGTACTTGGTGATCCTAGCACTAAACCAAAGGGTTATGATCCAATGTCAGAGGCTGTTCTTCTATGGGAGCATGACAAATCTATTTCTCAGACACGATACAATCTTAGAAGTTTTGCCATATCATTGAATGAATTGACACCTGGTTTGCTGGAAAAACTACCCCCTACTGATTCTCGACTTAGGCCTGATCAAAGGCACCTAGAAAATGGTGAATATGAGCTGGCAAATATTGAAAAACTTAGACTTGAACAATTACAAAGACAGGTAAAAATGCTATGTTTTGTTCTAGCACAAATATATTTTTAGCTTTATGTTTTAGTCCCATGATTTTTAACTAACCATTAATTCGAGATTAAGCGATACTTTGATATCAACAACAAACCGTAGTTTCACTTGCTGCAGTCAACCACTTGGAACCTGTGATATCATTACATTAACTTTCGATTAGGCCACACTTTAATTAATTGGCTAAATTTACTTTCAATGAAATTCCTAGTAGAAATAGTTTTATTTGCTTACATGTCATTTAATTCTTGTGAAAGTTGGGCTTGATTTACCTCCTTTATTTAGGCTATCGATTACAGTACTATCCGTTTTGAATTTTTTAACCTTTTGGTCATCAACATGTGCCTTGCATGACAAGGGTTTTGTTTAATCTTTTGATCATTGTCATTTTGTTGGAAACATGATTTGTGGGGAAGTATTGCTTCTTTAATTTTTACTTTATTGTTTATTCAATCTTGCCAACTCATGCTCCCATCCATCCATAAATAAACAAATAAATGCTAATAACATATGTTGAAGGCCCTTAACCATCCCAATCTTCTTTGTATCCTTAATCTGCATCTTTGCTACTCTCATAATTGGCTGTCTAGAACACTATAGAAAGAAAAGCAATCTAAATTATTGAGTATGGGTGAAAGAAAAGGCCCTTTGCAAGTTGAGCATAATATGGCCTTTTTTGTTTTAGCCACTCCCATCTCAGCCAATATCTTGTGCATGGTTATGACCTAATTTTCATAGCGCTTAGCATTCATAGTTAAATTTTTTGAATGTTTCACTTTAGCTTCTAATATTACCAGTACATTAACAAAAGAGCAATGCCTATCGAACTAATTCAACCCAAATAAAAAATTCGTTTGTTTTTGATATCCAACATTATCTTAAGTACAATGAAATTTGAAAGATTGAATGAGCTTACGTAAGAAGGAACCATAGAGAAATGGTAAGAGTTGTTTCCATGCATTTTGGAAAATCATTTATTGGAAACAACCCTCTTAAAAAATGAAAAGTGACAGAGCTCAAAAGATCTTGTTGGACCATATGTAAACAGCTACTATATAACATCACTGTCATGCAATGGTATGCCTTCGATAGAGTATTGCGTCTTTATTTTATTGCTTCTTTTTTGCAGTACTTTGATTGTGCATTCATGTATTTTATATGTGTTCCTTTAAGTTTGTGTACCCACATGGTACTCTTATATTGCACTGTATTAAGTAATAGGATCAATTTGCATTAGCAACCTTTTCAGAAACTTTTTTTTAAAAGCAACTTTTTTCATTATCAGCCTTTATTATGCTTATATTGTGTTATATAACACTTAAGACAGCCAAGATAAGTGCAGCTACATCATGTATGGATTCATTTTAGAACTTTAGGTATAATATGGAGCATATTATGGGGGGATTGGTATCACATATACTCATGTGAGCAATTAACAATACCTCCCTTGCTTAGAGTACAAGATCAAATTGATTGGAATTCCTACAATCATCACCACATTATAGAAATCTTTGTGTGTGTTTTTTTTTAAAACTAAGAAGGTTATGAGGTTGGAATTAGTTCAAGTTAATGTCCTATCTCACAATTGCCCTTTGATTCATTGAATATACAAAGGGTTCAGAGAAATCAATTATGACATTGATGCTCTTATAGAAGATGTGTTACCCATGGATTAAGAATTGAATAAAACTATGGATAGGATTTATGATTTTAAAGTTGGGTCTAATAAAAATATTACAAAACATTCACAAAAATCTTTCTTATTTTACTCAATGTTGCCTAAGTCAAGATGAAGTTAACAATAGCTCCCTTGCTTAGAGTACAAGATCAAATTGATGGGAATGCCTACAATCATCACCAAATTATAGAAGTCTTTGTGTGTTTTTTCTTTTTTAAAACTAAGAAGGTTATGAGCTTGCAATTAGTTCAAGTTAGTAATGTCTTGTCTCACAATTGCCCTTTGATTCATTGAATATACAAAGAGTCTAGAGAAATCAATTATGTCACTGATGCTCTTATAGAAGATGCGTTACCCATGGATTAAGACTTGAATAAAGCTGTGGATGGGATTTGTAATTTTAAAGTTGGGTCTAATAAAAATATTACCAAACGCTCACAAAATTTTTTCTTATTTTACTCAGTGTTGCCTAAGTCAAGATGAAGTTAAAAAAACAATGTAAAAGTTTTTTTAATTCCATTATATATGAGTATTTATACTAGGCTTACAAGTGCTTCAAGAAGCTTCAAAATAAGAAGAAAAATGCTGAAATTAAATTCTCTCAATTTCATTTCTCATGACAAGCCCAAGGTTAGTCCAAAATTAGCCAATTAGGCCATGGATGCTTTCTTTGACATGATCGAGTGATGGGCCTGTGGTAAAGCCCTTAGTTTTGCACTTGTAATCCAAATCTCATTAACTTTTCATGCTTTTCTTATTCAAAATCAACTATCTTTTTTTTATCCTGCATCATTTAGCATTGATAGCATCTAAACCATATCACATTTCTATCTCAACTCTCCATCTCAAATGGTTGTTTGCTAAAAACATGTAAAGACTTAGTTCTCTTTGTAGGATTTGAAGAAAACTTCTTTCCCATTAAGGTATTTAGTTTTTGCATGCACAGACAATTTTCTAATCTACATGATTGAATTTCTAGTGTTTGATGTTTTATAAATGGTGACAATTATATCACATATCTATGGTCACATTATTTATATCAATATAGAATGCAAATTGAACACCGATACCTCTAAATAACATTCATAATTGTGTTGCTATCCTAGGGGATTCTGCAAGGTATAGAATTGCTACTTTGCTTTTAATTTCATTCACTCAATGGTAGCTTGCAAGATTTTATTCATTTAGTTGCTAGTATCTATGATCAATATGTATGATTGATCTCTACCTTTAAAATATGTTCATAAAGTTGTAATTATGTTCCATACAAATTCTTATCAACAAGAATATAGAATCTATCTCACAACATTTAAGGATGAACCTTCGATAGTTTATTCTACTTGACCAATCATGGGGTTGTATGATAAGTACCCCCTTGAGTTCTATATATTTCTCTTAACCTATGTCATTCTACTTAACTTTCCTCTATTATTAACCTTCCTTTTAAATTTCTCATATTTCTACTTAACCTACCTTTACTATTTTTTCATGGATGTTTACATGAAGCAACTTTGTTGGGACAAAGCATTTCGCCTTAAAGATAATTCCTTTAAGAGTTTTCCTTTAAAAATTGTTTAATAACTTTCTAACTCTTAGGTGGTCCTTATCCAAATTTGTAGAGTTGTCATTCAATATTCAACCAATACATTATAACTTGACTAGATAAAGCCAAACTTGATGCACTTACAACTACCATGTGAAGTAATTGTCTATATATTAGGGCCAATTAGTTTGCTTTCTCATATCATTGATCATCAAAAGATGGAAAATCTATTTTTTTTTGCTCTCTAGATATCCTCATCGTCATTCCATTCACGAGGTCTTCTATGACACTCAAATGCCATGAAAGGATCCATAAGAGGTTGCCTTTGAGCTACAACACAATAATGACAACCTTCATTAAAGTTATTACCATGTAATAGTTATAGATGAACTTATAGTAGAGCAAAACGGCCTTGTTCAACGGAAAAATCCATAACTTGACATAGAGTATTTGGCTTTAGATGTCTGTTATAGGTTTTAAGTCCATGGGACTTACAATTTTATATAACATTCTAAAATTTCAAATAGTCCTTAAGTGAATCATTGAGGAGGTTGGCACAAATACTTATCCTATCCATTTATATATCCTTTACACCCTATGGATAAGTTCAACATCAGTTTCAAGGAATTAATTATGCAAATTAGAAAAATCTAATTTAAAAATTCTTTGCCAATAAATATCATTGACTTCATATTGAACGTTTTGATCATAGAATTGGAGCATCTGATCAGGGGTATGTTATTGATTGGCTGGTTGTCAGCAACATCTGATCCCTTGATTGGAGCATCTTATTAGTCTATTTAACAATCCAATTATGAAAGATCTTTTCGTCTAATCTCTCCTCAATGCCTATTGTGTGCAATTGTTTGGGTCCATGATTTCTATTGATTGAGCAATCCAATTAATATAAAAACTAATTACAGACTTCTTGATGTTAATTTTGTATTATGAATTTGATGAATTGGAGATTATTGTTTCCTGCACACAAGATTGATCTTGAAATTGTTATTATCATATCTTATGCTGCCAAACTTTTGTTTAATCACATTGTTGAATTTGTTGGTTTATTTAATGATAACAAAAGTTTTTTCTTTTTTTTTTGTAACAATCCATTAATTAACAAACAAATGAAAATACTAAATTGGAGTTTAAGAAACTTATGTGTCTTATTTCAAATCATCTTAAAACTTAGAATACCTTATTGTGCATTATTAATATGCACATAATGGTGGTATCAATTGGTGATTTGGGTGTCTTTCATTTCTCATGGTGTTAGGGTATAAGTGGACATGATATATTGATCTAGTGAATTTTCTATTTGCTTTGCCAAACATATCCATAAAACCTTTAATTAAAAAGAATCTTGTTATATTTTATGAAAAGTAAAAAACATATGTGAATTCACATTGTCAATTTATTTGATTTAGTGAATGTGATAAGGTGATAGGTTACATTACATCACAAGAGATTTGTTCCTTGAACTCTCAAGTAGCAAGTAGATAAAATGGGTCTTTTTTGAGACACCCAACAAATGAGAGAGAATGCAAATGTGTTGTAGTTGCTTGAGGATTTGGGCATTAGTCTAGCTTTTAATTTCCTTTAGCATTATATCACATGCTAGCCCATGGTACTTCTTTCCTTTGGTCTATGTACTCCACCATTAATGTCTAGGGCACCCAATAATTGATTGCAAATCCAATATTCTAAAATTAAATTCTATTTTTTGACACGTTGTGTTGTCTTCAGAATTATTGTCTTCTACAATGCTTATTGCTTTACCATCATCATCATTATTATTTGCATTAATTTTGCCTCCATGCAAGCCACATTTTCATCAGATGAATGCATTCTAAATGATTTGATTATTATGGTACCAAGGAACTAGATCAAGGTATCACAAATACTTGGTCTAGTGTCAATGTTGTTCAAACTTTGAGTTCTTACGAAACACTTTAGGGCATTCTCGCACTATTCGCTGCTATGCTTTAGTGGTAGTTCTGGCGACATTGTTCATCAACAATGAATTCTTCCATGCCGAGGTGAGTTGACATGGGACTCAGTTCTCATTGCGTGAAACTTTAGTTGACAACACTTTTATTATTTACTCTTGTATTTTGGATATATTTGTGTTTTGTAGGTTGTAATGTTGTGTATGTACTTTAATGATACCTTAGATTGCATTTGTTAGATGTCAGCTATGCTTATATTATGGACATTTTGAGAGATAATATCTTATGATTATCCCAATTCATATCTTATGAATTGTTTTGTATTGAATCATTAGAGTTGCATCATAGGATCATAAGTGACAAAGTTTGCTGCCTCCTGTTTTTGCTTTCATTTATGGAGTTTTTAGGAAACATCTCCATCATATGTATCACAATATCATACTGATGGAATACTCACAGGACGAAACATGTGATTGGGATTTGCTAACAATATGAACTGATGCAAGCAGGTCAGATGGCCATTTTGAGTAAGGTTTATATGCTAGTTATAGTTAATGAAGAATTTTAGCTCTTGCTTTGTAGATGGTGTTTTTCCATTCGTAGAAATAGAGTGATTTTGCTATGTTGTTTGTATCGAAATCAAATGTGTGTCACTGTTGTGCCTCTCCCCTCTTCTATCCAATGTTTTGGTATGGCTTGTTTTGAGATCTTATCTTGCTGTGAGGGTTGGCCATGGTAGTTAACATTCTTTTGTTGTTACATGCATGCTTGCTAGTTAGCTTTCATTCATTGTTTTCTTCTCTTTAGTTGATTTTGTTTGTTATTTATTCTCTGATTCAAGGTGGTTTAACTTCCGTTTACTTCAAAGTATGCAGCTAGATTGGTGAAATTTGAGAATTTTCATAGCTTTGAGCTAAGTAATGGCATGTAACAAGCTTTCTATATATGTCTATTATTTAGATTATTTTGTATCTGTAATATGTTTGCTATAATTGCTTTTTATAGCACATAAATTCACTAAACTTTTTCTACATATATACTGTTTACTCTTCTAAGGGCTCAGCACATCACCTAAATTTTTTTACCCAGTTTGCTTACCACTGACGTCACTCAACTTTAAACTACTTCGAGTTCACTGTTTGCTCGCTTAAACTTACTATTTTGCACACAAAACTGTCCCTGTATTATCTGATTTACACGTACTATGCCTACACTCCTGCCATTGTGAGTTGCACAGTATTTTTGGACCATGATGAGCACATCCATGCTGTGTCAATAAGGTTGTATACAAACCTTTTAAATCTTACTTTTCCTTGGAATCCATTCTATTCATAGCATCGAGTTTCTTATTTAGGAATTGTATTTATTTTATCGATTAGTTGATGGAAAAGTTAGTAGGAGCTATTTCATGTTATCATTTCGGGGTCTACAAAAGCCTTGATAATCGAAAACTGGTTCAAAATTAAAAAGATTTAAGTTGACGAATTTTAGTGAGATTTTGTCTAGTTTGCATGTGCAAGAACTGACTAGGTAGGGTTGATTTTGGGATTGGACATCTTAGTTAACCAACTCAATCTGACCATATATAAAATAAAATAATTGGTGTTTAAAAAGCAAAATAATATCCCTTAATTGTCGAGAGTTTTCCCCCTCAATAATACCAAGGGATGCATTGCCCCCTCATTTGCTGATGGAACAATAATGCCCCCTTGCTAATCAAAGAGGCACATTGCTTTCTCGTTGCCTCACCTTGCCTCGAGAGATGTCTTTCTCCTTGGCCATTTGCTTTTTCCTTTTTTTTGAACTTTTTTCATTTAGTTTTTTTGGACCTGGATTTGTACTAGACTTGACAAAAAAATTTGAGTTAGATAAAGATTAAATATAACTGAGAACCAACTGTTTTGACTGATTCCACCTTTAGTCCAGTGCTAAACCAACTTGGTCTGAGTTATGGCCTTGTTATTGATTACCAAACATAACCCTTCACTTTGTCTGAATCAGATTTGTGACTGGCTATGGGAGTGCTGCTAGGAATAAATCATAGAAAGAATCGTTCAAGGACATTTCATTTTTTTATCTAGTTATTAAGGTCAAGTATGATATTTTTGAGATTATACATTCGATGTCGCAAAATTTTGTGCATATGCAGTTAATGATTATTTTTGTAGTACAAGGCTAATTTGAACTGTGGTATACCCTTTTTTTCAGGCAAGGAAGTTGCAAGAAAAGGGATGGCAACCCAGGTGGTTTAGGAAAGATGCTGAAGATGATTGTTACCGGTATATTGGTGGATATTGGGAAGCAAGAGAGAGAAGTCAGTGGGATGATATTCCCAATATTTTTGGTCAGAACAACGTTATGCATATTGCAGAGTAAGATTTTCTGTTCATGAAAAGCACAAATTACTTGTTATTTCAATTCTTTGCTGATATTGGCTTCATTGATTTGGATAGTGTGAGGTGTTGAACATTTTATTGTGCAAAGTTAGGACAAAGACAGTTAAACTTCAATAATAGCTCTATCATTTACTTATTAGAAAATCAGCTTCATGGGAAGAACCATTCTGCATTCATCGTTATGTTCATTTATGCAGTCTTTTATCGAAGGTATTATTCTAGCTTGAGGGCACAGAACTATTTTTTTGCAAGAATTTAAACCCTTGACCTACCATTGAAACAAAGAGTAACAGCAATTGAGCTAAAACTCTTTGGTGCATGGAGTCATTATGTATTGTCAGTATTTCTTTAATAAAGGAGTGGAATCAAATAACTTTTCAAATAAGACTAATATAGAGGAAACATCTCTGATATGTGATTATGTTAATGCATAATCAGCTTTTGTACTTTCTGTGCCTTTTCATATGCTCACTATATCTTCTATATCCTACTTGAAAAGAAAATCTTTTCCTTGTCCCATATGCAACCAATAATTGCCTATTTTGCTACCTCTTCACCTTAATGTTTATGTAGAACTCATTCTTTCACTAACTTCAAGAAACAAAGGGGTTTTAAATTCTCATAAACCTAGATACACCTCTTGGCTTAGAGAATTTCAATTGAGAAGTCATGAAACCATAAGGATTACAATTCTTTATTTAATGGTGAGTGCTTTGATGAAATGAAATGTTGATCCTCCACAAGTTAATGGCCCTGTATTTAGATGTAAATATATTATTATTGTTATTATATATTCAACTCTGAAGCACTTATTGTTCAAATTAGTTATCTCATATTGAGTTTGTCCTCCCATTTATTTGCTTGAATGTTTAATACTTATATATTTTGGCATGTATTCAATTTAGCTATTAGAATTGTGAATTTTTTTCCTATTATTTATTGTGAATTAGTATCTTCCAAGGCAATTACCAATTGTCAAAATGAGGTTAATGTTGATCATAAGAGTTCTCAAGCACTACAGTAATTAAATAACTGTGTTTTGTAATGTTTTTTGCATTATTTAGTTTGCAGTATATTATGTACTGTTTAACAAATTTATTGCATATGAATTAGTAATCTAATTGGGACAAATTATGACTTATCAAATAGCTGTTCCTATTACTTGTAATTTATACACGTGCTCTATGAAATTACCTAATCCCCCATTGTCAAGTTTGTTTGTTATTACCATATTGAATTAATTTGGCTTAAAGCTTATTTATATAATATCCGTCTTTCATTTTTTTAGAAAGGGTGGTATAACCTTATCATAGTTTAATCAACATCATGTCTCGCTTGTTTCATAGGTTTTACATTTGGAAAGTTGGAAGTATTTGTACTACTAGGTTGTGAAAATAATTTGAATTTTCATGTTATTTTGTTGTTTTGAAATCATAAGTTGAGGCTACTTGTTCATCAATTACTGTGGTGATATAACTTTTCAGGAAAAGTAATTTTGCACCTTAGGGAAATACTTAAAATAGCTTGGATAGGGATGAGAGCTTGTTGCCTTAGTTTGATTATTAATTAAGTTAGATTATATTAGTCTGCTTCCATTTACAGGTTGGCATGACTATTGTTCAATAACCATTTGCAAACTTTGAGCCATTCTTTTGGTTTTTGTTAAAGTTTTAATGACTGAAGTGTTAGTTTCAAAGAATGGAGTTTTTTTTCGTTGTTATTAGATCATCTTTCTATTATGTTGGTTTATCTAGGTTAAATGTCTTCCTTGGTTACAATCCTCTTGTTTCTTGATAGAATCATAGCTAAAAGATAGTTAACAGGAGGATAAGTTTATTTTCTCTAACATCATATTGGAACAACTAGGTATTGTAATGGTTTACGAAGCAATCTACGAGTGTTAAAACTCTCTTGTTTGTTAAGGTTCTTTGCATATGATAGGTAGGCACACATTGCCATTTGTAAGTAGGCTTTGTCAGCTTTTACTGCTCATTTTGGCTTTTGCTTGTTGAATTTTTTCAAGTTGTTGCATAGTTCCTATGTTGCTAGGATTTGTTTGTTGGGGCTTCATTTCCATTATGGCTCGGACTACATCGATGGTTCAACTTCTATGAGCAGCCAATAAATGGACCCTTTGTAGCCTTGTTCAACCCCAAAATCTATATTGACGGCTCTTCAAATGCTCAAGGTGACCTCATTGCTCAGTTGCCAGCATTTGTAGCTTCCCTAAAAGCTTTTGGTCCAATCCTCCTTGGTTGGTCCCATTGGGTTGGTAGTGCCTCTAAGTGCACATAGCAGCTTGGTTAAACGTTCCTCTCATTTGCAATAACTAGTGCAGAACATCAGGGATCTAAATCCCCTGTTATCTAGCAATGGAGCTTCTTGCAGCATTTGGACATTTTTTTATGCTTGAATGGTATCCTGTCTTTCCTTGGAGAGGGTTGTTGAGTTTGAAGTTGAATGTGCTTGTTCTCTTGTAGGATATTGCATTGAGTAGTGCATGCTATACTCATATCTTATTAAATCAACCAAGTGGCTATGGAAACTTGTGGAATTCTTGACATTTGATGTCTTCACATGGGCCTCTTTTTGCTTAAATTCCTTGGAGAGGGTTGTTGAGTCTGAAGTTGAATGTGCTTGTTCTCTTGTAGGATATTGCATTGACTAGTGCATGCTATACTCATATCTTATTAAATCAACCAAGTGGCTGTGGAAACGTGCGGAATTCTTGACATTTGATGTCTTCACATGGGCTTCTTTTTGCTTAACTTCTCTATCGAAGAAAACCTAAATGATGCCCTACAAGCAATGATTTCGTCTATTTGTCAACAAACTTTGGTTTTGTAGGGATGATCATCTTTTAAGATCTTGGAGAGAGATAGCTTTGAGGGTTTTCTTTTTTGGATCAAATTTATTGGCCTCCTTTTGCTATTTTCAAGTATTAATTTCTTTCAAAAATTTTTAGCTTTATAGGGAAGTTGATAATGATGGATCATATCTATTGATTTCTAATTTATGCTTACTTTTGTCAGTTTTTGTGAAAAGTTGAAGTGAATTGACTTACATGCCTATTGAGATTATTTAGAACTACATTGAGTTTGAGGTGGAGTATGACATGGAAATCCAACCCATGCACGCATTATAGTACCTTTGTTCATACTTTTCTCTCATGTTCCATAGATATTATAGTTCAACTAATCAAGATAGTGTTTCTATTGATTTGGTGAATGCAAATTGGTTTACCATTAGGAGGACTAGAAGTAAAAGCATAGTTGAGGATAAAACGTATTTTGTGCGAACCATTAGAGCAATTTCTCGAGAAGTATATGTCCCAAATTGGGAAATAAATTTGATTCACTTTTACAGGTGGACACGAATGAATCCTTATCTGAGCATCTCCCTCCTTTGTAAAAGGGGTTTTCATAATGAATTGGTTGGATTAAGGCACAACTTCTAAATCATTGTAAGTTGATAATTCAACTTTAGGTCGAGTGGTCCCGCTTTTTTCTTCACTAAGTTCAAGTCTCCAATTGTGCTTATTTGTATCTCTTTCTTAATTTGTCGATGCACTTCTTTAGAAAGGGTTTTTTTTTTCTCTATAAGCCAACTTATAAGGGAATCTCTTAAATTTGATGCAAAAATTGTTTCCCTTGCATGCCCATTCCTTAGTATTGCAAGGATATGTGTGAAAATAAATCTTTTAAATAAGTTGTTAGATAAAATATGAAAAGCCAATGATCCCGTTTGTTTTTAGTAGAATTTGGAATGAAAATCTCCCTGTTTTTTTGTTCTCGTTGTCGCATACTCATCTACAAGGAATCAACTTTTTGTTTGAACCTTAAGAAAGTCCATAGAAATCAATAATCTAGTGCAAATTATAAGATGAAAAATCAGAAAATCTAGAAGCAGAAGCTTCAACCCAAATAATCATAAGCAAAACAAGCAGATTTACTACCAAACTCATCTGAAATTTCTACTCAAATCACTTCTTATCAAGGTACCATTATTTTAATTCTTGTCTTTATTATAGATATCTCTATTGATTAGATCATTGTCTTTAGTGCTTTTGTTAATACTGTTACTATTAAGCCCTTCAACTCAAATCTTATTTCCTTTCTATTGGATTTTCCTTAGAGAATTTATTTTTCTTATTGTATTGGTATCTTCATTTAATAGAATCTCATTTGTTTCTCCACCATCATTGATTTTCCTTACTAGTCAGAGTAGTACCATTAAGTGAACTTATGATAAAAGAACTTTATTTGAGTCTTGTCACAAGTTTTTATTATATTTACAATAAATGTATAGCTATTAATCATAATAAAGGGACCGAAGTATTAAAAAATTTTCGTAAAAACTTTTCCTTAGATTACTTACAAAAGGATTCTCTTTATCAAAGCACAGCTATGATGCAATCGTCTTTGATGATGCTTTGATCTTGTTAGATTTTTCTAATGACTATCTTCAATTAAAATAGTCATTTTTACTGCGTTTTATTAGTGTTTTGATAGATTGTCTGTTCTAGTGTTGTAGCTTTAACTTATCTGTGCATTATATATTGAATATTTTCTACTCTATTTGATACAAAATTAAAAAAATGTCACCATCGAAACCCCCTTAAACAATTATTTCATTTGTATTGTTTCTTAAGAAGAGTTGGCTCTCTGATTTAGTCTCCTTAGAAGTTCTAAGCTTCTTCATGTAAATAAATGAATCTTGATTATTCTAGCCTGAAGTTGGCATGATGATGCCAAGACAAGTCATCATAAATGTGACTTGCCTTGGTTTAGACAATTCATCAAATTAGGGCGCTTATATATCAAGACTACACATACCAACTTCAGGCAAATCATCATAAATATGACATGCCTTGGTTTAGATAAATCATCAAATTACAGAGCTCAAATATCAAGACTACATGTTCCAACTTTTTTCAAATTATGGTAAATGTTGTAACTTGGTCTCTCACTTGCATTGGCTTATCCTTATTTTGTGAAACTCTAGGCATCCTTTATGCATGTTCTACATTCATCGACTTAAATCATGCATTGTTCTTTTAGCTCTATAACTTGCTGTGTTTTTGTCCTTATTTGACTTATGCCTTTAATGATTGTGCTTCTAAAATGTCACTTTGGGATGAACTCATGGAACTGGCAAACTTTTGCTACTCTTTGGAGACTTGAACTACATTTGTAATTTGGAAGCACGTGTCTATGGAAATCATCTTAGTTGGAAGCATGTGAGAAATTTCAGTAATTTGATAATGGATATCATTGTGAATGAAACACCAAGTCTTGAAGCTATAATCATGTGGCATTATTCAATATCATAATAATCTTATTCATTTTATGCTTGATTCTGCATTGAGCAATGTGCAATGGATGACTACTTTTGCTTATTCTTATGATTGTTTCAGTCCCAACCTTTACTTTGATTATCTCTTGTGCATTAATAAGGTTGGGAAAAAGTCTAATCAAATACCTCCTTTAGGTTCAAGCATTTTTGGATTAGTTTGCTATATTTCAAGGACATAACTACTAGCATTTAGTCACAACTGTAGAATGGAGACCTAATGTTTAGCCTTCGTGAGAAGCTCAAAAAAGTCGAAGTTGTGCATATGTGGGATGGGAGCAATATGTTTTAGCCGCTTAAAAACTGTTGAATTTGTTGAAATTCATGTTTTTATCTCTATCTAACCTTCAAACAATCTCCTTCTGGATGACATACTATTTAGACAACATCTCATTATATTTAAAAGCTTAATTTTTCTTGGGTCATTTAATAAGTTATGGTGCATTGGTTTTCTTAGATTGAAAATAATTCCATCTTTTTATATAGCAGAATGAAAAGAAGCTTGGGCTATATAGTGAAGGGGAGATCTAATCAAGGATCAATATTTTCTTTTTGATGCAACCTTGAAGTGTCACTTGGATATCTAAAATCACTTGCAACCTAGTTCACTCTTTGAGATCCATGCTTGTTATGTTCTCCCTTAAAAGGACACTAGTACCTTGATTGGAGACATCGATTCTACCAAATGCTCGTGCAAGAATAAATGTTTTGTCCTAGATGGTTTCATTGTGAAATGCTTCATTGGTTGAGGGGATATTACTAATAGGGATTTCCTTAGAGTGATTTCCCATCCTTCATTTACAAGGTGCCAAACAATGTCAAGACCATGACTATTGTTCTTATAGCTAAGTCCAAAATGCTTCCATTTTCACTAATTATATGTCAATATTATTATGAAATTCATTTATTGGATCTTTGTTAAGATAATTACCAATGGAACGCAACCTTTAATGCAAAAAATTATCATAATGCATAAGGGGCTTTTATTTGTGGAAACTCATTGTTACAATATCTGGTTGTCTACTAAATTAGTAAACAAGTTTACATTAAAGGATTTCAACCATACTTGGGGAACTCAGTACCTGTGGCATCGCTAGGATTTTTGCACATGCGTGATGTCATCTAGTGATTTTATGTTACACCCAAAGGCTTCTGCCCCTTTTCTGCTAATTGAACATTGTTATGGATTTGATGTCTTGCAACTAAGAGAGTTTGTTCATTTTAAGTAATTTCAAACAATTCATGATAAAAAAGCTTGTCATTACTAATCTCATTTTTGTTGAAAATTTGGTCTTTGGTAAGATTGAAAAGGTACTTGCCTCACCCTTATTCTATTTTGCATAGTCTCTACAAAGAGTTTTGGCTGTAAGTAATGTCATAGTTTTATCTTATTATGTTGAGTTGTCTTCTTCCATACCAATCAAAACAAGTTTTATTTTAAAAAGTGTATTGATATTTTAGAATCATGATCTTACATGTATATAGTCCAAAATTTTTTATTCTTTTTTTATCTGAGAATATACATTTTTATTTCTCTTTATCTACAAATTTATTAGAAGCCACTTGTCTAATAGTTTTAACTTTGGGATATCATTTGGTAATTGCCTTTTGTCCTCTAATGTCATGGCTTTTACGAGATGTAAAAGGTCCATCGTCTTCTTTAAGTGTCATGATAGATAAATTCTTGTTGTTTGCCTTGGTTTCTCCATTAGATACTTTCTGTTCACTTAGATCTCTTGATTTCCTCTAAAAGGATCAAAGTGAATGATCCATCTTGTTTCAAATAGTTTAGCAAAAAATAAAAATTTTTGGTTGAAGCATACACATCCTTAGTGGATTTTAGTTTGTCAAGATAATCATCTCTAGCATGCTTTGCTTTTGGTACCAAACCTTCTCTTTCTTGATGTTGATTATGCTCCAAAATTAATGATATTTGTTTCTATTTCTTCGTGCACGGACCCATTAATAGGAAATTGATGGCCATCGCTTGGCAAGGTTTTTGTATCCCTAAAAACTTCATGTGTTGGGGAGTTCCTGACACTTGTGCGTCAATCATGCTCATGTGTGGATGGCTGATTGCAGGATCCTTAGACGGTTTATAGGCTCTATGGATGTGTTGTAAATACCTTGCTTGTTGTGCTTTCCGTTGTTTGTTTAGAATCTCATGCTTTTTTTACTAGAGGGCCGTTATGGCTGCTAGAAGTGAGCAATTGCTTATTGGAGGGCTATTATGGCTGCTGTAAATGGACCAAGCAAACATTTGAGCATCAAATGAATGCAAATGCTTGTGTAATAATGGTTGTGACAATATTATATGCAACTTGACTTATGTGGGAATGACCATGGCAATATTATCATGCAACTCAACATATAAATCTCTCCATCATAACTCTTCAGTGTTGGATTTTATATGGTCAAGAAATGAAAATTGACATATAATGACTATATGTGGATGGTTCATTGGAACAAGCTAAAAAATTTGACCAAGTTGCAAGGTTGGGTCTCAGTACCATCCTACATTGCTCCTTTGGTGATCTTTCTAATGATTCTCATGGCCACTTGCTTTTGTGGGAATGACCATGGCATTATTGTCATGCAACTTAATATATAAATCTCTCCATAATAACTCTTTAGTGTAGCTTGTGGATTTTATATGGTCAAGAAATAGAAATTGACCTATAATGGCTATATGTGGATGGTTCTTTCGAACAAGCTCAAAAATTCGACAAAGTTACAAGGTTGGATCTCGATACTGCCTTACATTTCCCTTTTGATGATCTTTTTGTTGATTCTCATGACCACTTATTTTTTGAATACTTGACATCCTCAAAGAGTTTTTTTTCTAGTGTCATCCATTTTAAATAGAGATGTGGTGAGGAAGATGACATTACTAATGTTGGAGATAATAAACAAAGTTACAAAGGATGAAGATGTAATAGAAAGAGAAAGTAATTGTGGGGAGATCTTGTGGATTTCATCTAAGATCTTCAAAAAAAATAATATAAGACGTTTGAGAGGATGACTTGTGTTAGTAGAGAAGTTTTTTTGATAGAATTTGGGTTAAATAAAGAGAGAAAGTTATAGAGAGAAGAATTAGTGTTTATTAAAGATAGTCTTAGGTTTAAGGTTTCTTATAAGAAAGATGTCTTGTTTAGCTTTATAATGATATGAATTGAAGATTTAGGATGATTAGAAGTGGCAATCATGAAATTTGAGAGAGAAAATAGGTTAATTTTAGTTTGTGGTTTGTTTCAAAGGATTGTTTGAGGAGAGGTGATGGGTAATAACTTAGATTGGTTTGGAATTGAGATCCAATTAATGAGGTGAGGCATACAAGATGATTTGAGAATGTTTGTTTGGTGAAAAAGGCTTAAGGGTTATTGAAGGAAGAAGATTAAGTGAAAAAGGGTTGGTTGGTTGATTCAAGAGAATTTGATTTGGTTTTGGGGCTATTTATGATTTAATTTTAATAAGAATATGGGTTGGTTTGGTTTGGAAAGAGAAATAAGAGATATTTTCAAGAGTAAAAGGAAATCAAGAAGAGAGAGAAAGGGAGCTTCTTATTGGCAGTTAGAGTGGGAGTTATGCACGCCAATAACAAATTTGCTTTGAAAATTATAATATTATTATATTAATTCATCACATGCATGCACTCATACATATGTATATATACATATAAAGAAATCAAACTAAAAGTCTAAAAAACCAGTTCAAATTTCACTAAAAGTGGAAGTCCAAGCTTAATCTTAGCAAGCCTATTCAAATTCAAAGAGAATTCATGTCTATTCTTATTTTGATAGTATTTCATCCATCTCCTAAGAATGTGATGCCATTTTAAAAGCATTTGGGAAGGCATTTGATGCCTTTATCATATATCTCATGAATGACCCAAATAACTTTTTTGACCTAATAAGTGTTTTATAACTCTTTAAGATTTTATAGCCTTTTCTTCATGAATTTTGTTTGTAGTTTGGCTCAAGTTTTATTTGGCTCATATCTAACAAGTTGGGTTGTACAACCATCCTAATGATGCAACTTGTTTTATATCAATCTCCATTTTGGCTCTATCGTCATCCAGGTCTTTTGTTTTCTTTTAAACATACACCCCATTACTAAGAATAACAAGTTCATCTTGAGCACTTTGGTATATTATATTTGTAAGTGCTAAAATTTTTAATGAGGTAATTTTTTTAATTATAATTTTATATTGTTCGTATCAAAGCATAAATCCACAAGATATCTTATTGAGGTTACTAGGAAACATATAATAATAAAACAAATATATACATAGATGGTACAAAGCCTATCAACTTCAATTTTGATCATAGTGATATTGCCTTGGGATTTGATCTCAATTGCACGATTCTATGAGAGTTATTTTCTTATTTCTTTAATTCCCCTTATATGGCTATCATAAGACCATTCGCAAAATCCTTCTTAATTCTCTTACCTGTCTGCTCAAAGAATTCTTTCAATTCATTTGCTTCCTCACTTGCTTGGCCCTCCTTTCTCAATTTCTCTATTTTAGTGCCACTTCTCATACCTAGTGCTTCCTATTCCTCTAAAAGGTTCCAATTAGTCATTTGATGCCCTTAATTTCTTTCCAGGTCCTTCATTTTCTCCTAATTAACACATTAACTCCTCGTCCAATAGTTTCTGCCTCTTGAGTTTGTCGTCTAGTTCGGTTCTGTTATGCATTAGGGTTAGGTTTTCAAAAATTAGATAAAAAATCCTATTTAATTAGACTAATGTCACTTAGGTAATTTCTTCTTTTTTCAATCAAGTCGAAGTATAAAAAATTTGTCAACGAATAAACTTTTATTCCTTTAGTTGTGTTCTACCAGTTATCTAATTTTTACATTTTTTCAATCCTATTTAGTTTTTTTAGTCTTTTTTCAAAAAAAACTGATTTGGTTTTTAATTTTATGATCATTACACATCTTTTTTTATGTCGAAAAAATTTATTAATTTTATTTTTATAAGCTCTATATCCAATAAATTTTCATTATTTTCTATGTCTATTTAATATTTTTAATAAGTTTTTAGACTTTTCAAAGCTCATAAATTAAGAGGAATGGGTTGTAGTGAAGAGCTCGAAGTTAAATAAGAAGAGGGGGAATAGGTTGTTGAGCAGTTAAAGCATTTAAAATTCCCTATGGAGGATTAACAAGTAATGCTAGCATGGATCCTAAGACAAATCAGTAGTATACAGAAATACAGATTTGTCAAAGAAAACATATATCAGGCAAGATAAATGTGTTTAATGGCAAGATTAAGGCTGCTATAACCATTTTAGTGGGTGGGATATCTAAGAAATGCACATCTAGATGATCAATGATATAACTTTTGTTTATTAAAGGATCAAAAGGTACGCAAAGACAATGTAACTCCTTGATAAAGAAAAAAGATGTTGTTTATGGAATAGTATAGACAATGGAGTAGCAATGTGTATGGAGGTAAGAGGGATACTATTAATTAGATAATCGACCATTTCTGAAGCATAGTTCTATAATCTTAATGCTAGGATAAATTCAACAAGTTGTCAGTGGTGGGGTTCAGTAGCTCTATTGTGGGCATGGATATAAGAGCATGAAATATGATCAATAATACGTTTCTTGAGGTCAGATTGTAACCCAGTTCCTCTCCACTACTGTCACTCTGAAGCAAAATAATTTTAAAATTGAATTCCTACACTTATGAAATGAAACAAATTTGTAACATAGCAGATTTCAATTTTACTATTAAACCATACATATTTTGAGAAATCATCCATAAGAAAAAGGTAAAAACTACTGTGTGAGACACATGTGGAAGGCCCCCAAACATCAACATGTATTAATTGTAAAGGTTTGTTGCTTACAGTTCGAGCAACAAAAAGAGGAACATGACGAAACAGCTTTTTGACATGTAACTTATATATTAGAAGAGGTGATAGTAGAGCAAGGAATCTAAAAATGGTGGCCTGGGCTTATTTTCAAAGTCTCATGCTGCAGCATTTCCCAAAATAACGATTAGAGAGTAATAAAGTTTGAGCATTGCTATGCACTTCAAAAAGCTTAAGAACATATAATTGACATAATCAACAAAGTGAAGATTCTGTTGGATAACTAATGCTCCATCATTTCCGTTTGGAGCTTTGATGTACTCTTATGTATCCAGATGTACATTCTATTCAGCTACTAGCATATGAAGCATGGGCATGATATATGCATTCTGGGTGAGTGCTGTGTAGCATTTGGCCGGATTTCCTAGAGTATCTCAGAGGCGTCCAATGTAGAATTTATTTTAATTGGATTCCAGGTCATGCTTCTGAGGTCTCAAGTTCCACTAGAACAATAGTTTGAGAGAGTATTGTCATAGCTATTAGGCTCCTATTGTGATGCTGAAGCATTTTGACGAAACAAGCAAGCAGTTCTCTGAAAATGGCGCATTTGTACATCGTTCATCAAATGGTACTCAGCTGGTTGGAAATAACGTTTGCTATAAAAAATTCTGTTTTTCAAATGTTGCCATTTTTTATCAGAATTGTATGTTCTACTTGGTTTCTTCATGACTTATTTACTTGTGGATTTAATTTAAAAATAGAATTTCAGCTTCTTTCTGCTTTCTTGTGAAGTAATGAAGATCACAATAAGGAAGAGACAGAGCAATGAAAACTGGGGAATCATAGAGCATAAAATGGAAAAACCACAGGTACAGATGTACTTTGCTCTTTTTAACCTTAAGCTTGTGTGTCTATTGTAATCCTTTAGCCTATGTCTTATGACATGTACTTTGGTTTTAAATAACTCAACCTACTACTACCCTATATCAGATTTCTAGATATCTTGTTTGAGGTTTTGGCGTCTAAAGACAAATTACCATTCTTTTGTCACTACTGAAAAATTTGCAGAAATATTCAATGTAATTTTTTTATTGATAAGAAAAATTCATTCATGCACTTTGTCAAAATACTCTCGATTCAAGCAAATTGCAATGAAGCTAGTAGGTTTATTTGAGACCTTGTTATCTATTTTTTTGTTACTGATGGCTGGAGTGTTAGCTTTTCCATGTCTTATGAGATATGAAGCATACAGGCAATTACACAAGAGGGAAATGAGATTTTGTTGAAAAGTGAGTACACTAAATTGAATGGTTCTTTTCTGGATACAAAATGAAACTTCGTATTTTACTTATATGAGAGTAATCTTAAGTGTACAAATATGCAATTTATGTATATGTATTTGAATGTGTGTATATATATATATATATAGAGAGAGAGAGAAATCAAAACAAATCTCTAGCAATACTTGTTCATTCATCTAAAACTTTGTTCAATTAATAGATGTTTGAATCATGAAAGCCCAAAACTGTAATTAGTGTGGAAGCCAAAACGAGGCGATCCAATTTCTAAATCATTAAAGAATCATGTGAGTGTTAGTAGTTACAGTCTAAACTCATCTATAGCCCTTGATTGTCAAACAAGGATACTCAATCCCTTCTTGTTTCACCCAAAAGTATCAAGAATTTATCTTTGTTCTGTATGCATCTAAATAGTTATGTGGAATCATATTTTATTTGTGCATAATTAATTTTATTTTTTAGCTTCAAAGCTTAAATTATTTAAGGCTTCATTTTGTTAACTTCATTGTTGGCTTTTATATCATTATATTTTATTTGTTGATGCCCACTTATTTTGCATCATGTTTTATGACAATAAACTTGCTACTAATGCTAATAGGCCACTAAAGAAGATATATGATCGTTATTTGGAGTTGCCTAGTCAAAAACGTGGTTGTTGAGGAAAAATATTTTATATCATTATTCCTACAAAGAAGAAATGTCTCACATCTAATTATCTGAAGCTTCAGGCATTGATGTTTTAAATGAGATTGATGCATAACCAGACCCTGACAAGATCCTGTTAAATTTGACAGTCTACAACATTTAATTGTGCTGAGAATTATCTATCTTGATTTGTTTATTTGTATACAAATGATTGAAAAATCCCAAAACAAAAGCTTGGAAAAATTCCCGTGGCCAAATATATTGTATCTTTGTAGAAGTATTTTAATGTAATTGTTTTACAAAAGATGAATGAAGACGAGTTTGTTGAAACAGTTTGTTGGTAGAGAAAATGCTATCTTTAGAATGATGACATGAAAGTATTGAAGAAAGAAACTGAACTAAATCTCTTGAGTTTGGTTTGTCAAAGTCATTTAGATGCTTAAGTTAGATCAAAACTTGAAAATGTATAGTTTGATAAAGATTGTTGCATCTAGGGAAGATAGAGGGTTTCAGGTGATCTCACTAGGTTTTTAATGAAGTCTTTGTTCTAGAGAAAACAATTAGTGTCTAAAATATGGAACGCTTTGATCATTTTTTGCATTGTCCATTATTTTGGGAAAGTGAGTGCATGATCGTTGATTCATTCTACACAAGGATTTACATAGACAAACCCAAGGCAGTAACAGCAAACATTTATTGCCATGTTAGAAACTATTTGATGCTATTTCAAATGATTAACTTTGAAGGGCATCAAGACGTCATGATAGTTAATTTTTTATTTCAAGTGCATCTTATGACATCCTTATAAATTATCAAATCCAATGTAGTGTTAGGACCTTCTCATGGAATTCTTTTTAACACCAAGAGTGGACTTGGAAGCCACCTTTTTGTCTCAATGACTGATAACTGAGCTTGAGGGAAGAACTTGTTTTGAACTGAGATTGAGGTTATTAAACAAGTTTACTCGTTCCTTTTGACCATATCATCAACTGTGGATTTTTCTTGGAATGCGCTTAATATGGTAAGCACAGCTTGTAGGACTTTTTTGGCCTTAAGATAATCAGGATTATATAAACTTTAAGCATCCATGCATTTATGTACATTTAGGATACCAAAGAACCAACCTTAATTTTACCTTGCCTTGTGTTTTCACTTTGTTGTGGCTTTCAATTTTGTGACATAGCATCACTATTATATAGTCATTGTGAATGATGAGGGACAGTAGGAGCCATTTCTAGAGAAAATGAAGGCTATTCCAACTTGTTAGAAAAAGAGGCATGACTAACCTTTGCAAGAAACATTCATGATTTAAGGTGCTTTTACAATGAGCCAAGCTCTAGTTGGCCTCATTTGATATTAGTGGCATAATTATCAATCACGTTTAGGATGGCATAGGAAATACTTGACACTTTAAGCAAATTAGGCCATATTGATATTAGTGGCATATGATTTAAGGTGCTTTTAAATTGGCTCAAGATTTGATTTATGTTCTTCAATTCAATCTTGATTTGGTTCAACCTTCGGATGACAGAAATTCAATCGAAGATAAGCATGGTTTGCCATCGTTTCAAGCTAGACGAGTTAGAATTGATTAATTTTCTAGCATTTAGAATATATGCATTTAAACATTGAATTATGGTAATGTAAGCGATGTTTATGAAAGGCATTTGAGGAAGTTGAGCCTTTTCTAGTCTCGTTTATGATTGTTAATGATGGGATCTCATTTCAATCCACTCTCGACTCAAGATTTTATTAAAACTCTTTGTTTTGAACTTCTATCTGATTCAAGACTTGGATAAGCTTAATTTGATCTTAACCTAAGCTAGTCATGGCATGTTTGTTGCATGCTAGCTTGATTCAAACCATAACTAATTAAGTTTTTGGTTGATTATTGATCTATTTGACTAATTCTTAAACATATATGCTTTATTTGTGCCATTTGCTCGTTGTTGATTTCCAGGTTATATGCTTATATAATTCTTATATCCATCTATTTATATGCATAAGCATGTTTATGATAATGAATATTACCATATACATAGAGGGGTCTTGATTTAATTTTGAGCTAATTCGTTCTAATGCGGTCTTGGCTCACATTTTGCTCAGAATACATCAATTTGAGCCATATTGGCTCTTGATCATCTCATTACTTCGATTCAAGCCCTTTTCCCTACCAAAAACTAATATGAATTTTTAGTAACCTTTGGGCTATTTTAATTGTTCTAATCTCATTGAAGGGAAATTGATATGTTATATCTCTTGTACAAAGGAATATAAATGTCTAATATCCCATTAAGGAAGATTACGCATTATTGACCTTGTTTAAAGAAAATAAAGACATTATTTTTTTAATAGATTTAGTGTGCATAACATTTTGACTGTGTTCATTTATATATAAAATACCTTAATTTTTAATATTATCTTAATTTTAAAATATTAATGAGTAATCATTTTGAACTCTTAAATTAACACCCTACTAAATAAATAAAATTAATTAAATTTGGAAAACGTGCCCCAAGTCTATGTTAGAGCCGATTAAGACAAATTATACCCATGATCAGATACAAGAGTAGTAAGAAGATCCAAAAATAAAGGAATTTTTCAAACCTACGCAATATCAAAGTATTGCATATCTAACCACCCAATTGGTGGCTGCATTACTTCACAATATATATGAGTATTCCTATAAGTAATAAAGAGGTGGATGTTGCAAAGATCTTCAAGGTTGAGGTTGTTGATGTCTTGCTCAAGCATAGTCTTAGAAAATGAAGCCATTTCCAGTGTGGAATCACTCTTAATCTAGATGCCATAATGTAAAGGAAATCTTGATGCCACTTGGTTGATTTCCCTTAAAAGAGTGTGAGCCTTCATAACATGAGGAGTAACGGCCATCCGGTGATAATCAAAGTCTTGCTCAGATGGTTCTTAATCACCACCCTGATTCCAGCATAGTCATCCTCAAATGTGGTAGCATCATAGTTAACTTTAATCCATTGGGGAGGAGGGGGTTTCTTAAAGGGGGCTCCATAGATCTCAAGTGGTTCCAACGATCCAAGGATGTAAGGGACGTTAGTTGTGTTAAAGATTGAGAATGAGTCGAGTAAGCATTGTACAAGCCAATATTGGTTGGAGTGAATTTTGCATTAACGATCTCTCCAAATCTAATACAACCAACCAGTCGGTAAGGAGATGATCTTTGCCTAGTGCTTTTTCCTATAACCAGCTTGCGTCTAACCTAATAAGGTTTCCAGTGAATTTAAACCACTTTGTTGTTCCCCTTGTTGCAAAATGTTTGACCAGACCGAACTCGCCTAATTATTGAACCATGAAGCATGATCCACCATCTCCTCCAATGAGTTTCCTTACAAGGTGCAACAATTAGCCCCAAGCTCATTGGAGCAAAGCAATGTTCGGTACAAAATTATACCATAGCAAAAACTCCAAATAATGCCTTGACACATGGCTGTACACTCAGCTTCCAGGCTTATTTACCAAGGTGATCTATTTGCCTTTAAACTTTAGGAATTTTCAATATAATTGGGAATTGTTGGGTTTTTTGTTCTTAGATTGTGCTTACACAAGTGAATCACTATTTTCAACCGACATGCAGAAGCTGTGCTAAATATGGTATACCAGCTCTGTCTCAAAGAAATGTTATAGCCAACTTTGTTTCCGCAGCTCAATGACGTCTAGGAAGGAGGATAAATCTAAAAGCAACTCCTCTGCCATGTTAAAAAAGGTTGGTCATAAGTAATGGTCTCTAGGCTGATCCAATTGTCAATCATAGTTAAACATTTGCTGCCATTTCCAACTCTTTATATTGTATTTGACTTGGCTAGGTCTTCCACAATACAAAGCAATGTCTAGAATGAGTCCTCCCTTTTAAGTTCAAATGCGAAGCAACAATCCCCATACTTCCCTTGAATAGCCTTAATCCATAATGCATCTTCTCATGCAATTAAACACCAAGCATGTCAAGCAATTATCAAAATTTGCTAGACTTTAAGCTGGTGTATGCCTAGACCCTTAAAGTTCTTAGGCAAGGAAATTGAGTCCAAACCCATATAATGAAGTGACTTCTTAGTACTATATTGACCCCAAATAAATTGTCTGATTAACCGTTCCATCTTTGCAATGATCTCTACAGGTGTAATAACATGACTCAAATAGTAGAGTGGAATTGTAATAAAGATTGCATTTGCAAGTACCACTCTTCTCCTCAATGTCAATGACTGAACAGCACAAGAGGAAATCTAATCAAACACTGCCTGGGTGAGGTGCACAAAATATGACTTCGGCATTTGGAACCCCCAAGTACTTCATAGATGGCATATGACTTGAGTTTATTAGCAACTGTTTTTCTTTATTGAGGAGACTTCACTTTATTGAATTTGACACTCGATTTGCCACAATTCACATTTTGTTTGGAGGCCGCACCATAAGCCTAGAGAATTCTCTTAAAGATTTAGGAAACTGAGGAGGTGGTTGGACCATATAGCAACACATCGCCAATGTAAAGCAAGTGGATGATGTTGGGAGTAGCCAAGCAAATATGGAAACCAATGGAAGTTTCTAGTCTCTTGATGATGAATTAAGAGGGAAAGATGCTCAAACATAATGGTGAAAAGGCACAAACAAAAAGAACACCCTTGGTGAAGGGTGCATGATGTTGTAATCCAGGGCTACTTCCCATTACAAAGGATATTATATCTGGGTAAAGGAATGCAATCGCAAACCCAAACACACCAAAGTTCTAGAAAACCCAATTACAAGAGAAGAAAGTGAAGGAAATCTCTCTACATCTTGTTATGGGCTTATTCAATATCAAACTTTATAGTCTTAAAGCTCTCCCACAAAAAAGAAGAGTGAAGGTGATGAGCAACCTTCTAAGACATAATAATGTTGTTTGATATAGATCTTTAACAAAAATTTCTTGCTTAGTCACACATTCTAAATTTTCTCCAATTCTGATATATTTAATAATGGAGTTCTCATAGGATCCAAGCCTAAGTTACCCTTAAAGGTCTCTTACCATTTTAAGACTTATGACTTCACTTATATCTCTCAGGTTTTTTCTTCTTGTAGTTGATATGGAATTTATTCACTCTCTTGGTCCCATACTATGGATGTTCTCTTGGTTTTTTAATTCTTCTTGGGCAACCTAAGTCCTTATATTTTGGATGTTCTTCTTCTATCATTCTCAGGCAACCAGTCGAATGTTACAAATCCACTTTGGGAATAGCAGGGCTTCTCTTGTTTGTATAGAAATATAGGACGACCTTAGAGATACCCTCAGTATTACTATGAGAGAATCCATTACCATCAGTCAAGCAGTAAATGAAATTATCTCTACACCTTGGAGTAGACATGGGGAAGAAGAACATATTACAATCACCCAAATTAGCCACTTGATCTTTGTCCTTCACCAGTACTATGCCTCTTCTTTAGATAGAGCATTATGATAGTTAGAAATTGGCTCTAGCAATTTATGGTGTTATGCACATTATAGGCCCCCCAGGGACTCTTTCTTTTGCAGCATGGTTATTTCACTCTCCAGTTGTCGCGACAACCGTGTGCCATTATTGAATTCCTTTTTACTCCATTTAAACTTAGTGCAAACAAATGTAGGTAGCTCACCTTTAACTTTCCTACTCCATGTTGAATAGACCACCTCTTAGGATTCTAGATAGTTCAACCACAAACTTTCAAAATTGTAGCTCCTTCTCGACAACCAGAGTTTTAAATGCTAAAACTGAATGTGCAATGGGCAATAGTCCTCACCCAATTGATTGAGATGGCGAATAGAAGTCCTTAAAAAGGCTTGCAAGCCATGAAGGTTCAACAAAATGTTGTCCAAACATTCAAAGATGTGAGCTCACCTTACTCTGTTATTACACTATGTGAAGCAATTACCAATAAATTTGAGGTCGCAAATGTATGAATTGTGGATAAGTTGGGAGTGATTTCCAATAATGAAAAGGAACAATACAATAAATTTGGGTGTGGTGGGGCATGGAAAACCCCTCCCAACATGGCGTCTTTGCATTGATTCTCGGAGCTAATATCTGCTAAGAGATTTGGAAAGCATGGATGATATGTTTTTTCAAAGGTAATACAAAATATCCTTTACAATTGATTAACATGGTCAATTCTCATTTGTTCAAGAACCTCCAAGCATTCTTTCTCAAAGCTAACCGTAAGGTTGAGGCAATTGTCCACAATTTGGGGGTTGGTTTCTTATCCTTTGATACTTGGTTCTCCTCACAACTCTCTAGTCATTAGTTCAGTTGAGACAATTGTTGATCACAAAGCCAATGTATCACAAATCAAATCCCTTTATCGTAATCATTAATTGAAATTCCCAACTATGTTCTTGTAGTTCTAGCTAATATATATTTAAGCAAATTCTACCATCATTCTCATCTAATATCTCCAATGTGTTCATCATCCATTATCATTATCCACATATCAATTCGTCAGATCCCCATTGTTCAAACATCGTACAATATGAATTACCTCGTCATTTTGTATTTTTGTCTCTCTTCTCGTGCAATATGAAGCACTATTTCTTACTATTTGTAACCTTCTATTATCCCCCATCAACTTATTTCTTTTAACTGATTCAGCATTGTCTTTGTTTGTGTCAGGCACCTTGCTATCGTAACATTATTATCGCTCACCAAACAATGTTGATCTTGTAAGTCGACATATCGGCTTCATTGCTTTCCATTCTATTTCGATAGCATTATTAGTCTAATACGCCATCATATCGGCTTTGTCGCTTATCGTTCTACTCTGATAGCATTATCGGTCTTGTATATCTTTTCACATGAAAATCAATCATTCATATTGTGTCGTTGCACATTTTTTCATTAATCTGACTAACATGTTTTGTCAATTGCTCTTCGCCTATTAGGACACATCTTATATTTTTATTAGATTAGTCTATCATCTTGTGGCGATCATGGCCTCCCTAGGCACGTATAATCTCCTTTTGACTAAGCTTATTAAGTTATGTGCTGGCCTTTGTCATTCTATACATCGCTAGTTTGTGTGTTGTACATCCAATTCAAGATTAGTTGTAAGTGATTGTATACTTAATCACAGTGCAATTCAGCAATGGAGCTTGCCAATTAAATCATAATTGAGAGAAAATCAAATGTTCATTTGCTCGAACCAAGCTCCTCTCTTCAAGGTTTTTTTTTTGAGATTGTTCTAGTGCTATTATTTAACCTTTTTGTGATTGTTTAAAAGATAGGAAGGTCTAATATAAAGAGCTAGATCATATAAACTTATTTTACAAATCTTGCAATGAATATCAAATTTATATAAAAAAAAGGCTATTTAATGTCTTCTAGTAATTTGAGCAAGATCTCTTAAACACAATGTAAGCACATGAGGTAAAGCACAAACTCTCAAGGATGGTAATTGGGATGTAATCCTTACATATGTTTTAGAATAAATAATCAATTGACTCTAAAAGCACATGCTTTCATATTTCTTCACATAAGTTGTTGAATGTCATCATGCACAATGTTGTTTCAAGCTCCAATCATTACTATAAGACCACTTCATCTACCGTTGCAACTCACCTATTAAACAAATTAGATTGCAAAAATGACACTCAAATGCTTTGTTATCATCCAAAACGTTATTGATGCAATAGAACTCATGGTGTTTAACAAGATAGTCCATCCATATGCTAGAGCTAAGGGGAGCCATGAGATCAATTATGACACATCTTGAAAATCCATTTCAATCCATTCTCACCATCCAACTATCTATTTGAATAGGACCTCTCCAATGCTGATGTAATTAGAAGAAGAATTTCTGTGTCCTAATACAATAATTATAACTCCGGAACTGACCCCAAGCCTGGGTGCACATGCATAGTATCCGATAAGCTCGGCGTGAACTGTGGTTACCAAAGATCTAGGCCAAGAACCTGTCCCCTTAATGTCCATGGGCCTTCATGTTAGGCAGAGTCCCTATCCATTGCGTTTTTGAAATGTATGAGAATGCAACTGTGTCCCAAGCCTAAAACCTTTGAGCCTATTTGGTCAATTCCTAGCAATCCACCAGAATGGGATGCGATCACCATACAGTCTCTCCATCAGATCATAAGTATTCCTCGCCACTCTAGGAGTTCAGGCTTCATGTGACTTATTCTTTGGTGAAAGATTGGAAATGTCAATGTTCTTTGGCCATGTGGGAGGCAACCCAACTGCCTTCCTCTGCACTTGCATTCCCAAACTCAATTGCAGGCATACCTCTGTTAGCTTCATTTAGAGCCTCCTTGAAGCTTTTAGAGAGCTTACCTCCCAATGCAGGGTTGCAAGAGCTGCCCTGTATCTGTCCCATAGCTGGGGAATTTAACGGAATGAATGTCACAGGAATTGACTTTCTGGATCCATGGCCAGCTTGCTGGGCCATAGGTCCCATACATTGATTCTACAACAACCATGAAAAACTTAGTTTTGCAGGGTTGGAGTGTTAAATAGTTGTTTATTATTTTTTTAAAGATTAAGGCGGTTTGCAAATAATATTAGAGACGTAAAGTATTATATAGGTAAATAAGCATAATTTTAAGTATTATATATGTAAAAGTCTCTATTTATGTTGGCATGGCGTCTAAATTAGCTGAATAACCTCATTGCTTGTTTTTTCACAACGTGACTCCATTTGGGGGAGATTTGGAAATTGATGTTGGTTTTGCTTTTTCGTTTCTTTAACTTTATAGAAGGTATCATTAAAGGTCCTAAAGCTTACTCTATTGGATATATGGACGGCATAAAATAAACATTGGCATTTTATAGACATTTTGCCTTTTGAGGCAGTGTGGAGCATGCTCTCATTAGGCTTTTGATCTTGAATTGTGAAGGATCGAGTTGTTCCTAAATTAATGTCTTAGCGATCAAGCTTAGATATAGAAATTGTGCTTAAAGAAAATTAATACCTCGACATTGTTGTACTACCTTGCTGCATGGAGGCACTGAAGTAGATAAATGTTTCTATTCATAACACTAACCCCTCTCTTGTGAGATATCAGACAATTCATGTAACTAGATAGGACGGTGGGGCTTGCATCCTCAGGCACCTTAAATCTAGCTTGTTGGAATGTGAAAGTTTGACATAGTTTTGGGTAATAAATTGAAATCCCTCATTAGTCTTTGATGATCTTCTTTGACGATTGCACTTTGCAAATTTAAATATTTCATGGCTCATTCCAAGTGCTCTGGCATTTATTACTTATTAAAGTGAGTCCTGTTGCTATTGGCTGTGGAAAAGTCCGATGATTTAGCCCTTAGAGAAGAGGAACATGATAAGAAGTTTGAGATGTTGGATCTCAATTTATTGCTTATTAAAGTGATTAATTGATCTCAATGGTGTTTGCCCTCTTTCTTTCAAACGTAAAAGCCTATGTGTGTCTTGCCAAGGGTTTGGCGCATTCAATTTGGAAATGAAGTCTTTCTAAAGTTGTGTGATGCCCTGGATGTACCATAGTTGGCAACGAATAAGTTATTATGTCTCCAAATTTAGGAGAAAGTTGAGTGGAGCTCAAACTCATGCATAGCTTGAGGATTCCTTCTTACTCATGAAACTTGAGAGGATGAATGCTAAACTTGGAAGGGAAGGGAAAGGCACCCAAAGTAGAATTGATGCATGATTTACCTGAGGAACAGAACTTGTAGCGAATCTACACTATGGAATTGGAAGCACAGTATTGGAGATGGCTATTGCAACTAACATTAGAGGTTGCTGAGGAGGCAATCATTTCGTAGGATTAACATAATTTGGGATGGAAACAAGTTAACATTAAGGTTTGGCATATGACTGGTGTCTTGGAATATTGTTGGCTTTTCTCTCTGATCAACTTGGCTATTTTTTTTTTTTTTTTGGACGAAAGTTGAAGGTTATGTCTAGATTTGAACCTTCCCTTTTCTAAAAAGAAAAGGTGAATTTCATATGAGCAATTCATTGATAAATTGCCACCTTGAAGTTGACCATAAATATCATTAGTTTTGTTGTTGAACTCTGTTAATTGCTTGACCACCTGTAGACAAGATTGTTGCTTCAGTTTCATTAACTTGCTCTTACCCTTACTAGCTCATTTCATGGTACTACCTCATTGTGATGAAGCATATTGGGTTGTACTCTGGCAAGTTGCTTCTATTTCACTGTCTCTAATGCTCACACCATTTTGAGAAACTACAGGGAAAGATGTGAAGATCTTGACAATAGCATTGGGATGCTTTTTCCAAAATAATGGTCGAGGGCATTGCTTGAGAAGATCCAAGCTCTTAATAATAGTTTTGAAGAAGAGCAAATTGTTGTAAAACCCAAGTTAAGTCTCTCCATTGCTTAAGTTAGATAAGAGCTTAAAGAGCTGGAGTTCATTAGAGATAGCTATGTTTAAGAAAGATTGATGGCATTGAGAGATTTTACAGGCCTTTTAGCGGTATCTTTGTGCTGACATATGGTTGCTCGTGGAAATTGAGTGCGTCTTTAATAAAGGGCTTCGATGTGTTTTGTTGCTATCTGCATTCGCTGGAATTCTTGGTGAGCAAGTCTTAGCTGATAAGGATTGACATGGACAAACCCAGGGCATCCAAGGCACACCATTAGTTATGCCATTTTTTTTAGAGACAGTTAAGTTCTACTGCATACCTCAATGGAATGTCAAAGCGTCACGTTAGCTAACTGAACCATGATGGGGATTACGACAAGGTGTTGGAACCCAAGGCGATGTCAGGACTTCTTCTAGCTGAGGTCATTGAAGCCTCAGGTCAAGCCTTGGAAGATGTCTTGTTATTTTAGGGGGCATAGAATTGAGTTGATGCCCAAGCTTATTTGGAGCAATTTTAGAGTTCGATGGAGGATCGTATTTGATCCTCGACTACATGATCAAGTATAAATCTCTTAGTGATACCCGTCAAGGATCACCTTGCATGTAGTTCTTGATTGTACAAGAGTTGCATATCCTTTAGTTCTCATTGGACCCACTGCATCGGCTTCACCTGCACAAGATAGAAAAGCAAGCGAGCATGGAAACGCCTGGAGGAAGACAAAACAGCACAGAGAAAAGTAAACTTTTTGGAGAGCTCAGATCCATTATGATAAAGATTCTCTCTTATTTAGGGCCTACACATGTGAGGTGTATTTGTAGGACAGAGCTTGTATATCTGCCACATGATTGCTAGTAGCTGCTGATCAACAAAATTGTGAGAAGATACAAGCAATGAAATCCGACCCAGGCTAAATTAATTGGGCCTATGAAAACTCTCCAACATTGCCCCACAATCGAGCGTCAGATTTGTTGAGATTGTGATATGAACATAGAAGAGAAAATCTAGTCACTGAGGCAAGTGAGAATGAGCGGCTGAATTGAGGTGGAAATGGTGGTTTTAATCCAACTTAAAACTAATCTAGTTGTTCTGTGCCATTGAGATTAGAACGGGTTGAGTTCACAAGGGTACAGAAACTCTGTAGGGAGAGAGACATGAAGGTGGTGGGAAGAGTAGTTGTAGAGGGGGCGTAAGAGGGATACCCAAGAGTTAGCATCAACAATTCGATTGTGTACATTTGATACCCAAGAGTTAGCATCAACTATTCGATTGCGTACATGTGATACCATTTAGAACCGCTTTCTTCACTGCTCCTTCATCGCCTTTCTAGATCCATTGCATGGGCTTCACTTGCACCAGAGGAACAAGCAAACGAGCACATTGACAACAAGTAGAGGAAGAGAAAACGGCACCGAGAAAAGAGTTGTTCTTGGAGAGCTCAGTTTTTCCAATATAATAAAAGATCTCCCTTACGGCTCGCACTCGAGTGTATTCAAAGGAATAAAAGAACACATAATGCTGAATTACTATGAGCTGCTAAACAAAATAGAGTAGATATAAGTAATGAAGGTGACCCATGCAGAGTTAGGTGGGCCTATGTAAATGTTCTCCAACATTGAACAGGTTTGCCGAATTCAGGAGTTCCAGTTACATTCGAGGACAATGGTACTGAGGGAATACAAGTAAACTTTACCAGGGATCTTAATGGATTTACTTGAAAACCTACAAAAGGTCAATACCCACAACAGTCCGTGCAGCTACCATTTACCCTTTCTACACACCCTTTGTACCTCAGACTGCACAGATCATACATAGGCTCTGTTTGGTGGAGCTTAATTAAATGGTGTTTCAAACAAAGCGTTTAGTTAAGCTCTCTCAAATGGCTTAATGAAAGTGTTCAATTCTCCCAACCATGCGTTTGGTAGGCTAGAAGACCATTTTATCCTTTCTAAAATATCATAATTTATCTCTCATTTAATTTTTTACATATTTTTAGTTCTTTCTTAACAGAATATTTTAATAATTTCTTTTTGATGTCAGCTTAATAAACAAGACTTTTCATTTAATAATTAATAGCAAATCATTTTAAAAATACTTTGACAACATTTGAATGGTATGTTGTATGCAATACTTTTTTTGATTAGTTTAGCTGCATATTTCAATCACCTTATGTACTTTGTACCCTTCACTGCTGAGCGGCAATTTGTTTTCAAGTTCGCCATTTGATTATTCTTTAGGGACAAGCAGCATCTTTCTGTAAGATTGCATGAAACTTTGTGATCGTTAAAGTATACTGAAGCAACACTGATCTCTAAAGTAGTACATGTTTGAAGCAAATAAAAATTAGTGAACGGCAAGCACACTTAACTTTTTGGTAAGAATATTGAGCAACAGTCAAATCATGTTTAGCATACCAATGCTGAAAGCTGTACGTACACACTCAGAACGAAGCTAGACTCTTAAAAAAATAATAATTCTGTTGCTGCTTAGGAAAAATTGCCGGTTTCCCATTTTGAACTGGATTCGTACGCTTCAAATTGTTAAGAGTCCCTCTTAGAAAGAGATGCCGAAGCTCTCACTTTCCATCAACATCACCCTTGGGCATGGTGAATATTAATTATAATTGTATTTGTCAGGAGTTTATTCTCGATTTTTGTTTTATTTAATTTTTAAGTTCCTTTTAAATGTAAAGTTACATGCTTTTATACATTATACTAGATATCATTTGCAGAGAATAATGAGTAGAATTTTGTTTTCTTCTTCATTCTTGCAAGCATTGCTTTTTATGCTGTATCGATCAAGTTAGATTAGGAGGTTTGTTATGCACACATGAGCCAAACCAAACACAATTTGGGCTGGTCGATTAATAAACTTAACCGATTGAAACTGCTAGGTTTTGGTTGAAACCTCCAATATTTGGTCTAGTTCTTCTTTCAGTTTTGATTGGTTAGGACTGAAACTGAAACCTTTGTTCTTTGGTGGGTGTCTAGTATTAAATTCAAAGCCCTTCAAGCATGGAAGATCTCGAGCCTTGTCCTTTCCTTTTCTTGTTGAACTTAAATTATTAATTGTCATGTGCTCTAGTCTGCTAATGGTGCTCACATGAGACAAAATATTCTGGAATATATCATCCCCAAACATGCCTACTTTAACCCTGAAGCTAATGTTCTGAGACCCAACATGCTGAAGGACTGAGATAGGCTATGAAACGAGGCTTTAGCCATAGCCAATCCTTCCATTTTTTTTTTGTTCTAACTCTTCGAGGTGGCATTCCTTTGAGCTTTGCTGCGAGCTGTAATGGGCTGGTTTAAAGTGTTTGCCTGTCTGCTTATACTCTTGCTTACACTTCGCCTCTCTTTTCTTGGTGACCATCAGAGCCTTGTTGGTAGAGCTGGTTTCCTTTAGTGACATTTGTTTCTTTAACTTCATGATATGATAAGCAAATGCTTTGTTTTGTTTGCTGGAGCAGCAGCTTGGAGACGAGGGCATCGTTTGGCACGTAAGAGAAAGGAGAATGTGGGTGAGAAGGAGACGAACCGTTGGTGGTCGGAAGACTATGCTCGGGCCAGAAGGCGGAAGCCAGTACATAATAGTCTGAACCCATGAATTGGATTGAAGAGATGGATTCGTATCAGGTGAAGTAGAGTATTTCTCCATAGAATAGACTACTGATAGCTTATTGCTTTGCTCTTCTTTTTTTTTTTTTTTTTTTTTTTTTTTCTTTTTCTTCCTTGTTGTTTTTTTGGGTTTAAATATGCTGTGATGTGAGCAGCCATGGTTGTGCTTGAAACAAGGGTTTTTTTTTGGTGGAGGTAATGCTGCTTTGGGAGTTGTCATCAAATGTACATGTTTATCGTTGTTTTCTAACTTGAATGGTTTACTGTATTCTATTTTATTTATACAAATTTATTAAGCTTATATAAAGTAGTTGTTTAAAACAGGTGTTATAGAAATTATTCCATTGTGATATTATTTTTAATTTATAACTATTGTATTTATGAGTATAATTTAATGGTGTATATAATATAACTATGCATCTATCAGGAAGCTGATTAAATTATTTCATTGACATGCCACTCTAACCTAATCTTATTCATCAACTACCAAATTTTTTTACTAATCTACTTAACTAGAAAAACCCATTCTATTAAAAAATCATGCAGACACCTTGACGTTAAGGATTGCTTGTTTTGACCTTTTTGTATGCTTTGACCTTTTGCTTGCTTTGAGATTTTCTCACTATCTATTGTTCATTTGCTTTCTAAATGCTTTATGTTCCACTAAAGTTCTTTGCTCTTCCAATTGTGTTCAACCTATAAGGTTTAATGCTTCTTTTACCTTCTTTATATCTTTGATGGAAGATTGTTATAATAGCAAGGTCTCTTCTCCTTGTGACTTAAAAGAGATAATTGGCATGCTCTCTGTCATTAATGATTATGATTTTTGTCTCTATTGTGATTTTTTTTCATTACCATATTGCTATATTGTCTATTATACTTGCTTTTCTCCCTTCCCCTTTTATAGATTTGACATGGAATAATTCCAAACATGCACATGCAACTAACTTTTGAACAAAATCTTTTGTTAAATGTAAACAAATATCTTTGGGATTGGAGAATTCCTTTTTAAGATGATTTTTGTATGATCTTGAATAAGGATCGCAAGTTTTGTACTTAGTCTTGCTAATGTATTACATATAAGTCATAAACTATCTTAAAGAAAACTAAAAGTATATCAAAAGACAAACTTTTACAACTTCTCATTTTTCATTGAAGTAAAATTTTCATTTATCAAAAAATTATTGTTTAAAATAAATTTTCAAAGGCTCGTGCCAACTACAATCTTTGTCATAGTATAGAGCAAAAATATTAATTCTCAACATGATATGATTAAGCCCCCTTCTAGAGAGATGACATAGCTTGAGACATCAAATGCTATCGACATGAACAAGAATTTCATCAACTCCTATGACCTTCAACCCTCACCATTGTTTACTTTAAATTTTTTTAATTGATCACATAATGAATAATAATATAACACAATTGTTCAAGAATAAGTTTGATATGTCCTCTTGAAGGCATAATTTAGGTATTTTTGTATTTTATTTTTAATAGTTTTGCTTAACCATTTTTATGAAAAAGTACTTCTCAATTCATAATTTATTTTTTCAAGCATAACGATTATATAAAAGAATGCTTAAATAAGTACTACATACACATATTTGAGAGGGAGAGGATGTGTTTTAAAAAACAACACCTAGATGCCATCATGAACCCACTAGTAAGCACTTCTTTAAATAGTATTATTAAAATTTAAAAATTTTCAACTATAATTTGGCATGGATATATCATAATAAGTTATCAAAATAGCAAAAACATACTATTCTTCTTTATTTTTAGGAATAAATAGAAGATTTGTCAATCATTACCAATAGATAATTAAAAAAGTTTCAAATTCTAATATCATGTCACATCTATCAAGAGAGCCACACAACTTTAGACCACACCACATCAAGTTTTAAAGAAAAAGAGATTAGCAAAAGAGGCTGCATCTCATCCTCTCTCAAAGTAGAGGCTACCCCTTAATTAAAGGTGAGAGATCTTTTTATACACTTGCAATTCAACATTAAAGGTGGATTCCTAGGAAGCTTTTCCATCACACATTTTACTTTACTAGCTATCAAACTTCTTGGGCAATTTGCATGGCTAGTCACATCATCCTTAATGTTCTTATAAAAACTCCCTTCTATTAAAAAATCACATAAATATCTAGATATCATGAATTACTTTTGACCATTTAAAATTGTGAGATATTCGTGGCATACATTTCCTGTTTTGCTTTAAAATGCTCTTTTTTTACTATGATTCTTTGCTCGTTTAACTTCATAATAGTGAATGTGATGTGAGATGACTACTAAAAAGTATATATATATATATATATATATATATATATATATATATATACATAAAAAAATAAAATATATTAAATTCAATGATAATAAGTTTGCTAGAAATTGAATGAGATTCGATCATGAAACTAAAGGCCAAAACATAAAAAGAATATAATCCAAATAATCTCCGATTGAATGAAAAGAGCACAAATGGTGTCATTTTGATGACCTCTAACCAAACACATGATCATTTTGAAAGTATAAAACATTTGTTTTAAGTCATATTTTAAAATATATAAAGAATAAAATTTTTATTTTTTTTCAAGTCCAATACTCATTCAAATTATTAAAACTCATATATTAAAATCAACTACACCATTAACTTCATATTAGCATTACTACAATAGGTAAAAAAACTGAGGTATTACATTTTCATTCAATTTATCACACGTACTTATTATACTTATCACTTCAATAGTCATTTTATTAGATTCCTCTTTTGTCTTAATCTTTTATACACTCATCATTCTTTTTTAGACCAATTTATTAGTCTTTTAATCCAAATTATTTATCATAAATCAAGCCTTCTCTGATTTTAAAGCCAAACTTAAAAAACGTTTGTTGATTTGACAAGATCTTGGCTAAGTCTTAGGATTTTGAGCAAAAAAAAAAAAAAGAAAGAAAAGAAAGTATGAACAAAGGAAGGGCCTTTGCTTTCCTCAATGCCCTGTTATCCTTTGCTTGTCTCTTAGTCTTAGTTGCCTTATCTCCTTAAGTATATGCAACAATCTCCTTTTGTAAATTAGCTATTTAAACTCTAGAATGGAAGAATAGTTGAGCACAAAAAGTCCTTGGTCAATCAGTGGCTCAAGCATAGACTTAATTTCCGTTACAAAGGCCATTGTAATCGAAAGTCGACTTTGAAGTAGTTTCTCCATCAAAATGGTAGCTTTAGTGCTAGTCACCCCAAAATACCTCTTGGCACTATATTTTGTAGTTGTAGCCAACATTTTAAATAGCTCATCAACTAGACAAAGCCTTCTTATAATAGTGTTAGCCTAAAGGTGTTGCTCTTAAACTCTTAAGATTCTTTGAATCTCATAGATGGTTTGTTATAATCAAATAACTTAAATCAACTCATTAATGCTTTATTTCTTTTCTATTTTGAGATTTTATTTAAAATTTAGTGTATAATTAGTGATAAATATAGACCTTTTATCTTATGATCTTCTAGATTCTCTTTTTGTTCTAGATCGTTTAATTTTAGTCTTTTTTAATCTAATGCTAAATAGCAACTTATAAAATTTTGCATATGCAAAATTTTGTAATAATTTGAATCTTCTAAATAGTGCCAATGACATACAAATTTTATCATTTTAAAATTGGAAGAAAACTCAAGCACAAGTCCATATGGTACAAATAAGTAGTGAGTGGTTTGCATAATCCTTAGTATATTATAGATGCACAATCAAATAAAAATAAGCTATACATTCAAAAAATGATAAATATACATAAAATCCAATATATACAGAAGTGATATTATCTTGGGTTATATAATAACTATTGTATAATATCTAACCTTCTTTGAAAGTAAAATATCTAACTTTCTACAAAGGCTTAAATAACCATTAAATGAAGTCTTTTATTATGGCTACTTAAGACAACCACTACAACTAATCAAATATAGTTTTTTTTTTGTAGGAAACCACTATAAAATGCCTTTGATTTTCAAAAGATTTTCTTAAAGTATTTTTTATTTTAATTGCTTTAAAAGACTTGTTAAATAATTACATATTTCTCATAATGATAATGTTGTTTTTATGAATGAAACATGGAGTTCTTTAGCTTTTCATAGCTAGTAAAACATTAGTGGTGTCATTACCCAAAATTTGTCAACAAGGTGCTCTAATTTAATACTCCTTAAAGATCAACAATTGCATTGTGTGTTTGTAAGGATTCAAAGATGAAATACAATGTTGATTCTATTTCTATGTATTTTATGTTGATCTTCATCAAAACTTTCTTTTTCATTTTTCTAATACAAGAAATAGTAAAGAAAGAGACTATGAGTTTTATTCATAGTTAACATGCTCCAACTTTTATGTGATTATGAAGAATGATGGATCACCTGTTGTATGAAAAGTTCAATATTCAAAACTTCAAGAGAACCTATTTCTATCATGTATTTTATTGGCATTAAAGTTTGGTAAAAATTCTGAAAAAAAAAGTAATGCAAATTCTTTTTCAAGTCCTCAAATTCGATAACCTTTTTTGACCAAAATTTCTTAAAGTGAAATTTCTTAACAAAGATGCCTACCCATTAATGTTATTTACTATGGTAAATGAACTTAGTTTTATATGAAATTTTTCAGTCACTAATTTATAATATTATATAAATTTTTATATTACAAATTTATAAAGTTGTAGATACTAGAATTTATATAGAATTTATCATTCTCATAAACACTGACCTCATTTGGAGCATAAGAATTAAAATCCAATTCAACGTTATATTAACTCTATCTCATCCCTAACATATTTCTTCTATTGAAGGGGGTAGAGAGGATTACATTCAGAAGTTTTTTAATCTTTAATATTTTAATTAAAATAAGAAAAAGGTTGTCCTTAATGTTTTGGTTATATTAGTTAAACCTAACATAATTATTTTGTTTACATAAATATTGCACTTAACACCTTTAGAGTCCATATGGGCATCAAGTCAATTGAAAAACCATAATTGATTATCATTTTTCCACCTAAATCTAAGAAATTGATCTTTTTTAAGACATCACTTATTGTAAAAAAATAATTTATAATATTTTTTAATTTTAAAAAATATTAAAATTTTATCAAATAATTTTCACAATTTTTCTTCTTTCTAGAACATATCTTCAAATTTTTTTTCAACCTAAACCATCATCACCAAATAAAGAAACTAATGTTAAGGAATTAAAAATATTTTCAAGTTTTGGAAGCACAAATTATTTGGATGTGATATCTAATTTATTGTAGCTCCTTGTTTGATATTGATGTCCTTAACCTTGAATCCAAACTTCCCAATCCATGTCATGCACTTCTCGTGTTATCCTTAATGATCATTTTATCTTTGAAGTCTCTACAACATCATAGCACAACAATTATTCTCTTTCTATCATGCACTCATGGACCCAACTATTGTTTAATCTGATATTAAATTTGATAAATCTAAATCAATTACAAATAATGTAGCTTATTTTACCTAATTATTATTTTATCATACAAAAATGGTTTTGTAGGATTAATACACATATGCAATCAAACTCACATATTCTTTTTGGATAACATTTTTATACCAACAATATCTATGGTTATCATGTATGGATGTATCGCTTGTTATTGTTATTAAGAGGAACTTTGGTTTTTTTAACTTGGATAATAGTGACAACTACATAAAAATTGTATTTTGAATTGATGTTGTCTATAATTTGTTGATGCTTTTTTTTTATTGTCTTATTAGTATTTCATTTTTATTTTCATCGTCAAGATGATTGACATGTATATATTACTCAAATGTAAATAATAAAAGATATTGCTTTTTTTATTGATAAATCTATAATTTTTAATAATATTATTTAAAGATGTTATTGAATTAAATATTCAAAATCTTTTTGTTAAGAATTGATTTAATGACATTGTAACGTAATATTATTTAAAGATAGTATTCAATTTGATGATATATTTATATAATAATTATTATAAATTATAAATTTATCATTAAAAATGATATTAAGATATCACACAAATTTGAATAGTATTTAGATGTCGATAATTTTGATGTTAACAAAAAAGTGCAAAACTATTTACATATCATAAACCAAAAAGATAAAAAAAAAATATTAATCAATTTTAAGTGGCATTGCTATCTAAATATAATTATGATTTATATGTTTATATTATCTAAATAATAATCAACTAACAACCTCTTAAATGACATTATATTATACACAATATAACTAAAACTAAATAGCACCAAAAGCTACATCCCAAAAACGCTCCTTAGTTTGTGATCCTTTTACTATTTTTTCATCCCATATTATCTAAACAAAGTTATCAAACAATAAAAGGTTTTAATGATAGCCTACATATTCCTTCTCTTCACAACTTCGCCAATGAATGACAATTGCATGGCATAAGCATTCCAATTGTAATTGTATTCAAGTATTAGTCAATGTTCATTTAGTTGTTTTCAAGTTTGATATATAAATTGAATGTGAACTAGTGTAAATGTTGGTTTTTTTTTGCTATCATTTAGGTGTTGCATATTCATTAAAGATTAGAATTCCTATAAATGTTGGTCTTGTTTTTTGTCATCATTTAGGAGTTATAGATTCATTAAAGATTAGAATTCTTATATAGGCTAGTTAGGATTCATCAATTGTTATGCATTAACTTAGTGGATGTCCTTAGTGTCTATTTCATTTGATTTAATTGCATGAATTTTGAATTCAAGAACATATAAATGATGAAATTGTGATTCAAAATTATTATTTTTTTTGGATGAATTTGTTCGTAGAAAATTAAATTTTATTATTTTATTTGTTGCATTTTCTATAAGAATTAGTTGGCAAAGGCAATAGTATGTGGATGATAGTTGAATGGCCAAGAGAGTTAACAATGAATCATTAATGGTCCACTAAACTGCAACAATGAATCAATGGTGATTCTTTTAATAGTAGCAAGAGCATACATCATCATTCGAGGAGCAATCAATGAAGGAACGTAAAACAAGATGGTAGGAACTAAATTTAAAGTCTAGTTTTGTTGAAATAGTGATGCTCTAAATGAATCAAAATCTATCATTTTTTTCAAAAAAAAAAAAAGGAAAATTCATAATACTAAGCATTGTTATCACCTTATCATGTCGTCCTTCATATTACCACAATGACACTCATATTTGTGTCAAATAGGTATGCCTCACTTCATTCTATGCAACGAGTCATACTTGTACTTCTTTTTCAACCTTACCAATCAAACTAATTTGATTCTTATTTTCTTGTCCATTGGCTTTGTTCAATCCTCTTATCCTTTTACTTGGTTTATATTTGCAATTTATTGTACTTTCAATGAACTTGGGCTAAGCATTATATTTTCTCAAGCACCTAATTCAAACCCTACTTAAATGTGCCAAGGGCTTGTATTTTTGCTTAATATTCAAAGTGTAGATTATAACACAACCCATTCTTCTTAGTGCTTTTTTGTCCAAAGGATAATCCATTATGAAGCCCCATATTTTTTATAGGGATCATTGTTCATTTTAGAAAATACATATGGCATAATATCTATAATTCATTGATTTTAGAATATGGAACATTGGTGGGGACACCAGCGCCATGCATGATTTTCGACGTACTTCATCTATTCAGATGCGCTCCTGCACTACCCGACGACCAAGGGAGTTACTCTTCATGAACAGGATCAATTTGGAGCCCAAAGTTGCATTTCGGGCTCGAATTAACACTCAAGAACATTATTTTTGGATTCGGGGACCCAAATTTGGCCAAAAGGCTTCTTTTTCCGGTTCTCGCCGCCGCCGGACGCCTTCCGCCGCCGACTGCGACCGTCCGCCACCGCTTCGCCGCCGTCGGCCGTTGAGCCGACGGACCCGCGGGTGGGTTCGCGCGACCCGGTTCAGACCCGTGTCATGGCTCGGGTCGCACGACCCGCTGGATGAACCGCGCCGACCCGTCTTTGACCCACGCCAACCCGTAACCGACCCGCGACAACACGACTCGACCGCGCCAACGTCCCCGCCGGATTCGCCGCCGCGACCGCCGCCGCCAACCGCTGCTAGCCCGCTGGATTTGCCTTAAAAGCTGTTTAGCAACAGCTTCTGGATCAGCTTTTGACTATTTTCTGCCTTTTTTTTTAATGTTTTAAAACGCAGAAATTGATATGCAGCCTTTATATTTGTTATTTTCCTATTTATTTCCAAGTTTCACGTATTTTATTCCTTTAAAACTCTAAAAGTTGTTTTACCGATGTACCCTTAGGCTCTCTATAAATAGGGAGGCCTACCCCTATGTAAGGTCAGTTGATATTTGAGCTTGTTTAAGTATTTTAGTGCTTTGCTTTCACTTGTTGAGTCATTGGTGTGATTCCAACAAGACTTCGGAGTGCTGATTCGTCGAGGCTCCGGTACTGGGAGGAGGGGTGCGAGGCCCAAGCGGTGAGAGGCCGTGCCAGTTTATCAACGACGCCATCTTCATCTTCATCCCTTCGTCGACATACTCTCCATACCCCGCCGCTACCACGACGGTAACGTTTCATAACTACTCATCGTCACATTCGCCTTTTTCATCCGGATTTCGACGCTTCTCTCTCTCTTAAGATTTGGGTTCCCTCGGACTTGAACGGTTCTTACTCGAATAATATCTGTTAACTTTCTGATTTACGGTGATTTAGCGTGATCTATGTACCTTTCAACTGCGTCGGTGCGACCATTCCACTTTTCAAAATTTATCTCGCTCGGTATTTAAACCCTTATCCGAGTACCCCGCGTCTGTGCCGTCGAGGTGTTGCGGACCACCTAGCCTACGGAGCGACCTCTGTGTTGCTCACGGTCCCCCTCTTGGCTAAGATTGCCTTGGACGGGTGTCTCTTGCTTGTTATTTCTTTTCGAATTTTCACATTTTTACCTTTCAAGTTTACTTTATTTCTGGTGTGTGGATGTAATTTCTGTATTGCTCAAATTATTATAATCCGTCCGGCATCAAACATGAATCAAGTAAGATATCCACGTCATAAGAAAATGGTATATGAAAACTAAGTTGAAAATTCCACCCCAAGAAAGCTTACTAAACATAATGCTAAGGCCATAACATATCTATATTATGAACTCACTCTAGGGAACTACATTAAGGTTTGTAAGAGCATGCTAAAAGGTGAGATACAAAAATGGTAGTTATCATGGGAAGTAAAAGTTCTTAACACATACCCACTTGATGCCCTCAAGGGAAAGCTCAATGACCATAAATAAAAGATTAAAAAAAGAGAGAAGAGCTAAAAGAAAAAAGCTCTAAGAAGAAAAAGTGGGCTTTGGCATTGAGAATCTCTCACATCCAAAATTTAATTGGTAATGATGGAGAAGAAGAAAATTTTTAAAATTAATTTATGCTTGTCAGATGTAGGTTTGGCCAACTAACGAAGAAGAAAAAAAGAAAAAGAGAGAAATCAAGGACAATGCACAATCTCAAACAAAAAATGTGTCAAACAAAAAGGGAAAAAAGAAAAGCTAATTTGTTATGGCTATAAGAACATTGATTTTATTCAATTAGGCTACCCCTTCAATAATAACAAAGGAAAGAAGAAAACTATGGTTTCCAAATGGAGTGATACCAATAAGAGCAACTTAAATAATGAAGTGACAATGAGGCAAACCTTTATGTCATGGCTCAAAAGGAAGAAGATTATGTCTTCAATGAGAAGTACACCTCCATAATGGTATCAATGGAGGCTAATAGAACTTGGATAGTAAGTGCTCAAGACATATGATAAGTGACTCCATCAAAGTTGTATTACTAAAACCAAGGGATGGAGGATTTACCTTTCTTGGAGACAATACATCAAAGAAAATTATTGGAATTGGCAAAATCATTAACTCTTATATCTCCTTTATAGATAAGTTCATTTATTTAGATGGTTAAAGCATAATTTACTTTGTATAAACTAACTATATAACGAAGGTTATAATGTCATTTTTTATTCATCTCATAGTTTAGCTAAGCATAATGATAGCATAATTCTTGTAGCAAAATAAATATGAGAATGCATACTTAATTGACCAAAATGATACAAATAATAAAGATTTTTTTCCTAATATCATAATTAGAAAATTCATCACTATGGCATTGAAGATCGTGTTATGCTAGTTTATATATGATACAAAATGTTTAAAAGCTAGAACTCATAAAGGGGTCACGATCTTTAAATTTCAAATGTGACAATTTTTGCGATGCAAGCCAATTGGGTAAGAGAATAAAAACTTCATTCAAATTCAAAAATGAAATCTCAACCACAATAAACATATTACACATGGACTTATTTGGGCCAATGCACGCAATAACTTTAAATAACAAGAAGTTTGGATTGGTAGTAGTAGAAGATTATAATAGTATAGTTGGGTATTATATCTAATAGATAAAAGAGATGCATTTGAGTCTTTTAGAAAATTAACAACATGAATTTTAAATTAAAAGGGTTGTGCAATCATTAACTTTCATTATAACCATGGTAGGGAATTCAAAAATGATCTTTTTTTTAAAGCTTCTTGTGAAGAAAATGAAAAATTGTTCAACTTTTCTTCATGTTAAATGTCACAAAAAAATAAATATTTGAAAGCACAAATAGAGAAGCAATAAAAATGGATATGCAAGAATTGAATATTGAGATTAAAACTTTAAACAAAATCCCTAAAAAAACTAAATTATCTTATAAAAGATGATGTTTGGTAGTCAACATCCAAGCTTATTGATCATCTAATTACTGGTATAAAATGAATGTTTATAAATATACTTAATGATGTTGAAGTTATTATTAGGAATAAAGTAATATTAGTAAAAAATGATACAATCATGTTAAAAGAATGTGCTTTAAAGAAACTTTGGCACCAATAACATAATTAGAAGCCATTAGAGTTTAAACCATGAATGTTGGCTTAATTTGGGCCAAACCACATAAATTTGATGTTTTTATCTTTCTTCTCTATTTTGTCATTATTGTTTTTGTTTATCCTATTTTTGTTGCACTTTTATCAACTTATGAGATTGAAATCTATCAATAGTGTTATAGCCTTAGTGGAATCTCATGACAAAAAATTACAAGATTAAGAAATTTGATAGATCTAAGAGTTTTAGAATATAATTGATTAAGATAAAAAAGATGCTAATCCAATAAGTGAGTTTTATTTTACAAAGGTATCTCAATATAATAAGATCATAACATCTCATTTAAATATCAAAATTACTTCCTTAATAACTAATATGAGATAAGTCATTCTATATCATTCTACCTAAAAGTATGTCAGGAGTTCCTCCTTATATAATAATTCATCTCTTAAGACATCACTTGACATTCACTCTTTGTCCTCTTCAATCTTAGGTGTTATGTAAATATATTAGATTTTTAAAATAATTATTTAAATAAATTCTCATACTTTTTAAATATCAATTTATATTGAAATAAGCTTTGGATGTGGAAATATGATAGCTATGTTTTCTATAAAGGTTGAATGACATTTGGATACACTTTTGTAGATTTATTGCATGTAAATAAAATCTAAAAATTATAAAGTAAAACCATATTAAAGATTAATTTGAAATGAAGGATTTGGAAGAAGAAGAAGAAGAAAAGATCCTTGGTATGGATATTATAAGAGTCAACATGTAATACTCGATGAAGATAAGGGAGGGCAAACATGCTTAGGTAAAAGTGTAATGAAATGTGATAATGAAAGGGTGGCTCTTATGAAATGCTTCTAGGAGTATATGGATAAATAAGTTTCATATCTATTATAGGAGATTAGATCTTGAGCTTTATAAATAAAATCATAAGCTTTAAAATGGCGAGATTCCTTTTAAGGAGAACATAAGCTTGGATCCTATGAGAACTCCACGGTTAAGCATATTAAAGCTAGAGTAATTTTAGGATGAGTTATCAAGCAATAATGAACTCTTTAGATAAGGATAAAATCAAGTTAGATTGAAATAATATCTTATTAAGAAGGTTGAAAATGTTATGATATAGTATTAGATTGATACTTTCTTTAGTCTGATGTGGTTTGACGATAAACTAAGCAGAAGCTAGATGGCCTAAAACACCTGATGAGAATAAGGAGCAAAAAAGTGTAAGTGAAAGTGCAATGAAATACATTAATGGAATTGCTACTCTAGTGTAAGTCTTCCAAGAGTATATGAATGAATAAGTCTTATATTAGTTATATGAGCAATTCTTAAGCTTTATAAGTAAATTCATAAGTTTTGAAATTGTGAAACACCTTTTGAAGGTAACCTAGTTTTATATCCTATGAAACTTTATGATTAAATATTTTGGAGTTAGATTAGTTTTGAGATGGGTGATAATATCAAATTAAATTGAGACAATACTTCATTAGAAAGCCGAGTGTGCTAAAAAATTATGATTGATTATTATGTGTAAATTTTCTTAGAGAAGTTGAGCATACTCGATGCTAAGTCAATTACAACTCTCCTAGCTAATCATTTTGAACTATCCAAAAGAAATTTATTGAAATCAAAAGATAACTATAAATACATATAATAGGTATCTTATGCTAATGCAAGAGGTAGTTTCATGTATGCTACCATTTTAATTTGTTCATAAGTTGCACAAGTTGTCAATATTGTTGGTAGGTATATGACTAATTCAAAAAAGCTACATTAATGATTAGTAGAATGGATACTATGATATCTTAATAGTACAATAGATGTTATCTTGATATTTAATCAAAATGATAGATTGCTTATTAGCAACATTGATTTATATTATGATGATAACCTTGATAGGATGAGGTCATTTACAACTTTTGAAAGATGCCATTAATTGAAGAGCAACACTATAATTTGATATTATTCTATCCACTACTAAAGTTGAGTACATGATATTTATAAAATCATTTCAGGAAGCTATTTGGTTAAAGGGTTTATATGACAAATTTACAAGAATATCAAATATGACCACCATTTACTAAAGCTCTCAAAATGTTATATTTTTAATTAAACACTAAATGTCATATTAGAGGATGAAAGATATTACTATAAGTTTATACTTTGTTTTAAAACATCATAAATGAAGGTGTTATCAAGGTAATAAAAAAGTAATATAACTCATAAACATATGACAAGAAGCCTCTTAATTTTACCAAATATAGATATTTTTTGAACTTGATTAGCTTATGTAACAGATGATTTTAAGTCTTGGAGAAGATTTCTATCTTCAACAATATCATATATAATCAATTAAAATATTGGTTTGAAAAGAGAAACTATTAAATTTTAATCCAAAATTATGCATACCTACCATTATTTTATGAATTCAAACATAGAGCCTAACTTTGTTGACTTTTAGAAGTTGAAATTTATCATATGTTTAAGTGTGAAATTGAATAATTATCATTGAAAAAAAAGAAAATTATAATTATGAAAAGTTAAGTATGAACATAATTATAACATTTAAGACTTTAGTATTAAACACACATCATTTGTGATCTATCAATACCATGGACGTTATTAAGTGGAAGGAAACTAAGAATAAGAGGGAAAAGATTCTCTCGAAGAGAAAGATCTATTACTCTCTTTAGTTCTTTCTTTTGTAAGAGATTACAAAATCTTGCATTTTTTTATAAAAGAGTTCAATGTTCCTCTATGCTCGTAATAATTAAGCATATTTATGTGAATTTGTTATATTCTTATATGTTCATATTTTATATTTGTGACTTTTGTTGTAATGAAACTTTTCTTTTCTTTCATGCTTGGGTCAAAATATATAAATTTAGTATTTTTATTTTTCATCTTTGTTCTATCTTCTTATTTTTATCAATCTTATTTTTGTTACACTTATATTAATTATGTAAGATTAAATCCTAATAGAGTAATTACATAGATGATTCATTTGAATGATATAAATAGGCTTTTAGTTGAGGAATGATTAAAGAAAATTCACTATACAAGCTTAAACAATGTGATTTAAATAAAAAATTATAATATCTTAAAGAACAAGTTACTATTATGAATTTAAAAAGAAAAAGAATTCTTAGATTCAATAATGATTAATAAAAAAGAACTTTTGGAGTTAACTAGTATTATTTATATATAAGTGCACAATTGAGATAGGAACATATCCAACGATATGTAACAAAGACACTTGTATATATTTTACATTATTAGAAATTTTTTATATGATTAATTTGTAATAAGTTGTTTAATAATGCATTTATGATAAGGGGTTTACGTTACAATGCAAATGTTCATATGTATTTCCAATTTTTTTTTGTCAACTTCATCAATTGCCTAAATTCTTCCACGCAATTTGCATTTCTCATTTTTATTATTCAACTTCTTATAAGCTTCTTATCAAATTTAAGGAAAAATTCTTTCAAGCTTTCCTCTAGCTTCAAATTAACTTCTCTTGACACCATTTTACATATTTTTGACAAGTTTCTTTTATTTACCAATATGTATAATTATCATATTATATTTTATTGTTATTATTTTATATTAGTTATATGTTTCTAAAATATATCATGATCTATTTTTAATTTGATGCTGGTGTTGGTGTTGAGAAGCATCAATTGAGTTTTAAGATGATAAAATAGATGAAGAATTAGATTAGACATTCTTCATGTATTAAATTATTAGTTTAACGGCAATCAAATATTAATTTTTAGGAGATGTAATTAATGAAACAACATGAAAATTTTAAAAAAAAATTCTTGCTTAACTTGCTATGAATTTTGATATTTGAGCATTAATGTAAGGGTGAATTTTTTATGTGCTAATGTGTACAATTTTATGAACATAAAATAATACACCATCAAAATTATAAAAAAATATTGTTTGTTCTTATATTTTAGAGGTAATCTATTGTTGATATATTGATACCAAAAAGAGGGAAAAAGGAAGTAATAATCTTGGTTGCATTAATAAGACATTTGTCCATATTTAGTAAGCTTATCTGTGATTTTCTTTTTTTTGGAAGATTTAGTATCACAATAAGATGAATCATATTTTTTTTATTGGCACGTAGGTGATAATTAGGTTATCAAGTGTTTTTTATTAGATATTGAACTTATCTTGATTCACATGATTAAATAATTTGTTCTTTTTTATTTAATTTTTTTCTCACATGCATTATGATATAAGTGAATTGATGTACATTTCCATCATGGTTATTAAAAAATAACATGGATGTGATTCTAAAAGATATAAAAATATTTGATCTTAATGTGCATAAGAGAATCATACTTGCATCCATGTTTTAGATAAAACTATATAAATATTTATTAAAAATATAAATATGTTATATATTTTATTTACTTTAATGGTATTATTATGATATAGTATTATTTTAAAATTTTAATTATTTAATTTGATGCTATCAATAAATCATCAAATTAAAAAAATAATTTTTTTAACATATCACGAGCTAGAATGTTTAAATGCTTTAAGGCTTCTTCCTTCGATGTCAGGATGTGACGTCACGAAGCGCCGGATAATGTTCAGGCACGAGCGTAGCTTGACGTCACTTAAATGTCCATCTCAGTGGGTCATTTTCGCTGGTCACTTGCGCCGGTGCGTACTCGCTCACTCTTATTCCTGCGCTGGAAGAGGAGAAACGGAAGCGATTCACCTCAGTCTTTCTTCTTTGGATCCTTCTTCCTGCTCGCATATCAGTCTTCCAGCGAGGGCGGGTAAACAACGAGAGCCAGAGCCTCAAGTCCACCACTTCTTCAATATATCTCCCTCATTTCGTTTACAATTCTAGCAGAGATTTGTGAGAAGGAAAAGAGAGGGGGAAGAGAGTGAGAATGGGGGGAGTGACATCGTCGATGGCGGCGAAGTTGGCCTTCTTCCCTCCGAGTCCACCGTCGTACGGGCTGGTGACGGACCCGCTGACTGGGCTGATGACGCTTAGCCGCTTCGCGCATCGGGAGAATGTGGAGGTAATGCGGCTACCCACGCGGCGGGGGACGGATATTGTTACTGTGTATATCCGCTACCCCATGGCCGCGTCGACGCTACTGTATTCCCACGGAAACGCTGCCGATCTCGGTCAGATGTATGAACTTTTCATTGAGCTAAGCATTCTCCTTCGCGTCAATCTGATGGGGTAAGAATTCTTGCTCGTTTGTGGTGAATTCTGCAGTCTTGTGGTTCTGAATCTGGTGATTTAAAATTGGAAGGATGATGGTAGGAACTGGAGTTGTTTTAGTAGTGGTCTTTGTTATCGTCTGGTTACCATTGTAGATCTCGTTTTGGAAGCGTTTCTATACGATTTATAAAGATGCTCTGGTAACTAATTTCCTCTTTTCATCACCCATGGGAACTGTTTAGTTCAAATCTGTACTTCTCACGGGTTGAAGCTTCATTGCATAGCGTCTTAGTGAAATTATTCGTGTTCCGACCTCTGAAGCAATTATAAAGCTCGTGGCCTATAGATCTGCAGCCTTTCCTGATGAGAGGAAGAAGTTTGATCAATTTCTTTTTTTTTTTCTTTTATCCTATTTTTAGATGGTTGGTTGTTCAGCATTTTCCTGCTCTGTCGTATTCTCATCGTTGTATATTTTTTTTACATGTCGTTGTATGCTGTCTTTGTCATTGTAGTTTTCACATGTGCTCCTTTTTTATATAAAGCCTTTTGAGAGGTACACAGTGTGGTAGGTGTAATGAATCTTTCGTGGGTTTGCTTCTCAGCTCATGGGGGCGTAACAATTATCAAAGGATTTAATTTGACTTTCTTTTTTTTTTTTAAGTTTGAGAAGCATTCTGTGGTCGGAACTTGTTAGAAAATTTATCATATACATTTGGTATGTCTGATCTCGTCTTTTATATTTTGTGCTTATAATTTGTATAGAAATGGTTTGTTTTTATTTAGTCAGCTTAATGAATGCTGCTTTTTAACATTTATTGGTTGTGGATGAGGGCTTGACGAGTTATTGAATTGGTCAAATTTAGTTTCTTGTTGCTTTTCTTGAGCTCCCTGTGAACACTGATCACTCTGCCAGCTGAGAGAGGAAATGCTGATGGTTTTTTTGATTTATCTAATTAGAAGGAAACTTTGATAACTTATTAATCATCCTAATTCTGATTGTTCCTTCACCTGGATCACATGCTTTCTCAGTTATATCCATTTTTGCTGTATAATTTTGGGAGTATGAATCTGTATTCCACCTTCAATTAATTGCCAACTCCAAATGAGTTGGGGGAGCTATTCATGGATACATGGTTGTTTGCCATCTGTTATTAGCATAAGTTTTTGGTAATCTCCGCTTACTTTAGTTTCTTTTCCTTTATTTTGAAAGAGGGATTGTTTTATGGTAGAATAAGTGGAGCAAATGAGGTTCAAAAGTTCAATGTTCTATGAGTAATAGTGGAAAGCCATTACTTATTTCTCTGCTAGGAAATCTTATTTATGCTAGATTTTTTCAATAAAAAATATGCTTTGGAGGTCAAATATGATCAGCAATATCCCACCCGTAATACATCTATGTATCTAGAAGGGGTTGCACAAGAAACACCAGAATACCCGCATCTGCTATAGAAGCATTGGAAAAAATATTTTAGACTGGTTTTGTGTTTCTTGAGGTTAATTATTGGCAGACTATACGTTGTCTCTCCTAGCCTATTGAGTTTAATCTGCATGGAATTTCCGAGTTAAATCTAAATTTTGACTGCCAAAAAATTAATGCATAGAGATTAAGTTTAAGGTTAATAATATTACTATAGATCATAAAATTGCTCTCCAGAGGTGCCTTTGTGCTGTTTGGTTCCTAGAATGTGAGGAAAAATATATTGTTAATAAAGAACTAATTGTTTTGCACTACAAATGCTGGCAAGAACTATTACTAACTTCCTGACCATTCAAGTTAAGTTTCTGTTAAATATTCAATTTACTAAGTTTGGTCTTTTACCATTATCCTTCTGATTGGACATTAATAAATAAAAATCTAAAAACTTGTGTTGCATGATTGAACCAGCTTTTGTTGAGTACACCTCATTCTTTAAAGATGTCATGCTATGTTATCAGAATCTGTTGCCATTTTGGTTACTTTAGTATTTAGCTTTTTAATATTACACAAAATATCTACAATAGACATGCTTGTCAGACTGGATAACTGCCATATAGTTGAGACAGCATTACTTACAAATATTGGCATTGGCTGAACAGAACACTATCGTTTAACAGATTTGAATACTTTCAATGTTGATGAATAAAATAAATCCCCCCAATATAGAATGTAAAGGATCAGTTGAACTCTTGAAATGCTGTACTTGGACTAATATATCAAAAGATATTGCTCTGTAGCTTATATTGGAACTTTTGGTGCCAAAAACCAAAATATGTAAAGTTCAAGTTGGATTAACGCCATTCTAATTGGCAGTTGTTGGTACACTTTTAGATTTCATTTTAAAGCTGGTTTATAAAGTTTAGTCTTCACTTTTAAATGTTGCGCTTTTACTTGGAAATAAAGATATAAATTATTTTCAGAGAAATCTGAGGTGCTTATAAGTATGTTGCCAATTATTGTGGAGTTATATATGATGTGGGAGCAACATGATGTGCTAAATTGTTGAAAACTAGCCATGGGGCATGGCTTACGTAAGAAAAATGAATTTTAGTCTTGAGTCAACAAACAATTTGGAGCAATTCACCTTACATTGCATGTATCTTTGCCATCACATTTTCCCCTTGTTTTACTAGTGAGCAAGTTTCCCTTTATATTAACTGTTGCCTGTTAATTCGGTTTTTTCTTTCTTCACTTGACATAATTCTTTGCTTTAAATGGAAGAAAATATGTTGATAAGGGCACAATTTCAGCTTTTCAGGGTGTCATTTGATGCTTAAAATAGTGTCTAAAAAGTATGTTTTACTATTTATATGTAATCCACCTAGATCAGGCATTTGAAACATGTAGTTGTTAGTTGCTTCAGCCTTGAACTTCTTAACAATGACAAGGTGTACTGTAACAGAATCTCATACTTATATGAAGACAATTGTTTTGATCAAATTCTCATAATTATGCAGGTATGATTACTCTGGCTATGGTCAGTCATCTGGAAAGGTTTGTTTCCATTCCCTTCTTCTCTACCTAACAGCGAATTGTTATGCATGATAATAGGAAGAGTGGGTTTTAAATTAGTCTTTTCTTTTGTGAAAAAACTAATGTGGTTTTTGTTTGTAAACTTCTTTGTAGCCAAGCGAGCAGAATACTTATGCTGATATAGATGCTGTTTATAAGTGCCTAATAGAGAGTTATGGAGCAAAAGAAGAAAATATTATCCTGTATGGACAATCTGTGGGAAGTGGGCCAACTCTTGAACTGGCAGCACGTCTTCCTTGCTTACGAGCAGTTGTTCTCCATAGTCCCATATTATCAGGTTTAAGGGTCATGTATCCAGTCAAACGGACATACTGGTTTGATATCTACAAGGTTCAGACTTACTCCTTATCCTGTATGTTCAGCCTTCTTTAGAACTGCTAAATTATTGCTTTTACTTTTTTCCTGTTCCAGAACATTGATAAAATGCCATTAGTCAACTGCCCTGTGCTAATAATACATGTAAGTTTTCTAATCCTTGGTTTTGCTATCATTTTCAGTAGCTTAAGACAAATGTCTATTCATCTGTGATTATCATAGTTGTAGATATGTTATCCTCCCTGGTGGCTTATCACAATTGCTAATCTTTTTTATCCTTTTGTCATGTTCCTATATGTATTTTTCTGTCTTGAAACGTGATTGCAATGTAAAATGGCAAGAAATGCCTCCTAAGTAACATAGATTTGTGATCCTCATCATTTATCCATGTATTGATGTCATCTGCCATATACTCAAGTCATTTGAAGTTCTCGGTTTTAAGTTGAAAGTTACCACATAATGCTTTGTGATCACCCTTCAAATATAGTGCACTAGTTCAACAATGTATTTTATCAATTTTTTTTTTCAAATTCGTACTTCATTTCATCATCTTCTTGAAGGATGCACCAAGGATGCAGATTTGTATACTCTTGATAATATCGTGGTCTTTTCCATTGGTTTAATATTTCTAACTTGGCTTAACAGTTTACTTCTCATAACTTAAAGGCTTTACCCCATTTTTTATTTGATCTATTAACAAGATATCACTAACCAAAGGCATACACATCATTAGTTGAATGTCAATAGAAAAACATGCAAAATGACACCTATTGTTACATAAAGCTAGAATTAGAGGGCTTTGGTTCAACCCAATGATATAAAAAAATTTCTGGTTTCCTTGGCTCCTTGATTAGAGTGATCATCAAAACCCCATCATCATTAACCTTCTATCTAAAGGTGAAAGTTCTTTATTTAAAATTTGATCTTTCTGTTTTCAACTTTCCAACAATGGCATGTCTTTACTTTTTTTTTTCCTCTCTTTCAACTTTGAATGCTTCACTTACTCATTTTAACTTTACTCCTATTTCGTGGTGTGAAAGGAACCCAGAAGTGGGGGGGGGAGGGGCATAGTGATCCATGGAGATGATACTTTTAATGTAGCATTTGTATAGGTTGAACTAGAGAGGTTCATCTAGTAGGCATTTTCATGGAAAACTCAGTCTTGGCACTTTCCCATTTCTCCTTAGCAAGCATATTTCTTATTTTTTTTTATGAATGTTTTCAATTTGTTCTTTATTAAATGTTTTTTATTCTCTGGTATAGTTTCTTTACTCTCTCTACTAGAAGACAAAATAGCATCTTGTTCTTTAATTATGATTCTTTCCTTTTTCTATTGGTTTTACTTTTGCTCCTCCCTATCTTGCTTTGCCTTTGGCCTTCTCATTCTTCCTTTTCTTATGCAAATCACTTCCAACTCATTATTAGTGAAAAGCTCTTTTGGCCTTTCCATGCACCTTGTTTGATAGTGGAAGCAATGTTTTTTGAACAGCTATCATCACACTCTCAAACTCTTGAGTTTGCAATTCTCAATGGAATTTTGAATAGTATTGTTTTTGGGTTATAATAGCCTTTGGTTCCACCCGAAGTCAATGTAAATCATTGATTTTAGGTTTCAATCGAATCCAACCCTAATGATTGGCCTCTAGTGGTTTCAATTGTTTCAACAATAACCTATTCAGTTGGCCAATTTTTGTTGGAATTGGATGAAATCATCTACTTACTTAAAATTTACTTTTTATTTTAAAAATATGTTCATACAAGTTTAATATAAAAGCAACATAATTCAATTGGTGTAGTGCTTCTAAATGCTTTTCTTTATGAGAGGTTTTGGGTTTTATTTGGTTAAGTAAAAGTGAAATTGATTTTAGCCTTCCATTATAAATGAATATAGTGTTGGAGTTTTGGTATACAATTAATGTAGTATTTGTACATAAGATTATGTTTTTGGGTTACTAAGTCTCTATCTAAGAATATAATGGGGCTTAGCTTGGGCACTCCTTGGTGTAGCTCTTGTAGAAAATGGTATCAGAGCTCATTCTTTGACTAAAATCAAGTAGTTCATGTAATTTATCTGTCATGATCTTTGATGGGGATTTTATGTGGTTGAGTAAGGCTATGGCGTTATGTATTTATAATACCATCATATAGTTGAATAACTCTTGGTGTATGTGATACTTTAAAAGTTTCCATGGAGTTGTTTAAACTTTGTTTGAGTGATTGATGCATAGATCCTATGGTTTGGTCTTCTATGGTAAAGCAATTAGTGTAATCCACACAATATAGAAGGCTTAATGGGTTACGTTGGTATTCTTGAATTTACGACATATCACTCGACTTAGTTACTTAGAAGATTTTATAATTAATGAAGAGAGTGATATGCAAGTTAGATGAATTTCTCATTTGAGAGAGATTTTTAAAATAATTGAGATGGAGTTTAGTTGCACACAATAAGTTAAACATAATGTTCAAGTTTTATTATACAATTAATGTGATCCGTACTTATAAATTTAAATTTTTTGGGATATGGTGTGATTGAAGGGTATATTGGGGTTAAATAGATCTCCCATTTTGGTGTAACTTAACAAATTTCCATCACATCTATTTTTTATTTTTTTAAATCAAGCTTTTATTTACTTTTTATTTTTTTATGTGTTCTTTTTTTATAAGATAGGTTGTAGATTCAATTCTAAAGCACTTATATATTGTTTTATTTTTTTGAAGTAAATTTATCCTTATTTTTAAGGTGAGTTCGAAGCAAGGGAAAATTTTGGATGTTCAAATTATATACTTTGGGTCTATTAAAAATTTCTTAAAAGTATTTTTAATTTAATATTTTATTTTGATTTATGTTATGCAGTATTTTTAATCAATATAAAAATGATAAATTAATTTATAACATTTCATTTGTCAACAAAATGTTTTTTATTTTAGATTCTATTAAAACAAGTAATATAAGCCAAAATCAAAACATGGCACTGAATTATCAAAATTATCAAAAATATCAAAACTATTAAAAAAATCAAACTTTAAGAGCTTTACCAAAACTGAAATTTTAAGCCTTGTAATTTAATATGCTAATTTGACTGCATAATCCTCTTCTTTCAAGAATTAGATACTATATTTTTGGCAACTTCTTGGTCATCATAAACATCCATCTAGGTTCTCCTGTAGCCTTCTACGAATAAATGGAATGAAGGTCCTTTTTTTAAGCCTTAAGCTTTTTTTCTCAACGTCTTACATATATATTTGATTTTCCTACCATAATAGGGAACTGGTTCTTTATGTTTTGGTTATAATAATGTTTGTTAACTTTTTCATTCCCAAAGTCAGTCTATTGCTGATCAAAGTTAAATCTATTTGAATGTGCAAACATCATAAGATGAACGAAATTCCAAGCCTAACTCCAGCTGTCAAAATGTAATGAGAAAATAACTGTGATGTTTATTTTATGTTTTCATAGTCTTAGTACTGAAGTAAAATTGATTTAGCTACTAACAAGCCTAACATTTACATCTCTTTACAGATATTTAATAATCACTTCTGTAATTTCAAAAATTTGTTTGCTGTATGATCTTTATTTCTTTCTAGCCAAAAATCTCAACTTCGCAAGCATGTTTTACTTATATTTCCTAGCAGCAATCCTTTTCAAAACAAACAGCTAAAGAAATAAGAAAATTGTATATCAACAAGGTGTACCTGAGTGAAAATCCCAACAATCTACACTTTTGGGAAGTACTTACTAATAGATCTTATATGATTGAGTGACAAGGATGGCTAAGCTTGCGTGCTTGATGTTGTTAGCTTTAACAATTTTCTTAGGTGCAAATGTTCCACTAGAAAATTTCTTGTTTGTTAGGTTGTATTTTTTTGTGTTTTCTAACTATAGTTCATACTATTCTCCTAAGGTTTATGTCATTGCTCAGTTAGTGCATCATACATGGATGTGTCACCATAGAAGGGCATCACAACCAGTGCCACACTTTATGATATATTTTAATTTTAGGTAAGCTAGAACCATAACATCAGATCTTTTAAAGCAAAACTTATAAAAGCTTTGCAGCCTAAGCTTTTGTATGGATTGGGATTGTATTAAGTTACTTAAAATTAGCTAGACCTATACATTCCTGATTTATGGGATTGAGAAAGAAATGATAAATTTTTTATTGCTTTAAGTGATTTGTTTTGTTTAACTCAGTTTTATATTTGTTTGTTAACTTAGTTTAGAACAACCCAACTTCTTTGGGATGTCAATAAGCTTGATAGCTATAGAATGGATTTTTTTAATGTTAGTTAGGACCTCTAATACACACACACACACACACACACACACACACACATACATACATACATATATACATACATATATATAGATATACACAAACGTATTCACACACACACACACATACATATATAAAGCCTTAGGCAAGCACAAAAACTCCTATTCTTATGGAGGATGAAGTGTATAACATGTCTGATGATCATTTCATCTCGCATAATAAATCATCAAATCTACCCATTTTAGCAATTTAGTCATTAACCTTGTTTCCTTTCTTGCACATTCGAGACACTCTAAAATTTGCAAACGAATGAATTATGTCAACAAAATCAATTACCATGACTTTTATCTTATCATCTTATTGTAGAGTAAGTTTTAATGCATAAACCTGGTTAGCTACAAAATGGGTTCACACATAAGCTAATTTAATAGAAGGATGAAATAAAGGAAAGGAGCATGTGTTACTGAGCAGTAGTAATGCTTAAAATAAAGAAATGCAAGTTTTTTGGTAGTTCTCATGGCCAGAGAGTAAAAATTACACGAAATGTTCAGTATTCTCATAATAAATGATGGGTTGGTAGTTTTTGCAACATATCATGAAGAAATAGGGTATAAATAAGAACTTAGTAAAGGCTAGTTGAGGAAAGTGACATGTAAGAACTAAATCAAAGACTACATATATGGATAATGTACTAAAATTATAGATCACAAGGCAATGGGAGGTGGCATTGGCTAACATTGCCATGGATAATGAAGAGGTACAAAGGAGAGGATAGGAAAAAGGGTTGAAGTGTTAAATAATGCATGGATCATATGATGTTAAAGTTTAATGGGTTAAGCAAGGATGGACAAAAACACTCTTGTTAGCTGTTCTAACATCACAATAGCTGGAGGGGTTAAATGGGCTTAACTTGGGATTATCCTAGATCTAAATAGGTGCTAAAGAGATTGATTTACTTTTTTACCTAAAAAAAGATTTATATAATTGGTCATTTTTGCCTTATTTATTAGAATGACTTAGCCAACAACCAAAAGTAGTAGAGGAAATACCTCATGCCAATGTTTGGCTACTGGGTGCTAGTGAAATTAGATCTTCGATCAATCAACAAGAATCAAAGCTTTGAACCTTGGTTTAAAGTGGTATATTGGTAATATTATTTTAATAAGATGTTATGTAGGTAATAATTAAATTTTAGGTGTTGTGTAGATACATATATATTAAGTGTTATGCATGTAAAGTTTTCAAAATTTGAAAGGCTCTTGGAATGAAAAACTGTTTGCCAGTAAATGTACTCTATCATCTCTTTCAAGAGATAGCATTATCATTTTTTCCCTTTATTGCAATTTATTATGAATATTGGTGATGTTCAAAAGAGACAAGGCCATCTCCTCTCTTTCATTAATTGCAATCCTTAATTGAAGAATTTGGAGGTTTATAGTTTCCATAATTGGAAAAGGGAACAAATAATGATAAGGTTCTTGGGCATGTCGATTATATTAAGTTTTTGTGAAGCACATAAAAGAAAAATGTGAATTGGTCAAATCTTGAGCATAACTAGACAACCTAAGTTGTGATAATATTGATCTCCATTGAGAATTTTTTTTGAGTCCCCTTAAAATAATTTTTTAAACATTGCCATTCAATGTGAATTTTAGTCCAAAGCTAAAAAAAACATTTTCTATCCTTGCATTTTTTACATATAGCATTAGTTGATTGGGATTATCATATGTACCTATGGTGGAAGTTGTTGATGAATTGTTGTTGGACATTGAGAAGATTTGCAACATTGTTAATGCAAAACAATTCCAATTGATGCAATCAAAAAACGATTGTAGAAAGCACAAAATGATGAAAACTGAATAGAAAGAAATACGAATGAACAAGTTTTGATGGATATGCCAAATTGACATGAAATGTCCTAGTTTGGATGAAAACCATACATCTTAATGAATGATTTCATTATGAAAGAATTTCTTGATTAATGGATAAAGGATTTTTTATTTCTCTTCTAGCCCTATAATCGTCCTAAACTTGCATTATGGTGAAAGATAACAAAATATTTGAATGAGGTTTTATAGGAGAAATTGAACTAACCCAAGAGTTTTTGCCCCATACCTAATTGAACTATTCGTTAGTGACATCAAAGCATTTGATCCCCATAAGTAGTCTTGAATGTGTCTCTCATTATCGTTATTTGATTCAACCAAATTGATGGTCCATTCTTTTAATCATATAATCTAACTCATGAGATGAATAGTCTATACATGTAGTAGATCTAAAAAATATATGTAATAATCCATTAATCTCCCTTTTGGATATAGATGTTCAAGTTGCTATTATTGTCTATGCCCTCATTTTCTTTACCTTAATTCCAAATCCCTTTATTGTGGAACATCATCTTATCTCTTAATATGAAGGTCAATTAAGGCATTGTGCAACTTAAGTATTGTATTCATTTTATTTAAGCATATGTCTCTATACATTATTATTAAGGATTTTCTTTAATGTCAATTTCCTAGCAATTGTTAATTCTAGAGTGTAATGATGTTTCAATTTTACATTTTTTTGTTATCGGATGAAAAGTAAGATTTCTTGACAAGCAAATTATACTCTATTACCAACTTCATGATAAACTTCAATCATGTCCTCTCTTTCTCAAATTTAGAAATGGTCATATCTCAACTTTTGTAATAGAAAATGAAACGCATTTATGTAACTAATATTGATTCCACCAAGATAAAGACATAATATGGTTGTTTTTTATTATAGAATTTACCATCTAAATCTACATCAATATAATCTTGTCCGATTATTCCATTCTTTCTAAAACTTGATTTCAGGTTTATGATGCCTTTTAGGCATTTAAGTAACAACTTAATAGCTTCTTGGTGCGTCAGGCTTAAATTTATCATGCATCTATGCACAACTCTAATTACATAAGCAATGTTTGGTCTATTGTACATAATGTTGTTCAGTGTTGACACACTCATGCATTAGCCATGTCATTACCCTCCACATCGATAATTAATGATCATTCCTTGGAAAAGTTGAAATATCCTTCTAAAAGAATACTTTTGAGTTTTATATTCTTGACTCTAAAACTATCTAACACTTTCTCAATAAATTTATGTCATGACAATTTGGAAATTTTTTCTTATCCTTATCCTTTTGATCCTCATCTCAAGAATTTGAGTAACATCTTGTAGATCCTTCATCTCATACTCCTTAGATAATTGGTGTTTCAATTGTTGTTCTCCTTTTTGCAAGAACTTGTAGGGAGCAAATCATCTACATACAATTGTAATGTAATCCAAAAATTACCAAATTTTTAGAAGTGACAAAAAGGTTTATTTTACATCTTTTGTATTCCTTAATAACTATGAATCTGTTAATTTTTTTTTTACCATTGTGTTGGACTTTGTTTTAAACCTTATATATTCTCATTAAATCTACATGATTTTATTTGCTACTCATTTGAAAATCTTCTAACTATGATATATGGTTTTCTGCCACATCATCATGGAGATAAAGAAATTTTTGTATCCAAAAGCTTTTGGTAGAATTCCTTGATTGCCACAATGCTTAAAATTAATTTGATATTATTTAGTTTAATTACGAGTGAAAAAATTTTAGTATAATCAAAGCATTTATTTTGTTAAGAGCTTTGACTACATACATTAACTTGCACCACTTAAAGCCATCAATTCTTTTTTTATTCATTATACCCATTTATTCTATGAAGCTCTTTTGCCATTTTATAATGAAAATAACTCCCAAACTATTCTTTTTCAATGAACTCATCTTTCATAGCTAATTCCACTTCATATAGCATTCAACCTTCTTTACTTTAATATAAAATTTTGATTCATTAGAAAGTCAAATTATGTAATATAGAAGTAAAGAATATTTTTAGGTATGCTTAGTTATTGCACTAGATCTACTTAAAGTGGGAACTAGTGTGGTTCTAATTGTTTACATTCTTTATGACATCAACATTAATATTCTTAAGTCATTTAGCTTGAACTTTATTTGATACTCCCATTGACCCATTCTCTCTTGATTCCTTTGGTGCAACATTAGATACAGAAACAAATTTGTTCTTATACATCATATCTTTATTGAATGTTACATTATTAGTTCTAACTATTTTCTTTATTTGACCATCTCAAAACTTGTACGCCAAATTATTGTTACTTAGTGCAATAACATTTCATTGTTTTGTCGTTTAACTTGTTCATATTATTAGTATTAGTTTGCACTTATGGGATGATATTAACACCTTCAAATTAGATAGATTTACCAACATTTTTTATCTACGCTTTCTCTAACAACTTCAAAGCTAAATGTCCTCTGTAGAAAAAATAAGTTGTCATACTTAGATTGTCTACCCAACTTCAAATTCAACTTTAAAATTCCTTGAGCGGTCCTGCATGTAATCTCAAGTGCCAATATGCTTATTTAGATTGCTCATTCTCTCCAATACTTTATTATGTTGTGGATGTTTGATATTATTTTGAACTTTTTATTTTCATGTATTACATAATACTTCTTAAGATCTTTTTGTTGCAATACAAGTGATCATTGCTTGACCTCCGATATTTAATATTTAAGTTAGTCTTACTTTCCATCTTAGTCTTTTGCTTCTTCAAGGTAATAAATATATTAAATTTGCATGGTGGGATTGTCAATTTATGTGATCCTCCAAGAGAATGTAATAAGGGTGTGATGTGGTGCATGTACCCTTATTTTTGTGACAATTGTTTACCGACATTGCATTGTAGATATGCTACATTTTTTGAGAAGTTATTTTTGTATTTTTCTGTCAATCATATAGTCTGTATCTTGAGTCACATGGGAATTTATTTAGTGAAATTATGAGTTTATTTAGATCAAGTTGGATCCATGTTTAGGTTTTCACAAGTATACCATATGATTTAATCTTACAATCATATTGCACGATTAGTAGAAGACAATGCATTTAAAGATGGTTTAGACCATACTGTTTTGGTTTTTGAATCTCACCTTGGGCAGTTGGCCAATTGCACCATACTGTCAATTCATATTTGACAGTCAGTTCTTCCTTGTTTTGTGTGGTATGCCTTTATTACATCCACCTTATAAATGTGTTGTATCAGATTCTAATAAAGGAAATATTTTTAGTTGCTTGCATGAGATTCGTTGGAGCTTGGTGATTTTTCACTATACTTATCTCGCATGACTCAAGAGGCCCCTTACTTTTTGTATGTGATGTGAGGTTGCTATAAATGTGAAGAACAAAGCTTAAATTATGTCGAAGGATCTTTAGGGGAATGAAATATAACAATTATTTTTTTTTAATCAATATTGAGTAATATTTATTCAGATCACTTTTATATTTGAGTAATATTTGTGATTATTTTTTTTTTCTTTTATGACAATTATGTAAATTTTTCTATATACTTCATCCTTTAAGCAAACATTATTTTAAGTTTATTTAAATTTTTTTTTTGAAATAATAATGGTCGAAGCCTACAAAATACACTTTTCACAGAGGTTCGTACATATAATCAGAATGTAAAATAGAAATAAGCTGTTTGGGAAGGAGCATGTCCCAATCTCAAATATAATCAGAAGAAAGCGCATAGTAAGCCGTTCAATTCGTTTCATAGTTACCTTCTCGTAGAATGTGGGAAAGTCTGAAAGCAGTAAACGAGCAGGCATTCGTAGCAAAAGAAGTATACCACTGGCTGCAATGTGACAAACCAATAATTTGAGGAGTTTAGAGACCAGCTCCATGGAATCGGACTCAATCCAAATTGCAGAATAATGTAAGTCAAGTTGAACAGCATAACTCAAAGCATAAAAAATTGCCTCCTCAACATGTGAAACAGAAGCAAAGTAAACTTGTTGACCAATAATCTTTAGCAGTTTCCCACAAGCATCCCACATAACAATACCCATAAGTGGCCAATAATCTTTTTCATCTTCTTCGAGCAGTCACACCTCTTTAAGTGACCATTGTCAGACATGCCGCTCCAATATCTCCAACAATTCAGTTGTCATCCATTGGAGATTGGTCACCATTGTGTGCCTTCTCCATTATGTTAGGAAAATTTAGGAAATTAAGAAAAATAATATAAAGTTTAATTAAATCTTTAAGCCTATTTGAATTTATTGACACTTTTTATCCAAACGATACCCAAAAATTTGTTTGCCACTTTTATAAAATTAATTGACAAGTTCTATCTTTTATCAAATTATCGTAATTTTCGGCATCATTTAATATTTTTAATATTTTTTTTTCTGAAATCTATATAATAATTATTGTATTATTTTTCTTTTTTAATGTTCAACCTTTTATTTTGTGGTTGTAATACTATGTATTTATGTTGAGATAATTGTAAGTTAGTTTTTTTTTAAATGCTATAATTTAGTCCAGTTTCATAATTTTTTGATATTGAATGATATTTATTTAAATTTTTTATACACATCAATATTATAGTTTAAGTTATTATTAATTTTTTGTTATTTTTATTTTTTGTTTTATCTCCCAGGCAATTTTCATATTCACCAATTTGATATTTATTAAGTTCTTGATAATTCGTATTCCTATTTTTGATGTTTGTCACTTTAATGTTTGTACCCCTTTTTTGATGATATATGATTTTATGAAAATTTAATAAATTTAATTTATGAAACAATTCTAATACCTCTAGATATGTTATAAATTTCTCTTTTGTTAGAATTTTGTCTTCAAAATTCAGAATAAATAAAGTTATTTTTTTTTTGTCTCATCTTTCAATTTCTAAGTAACTTTCATTTCTAATTGAGTTGTTCATAGAACTTTGATCATCATAATTTCTTTGTTCCTTGACTTTTTAATTTCCTTTGTTAGTATCTTAATTGGTTTTTCTTTATAGCTCAAATCTGATTTTAATTCCATGATATTCAAGTATGTTTAATGGATTTGCTGCATACTTTTTCAGTGAAGATATATGGAATATATTATATATTCTAAGCCAAAGTTGTTGGTAATGCCATTTGTTGGAAATTCCTCTAATACTTTCAATAATTTCAAAGAGTCAAATATATCTCTTTTTTAACTTCTCTCGTGTGCCAAATCTGGTAAACTTTTTCATAAGAATCACTATCATGAAACATGATCTTCTTCTTGGAATTCTATCTTTTTATGCATAGTCTTGTAATACTTTTTTTAATGATCTTATACCTTTTGAATCTTCTTTCTAATTAATTGTACATTTTCTAGGGTTGTCAATATTATTTCTAACCCCATTAGTGCTTAATCGGATTTCTTGTACTAACATAATATAGGTTGGCATTTTCTTTTATACAGTGCCTTGAAATAAGATATTTCTATATTTAATTGATAACTATTATTGTGTGCAACCTCAATTGATGATAAATAATTGTTCTAACTTTCACTAAAGTTTAATATACATAGCTTTTATCTTTTAAAGTTGTAATTGTTTTCTTTAACTTGATTATCAGTAGATGAAAAGCTGTGCTGAATTTTAATTGTGTTCTAAACACCTCATGAACTTTCTTAAAAAATTGTGACGTAAATTTCAAATTGTGATCATACACTATAAACTTCAATACGTTGTATAATCTCACTATTTGATTTACATAGATTTGCGCAAACATTTACGCTACATAGATCATCTTGATTGGTAAAGATTGAGTCGCCTTGTCTATCTATCTTTAATTACCTAGATGACATTTTGATAGTAATTCATCTTTGGAAGATCAATTACAAAATTCATGGATATCTCGAATCACTTTCATTCTAGTAAAGGAAGAGGTTGTAGTAATCTACTAGGGTTTTGGTGCTCTTCCTTCACCTATTGGCAAATTAAATATTTACATAATTTTGGATGCCTTTCTTCATCCCTAGCCACAAAAACAATTGACATTTCTTGATAAATCTTAGTTCTCCCAAGATGTTCATATATTTTGATTTGTATTTTTCTTGTAATAATATGTGTTTTATCTCATCTTGTAGTAGTATATATAATAAATCCTTGTAGTATAAAACATCGTTATCTTTGTTTAAAGTTGAAGCTTTGCTTATCTTAGAATTTGGCTTTGATCTTTGTATTTTTTCGTCATCATTTACTACAATTAATAATTGAGTAGAGTTCATCATTTTTGAAGCCTATTGACATTCAATCGTAGTTGATCCTATGCATAATTGTGCCTTTTCCAATTTGATATTTAAATTATTTAAAGTAGTCTTGCTGAATGCATTTGCTATCACAATGGCCTTTCCTGAATGATATATAATTTCTATATCATAATCCTTTATTAACTCTAACTAATATCTTTGTCTTTGATTTAGCTCTTTTTGTATAAAAATATATTTAAGATTGATGATCTAAATATATTTGAGTTTTTACTCTAAACAATTTGCACCTCTAGAATTTTAAAGCAAATATGATAGCTACATATTCAAGACCACGCATCAGATAATTGTTCTTATGTGGTTGCAATTGTTTAGCATACTATGACCTTAACATTTTGCATCATGACAACACTTAATCCTTATAAGAATGCATCGATGTATGAATAAAACTCCTTATTATTCTTATAAACTAATACTAGCATTGAAGTCAATTTCTTTTTCAAAGTTTGCAAGCTTTCCTCATGTTTCTAATCCCAAATGAATTAAACAGTCTCCTATGTATGCCTAGTCAAAAGAATCACAATTTGTGAAAAATCATTGACAAATTTTCTATTGCACTTGGGAAGCCTAGAAAACTATTGGTATCTATAACATTAGTAAGAACAAGTGAGTCATTGCTACCACTTTCTATGCGTCCATAGATATTGTCTTGGCATTGATTATGTCTTCCAATGAGATATTTATTAGCCAGAAATTATATTTGAAAAATTTGTATAAAAGTTGTATTACCTCACATCTTTTTTTTATTGATTTTTTTACCTTCATTGATATGAGAGGTATATTCCTTTATCAAAATAAAGAACCTTTGTCTCATTAGTTACCTAAATTCTTATCTTCTCCCAACAATTATTAGTAACCTAATTAGTTACTAATTTATATTTAGAATAATATCAAATTCTTGTATATCAACTACAATCAATTTGACATTGAAAGGTTTTTTATGGATTTTTATATTTTCCTTGATGTAATTGTTTATTATTATTTTCTTTCTAGTAGGCAATATAATAAGTAAAGATGATTCTAAAATATACTTATCAATTACTATACTTGTAACTAATGTGATAAGAACAAATGAGTGTGACGCTCTACAATTAAAAAGAACTTCCATTGATTGATTAAAAAATTTTAAAAATGAAACACTCGATGATGATGGAGCCTCATTTTGGTTAATAACATAAATGCAAGGTTGAGTCTATTAAGATTAATATAACTATGTTTGTAGCATTTAACTTTGGGTCCTTTTGTATAAGATCTCTCAGGTATAAATCCTCTTACTTCCACGTTGTCTCCAATAGTTGATTTCTTTAATATTTATGGACACTCCTTAGCATAATATTTAAATCTTTCACAAATAAAACACTTGACAACATGCATTCTCTCTTATGAGTTTTTCCTCATATCTATTATTGAGATATTGTTCCAGCTCCATTTCTTGCAGATTGAGACCCTGACCCAAAAGTCATGGTTTTCTTAAATTTTTTCCTCCTTATGAACGTAGCTTTTTTCTTTTATTGCATTCTCCTTGTCGAAGTATTTGCTTGGTTATGCTCTATCTTTCTTGTCGCCTAAACCAAACTTTTATAGGTGAATTCCATAGGAGCCATACACTTCTTATTGAATGTTCCTTTTCTATAAGAAGTAATACTTTTATTTTTTTTATAACCACCAATTTCTATGTATACTTAAATAGTTTAGAAAAGGTCTTTTCATATTCTATAATGTTCAGCTTTCTCTAATATGGCCATAATGTATCATCTCTCATTTTCTCGTAAGATTCGTACATGCCATACCATTAAACAATATTTCAATCCTCTAACTAATTTTCTGTTTGGAAATGATCTACATTGTCTCTAAGGTGTAGTGGCTATAGCCTTAATAATTGCTCCACTAAACGGTTTATTGAATTGGTTCATAAATTCTTCTCATTTTCAATTAGTATAGCATCCCGCCTAGATTGCATTCCTGATGTTCTCTCACTTCTTGATTTTTTTGTCCTTCCAATATTGTGGTCATTCTTTTATTGAAGTTGTTCACTTCTTCATTGTATATCTTTTGATTTACAAACTCTATTTTACATTTTTGTCAAAATTTTAATTCGTATTCCAAAATATATTCAACATGATTTTCTATAACATATATAAAGAATAAATTTTAAAACTTTAAATTCATTCCATCATGCACTTAATTCTCATATAATTTTTCAAAATAAACATAGAAATTGAATCATAAATATCTTCTCAAAATATATTTTTTTTAAAACTTAGGTCCTCCATAATCAATTAAATATCTCAAATTAATTCTCTCAAAAATTCATTTTTTTTTATTTTAGTTCTTTCTAAAAATTTCATGACTATACATTGGGTTAATGTAGTGTATGTTTCGCCTCAGCATACAATACATTTGTTTGACTTATCGTTTGATCTTCATTGTACATAATCCTTATTCTTCTCGTGTTTATAGTGGATTAACGTACAATAAAAAGCTTACAACATACAATACGTAATAATTCAAGTATTATATGAAATTTTTTGTTTGACACTTATATACTTGATGACCATACATAAAAATCCATATGTAATTCTTTGTTTGGTCTTTATACTCTTGATATGTCATATGTTTGGGAGTGGCACACCGTACATCGAGCATCAACCTACTACACGTGTCTCCTCACGTACAGTACATGAAAGTCAATTTTCATACTTTTATAGTCTTTCCTATTCAAACTTTTATTACATAATTACATGAATTGTTACAAGTATTGTAAGAGCATAACTTACATCAAACATGAGTAAATTCTATGCATGAATAACAAATAGGTAGGACAACAAACATCAAGCTAAATATGTGTACTCTTTACTATGAATGTCTACCCATGCACACAATTTAAGATGTTCATATTGTTTTAAGTTGTATATTTCTTTGTAAATATTCATCCTACAATATCTTTTATGTCATCATCTTAAGTTTGTCAATTTCTTATGTTTTTATCTTAAATTTGTCTATCTTCTTACAGTTCTCCTTTTTAGTACTTCCATTATTTTAATACCATCTTGTGACACCTTTTTTATTGTCCCCTAATATTTAACTCATTTTTTAAGTTTTTTGAAAAAAATATAAAACTTTTATTTGTTAAAAACGTTTTTATTTTGAAAACTTATTTATCATTCTTTTAACATCAAGGCAAATGTTCAAAAGAATGTTAATTTAATTCTCTTTTGTAAAGATAAAATTCATATAATTTAAATAGTTCTTACAATAAAATTCAAAATAATAATTTTGTCAAATGTCAAACTAATAAATATAATTATTGTAGTAGTAGCTTTTACATCACATATGATTCAAATTCTGATGCAATCATATAAGATAAACTAAAAGCGTTACAAAACTAGAATCCTTTTCATTGCTTTCTTTAATTCTTTTGATAAACATTTTCATCTTCTTAAAATTGTTACACCAAAATAAGTTGAGCTAACTATCATTGACTCAGTAGAAAAAAATTATATAATAAGAATGCAAAACATTATGCCACATGTTGGATCCGATTAATGAAACATATCACGTTAATTGTAAAGCTATCTGGAATGTGACTATACCAAATGTAATTATAAACTTTTAAGCAGAGCATAAAACCCTTCTAAAGTATATTTTTATCATATTAGAAGGTTATTAAATTCTATTACAACATATGTCAAACAGATGCACCAAATTACATAATATACTTATTCTCAATTTCAATGTAATGGCCATACTAAAAAGAAATTACTTGTTTCAAATTTTCTTGAGTTTTACTCTTTTTCTAATTTCCTTTACGTTGTCCATATAAGGAATTTCCTTCTTCCTTCTCTTGGCAACATCTAAGGCAGCATCCTCTTTCTCTCGATTGACCAAAATTTTCTAAAATCTCTCACGTTAGGCAAGAGGCTTTATTTATAATCCCTCGTGCTTTTTCATTTTTCTAGCTCTTCATCTCCTTGAAAGGATCACACCTCTTCAACTGATCATCATCGAATGTGTCCCTCCAAATTCCTTGATAATTCAGCTATTGTAAGTTGGAGATTGGTTGCTTTTTTGTGCGGTGTTGGTTTGTAGTTTGTTAGGTTAAGAAAATTTAGAAAATTAGAAAACTAATTTAAGATCTAATTAAATTCTAAACCTATTTGAATTTCTTAAATTTTCTAATTCAAATGAACCCCGATAATTGGTTGTCATCTTTAAATAAACTATTCGATTAGCTTTACTCTTTATTAAATTCTTGTAAGTTTCTAACATCGTTTGATATTTTTAATTAATTTTTATCAAAAAATCCTTATAATAATTATTATATAATTTTTTTTAAATGTTTGACTCTTTATAATCTTAGTTCAGTTGCAAAATTTTTCGATATTGATTGATATTTATTTTGATTTTTTATACATATTATAATTTAAATTATTATTAAATTTATGCTAATTTTTTATTTTTTGTTTTATAATTTAGACACATTTAATTTTTATCAAATTGGTATTATTTGGTTTTTAATAAGTTATACTCCCGTATTCAAAGTTTGTATATCACCTTTTAAGTATAGTATTCTCTTTTAAGTGATATATGATTTTTATGGAAATTTAATAAGTTATTTAGAATGAAATAATTCTCATACTTTTGGGCATGTTATAGCTTTATAGCCCTCTAAGTTTGTCATTCCCTTGCTTGCCCATCGGATAAGATTTTTTAGCACAAAGCAATGAATAAGGCTATTTTTTTGGCATATAGAGCTTGTGGTTGTGCTAAAGGTATACTTTTGTTCCTACCGTTGCTATTAAGCTATTAGATTTTGTGTCTATTAATCCATTCTATGTCTAACAAAGCAAAATAGATTTTATGAGCTATCAGTAGCATCAAATATGACTATTTATTTTTAGGTAATTATAATGAAAGTTGAGCATATAGAGTTGGTGCTCCTTCAAGGCTTTAGCCAAAGACAATGTATTTTTGTTATTTTATTAGAGCATATAGCGTTGTGTCATACGTCCCATCAATATACAAATGTTTCTTGCCAACTTGTAGAGTGCCAAAGTTCTTGCAGTGAAATTGCGTATGCAGCTTAATTCTGTAAACAATGATTAGCATTATACTGCTCAATTCAAATCCTGATAGATCACTTCCGCTAGAGTTGATTTACCTTTGAATGTTTTTCATTTCCTATTAGAGGTAGTATATGTTTTTGCTAGAGTTCCATGTTCTTGTCTTAGGACACACTGTATTTCCTATAGCATTGACTAAAGACCTGATTGGTATCCACCATAAGAGACATATTAGACAGATGCCAAAGCTATGCCTGTATTACTACTTCTCGAGATTGAGATAGTGCAAACCTCCTATTTTTGTTACAAGGGTTACTGGTCCCATTGCATTTATGTTGTATTTTCTGAAATATTTAATTAAATTTTCTTGTCTAGTGATATTATTAGTTTATTTGTGTCGTTTGGTTAAGTCAAATCTATTTCTAGGTTTTCATGGATCAAATGAATTGCATCGTCCGGTCCTACTACCGTATTATATAATAATAGAGGATAGCTTGGTTAAAAGTTGTTTAGATTACACCATTAGCCTGTTAGCCCAAACCACCTTATGCAGTTGATCCAACCACACAAGATGGTTAGTTCATATTTTGCAAGCTAATTTTGCCTTATTTTGTGTGTCATTCCTTTATGATGTTCACCTTATAAAATGGTTGTCTCAGATTCTAATGAAGGAAATATTTTTAGCTGCTTGCATACTAATCTTTGGAGTTTGGTGGTTTTCTACTCCACTTCTCTTTTTTCTGACTCATGAGACTCTTTTCTTGTTATGTCTGATGTGAAGTTACTACAAAGGTGAAGAACAGGGCTTGAATCATGTTTGAGGATTTTTAGAGAACTTGGGTCTGGTACAAGAGCAGTCTAAAAGGTTTAAGTAGGGTAATTATAATATTATGCACTTTTTTCTTAGCCAGTTATTAGTTTCCAACCCTTTTTTTTTGGTCATTACTTTGGATAAAGAAATGATACGAGAAATAGAATCACGTGTTAAAACTTTACAAAATACATCTTGAATCTGTTAGCCAAAAAATTCATTTACATTACTTCTGGTTTGAACTTTATGTAAAAGTTTTAAGAGGATTTCAAAACTAATCAAGACTTGTTATAATTTGCTATTCTTTGTGTTCTACATGAAATTCATACCAAACCAGTTTTAAAATTTATGCAGCATGGCAATTTGAAAGTTATATTAAATTTGAAATGATACGTTTTTGTTGAAATTGAGTATTTCGCTGTGCAATATTTGCTCCAAGACAAACTTTCCAGGGTTAGTGAAAATCTGGGAGAGCAGCATTAAGTTTACCGTTGTGGACATTAGAATTATCAAACGTGCATAGATTGAGATGAAACTGGGCAAACACTTTGTTCATTCAATCCAAAGTGTTGATTCCACAAAGATATACTTGAAGTCTCGATATGAACAGTATCCTTCTTTATAATCTCCAAAGATTAATCACTGACTGAATAAACCTTTCCAAAGCTTTTTGTGTTCTCTGCACACAATGGAATTGAAAACTATGCTCACAAGTCTAATATCTTAATCAAATCGATAGTACCCAAGATCAAGGCATCTTAATAAGTGCCCCTTCAATGGTTGCACTCATAGAGCTGTCAACTTTCTGATTTTTCTTTTTATTTGTGGTTTTGCTATTTCTTTTCAGCTGTCCGGCATAACAATTCTAGCATACAAGTTCCAATCCAAGGTTTTACTTGCTTCTTTCTTTGGATTTAGATCCGTTGTTCTGATTTTGTCCTTGTTGATTGTTTCTTCATACATCATTATAGAATTTTCAATTGAAACAGAAAAATCAAGTCTTCCTAACTTCAATACTGAAAGTACCTCCCAAATACTCCAAATTTCGTCCTTTGGAGCCACATTCAAATGCTGAACCTCATCAATCATCAACTTTGTCTTTTCAAATGAATTTTACAAGTCACATTTGTATTTTAATTTTATGCTTGAAAGAAAACAAAAATAAAGGCTTTCATTTCATTATCAAAATTGACATCCGCTGAACTCAAGTTGTGACAACATGGAGTATTTTGATATGCTGTGTTGTGGAGAGGTTATCTTCAGATTTTGAATAATTGGCTTATTAGTTGACCTTCTTTGATGTAGATGGGCTCTTATATATATGTTGAATAAAATCTTCATGAAACATGTCATTGTAGACTCATTTGATGATGTCGAAGGCTATGTTCTTTGTCAAAGAAATTCATGTCAACCTTAGTGCTCATGGGTCCAACAACTCCAATTGCTTCATTGATTTGAGTTTTTTTTACTGATAGCAGACAATACAAATCTCTTGATAAAAATGTTTGTATTACATTTTAAAATTCTAAAATGCTTGCCATAGATCTGATTTATCATAGCTTTTCTATGCTCCTCTAGTCTTCTAATCAACAAAATGAGAACATTCTTTTGATACAAGTTTTAGGGAATTGATAGGATTGGCCTTACTGAGCACTGGTGTCATGTTGGAAAAACAGATCAATGAAAGCATAAGATGATGAAAATTGTTTAGTGAATGAAAAGATAACAAACATGGAATGCACCTCCAAGTTATGCAAACCTCCAGTCCCATAAAAAAAATTACCAACACTAAATTCTTCCCTATAAAAGGAGATTTTCTCGATTATAATGCAAGAGAGACTCTTTTGACCTCTTGTACTATACTGTTGCTAAACCGAAATTAGCACTGAAGATAACAAATGACTTAAAATGGAGCTCTCCAAACTGGTTCCAATTGCCGTGTTGGAAAAACAGATCAATGAAAGCATAAGATGATGAAAATTGTTTAGTGAATGAAAAGATAACAAACATGGAATGCACCTCCAAGTTATGCAAACCTCCAGTCCCATAACAAAAATTACCAACACTAAATGTCTTCTCTATAAAAGGAGATTTTCTCGATCATAATGCAAGAGACTCTTTTGACCTCTTGTACTATACTCTTGCTAAACCAAAATTAGGATTGAAGATAACAAATAACTTAAAATGGAGTTCTCCAAACTGGTTCCAATTGCCGTGTTGGAAAAACAGATCAATGAAAGCATAAGATGATGAAAATTGTTTAGTGACTGAAAAGATAACAAACATGGAATGCACCTCCAAGTTATGCAAACCTCCAGTCCCATAAAAAAAATTACCAACACTAAATGTCTTCACTATAAAAGTAGATTTTCTCGATCATAATGCAAGAGAGACTCTTTTGACCTCTTGTACTATACTCTTGCTAAACCAAAATTAGGATTGAAGATAACAAATGACTTAAAATGGAGCTCTCCAAACTGAGTTTCTTTACAATGCCCAATTGAACCATCTGATCTCCATAAGCAGCCATGGACGCATTGTAGGCAGAGACCATTTGGTTTTCTTCACTTGGTTGGTTGGTCCAGCCATTTAATCAGATGGTCCAATCATATTGCCTATCAGTTCATCCGGTTCCGCAATGCATGAACATTTTTGGATGTTTTTAATATCACATAGAATCTGGAACAGGGATCTAATTAATAAAGCACTTAAAGGGAATAAGGAAGGTGGGGAGCCAAAAGGGCAAGAACACCTGAATTTTCCATTAGATATTCAATGCAGGTTTAAGATTCAAAACTGCAAAGACTGAAACAAGAAAACTGCTTACCCTCTACTGATCAATTGGCAATATCCTTTGTTCCCCTAAAGATCCCCATTAGAAGATAGCAAACCGCTAGTGTAGGTTTCTGCCTAGTTTTGAATTTGATCCCTTTTATTATCAGATGGAAGAAAATCACTTGGAGAAAATATAATCGCTTTTCTTTCTTTCATACCCTTGACATCATTTTAAAATTCAGATATAGCATGTACAGTTTTTAGTGCTATTATTACCAGGCAGTAATGGTGTCTGTTCAATGTAGTAAAATGACAGTTTTTTTATCATTGTACATGAACAGTAAAGGATTTCCAATGAAAGGAACTACTATCTGTTTAAATTGATTTTTCGAACTCTTTCTCTTAGTATTCGTGTAAACAACCATCTTCATGTGTGTGTTTAGTACCATAGTTTAGCAGCAACATTGTTTTATTTAAGTTTCCTAACATCCACAATTGACATTAAAAATCAAGCCTACAAAAACTAATGTTTCACCAATTTATAAGCTCCCATGAAACTTTGGTCAGGAAGTAATCACGATTAGATGTTTTAGATGTGAGATAGGTGCTTGATTGATTTCAAAATGTAGAATGGGATGGAATTGACATCTATGAATGTTTTATTGTATGCTATTCAGAACAGTCCCAATGGCTTTTAAGTCAATGGTTTTGGATGAAGCACTATTTTTGTAGTTCATCAAGAACTATTATGTCTTTGTGCTTAATGCAATGTCAAAATTTTCATGAAAAAGGTGATTAAAACAATTTGTCTCTAGTTTCTTTTTTCATCAAGAACTAGACTCTTTCCTTTTTGTCATCTAGGAAGGGATATATACATGAATTGGTGCAGTTGGGTAACTGTATACTTGTCTTGGATTACATTTTGCTGGGTATACGCTGGTTGTTCGTGTCTGAAATGTTTGATTTCCAGATATGATCGAAGGCCTTTATTAATTTGTCCATTCATTTTTTTGTCAATTAATTGGATACATCTACGTTCTTTCTTTGAACTTTCCTTCTCACTACGTTCATTTTTTCTATTATAGAAGAGCTTTTTGTTGTGCTTCCATTGCCAAAATTCTATTTCCAAAACGTAGAGTTGACAAAGAAATGAAATTATGATTAGTCACACATCAAAAGTCATGCATAATTTTTAAAGCGTTAGTAAAAAAAACTATGGTGATCCCTAAGTTTGAAGGGTATATTGGGCTTAATTTGAAACACTGGTTGTTCTGACTTCTTTAAAATGTGGTATCAATACCATAATTGGTTAAAGAGAAGGGCATGATGTTACTTAAATAGTGTGGTTACTTGCACAATGTTTCTAATATGGTTGAGTAGCTCTTAATGTACTTGATATTTAACGATGCAGATGAGCATGGATTGAACATTGTAGGTTTAATTTGATAGATTGGCCCATTAACTGCCCATCCATTATATATTTAATGTCTATTTTCATTTTGCCCATGCTTTGTAATTTTCATCATCTATATTCAACAATTCAGATTGATCCATAACAATGATCATTTCATACTCTTCTGCAATGCATTCAGGGAACAGCAGATGATGTCGTGGATTGCTCCCATGGTAAGCAACTTTGGGAGCTCTGCAAGGAGAAGTACGAACCTCTATGGCTTAAAGGAGGAAAACACTGCGACTTAGAGCTCTTTCCCGAGTTCATCAAACACCTCAGGAAGTTCATCTCCACGGTAGAGAAAGCTCTGCAGAGAAACACCTGGAGAAGAAGCACCGACAGATTGGAGCCTGCAAGGAGGAGCACCGACTGTTTTGAAGCTTCCAGGAAGAGCACCGACAGCCGAGAGAAGCCGAGGAGCAGCATTGAGAAGTTTAGAAACGACGACGGCAAATCCAGCAGCAAAGAAAGGCATGGAAAGCTCAAGTTCTCATTTGATCACCTGGAGAAGTCCAGGAGGAGTGTAGACTGTCTTGAGAAACCCAGGAGAAATGCAGAGCAGGTGGAAAAAGCTAGGAAAAGTGTTGATAGATTGGACAGAATATGGGCTGGCTAAAGCATCTCTCATCCCTTGTAAAAATATCCATAGGATTGTTTTGTGTTTTGTTTGGGAAAATTTATTTGCGTGCTAATTTACATGTTCTTCCAGTTCATGATTCAAGTGTGGGAGTTAACATAATATAGTTGGTGGAATCATGAACACACAGTTTGACAAATTTTAGTTCTCTGTATTTGGTTCACTGAATTCAATACTAAAGGTAATCTTTCATGGTGGTTTGGGCTTCATGTCTTCTCACCACCTCATCTTCTTCCCAGCATTGCATGTGTAGGTTTTGAATGAAATGTGTGATTTTAAAAATGTAGTTTAAGAAGCTATTGTGCTTTGTGTTATTGAAAATTAGGTTTGTAGGTGAACTTGGGTTGGATAAAATTGTCTTTTTGGCTTTAATTGATAGCATTTTTAACCAATATTTTTTTTTAATCAAAATCTTACTTTTATTTATACAATTGAAATGAGTAAGGCTTGGTTTAGGTTATGAAAGAAGAGGTTTGGTGTTCAAATCATTGAGGCCGATTTAAGTTCCTGTTTAGCAAGTGAAAATCCAATTATTCTTTTTATTAGACTAAGTGAATAATTAGTTTCTCAAACTAGTTGGTTATAATGTTTTACATATGACAAAAAATTAAACCAACTATTCAATAAGGCATTGTTTATGATGCCAAAATTTGCTATCCCATGGATAATATAGAAGAAATTGACTTTTTTTTGTGTCACAATGTATTTATGTAAAATATAACGAATGTCAACAATAACACGATCATCAAAATAATCAACCATCATGTAAAATATAAGTTCTTAACAAATTGTATTACACTAACAATATCATCATTAATCTCAACATAGCCATACATTCTATGCAAAATCATGATAATAATGGTTGAAAGATCATCTTAACCCAAGCACCCATCAAATTTATTTTTTCTTGCAATAGGATTTGTGATCCCATAAAACAAAAGATTACTCGACTGTGCCTAAACTTGTTTGAGAACAAATGATAGAATGTGTCGAGGAAACTTATGTATGAATTTTATAGTTTTGCCCACGATGTTATCGATCTTTGGCAATAGTTAGAAGTTTTTTGGATGGACAACACTAAGGGAATAAAGCCAGCACAAGCACATCTCTTGTCATTTGATTTCTCCATGAGACATTATAGTAAGCCACTTTGGAAATTGCTTTAGTCTAGTAAAATCTACCTTGAGAAGTTTTCGACCTCAAAGTTAATCATATCTTCTTTCAATTGGATGGACAGCCTCTTCTTTTGTTGCATTGAGATGGCTCTTTGTTTTACATTCAAGCAATGCTCAATTATGTCATCTTTCGATTTAATCATTTATGAATGATTTCATGCAAACAAGGTAATATTCTAAATTAAAAGTGTGGCAATAGTCATCTTCTCATTTTCATCAATAAGCATGATAGGCAGGATTATTGTAGGTGGCTACTAGAAAATTCATTGGGCAATTCCTAAGCAATTTCAATCTACAAATTATGTATTGTGCACGATTTCATATGTTTTGTATGTGATACTAAGTTTTATATTAGGCCTCCACACACCATAGGTGTGGAAGGCCAAGAAAATACATACTTTTGAAGTAAAAATTTTATTTTTAAATCCTTTAAAACACTATTCAATCAATCCATATTATCAAATTAATGAAATGCCATTCAACAATATAAAATTTGAACAATGACATAAAAATTATATATCACAACACACACATACACACACACTCACACAAACACAAACAAACGCATACACACACACACACACACACACACACACACAAATGAGTGTCTACATGAAATTGGCGAGCCCTCAATATCTTTTTCAAATTTTGGAGCAATAAGATCTATTTCTTCCTCTCTCTCCTTAATACTTTGAAAAAAAAAATTAAAAAGTTATTATTTATTTTTTATAAAATTATAGTAGAAGCAAACTTTTATTTTTTAAAATCAAATAACAAAAACAATTAAAATATACCATTAAAAACTCATGAAAACATTAATTTTTTATATTATTTTTTAAAAACATGTACATATAATATCAATGATTATATATATATTTTTTCAAATAATTAAAATTGTTAAGAAATGCTTCTACTAATAAATGATCATCTTTTATAATATGTTATCATAAATTAGCCCAAATTTCTCTCCCATTGTCATATATGATGCATCTTTTGTCCTGAAAGTATTAAATCAAATAGATATGAACCAACTGACACTAATTTAATGACAAATTGGTTAACATAATATAAAAATAAGTAATTGTCTGGTAACCACATATTTTCTTTATATCAATAATAATATGAATAAATAAAAGTTTTGTTATCTTTCTTTTTCTTTAGGTTCATTTGAAACTCAAATTTATTGTTAAGAAATCACACTAATTTCTTTTGACTCTTTCTGCTTTAGTATATTTTAAAAAGTTTATTCTAGATAACTCAATAATATCTTTTTGATAATAATCTCGTAGATATGTTATTTTGGATTGTAGTCTTATTTCTAAAGACATACTATTCTAGATAATAAAGTACTAACGTTTAGAGACATATTATCTCAATTAACAAGTTGGACTTTACAAATAATTATTGCTGTCTTTTATATTAGGTCACTTTGTATATCTTTTCTAATTTAATTATATCAATATTTTTCTCTTTTAACATATGTGATCGATATATATTTAGTATATAACTAATCAAAATATGTGATAAAATAAATATAATAATATATTATTATAATAAGTAATGACAAACAATTCTCATATATAATTTTTTACTTATCACTAAAAACATATAATATCATCATACTCAAATAAATTATGTATTAAATCTTGACACTTATTGCAAATTACATAAATTTCATATGTTGTTTAATTAGCCATCAAGGCCTCTAGGCTACAACACATATTTCATCAATTGTATACGTTAAATGTAAGTTCTGTTTATGTTTCAAATCTATGTAGTAGTTTCACTAAGCTTAGATATTTACTCCAAGCCTTAGTTGCTATAACATTCGAGATATTTTCCTCTTTGTTTTGCTTTCACTGTACACTTAAATCTTAGATTCTTTGGAACACTTGAGAGAGCACTTCTTTTCTTTCTTTTCTTCACTCAAACACAAGTGATCAAAGTTAATTACATCGATACATGAGTAGAAAATTCTTTCCATGCTTAGCCTCACTTACTTTTATACTCAACCAATCTCTTTTTACATTCTTGTTCATTCATCTCCCTCTAAGAATATATGCCTTTATGTGAATACCTTTTTATCTTTTATCATCTCATTTACAAATATTTTTTATCGATTATACTTACCCCCATGTTAATTTTCTTGATTGTTTTGGGTTTTAAGATCTATTTAGTTTCTATTAATCCTATATATACAATCATTAGATTTGTATTATATATTTCTCAATCTTTTCTAATTCTATTTTAATTTTTTTATCATGCTCTTATGATATCATTATTATATTAATCTAATACTCTCATTTCTTTTACATCATATAAACGATTTCATTTATAAAGCTAGTCTTTATCTTATCATATTATATGTTTTATTCATCGTACTTTACAACACCCTTCAACTAATTATTTTCATGCCCTCTCTTTACATCATATTATATCATATCGATTGTAATACTAGTATGATCAATTTTTTATATCTCTTGACTCAGTTATAATCGAAAATAATTATGTACATATTATGCTCTTGAATCTTGATCATACTCATATAAACTATTTATTGTATTATATGATCATTCATGATATCTATTGTTTGAACAATTTCTCATTACAATTCGCTTCATTTTTTTTCACATTATTGTACAGTATGATATACTTTTATCATATTATATGATCTAACATTTCAATAGATTTGCACTTATACATTATTATAATGACACATTTTCTTATCATACTTGTGTGACTAAGTATTAAGTTCTATACATTATCATATTTATATGTCATTTACTTTCATATTGTACGATACTATGTTGTTTATATCGACATTTATTTTTACGTATTAATGGCCTAGTTTGATATACTAATTATCTTGTATGATCTATAGCTCAAACCTTGGCAAAAATCTAGGGTATGATCTCATTATATAGATCCAATGCAAAAACATCATATGGATCTAATAGAACATACAAATCCAACAATGAGAAGAAGCAAAAATTTTAGTTTTTTAACAGTCTGGGGAATGGAAGTGGAAATTCCCTTTGGTCCTCCCCGAAAAACCCTTCTTTTTTTAAACATATTTATCAAGAATTAATCAAAAGAAATAGAAGAGTTCAAAAGAATTTTGTACAACTTCTCTTGTGTGTTCATACTTCGCTCAAATTCATTCTTTTTCTTACCTGATTGTACTATATGATTCTTTACAATCATACTATACATCAATCGCTTCCTTAACTTCTCAGACCACTCAAACCCATTACGATGATGCACTCATTGAAATATATCGTACATGCATGATGTTGTAATCATACTAGTGTGGCACAATCCCATCTTATAAACCTATTCACCTAATTAATTCTCTCACTCGATCATGCTATAATATTCTATATGATACTTTAAAATCTTGAATATCTTTAAAAAAATTCATAGATAATTATCAAAATATATTTATATTAAAATTATTATTTATAACTTCTCTATTCTTAAGATCGTCAATGTTTCTTTAATAATTTTCTATTCAATATCTCATGATTTGATTATATTAAAATTTTTTTCCTTATTTTAAGGATATTATAATAAAATCCTTAATTTAAAGAACGTATGAGTTAAGTTATTGAGTTGAAATTCAAGTAAAATCAAACTTGAACCGCATCATAAAATGATAATCTTAATATTAATCATATATTAAATGTAAATTACCAATTTAATTATTATTATATTTATAAATTTAACTATTTACCTATGCTTTAATAAGAATCTTAAACAATTTAGCAAAAAAGGACTAGTATACATTTGAATTGATTCAAATTATGGCATGAAAAATATGTATCTAAGATCTAAGAAAATGTTCTAATCAAAGGTAATAACTATATAATCAATCACCTATGATATAATAATGATGAATATTGTGATGTGCACAAATAAACTTCTTAAAAGAATGACACAATTAAAGATTTGTAATCTACATAAGCTCTAATAAGTGTAAAATAAACATTATTTAAGGCTTATGCTCAACCTTAGACAAGTCTTATTTCTTTCTCATTTGAAGCTATCAAGGTATTCTTCTAAGTGAAAGCATAAGTGTTAAGGTATTGCAAGTATGATAAGATCCATGTTTCTTATTTAATATAATTCATTATTAAACATACTATATAAAGTGTTAGACCATCATAATATTTATGAAGCGTGTTGTCATCAAAATAAAATGTAGCCAATTAACCCTCATGAGGATCTATAATAAATATCAATTATTTGCACATTAGATCTATTACATCAGCCTCTTAGTGTTTTAGCTTAAGCAATATATTTACAATGATTTTTTGATTGGATTGTCTCATATCAAATTTACAACTTTAGTGGATCTTCCAATGATCAATCATAAATGTCAATAAAAATATCAATGTCTATTTCATGCACAATGATCACCAAAATGATGATTGCTTGTAGTATCAAAAGTTCACAATCTAAGAAAACTTCAAAAAATTTTCAATGAGCTTGATTATCTTATTTTATCATCTCAATATGATTTGTCCAGTGCCTTTCTTTTATTACATGTTTAACTTATCTTAGGCCAACATGTATGGTGGAGCCCTTGGTTTTTTTTTATAACTATTTTGCTAGGGATTTCATGTCATTTGACATAGGAGATTAGCTCTTAGTTCAAAATGTTTTAGAAAACTTTTTTTACTAACCTATTTTAGCTTGAATTAATAGCCTTTAATGACATTACCTCTCATAAATTAATAGATCATATGATTTAGATATATTCAATTTTGGTAATGACAAATATTTCTTTTGAATTTAGAAGTGAATTTCTCATTTTAAGAAGGAGCCAATCCTCTTTAGAAATTCCATTTTAAGGACGGAAACCCAAAGGATAAAACTCATTGTCATAATCCTTATTAAGAAAATTATGGAAGAATATGTCCAAGGTCGCTATGATATTTTTGCTTTAGTTATTATTTTAGTTTCTAACATTCATTTGATTTTTATTGGAATCAATTTGGATGATCAATAAACCACATCATCTAGTCTAACCAATAGTCTACCTAGTCTAATTTATGGATTGACTGAGCAATATGAGCAAAACATACCATATGATTTAATTATCATAAGTGGTTGAGAGCAAAGAGGCTATTAAGCCTATTTTATGCTTTTTGAAAGCCTCTCTTATACCTTATGAACTATGACTGCACTCATTATTGACATGTTTTAAATCACTTTAACTTGCTTATTTGCATGCATGCTCTATGTTTAATGCTATTTCATGATATATATTGCTTAAGGTTATTTTTAACTATAATTTTACATGGCTATTGTGCTAATCTAATCCAACTAGCATGACTATAATCTTTTCATTGGTTTATTTTCCATTATGCAAATGTAGATAACTCAAAAAGATGGTTAAGAAACCATCTATTCAAATTGGTAAGATTTCTTAATCATTAGTGATTTGTATTATTTTGGCCTCTCCTCATTTTCTTGATGTGTCTTATGGATGAATACAATTGTTGGTTTTCGAGCATAACTAATTTCAAATGCTTTCATATCATTTATCATCCGATTAAGATTGCATATTTTTTTATTGTATTTGCCAAACATCATATGCATATTCAAATTAGAGGATTTGTGGGTTGTGTTTAACTATTCCAAAATGGAATGTCTTACTACCTTCTTGTCATCTTGCTCAAAGATATAATTAAAAATTATCCCTCAGTGTCATAATCATAGTGCCATTTAGGCCATTTGCGACTCCTTTGTTTTGTTAGTTATAACTGTTGTACCCTTTGATGTGATAATTACAAAACCAAGCTATTTATTACTGAAGGCTTTTTTTTTAAGTAAAATTGTTAATAATTAATTAAATCAAGCCATGTATTTTAGATGTCTAAAATAATGGTCTCTAAGGGCCTTGAGGTCATGGCATACTTCAAGGAATTTTTGAGACATGCGTAAGATTTTTTATAATTAAATTTCTTTTTATTTCTCTTGAATTTGATATGTCAAAACCTTGAGATTATGAGGCACACTAGTAGTATTAACATTTAAAAATATTATAAAATTATTTAATAATGAATTTTCATTTTTGGGCCAAGCATATTTGACAAAATGTATAGACATGGGTATTTGATTTTTTTAATATTATTATGGAATCGTTTTTTACGAATTTCTTTTCATAGCCACTTAATTAACTTATAATACTATAAGAATATAAAATTATTTTTATACACTTATATTCAAATTTGTGGCTAAAAAATTCGTCAAAAATACCCTAAAACAGCAAAAGTCTCGGGAAAAAGCACTGTAGCATGGGCGGGTCGACCCGGCGTCAAAACAGCCCGTCCAGGCCTTTTAGAAATAAAAAAAAGAAAAATAAAAATTTGGTTGACCCGAAAGGGGCGAGCAAAGCCCGCCCAAAGACCGCCGAGAGCAGCTCGGCTAGTGCTGGTCAACGGTCAACGGAACAGTGCCTGGCTAAGCCAAGCCTGCCGAGAGGAACTCGGCTAAGTCTAACTTCAGCGCGGTCTACGGTCAAAGAACAGTGCATGGCTAAGTCAACCTGAACCGGGTGATGAAATCCCGGTCAAGGAAGGGGGGAGCCAGCCCCAAAGTGGCTCGCAGGTTAAACGACGCAAATTTATTATAAAGAGGTGTGCCAAATTTCATTCTGCAGTGTGGGACTAAAAATCCCACCTTATAACTTCGGCAGGATCCAAAGGCGCACCTCAACGGTTTCTTGCTCAGCTTTATAATGGGGGAACGAGGCATCTGCTTTCTGCAGAAATCCTCACCCTTAGCAAATTAGGACTTATGTAATTCTGCTAGGTGGAAGCACTTGTACCTCTTCTTACATCAATAAAATTTTGAAAAAAAAAAAAAAGGCGCAGATCAAGCCCGCCCAGATCCAACGGGCGAGAGTAATTTCGAACGGCTGTTTAATCAGCGCCGTTCGTTCAGCGTGTGGGATCCAATGGTTCAGATCAAGTCCGCCCGGATCAGACGGTCTAGAGATGATCAAGCCGAGAAGTCCATCCAGTCGTCCATTCTTGAAGTGGGATCGGACGGCTGCTGCTCTTCTTCTTCCTTTTCGGGCTTCCGGCAACGGCTATTTTCCGGTTTCTTTTTTACCGTTTTTCTAGCCGTTTGGAATTGCTTTTTGGTGGACTATATATATAGGACATTTTACAATTTATAGGATTGATGAATCCACTTGCAAAAATCTTCAAAAACTAAGGAAAAAGGCCAAAACCGAGAGCAACAATTGGCATACTTGTGGGAGCTACGGGCTCAACCTTCTTCTCAAATTTCAACAGCTTTCTTCCACATTTCGTTGCATCATTCGGTAACATTTAGTTGTGCCACTTTGCTTTGAGAAATTAAAGGTGTAGGATTTTTGTATGCATTGCTACTGTAAAAATTGTATGCATTATGGTAGCCGGATTTGTTCGGATTTTTGGTGTCTCGTTGGAGCACCGGTTGTACTTGGTTTACCCCTACCGGCTTCGGCAAAAGGGAGTGGTTAGTGGAAGCCCGATCGGGTTGATCGGGGGTGGATGTAGGCACGGGTTTGGCCGAACCACCTAAAATCTTTGTCTTTTTTTTTCTTGTCTTATTATTGCATTTTTCGTTTTTATTTCACAATTTATTTACAAACGTTTTTAATTGAAAGAATTTTCAAAATCTAAATTTTAGCGAAAAGCACAATTCACCCCTCCCCTCTTGTGCGTTGTTCTCACACGATTTACATCAAGTGGTATCAGAGCGAGGTTTTGTCAAGAGAAAGAAATTTCTAAGACAAGATCCTCATGGCTCTTCCATGTGTTGAGGACAATGCTATCTTGTCTGAGGGAGCATCGTCACACCGTCCACCCTTGTTCAAGGGTGAATTTTATCTTTATTGGAAAAATAGGATGCGTTTATTTTTAGAATCCGTTGATTTAGAAATTTGGGACATTATTGAAAATTCATTTGATTTTCCAATTAAAATGGTCAATGGCGAAAAAGTGAGAAAACCACTTGGTGAACTCACTCCCGAGGAGAAACATAAAGTCCAACTTAACTCTCGGGCCATGAACATTTTGTGTTGTGGGTTAGGTGCTTCGGAATATAACCGAATTATGAATTTGAAAACAGCGCATGAGATTTGGTCAAAATTAGAAGTTACCTATGAAGGAACTTCTCAAGTTAAAGAGACCAAAATCAATATGCTTGTTCATGAATATGAGTTATTTCGCATGAATTCGGATGAGACCATTAAGTCTATGTTTACTAGATTTACAAATATTGTTAATGGTCTATCTAACCTTGGCAAGGAGTTTTCTACTGGTGAACAGGTGAGGAAGATTCTACGAGTCCTTCCTCAACAATATGATCCACTTGTGACAGCCTTGAAAGCAGCAAAGAATATTTCAGCTATGTCACTAGATGAACTATTGGGTGAGCTGTTAACAAATGAAATTGAGCTTGCAAGAAGAAAGAATGAAGAGCATGCGGTAGAAAAAGAAAAGAAAAAGAAGAAGGAAGAGACAATTGCTTTTGTAGCCGATTCCTCCACAGATTCAGATGTATCAATCTCAAGTGAGGTAGCACTTATTTCTAAAAGCTTATCTCGTTTATATAACAAAAGAAATACAGGAAAAAGATTTGAGAAGAATAAAAGGCAAAAGGGCAAAGTTGTTTCCCATGAAGAAACAATTTGTTATGAATGCAAATTGCCTGGGCATACTAGGCCAAATTGCCCTCACTACAAAGAGAGAGTAGAAAAATATCAAAACCAAAAGAAGAAGAAGAAGGTTATGAAGAGCTCATGGGATGATTCAGATAGCTCCTCTTCTAGTAATGAAGACAAGAAGGAGAGCTTGATTTGTCTTATGGCAAAGGACAACATTCAAGAAGCAATATCAGATGATGAAGTATGTTCCTATTCCTCCTCTTCTTCATCTTCTTGTATGGAAAATTATGAAGAGCAATACATAGCCATTTGTACCAAATATAAAAAATTAGCATCTAAGTATCTTAAATTAAAAGAAGAGCATGAAAATTATTTAGGTTTGTGTGAACATTTGAATGAAGTGAATGTCAATTATTTGCTAGAAATTAAGAAAGAAAGAGATGAGAAGGCTTCTTTTATTGTCAAAAATACATGCTTAGTTAGGGAATTAAATAATTTGAAAAGTTTGCATGCTCATTGTAGGATTTCTTTTCAAAAAATAAATTATGCAAGAACCACTACCTCCTCTTATGCACAAAATGCTATTTGTAATTATTGCATGAAGTTTGGACATATTTCTTCTTATTGTAAATTTAGAAATTCTATAAATAATAAATCTTCTAGTTTTGTTTGGGTTAGAAAGAGTAGCTTACATAATGATCAAATTAAGACAAGTGGACCCAAAAGGGTTTAGGTCCCTAAATGTAACGTTTAATTGTGTGGTGTAGGCATGCTTTCCTTCAAGGACCGGGGAAGGCATGTGGTACTTGGATAGTGGATGCTCAAGACACATGACTGGAGATGCATCTTTATTCATCCACTTGAAGAGCTATGATGGTGGTGAAGTTACTCTTGGTGACAACTCCAAGAAGAAAGTGATTGGAATTGGAACTGTGGGCAACTCACATACATCCATAAGAAAGGTCCTTCTTGTACAAGATTTAAGGTACAATCTTCTTAGTATTAGCCAATTATGTGATTCGAATTTTACAATTTTATTTAATAAACATGAATGCATCATTAGCAAGGATAATCTTCCTCTTGTTATAGGATGTAGAAAAGATAACACTTATGTTTTATTTTTACACATGGTCAAGAATAGTGGACTTGAGTGTCTTACTTCACAAAACAGTAATTCTACTTTATGGCATAGAAGATTTTGTCACTTAGGAAAGTCATCTTTTTAAAAAACATGAAGTTAGGTTAATCTCTATTAGGAGTGATAATGGAGGAGAATTTAAGAATGAATTATTTGATGAATATTGTGTTAAAAATGGAGTGTTTCATACTTTTTCTTCACCTAGGACTCCTCAACAAAATGGCATAGTTGAGAGAAAGAATAGGACCTTGCTTGATGCCGCAAGGTGCATGCTAAACGAGTATAGTGTTCCCAAATATTTTTGGGCTGAAGCAGTTAACACTGCCTGTTATGTATTTAATCGAGTCATATGTAGACCTTTGTTAGAAATTTCTCCTTTTGAGTTGATTTATGGCAAGAAGCCCAAGGTAGCTCATTTTCATGTGTTTGGATGTAAATGTTTCATTTTAAATAATGGAAAAAGAGACATTGATAAGTTTGATGCCAAGTCTGATGAAGGGATTTTTCTAGGATATTCACTTTCTAGTAGAGCGTTTAGAGTATACAACAAGAGAACACTAGTTGTTGAAGAGACAATTCATGTTAAATTTGATGAATCTCTTAGTGAGGCATCTCATAGTCATCATCAAATAGATCTACTTGATGAATTTGAGGACTTATGTCTTGAAGAAGATAAATTGGATGATATAGCTAAGGTTGAAGAACCAATAAAAGATGATAGTGAGATTGAGAAGCAATTGAGATATTCTAAGGATCATCCTAGTGAATTGATTATTGGAGATTTAAAAGAGAATATTAGAACTAGAAGTTCATTTAATCATGCAGCATTCGTGTCAAATGTTGAACCAAGTTCTGTAGAAAGTGCATTTGAAGATGAGTCTTGGATTACTGCAATGAATGATGAGTTAGTATAATTTGAGAGAAATCAAGTATGGGATCTTGTACCAAGGCCAAATGACAAAACAATCATTGGTACAAAATGGGTTTTCAAAAACAAGGTAGATGAGAATGGTGAAGTTATTAGAAATAAAGCTAGGTTAGTAGCAAAAGGCTATTGTCAGATAGAAGGAGTAGATGTGGATGAGACATTTGCTCCTGTGGCAAGACTTGAAGCTATTAGACTTTTACTTGCTTATGCATGTCACAAAGGGTTTAAATTATACCAAATGGATGTTAAGAGTGCATTTTTTAATAGATATATAAATGAAGAGGTTTATGTTGAGCAACCTCCTGGATTTAAGATACATGATAAGTTAGATCATGTATACAAACTTAAGAAAGCTCTTTATGGATTGAAACAAGCTCCAAGAGCATGGTATGAAAGATTGTGTATTTTTCTTACTTCAAATGGATTTCATAGGGGTAAGATAGATAATACCTTATTTGTACAGAATTCAACTGAAGGTCAACTAGTATGTCAAGTGTATGTAGATGATATAATATTTGGAGCTTCTAATGTAGAGATGTGCATGAAATTTACAGATTTAATGAAGAATGAGTTTGAAATGAGTATGATGGGAGAATTAATCTTCTTCCTTGGACTTCAAGTAAAGCAAACAAGTGAAGGAATTTTTATTTCTCAAACCAAATACTTGATTGGTTTGCTTAAGAAATTTGGTTTTGAAAGCATGAAGTCAAGAAAAACTCCTATTAGCACAAGTACTATCATAAGTAAAGATGAAACTGAGAAGTCCATTGACACAAAACTATTTAGAGGAATGATTGGATCATTACTATATCTTACAGCGAGTAGACCTGATATTGTGTTTAGTGTAGGTTTATGTGCAAGATTTCAAGCAAATCCTAAGGAATCACACCTACAAGCAATCAAGCATATCTTTAAGTATCTTATAGGTACTAAGACTCTAGGCTTATGGTACCCTAGATGTGAGTCTGGATTTGATTTAATAGCCTACACAGATGCTGACTTTGCTGGCAGCAAGACTGATAGGAAGAGTACCTCTGGCATGTGTCAATTGATAAGTGGTTCACTAATTTCTTGGGCCAGTAGAAAACAAAATTGTGTGGCATTATCAACAACAGAGGCAGAGTACATTGCTGCAGGTAGTTGTGTTGCTCAAGTACTATGGATTAAACAACAACTTTTAGATTACGGCTTAGAATTTAGTCAGATTCCAATTTTCTGTGACAATTCAAGTGCAATTTGTCTATCAAAGGATCCAGTTCAACATTCAAGAACCAAACATATAGAGCTTAGATATCATTTTATTAGAGAGCATGTGCAGAAGAAAGAAATTCAACTGTCATTTGTCCCATCTTCCGCTCAAATGGCTGATATTTTTACCAAACCATTGCCTACGGATGTGTTTCATAGACTTCGTTTGAGTTTAGGTGTCATTAACCCCTTTGAGTGATTACAAAAAGGGGGAGAGTGATGTGCTAGGATTCAGGGGGAGTATAGGCTAGGATTCAGGGGGAGCTATATTATAATCCATGATTGTTATTTATTGTTACTTTAATGCTTCGTCTTTTTATTTGTTTTTGAGCTTTGGTTTTGTAATCATCAAGGGGGAGATTGTTGTACCCTTTGATGTGATAATTACAAAACCAAGCTATTTATTACTGAAAGCTTTTTTTTTAAGTAAAATTGTTAATAATTAATTAAATCAAGCCATGTATTTTAGATGTCTAAAATAATAGTCTCTAAGGGCCTTGAGGTCATGGCATACTTCAAGGAATTTTTGAGACATGCGCAATATTTTTTATAATTAAATTTTTTTTTATTTCTCTTGAATTTGATATGTCAAAACCTTGAGATTATGAGGCACACTAGTAGTATTAACATTTAAAAATATTATAAAATTATTTAATAATGAATTTTCATTTTTGGGCCAAGCATATTTGACAAAATGTATAGACATGGGTATTTGATTTTTTTAATATTATTATGGAATCGTTTTTTACGAATTTCTTTTCATAGCCACTTAATTAACTTATAATACTATAAGAATATAAAATTATTTTTATACACTTATATTCAAATTTGTGGCTAAAAAATTCGTCAAAAATACCCTAAAACAGCAAAAGTCTCGGGAAAAAGCACTGTAGCATGGGCGGGTCGACCCGGCGTCAAAACAGCCCGTCCAGGCCTTTTAGAAATAAAAAAAAGAAAAATAAAAATTTGGTTGACCCGAAAGGGGCGAGCAAAGCCCGCCCAAAGACCGCCGAGAGCAGCTCGGCTAGTGCTGGTCAACGGTCAACGGAACAGTGCCTGGCTAAGCCATGCCTGCCGAGAGGAGCTCGGCTAAGTCTAACTTCAGCGTGGTCTACGGTCAAAGAACAGTGCATGGCTAAGTCAACCTGAACCGGGTGATGAAATCCCGGTCAAGGAAGGGGGGAGCCAGCCCCAAAGTGGCTCGCAGGTTAAACGACGCAAATTTATTATAAAGCGGTGTGCCAAATTTCATTCTGCAGTGTGGGACTAAAAATCCCACCTTATAACTTCGGCAGGATCCAAAGGCGCACCTCAACGGTTTCTTGCTCAGCTTTATAATGGGGGAACGAGGCATCTGCTTTCTGCAGAAATCCTCACCCTTAGCAAATTAGGACTTATGTAATTCTGCTAGGCGGAAGCACTTGTACCTCTTCTTACATCAATAAAATTTTGAAAAAAAAAAAAAAAAGGCGCAGATCAAGCCCGCCCAGATCCAACGGGCGAGAGTAATTTCGAACGGCTGTTTAATCAGCGCCGTTCGTTCAGCGCGTGGGATCCAATGGTTCAGATCAAGTCCGCCCGGATCAGACGGTCTAGAGATGATCAAGCCGAGAAGTCCATCCAGTCGTCCATTCTTGAAGTGGGATCGGACGGCTGCTGCTCTTCTTCTTCCTTTTCGGGCTTCCGGCAACGGCTATTTTCCGGTTTCTTTTTTACCGTTTTTCTAGCCGTTTGGAATTGCTTTTTGGTGGACTATATATATAGGACATTTTACAATTTATAGGATTGATGAATCCACTTGCAAAAATCTTCAAAAACTAAGGAAAAAGGCCAAAACCGAGAGCAACAATTGGCATACTTGTGGGAGCTACGGGCTCAACCTTCTTCTCAAATTTCAACAGCTTTCTTCCACATTTCGTTGCATCATTCGGTAACATTTAGTTGTGCCACTTTGCTTTGAGAAATTAAAGGTGTAGGATTTTTGTATGCATTGCTATTGTAAAAATTGTATGCATTATGGTAGCCGGATTTGTTCGGATTTTTGGTGTCTCGTTGGAGCACCGGTTGTACTTGGTTTACCCCTACCGGCTTCGGCAAAAGGGAGTGGTTAGTGGAAGCCCGATCGGGTTGATCGGGGGTGGATGTAGGCACGGGTTTGGCCGAACCACCTAAAATCTTTGTCTTTTTTTTTCTTGTCTTATTATTGCATTTTTCGTTTTTATTTCACAATTTATTTACAAACGTTTTTAATTGAAAGAATTTTCAAAATCTAAATTTTAGCGAAAAGCACAATTCACCCCTCCCCTCTTGTGCGTTGTTCTCACACGATTTACATCAATAACAATGGCAATCTATTATAGCATAAGTTGTAAAAATTGACCACTTTGGCCTTCATCAACATAAAGCTTTGTATCTTTTAGCAACTTATGAGAGATGAATGGGTTGCATCTTTGCATGACTCCCAACTAGTTTGTAATAAAACATGGAAGATATAATCCATGAATTAGAGGGAAGCATCAATTGCTGTATTGCAAGATAATCATGTTAATTGAAGTTCTGAATCCTAAGGTAGTGAAAATCAAATGAGTGAAGGATGGAATTAGATTTCCATCATTTAACTTTTTCTTTATCTTGTCCTCTTGTCTATCATTTTGGCCAATAGGCCTTTTCTTTGCTCAATCATATTTATTTCTTCTTTTAAGTATTATTAAAGTTAAATCATTGTTTTTTGTTATGATTTGAAATCAATTTTAGATATTCCTATATATTATAATGATAATAATTATGCTTAGTAAGAAATGTGAGAAAAAGAGCATTTCGTGTGAAAGTTATGAAAAAATAATTATTATTGAAATTATATCTTTGACTATGATTAGGATAATTATTAATTTGATTATGATAATCATAAAAATTGTTTTGAATAATGTGAAAATCACAAATACACTTGACTATAAAGTGATTTGTATTAATCATGATTATAATTAATGTACTTGCAATTAACTAGTACATGGAATAAGTAAGGTATTATCCACTTTCTAAATAAAGATAAAGTAAACAAAGGTTATTTTACAAGAACCAATTACATTATTTTAAAAAAAATAAAAAGGAGTTTGCTTTTTAAGGCCTACCATGTCATAAGACTTTCATGCATATGTTATTTAAGGATCAAGAAATCTTGAATGTGTGATGCGTGTCTATTATGCATTGGATACATTAAGTAATTGAAATAAGGATAGTGTTACAACATGTGTTAAAGAGAGGATGAGACAAATCACAAGGGCTAACATATATTTATATGACATCCAAACCTTCTTACTACGGTATTATCTTCATCAAAGACAATGCTCTTACTAGAGTTTTGTATTTCTCAAAGGAGTCATCCTTTAAAGCTTCAAGGATTCTAATATATAACCAAAATCATCTCCTCCATAATAGCTAATGTGGGACTATCTCTCTCATTTTTAACCCTAACATGTTCACAATAATCATTGGACTTGTAACATAATCTTATTTATAGGTAACCACGATGACCATTGGTAGGACTATCTATCTCCTTTTCCCTTAATATCTTCACAATCCTCTATAGGCCTGCCACACAATTCTATTCATAAATAACAGCCATAAGAACCATATTGGTCTAGTAACAAGTTTAGCTTGAGTATCATATTGTAATATTTTAGCTTTTTTAGTAGGATATTATCCCCAAAGAAGATAAGACTCTCACTTAGGTTTTGTCATTCTCAAAAGTGCCCACATTAACTCAAAACCTAATTGACTTGCACATTGGTCTACACTTTCCTTTAAGATGTTCATAAAACTCTTATGACTTTATCACATAATATTATTGGTTAGCTTTAATACCATAATGTGACATCCTAACCTTTATAGTAAAGTGTTAGCCTAATTAGGGATAATGTTCCTACTTGGTTTTATCTTTTTCCTTTTCAAAGGGTCCTCATCTTTCAAAATTTCAATAATTCTCATATATAGGTTTATATAATATTGACAAAGCTAAAGACTATCTATGAGATTTTATTCTCATTATACTGAGATATTATCCCCTTTTCTTATTTTGACTCAAGCAAGTTTTGTCCTTCACATAAAGGCTATTAACTTGATCTCTTATCCCAACACTATTGCAACCTAAGTAAGCTCAACCATGAAATTCCCATGCGCTCTAATGTAGATTTGTCTTAAAAGGTACATCAACATCTTAAGGACATGATATCTTATATAAAGGCCAAAATTTTCTCTTCAATAATTGATGTGAGATATTTGCACTCTTATAAGCTTTGCATAGGATTGCTTCTTTTTCAATGATTTCTCTCTTAAGACAATATTTGATTTTCACTTTGTTCCCTCTTCAGGTATTACAAACTTACTAACCTCTACTTGAATAATATTAGACTAGTATGGGTCTACATTATAATTAATTTTGACATCTTAGTCTTAGTATATTGGGATATTATTTTTTTTTATTACCTTATTCTAACCCAATGAATTGTTTTCCTTTACATTGGGGCCTTTTTTATTGGTCACTCATCCCAGTACTGCTCGAAAATAAACATTCTTAACTACAAAGTTCTCAGAGGATCCAATAAAAGTTTGCCCTAAAAAACACTTCATTATTTTAAGACCATATTACCTCATATAAAACTAAGATCATCCATTTAGTAGTTAATGCGAGATCATTTTCTTTACCCCCCTAAAAGTCTTGATATGAGTCATCTCTCATTTAATGATTCTTCTCTCAAAGTAATACTAAGTATTCACTCTCCACCATCTTCTAGTGTTAGATTATCTCTCTCATTCCTACCTTTATGATATTTAGTATTCTTTGGGCTTATCAAATAATCCTATCCATAAATAATCATATAGATCATGACCACATATTAGTCTAATAATAGAGTTGGCTTTGATACCATAATGTGATATCTCAACTTTTCTAGTCAAGTATTGTCTTGATCAGAAACAACACTTCCATTATAGCTTTGTCCTTCTTAAATGAGTCCTCACTGATTCAAAACCTAATAGGCTTGCACATTGGTTCGTGCCTACCTTTAAGATGTTCATAGAACTCTTATGGGCCTATCACACAATCCTAATGATTGACTATGATATCATAATATGGCATTCTAGTTTTTATGGTGAGATATTATCTTGATTGAAGACAATGTTCCCACTCTAGTTTTATCCTTTTGTTCTAACAAAGGCTCCCACCTTTCAAAGGTTTAAGATTTCTCATATATAACCCAAGACTATCCTTATAATAGTTAAAATTAAGCTTGCTCTTTCCTTAAGATGTTCATAATCCTCTCTGGGCCTATCGTACAATCCTACTTATAAGTAGTCATAAGGGCCATGACCACACATTACGGTATCAAAGCTAATCTTGTTACTAAACCAATATATGATCATGACCATATACTTATGTTCAAGATAACAAAATATCATATAGAAACTCTTTTCTTTTTTCATTTCTTATCTTAATATATTCTTTAAATGAAAAGATAATACTAGTTAAACATAATTTATACTAAACATGAGTCATAATTAGTAGAACAAATGCCATGCCATGCATTTCATGTCATATGACTTGAATAGTTTATAATATGTTCATCATGTTTTCACAAGGTATCATAATACACAACATCAAATGTCAATCATTAAGTATAAAAATTATAGATCATTCAAAAAACTATTATGACTAATTGTACTACTACATAAATTCTTATGATCAATTGAAATACTTGGAACAAAAAGATAAAATAAAAATTTAGATATGCACATGTGGGTGTAATATTTTATGATTTTATTCATGATTTTTATATGATTGTTTCTATGATATTTTGTTGTCGTCAACATAAACATATGATTTATATTATGATGATGACTATTATTTCAAAAGATTGGTTAGGATAAAGATCACTATTTTTGAGATTTTATGTACTTCATCTAGATAAGGGTGAAGATTCATTTCTAAGATGATATAACTAGGAAGAGTTGATATCTTCATGTAAAAAAATTCTTATGATCAATTGAGTTACTTGGACCAAAAAAACAAATGAATAAAAATTGAAGTGTATATATATATATATATATATATATATATGTGTGTGTGTGTGTGTGTGTGTGTGTGTGTGTGTGTGTGTGTGTGTAGGTGTAATATTTTATAGTTTCATTCATGATTTTTATATGATTTTGTTTAGTAGATTTTACCAATCTCAAAAAGGGTGCTCCTCATTTATTTTGATTGAAAGCTCTTTTCTTAATGTTTGAGATTTGATATAGCTTGATAAGGATAAATATCCCTATTTTGAGATTTTATGTGTTGTATTTAGGTAAAGGCGAAGATCCTCATGTTTGTGATGATATAATTAGGAAGAGTTGATAAAAAAGAAAATTCTTATGATAATACTTAGAATAAAAAATAGTTAAAACATAAGATTAAATATGTATATGTGAGTGTTATATTTTATGGTTTTCTTCATAAGTCTTATGTACATCATTTTATTTATAATTGATTTTTATTCTATAGAACATTTATTCATATGATAATTATACAATTTTTTAATATCATATAAAATTAAATTTCTTTAAAAAAATTGTGGAATGCACTCCCCATATTTAATATTTTTAGAAATAACATAACAGTTTACTAAAAATTGAGACAAAGATAGAGTTTGATTGTTTTTATGTTGAAATATTTTGTTTTATATACTAAAGTTACAAGTATATAAATAAGCATCATATGATAATTAGTATTTATCTTTATTGATCTTTATGTTTTGGACTTTAAGTAAATTGAAAAAAGTGTTATAAGGAGAAAAAAATAACACAACATATCATTTTTTGCATGAAAACATAAAAATAGTGAAAACCAATCATGTTGACAACTCTCAACTATTATTTATACATAGTTATGATTATAATTAACTTTATAAATCTCCTTCAAAAAGAGTATATCATGAAAAGGAGAGGAAGAAGCCACTTTGTTTTTGTAAAAAAAAAGAGGGAGAAGAAGAATAAATATAAAAGGGAGAAGATTTAAGAAACAAATCAACTTTTCAACCTTTATAATCTCATAAATGCTTGAGAATCATAACAAGTCTTAAAAGGCTTGTGACAGCATACTAAGAAAGAATAAGATCCTTTCAAAGGTTGTGAAGGAACAAAGTCATGTGTTTCTCCCTTTGGCTACATTTTACAGCTTTCAACGATTTGATGGAACTTCTCCAATAATATGGAATGAAGAACTCATGAACACTAGCTTTCTCTAATTTGCATTGTAGTTAAGTCAAGAGCTCAATTACTTAAATGTTTATTAAATTAAAGTCAATTAGGTTCTTCCTTCTTCAACAAGGCAAACTTTTAAGCTGGCATAAATCTCTGTTAAACACAAAAGATGAATACCACATCGTTGCCTCGTCATGTTGTATTATAGTTATTAACATTAACTAGAGATTAGATAAAATAAAAGTATGATCTTTGTAATTGAAAATTTCAACACATCGCCAATTTTTGAGAGTTTATTTATTTATCATCTTAACAAATAAGTTAATAACAATTTTAAACAACTTTATTGAATCATTTATCCATTTTCCACCCAACTGTGCACTCTAATTGTTTTGCTTTAGTAAGGAGAACCTCTTTGTGCTCCATGATGTCTATTTATCATGTTAACCAAAACATAATTATAAAATTGAACATCGCTTTAACTAAGGTACTCTTTGTAAGATAAGTGAAACATTTCTAGTATTTGCGATTTTAGTTTTTGTTATCTTAAAGGTTTTTCAAATATCATATTCTAGATTTTTTTCTTTTTTTTTTTCTTTCTTCTATTCATTTTTCAATTTATACCTCAGATATGCTATGCTCACATATATGTATATTGGGTGGCCCCTAGTGCTATCCATGCATCGAAGTCACTTGCTTACATTAATATTATTTATTACATTTAAGATTTTAACTTTAAAATGAAACTTAGAGTGTTAACATATCTATTGGTAGGTATTTGGCCATTTTAATGTACAAAATGATGATTTTTTGAAGATATAGTTGCGCATTGGTTGCGTGAGGCTTCCATTTAATATTTTTTTAACTTCTTTGTTAATAAATAATAATTATCTAATAATAATTTAAATGCATAATTTCTCTTGTTCTTATTGAGTATAAATAAAGAGTAAAAGTGAAGCTTCTTCAATTAACTTTGTGCTTTTAATGTCCCTTTTGATGAAGACATAATATTTTGTAATTGACATTATGCTTTTATAGTGCTAAGCTACTTATTATGATGCCTCTTATTAAATGAAAGAGTTAGCCTTCTTTCTTGCTTCATCATCATAGCTTTATTTTGTTTTTGGTGTTAATTAAGGAAAATATATATATATATATTTTTTTTTGTTTTCAAAACATCCAAAATTTATCAAATAATTTTTATAATTTATTTCTTCTCATACAAAATTAAAAAACTTAAAAATAATTTTTTAAAAAAATTATTGAAGGTATGTGAAAGGGAACATTTTAGTTAAATAATTATACTTTCTTAGAAAGTAAATAGAGAAGGATGATTGTTTAAAGAGGCTTTATGTTTTGTATTAATAATGCACATTAATTGTCTCTTGATTAACATGTCCAAACATAGTAAGATATGACTCATATTTTGCTTTTGTAGTGCTTAGTTATTTAACATGAAGCCTTTCATTGAATTAGGGAGTTGGCTTGCTTTCTAGCTTTATCATCATTAGATTAAAGAAAGATGTAGTCTATTAATTATATTATTTTTTACAAGAAAATGTAGAAGCAAACAAAAATCTCTAAGACATGATTAGTATCAAAGAAATAAAATAGACATGCTATATAATGTATGGTATATTTGATTATCATTTGAGACATGAAGCGATTAGCCTTCAAATAAACAAAATTTGAACTTGTTAATATTAGATAAGAAATAAAATATGTGTTATATTTGATTTAATGTAATGATGTAATGTATTAAGATGCATTCTTTTGTGATAGTTAATACTCAATGTAAATTAGACTAATAGTTAATAGATGTAATAATGGACACTTGTATAAATAAAGTTTAAGTTTTTAAATAAGTATGATGTATACATAAAAAAGATTCAATGATTAAAATAATTTGATTTAAATACATGAATAGAGATAGATGAGAATTTATGGAATAAAATAAATATTTCAAAACATAATGAAAGAAAAATGAATATTATCTCAAATATATGCTTTTGTTAAAAAATATCAAATAAAATAAAATTGAGGTGATATCCTATTAAAAGAAATAGGACACCACATCGCTATAGTAGTAAACTTGTTGTTTCTTTAAATGTTTTTAAGGTAAAACAAAAATTTGAAAACCATTATCAAATACATTAATAAATTATTAAGACAAATACACCAAGGAATTGTTAAAACAAGTGCTTTAAACTTTAAGATATCAAAATTCTCTTAAATGATTTTCTCAAATTCTTTATTTATATTTACATAATTTTTTTTCAAAATAATTTTTTCAAAGACTTTCTTTAGACTAAGAAGTTTCTAACTAATGGAACCTCATAATTCATAGTTTTACTACTATAAACTTACATAAAGAAAATAATACCACTCATATGCAAAAACACTTAGAATGATATTTTTTTATATATTTTCTTTTGGAGTAACACCAAACTCAAATATTCCACCTTGCTATGGGACTACATAAAAATATTTAATGTTAATTATTGCTTTAATTGTCTCTCCATCAATCTACCATGGCATAATATTGAGTGACATGTTCTACTTTTTTTTGGTGCTCATCTTTATAATATGATGTCTTATATTGAATTATAGAGTTAGCTTCCTTTTCTTGCTTTATCATCATTGGCTTTTAGAAGATAGGCAAATAAAGCACATAAGGCAAAGATGAGTTGATTAATTTTATCTTTTTGATAAAGTAAACAAATATTTCTTTGATCTACTTTGTTTAATATAAATGTATGTTGTATTATCTGTGTAATTATGAATCTTTCGTATTTAGTAGTTCAATTTTTATGAATTTTATGTATTATACATAAAAATAATACTATTTTTACGTCTTGTATTCTAATCACATAATATGAGTATTTAATTTCAATATATTTTAATATTATTTTATTTTATGAACCAATTTATTGAATTATATTATATATTATATTTTACATGTATTTTGTAGAAAACATTGACTTATACTTTGATGCATAACATATAAGTATATTTTCATAAATTTTTACTTTTCTAATAAGGCAGAGTGGATAGCATTATTAAGTGATACTAATGACAAAAGCAATTGTGTTGGCATTGCAATTGAGATAATCCCATGATTGTGGAGAATCATTTCTTGGTATTATGTCGAATCAATTGTCTCTAGGAAAAATATTAGGTAATGGAGCAATTTTAGAGAGGAACCCACAATCTTTCGAACTTGCAATATGCGGTTCATAGCAATCTTTCATTATAATTTTAACAACTAACCTCTTTGGTAAGATGTAAAATGATTTATATGTCATCATGGGTGAACACTCCCCTTCACTAGAGTTTGAAGGTACCAAACATTATCCTTCATGAAGATAGATCTAATGCTCACATTGAAAAACATCATAATATTGATTGTATATTGTAACATCGAAGATACGATGAGAAAGTTAAAGTAGAATTAATTTTTCTTGTTACTCATATGTTTGCAACTAAAACCAATCAAAATTCAAACAAAATGATTTTTGATTTTTACCTTTATATCTCTATTCAAAAGCTCAATTTTCACCAAACAATAATAAAAAAAAAAAACTCTTTCTCTATTCAAGTTATTGATTTTATTACTAATAAAATAGATGAAATGGGTAAAGAACATTTGTTTAGGTCTTCAAAACACTTATAACTAGCTTTTTAAGGCAGTGGAAAGGCTACCCAATTTGGTTTCTCAATGAGACAACCTACATCACTTGTTAATGGATGTCTCCATGATTGGTGGCATTAAATATTGCCATCATGCTCCATCCTTGATGGTCTCTACGTAATATAGACCTTTAATTATTTGCATATAGACTTAGTTTTTTTTTTATTTTTTTAGTTTGAAAGATTGAGAAGAAGTTATCCTTTAAAAAAGTAGCTTTAAAGATTTCCTTTTTGGCATTATATCTTATTCACTTTTTGGCATTTTGCATCCATTTCTTTCATCGTTTTTGGGCTTTCATTATCAATTAATTTAGTGTGTGTTGTTGTGGTTTTAGAAATGAATACATTCTTGGATGCATTTAAGTATTGATGAGCTTAACATTTCACAAAAATAATAAAGGGATTTGATGAAAAACCTTGGTCGTTGAAGTGCACATTTCAATCCTTGATTTAACTCGATGAATGTAGAACTCGATTGTCAAAAAATTGATGATTGTGTTTCGCTACTATTTAACAATTGGGTAATAATATTTGGTTTGTCTATCTAGATAGTCAATTGTTGATTTGGCCCTTGTTTTGTTGATGTGTATTTTTTATTTTTGTTATAATATTTTGATTGTTGTTTAGCTAATAAGAAAATTTATTTTCTATAATGTTTCTTATATAATAGTGTTAATATTGTGAAATATAATAAATAAAAGTTACATAATACTCTTTACAAAACCAATTACAAACTCAAGTTACCCCATTTTATGAATCAATGTTAATTTAATATTTCATATAAAAGTTAATATAACAATTACATGAATGAGTGAGATTGATCATACTTTTCGTAGTAGGGGAGATCAAAAGTAGCACATCTATCAAATGTCCTACATTCATATAATATATGTGCCCATGGTCTTGTACTTTTATATGACCCAACTTGTGTAAGATCACCTTCCTCATGAAGGTAGGAATCTACCTCAAAAAAAAAAAAGAAATAGTTTGTAAGTGCACCTCATAATCTGAATCTATTAACCATTACAATGCAAAATTATTTATCTTTTGTTTGTCTTTGCATGAGCCATGTTCTTTGGTGACAACAAATCTAATGTAGAAGAAGTGTTTGAATTTTAATACTATAGGAACTCAGAATATGCGTGTTGTCATGAACATATATCTTATTAAACTTAATGAAAATCTATCTTTTGTCGATATTAGTAGCCAATGATGATGACAAATAGATAGGTCTCCTTAAAACCAATTTTTGAATCGATTGGTACTCAACACAAATTCATATTAAGGTATAATTTGTGAATCTCATAAAAGGAATAAAAATAAATATCAAATAGAAAAATGAGTAAGTCTAATAAAAAAAAGGAATGCAATAATAAAACAAAAAAGAACTTGTATTATTTCACTCATCTTTCCACCAAACATTATGTTTTTATGACTATTAATACTATTAATAAATGAATCAACTTCATTCCCATTCTTAGTTTTCACTTATATAATATTCACTTAAGCATAAATCTTTTTTGAGTTTTCTCTTTAAGTCAATGCCAAAAAGGTAGTTTCAATAACTTTTTTAAATGATAAAAGCATCTCTTAAAAAGACACATCTAACATCTCACTACGAATAAGGCATATTATTAGTGGATACATCTTCATGATACATAGTAGAATTTAATAACTTTTACTTTTTATATAAGTGCAAGTGTGATATACATTTATGATTATTGTCCAAAAAAGATACTTTCTATATGCTCTATAAGATAAATGTTTGCATCCATTCCATGTAGCATAAACATGTCAAATCTTCATTAACACTCCAATTAATAAATATATTATGCACTAGAAGATCAATTATCATCCTAATGACATACCATCTCAATATCCTTCTCCATAAAACATTTAGCTTGTCAACTAAAGGGCACAAGAATATATTGAAACCTCTTGTTTAGTTATTATTATTTTGATTACAGTTTCTATTCTAGATCTAAACAATTCAGCATAGACACGATCAAAAGAGAGAAAATCGTTTTATAAAGGAAGTTAACAAAAACAATCATTGATTATATTGAGAAGCAACACATACTACATGCATGACTTAAATACTCCAAGCCAATACACCTTGAAGTGCCCAACCAAACCCACATGCAATAGACATGCATGACTTCAATGTGGCAAACTAGCATGACTTGAAATTGTGAGCACGTGAAACACAGATCAATGACACAAACCACCCACACAATGCACAAGCACAAAGTTCAACACTTACTCTACATGTGGAACTGAGTGAACTATTGATTGTGCTCGCTCACTTGCCAATGGGCAAACAAGTGTGGCACACACCACCCAACTCGTATAGGTGAGCAACACAAGCGATGGGTGTGACATTGGCTACTTATTATGTGCAAATGTGTTATAGGTGTAGTTCTCTGAAATAGTTCATATAAAAAAATTATTAAAGATATGTAAAATAATTAAAAAAATGTTATTTTTATATTAATTTAAACAAATGTTTGAACTTCTTATCAAGATACAATATGAAAATAAAAAAAATCATTCTTTTCAAGAAAAAGGAAAAGAAAAAAATATTTTTCAACTTTATTCTTGAGTTTAACATCATTTTCTTAATTTTTCCATCATTCCTTGCTTTCTTAGTTGACAATTTTTCCATAGAAAATAGCTAAGTAGCAACCAACAAACTCATATTTATATATGCTTTTATTTATCTTTTAACCTTTATTCCTTTTCAAATATCCTTTTAGGTTAACGTCAACATCCAAAGGCTTCAACTTTGGCGACCGACGGTTCCCTTCCACGTTATAATAGCACTAACAAAGAAAGGAAGGTGAAGTTAATATTTGTGTTAATTACATGCTTTAACTGCCACTTAATCCTTCATTAACACGTTAAGTCATCACCTTGAGGGTATCCTGTTAGATAAATGTTCAGCTTTTGGTAGGCAAAAGAGATCATTATCATGGCTTATATGTTGCTTTCTCTTTATTTGTTGATTTGGCTTCAGATAACTATAGCAAAAAAAGTATTGAATAGAGTTATTTTCATTAAAAATTGAATCTAATATGATAGCTTTAAAGTAAAATAAATAATAATTATTTAAGACTTTATGTCTATGTACACTTTTTCTTGAATAAGACTTCTTTTTTTTAGGTATACTTGATTTGTTCTTGATATTTTTACGATTCAAATAAAAGGAATAAGTAAATTCATTTAAAGAACAAACAATGAACTAACCTAATAACTTGTAGGGAAGACAATAATATTTTATTTATGTTTGTAATATTTTACATAAGTCTTATAATATGTTGATGATGTTTATTATATTTTGATTATGATTGTGAAAAAATGAAAATGTATTTTATGAGTACATAAGATAACCTATATGAAGGAAAAAATAATTAAATATTATTGAAGGTTGAGGCAAATTTAATTATCGCTAGATTGACTCGTCTAATAGTTTCAATATTTTGATTGTTACATCTAGTTACTTTAGTCTCATTTTAGAGATAAGGTTTTTATATTAGGATTTTCTTGTTATGTATAAGTGAATTTTGTATTATCAATGATGCATTAGGTTATATTATATATGTAATAATGAACTAACAACTTAGGTTGATATTTTAATTGGCTTAGGTAATCAGTTTTGACTTTCTAGTCAATACATTAATCTCTCAAAGAGATCACACCTTTGGTTATGATACACATGGAAGATAGTTGCATGTTGCACGTTCAATGAGTTTTAGAGATGCAATGAAATCTAGATTTTTTTTGTCCCATAAATGTCATTTAATATATCATGCATGAAAATTGAAGAGTCATTATATTTTTGTTAATAGTTTTGAGTGTTTTAATTGTACTTGTATTGCATCTATACTTGTATTGCATCTATATTTTTAAGCATATATTTGTGAGGTGTGTTGTATTAGAGCATGAGATGAACACTAGGGCATTGGAAGTGCTTATAGAAGCTTTGTTAGCATAATTGACCAAAAGATCTGGATGCTTAGCAAAATTCATAAACAAGAAGACGTTGACAAACAATTTTATTCTTATTTGAAGGTTTCTAAAAGATTCTAGCCTTATTTCTAGCTTGTTGACTTCATTCCCAATAATTATGTTATCATAATTTTTTGTATGATGTTGTATTTGAATTATAATTGTTAGTTGGAATGTTTTAGGATATAATAATAATAATAATAATAATAATTATTATTATTATTATTATTATTATTATTATTATTATTATTATGTAAATGAAGCATGTAATTAGTATTTAGGAATTCTTATCCTTTCCTTGTGCTTATTTCTATTTTAGAAGAAAGGCCGGGGAGGTTTGAGAAGCTTAAGAGAGAAAGAGAGAATGGGTGGTAAGTTACTAGTCTTGCAACCAAAAACAATAAGAGCTATTCAGGCAAAAAGATGAAAGAGAAAGACAAAGTTAGGGAATCAAAGGAAAGGAAGAGGAGAAGACTTAGCGAAAAAATATAAAGCTATTATGAGATTGGGTAAATACCTCAAGGAGTTGGAACAAAATGTAAAAGTGATTTTTATTTATCCTTGAGCTAAAGTATTCAATAAATTGATATAATAGCCACTTGTATTTAATAGCCTTCTTAACAACTAAAAGTTTTGTCAAATCCCAAGTTTTCTTCTTATGTAAGGACTCAGTCTCTTCTTACATCGCTAACAACCAATCTTTTAAGGTTTCACAAGTAGTTGCTTTTGCTTTTGAATAAGTGTAAGGCTCACTACTCAAACTTGTGTCTTAAGCTACAGATAAAGCTTAAGCAACCAAATCGACCTTTATGTATCTCCTTGGAGATATAATCACCATTTTTTTATCCATTCTAATACTACATGATTGTGCTTCTTATGGGCCCTAATCATCTTTAATAACATACATATCTTTTAGTAAGTAGTCTAAATAAATATCAATTTCTACACCATATGAATTATTACTCACAGCATCATCACAAAAAAATTGTATAGAAGTATTTAAAATAGACCCTTTATCAAATATAATATCTCTACTAATTATCAATTTAGATTCAAAAGAACATCAAAATCTATAACCTTTTGTTCCACTTTCTTGAGCATAATCATGAAAGACACATTTCTTAGACCTCCAATTTGCCTTCTCTATAATAAGAGCAAGCAATACAACTAAAAATTTTTAACTAAAAATAGTTAAAAGGTTTACCTAACTAAATCTCTTTAGACATCTTCATATCTAAAACTATGTGAAGTAAAATATTGATCAAATGATAGACTGTGAAACATGTTTTTGCTTAGAATAACTTTGAAAGACTTACAATAAATAGCATGCATTTAGCCCTCTCTAAAATGGTTCAGTTATATCTCTCAGAGACACCATTTTGTGAAGATATTGATTGTTTTAATTTCAATATACACTTAAAAGGTGGTGCATTAGATAGAGATATAAAATATAAATTTGTTGTCTTTGATCTTAAGAGACACCATTTTGTGAAGATATTGATTGTTTTAATTTCAATATACACTTAAAAGGTGGTGCATTAGATAGAGATATAAAATATAAATTTGTTGTCTTTGATCTTAAGAGATATAAAAAATTGAAGGGTAGAACTAAGCAAAGCTTTTAGCCTAAAACAAGGTTCTAGTTAATCCATTGAAGCACATGGAAGATTCAAAAGAAAGAAACCTTGGAATAATACCCAAGGCACAAAACCAAGCCTAAGAAACCATAAGCAAATCTATCATGGGGTAATGGAACCCAAAAAAACTTAATAAGGTTTGAAGGGTACTTGTCCAAGGCCATGTCGGCAAGAAAGAACATATAGATGCCAAGAAATTAAAAAAATATAAATAATTGAATTAATAAAAGTCTCATGTTTTAATAAATATAGACATTTATATGGATCAACTAAAATACAATTATCCTAATTATTGTCTCAAAATAAGTGTCAAACCCAAATTAGATCTGTATTGTATATTTATCTTATTTTGATAACTATTACACTTATAAAAATAAAGCTAGATTTTCATCTATTTTCAAGATAATGAAGATCTAAATCTATATGCTCACTTCTTTTTTCTTTCAAATTGATGTTCCTCATACAAATCTTATCATCTCGATTATATCTTTTATGCTGAAGACCATGTTTTATAATTCTATATAGGAATGCTATAGTTTTGTTGTTATTTTAATCATACATTATAATCCAAAGTTGATATTACATAATCAAGAATTATAAACTAATTTATCAAAAATTGAGTTGATCATATCATATTTTAAAGTTCATCCCATATAATAAAGTACAAGATCTTTCCTCCTGACTCAATTCAATTGTTTGATTTATCACATTGAATGATTAGATCAACTTATATGAAGTTCAAAAATGACCATGGTGATATCTAGACTTCTAAAAAAATTTTAGAACTTAATTTTATATAATATAACACCAATAATTAATCCCAACAATACCTAAGCTACTTTAATACTTAACATTTTCATTCCTAAAATTATTACACAATCAATTCTTAAAACTTTCTTACAATCTTTAATTAAGACAAAATTATTATCATCAAATTTATCTCAATAAATAATCTCCAAAATCATATTTATTTTTACGTTATATTTTATTTTCAATATAAATTAGTGAAAATTCAAAAACAAATGTAACTAGAACTTATATAAACATATAAAAATATTTATTTCACATAACTATACTATAACTAATTATTCATTCATTTTCAAATACTTTTCAAGACATTATATGATATGTTATCTTCTCTTAATTATTGCTTATGATTTAATTTTTTTACTATATATATATACGTATGTATGTATATATGTATGTATGTAGGCATGCACATATATATTATTTTTTTAAAATTCTTATTTTATATTCACAAGTTGTCAAAGAAAGCCGAAAAAGGCCGTTGACAACTGTTAAAGGCCGTTTGGCAGGATCGAGAAGCTTCTATTCTTGCGGTGTATTAAAAAAATAGAAAAATAAAAAAGTGAATTCAATTACTTAAGATTATTTTAATATAATTTACGGTGAGCCCATGACTCAACCTTACATTAATGAACTTAAATAAGTTAAATCTTGCAGGTAATTCAAATGTTTAATGAAAAGGGGATGGCACCTTGCTCTATGATTAACAAAAAAAAAAAAAAATACTATTATTTATTTAAACATTTCTATAATTTTAATATATTATTTTAATTCCAACCAAGTTGGACCAGGGATAGTAAAAAAAATACATTTATTTTCATGAAAGAAATAATGATAATAAACACATTATGATGAGAATAATAATAGAATAGATGATAAAGAAAAAATTAATTAAAAAAATTCATCACCCATATTGTTAAAAAACTCGTCTATAATTAAACGCACGGAAATCCAATTTCCGCTTTACCACCGCGGTTACAAACACGTCGTATTCCACATCAACTTGTCTTGCCACCGAGTCAAAGGACGTGGGATCACTGTACGTTCTCGCTGGAAATGGACGCATGCTCAGATTCTTTCCATTTCTTTTTTATTTATTATACTTTTTTATATATAAAGCAAAAAATAAAAATAAAAAGGAAAAAAGATAAGGCGTACAGTTGTGTACTATATAGTAGAGCCAAGGAGCAAAGCTTTAGGTTTTGGGAAAACTCGTGGTTCACATTAAAAGGTATGGGTCATCCAACTTTGCTTTTAAACCGGACCATGTGATGTGATCAATGTAGTTCAAATCCAATTGGGATACCTAAACGAACCGTAGCTGGAACTACGCAAGATTGATGTCAGAAGAATGTATCGATATCTAAGTGTAACGTCATAAATAGCCCCATCTATGCAATAAATATATATATATATTGAAAATACTATATTACAGTGCTTGAAGAAAAGTACCTAAAAAAATTTTATTACATTAAAAATGTTTAAATATAAGTGGTATAAAGTTTACCATAGGTGTGGTTACCTTCGGGTGCTTAAACAATATTAAATGAAGCACTTAAACAATAGGTAGGCAAATTTTTCCAGGTTAAACCAGCTTAGAGGCCTAGCAAAACACGTGTCACTTTTGTATATTTACTTCACACGTTGCTGATGTCTAATGTAGATATAGCTTAATTAACAAATGTGTTAGGTAGTGTGATGATGTCCACATATTGCTCAAAAAAAATCCTCAGTCAACATTTTTACTAAAGTAAAAATACTTTGATTTTTTTTTTATAAAAAAATAATATTAAATATAATGGTTGCTATTTAAGTTAATATCTTTTACTATGTATTTTAAATTATCTTTTAAAGATATATGTGTCAGTTGAATCATCCTAAGTAATTAAATTTTTGAACTAGATGATCAGATTATTAATATCATAATTTAGTTTTATTTTATTAAGATATTATTTTTATTTAGTTTTCTCATACCTACTAAAATGAATTATTATTAAAGGGGTTTTTTTTATTAATAAACAGGGTTTAAAAAAGTAGATGAGCAAATTTGGGAATCATTAATTGTTTCTTAAAAAGGAAATTTGATTAGAGTTAAAGATGTGAATTGGTTTTAAAAATCCTCTTTATTTTGTTAAGTATAAGAATTTTTGAAACTTATAAAGAAATTTGAGAGAGAACAAAAGAAATTGCTTGAAGAAGAGCAATTGAAGATTTGTTTGGATAATTTAAGGAAGTGAAGAGGAAGTTTTATAAATATTTTTTAAGGATGAAACATGTCTTAAGCCATGATCACTACAATACAAATTAAGATAAACATGAAGTGTAATTTGATGCATATGTATAACATCTCTAAATTATTAATATTATTTAATTAATTTTATTTTAAAAATAATTATGTGATAATTAAAATTTAAAAATATATCTTATTAGTTGAAAGATTAAGACATAAAGGAGGGAAGAAATTCATCAAAATCATCAAAGGTAAAAAAAAGTTTATTAAAAATGATTTAATAAATTTAAGGTCTTTTTTGAAATAAAAAAATATTAAAAAATTTGTATATCCTTAAAAAATGTGATAAGAGTTATGGAGAGTGAGGTAAACATCAAATTATAAGGTTCAAATTATTATAAACATAATGATAAATTTCTTAAAATTTAGACTAGATTTAATTATAAAATGAAAATCAAACTTATAAAAAAATATTATTATAAATATTTTTATAAGAAAAAATTAGTAAACATCACATGATATTAAAAGATTTTTAAAAATATAAAAAATAATATATTTTTCAAGATGATATGTTAGGAAGAAAAATAAGAAAACAATAAAATGATTTAAAAAATTCCAGAGTGAAGTTAAAAAAAAATATTTGAGGTAACTTAAAAAAAGGTATATTATGACTCAATCTTCACCAATCATTTTCACATGTACTCTATTATTATTAAATAAATCTATGAAGGTACTCTTCAATTGTGGAATATTTTAGTTTTTTATAATTTTTACATTGATTTCAAATACATTAATTAAAATATATATTAGAAACACTTATTTTGGTCACCTTATGTAATATTTTGATCTTACTATATTGAGATATCATTTCTTTAGATCATCTTATATTCACCTAAGTAGAATTCTTTAAAAGATGTTTTTACATCTTATAATCATTATCTCATACAAATATTAAAAATCTTTTCTTAATAGTTGATGTAAGATTATTCATCTTTATTTCTCTTCACCTAGAAACCTGTCAAAAGGTGCTCTTTATTTCAATAACTTCTTTCTTTCAAGACATTACTCAACACTCACTTCCCCATTTGATCCTGAGTGTCAACTAGCTTTTACTTGGTTCATTTTGAAACTAAATTGATCTAGTAGAGATAAACTCTAATGTCATATATGACATCCTAGTCTTATTATGTTGTGGAATTATACCATCAATATTGTATGCTTCGAGTGAGTTTTTCCCTTAGACAAATTTGGGTCATTTGATATATGGGCCAATATAAATATAATAAAGAACATGTGATAAAAGTAAAATAGCAGTTTAACATTTATTTTTTTTTTTAAATCCTAACTTTTATTTTTAAGAAATCTTATAATGTTTTAGAATTCTTTCTCTTATCTTTCTCATAATTTAATTTCTTCTTTAGTTTGTCTTATGGCTAATCTTTTTATATTTTTATATCAAATTAGAGATATATTTTAGAAAATGTTATTCAAAATTGAATAATAATAATAATAATAATTCATTTGTCACTATATTTAGAACAAGCTATTTTAGATTGTTGCCTTACTTCTAAAATATATTATTTTAGATAGCAAGTTACCCACTATGGACAACTATAATTTGTTCACTTTTAAAAAATCATAATGAATTATAATAGCCCTCATTTTATCAAGATCCAAATAAGATAAAGTTTAGATTCTAGCATTTAAGATGAACCTAATGGTGGTGAGTTTGTTAGTTCTAGAGGTTAGTATAATTAACTTTGAATTATTTTTAAAAGAAATAGGACATTATCATAGTTTTTTAAGAATGTGCTTAGGAAAAATATATAATCCATTACTTTTGTGGTTGAAAACTTGTGTTGGAACAATACAAATTTATGAATAAAGGAAAGATAAGGCGTTTTATATAAAATAATGGAAATAAAGACATGTTTGACTTTTGGTGATAATAAAGACATTTTTGACTTTTGGGCATCGATTTTCATTATTTGCAGTGAAGGTAAATAAAATAATGGAAATTTTTATTCGTTTCTCAATGTCCGTGCATCTTAAGCAAATCTCACATGTGCTTTTGAGTTTTTCAAAAGATCTCCAATGTTTTTCTTACTTGCATGCCTTAGTTGTGGTCTATAAATTTATGCAACAAGTTTAGTCCCTTTGTGTGAAGCTTGGCTTAGTGAGGATAGTAAGAAAGAGGGGAGTGAGTAGAGAGTGAACTTAGGAATGAGAAGAATGAGCTTAGGTAAACCGTGTTATTGAGGTAAGAGAAGACCAAGAAGCAAGAAAGGTATGTATTTTTATGTTTTCCTATTGATTTTATGCAAATAATGGCATAATTGTATTTTGATTTAATTAAGAAGTATTTGGAATGATTTAGATGTATTATGAAATGACTTTGTTGTGATTTGGAGTGAAACAAAGAGCTAGAGAATGAAATATTTTGAATGTTAATGTGCATTATACAAGTACAATTATTTACATTGTACGATATAATCAGTTCAAACCCATAAGGTATAAAAAGTTAGAATGCTAAAATGAATGTTTGTATAGGGTTTTTTAGTTGATCATACTAAGATGATACATAGGTCATACTAGTTAAGGTAATTGAAAAGCTGCAAGTGGAGATCATTTACAAGGGTAATATGAGTATCATTCTTATACTATATCATATTTGTATGATGAAAATGAATTATATATCTACCTAATATACATAGTTGTACATGACCATTAGAAAATCAAATGATAGTTTATTGTACCAACACCATTATAGGGATCATACTAAATGATCCTTCAAAGGTTTTAAGGCAAAGATTTGGTTAAGCCCAATAATCAATTTATTGGGATCATATTTGTATGATGCTTGGAATCATATGGTATGATGGAAAAAATGATTAAAACACATGCATTAGATGAGTTTACTAGTGCATCGTACAGAGTTTTTTATATAGGAGATCGTATAATACGATGGAGTGGATCATATTGAATGATCAATTTAAATTAAGAGAAAGGTAAATCGATTAAGTCTTGAGAAAAAAGAGACACAAATATATTTGTACAAAGTGATTAATTGTAAGTTACAAGAGAAAAGATATAGCTTTATAGTGGAATCATATAGTAAGATGGAGGAATCATAATGTACAATCATTAAGAAATAAGAATATTAAGTTATACTTATTTAAGACAACATATACAGGATCGTAAGGTCAATCCTATTGATTGTAGTGTATGATCATGTTCAAAATAATAAGAATAACAAAGAGATGCTTAAATTGAGGATCAGAAAATATGATCATGCAATAATACACATGATATCAGTATGAGTGCTAAGCTTCTTAATAGTATATGATATGATTGGAAAATCATACCAGTATGATCCAGAATAAAAAATTTAAAGCTAGGAAAGAATTTATGATAGTTAAATTATACAATAAGTATTACATATATAAGACATATGTTGATCATTACATATTCATAGCATTATAGGAAATTAATGAAAGAGGTTGGACAAAATATTTTACTCTTGGATTTAGTTAATTAAATCTAGAAATTTATGATGTCACATAATAATATAATATTTATATTTTTATATAATATTTTATTAGACTATATTTTATTTTAATATATTAAAAATATTATGATTTTTTTACATGTCTTTACCTATTGCATGATTTTTCTTATTACATAAATTTACTAGTTATATAGCTCTACTTGTTGCATGGCTTTATTTATTACATGAATTTTCTTATTACATTACAAAATAAAAAATTTTAAAATAGAATAAAATATAAATTAATTTTAAAAATGATATCTTGATTGCATGATTGCATGATTAAAATATTTAAAAGTTGGAAATAAAAAATAAGTTCCTAGAGATATTATCCTTAACACTAGGCCTAGCATGTTAGATAGTAAAATATAGGTTTTCAAACCATATCTACACAGTGTAAGTACCATTACCTCAAGATATATATTCATATGGATGACACCAAGCCTAACATGTTAGAACATAGAGTATAAATCTTCAGACCGCATATGCCTAGTGTTTTTTTAATATATTAAACAAATGTTGACAATAGGTAATTGATAAATATAACTATTATTAGATACAGAGAGAATAATAATTAAAAAAATTAGTATTTATATTACACATTGTTTTCCTATGATATATGCATAGCTTATGATATAGCTTATGAATTTTCATATAATTTATTATTAGGCTTACACTGGTAAGATTTTTTATTAAATCCATTATACTTAGCTATCATATTTGATTTATTTATTGAATTTTATAAAATCTTATTAGTATTTATATCACAGATCATATATATATTATACCAATAATTAAAATTTTGATATTAAGAGAGATATATAATCTAGAGATGCGAATATGAATAAGATCTTATTGGAGTTGGGTTTTAATGGCATTATAATTTTAGTTATATGCATATTTGTATATTTTGGTAATAGGATCTACTATAATGTTTATATCTATTTTTTATATAGTTTTATTTGGTTAAATTTAAGGATTTTTAAGTAAAAATTAGGTCCTTACTTAGGGTTTTATGTCATCACATATTTTTTATAATTCACTTAACATTTAATTTTCTTTCTTATTATGAAAGTGGTTAGATGAGGCTTTAACATTAACCCTTTTCAACCAACCCTTATTCTTATTTCAATTATTTTTGTTTTATTTTTATCATTCATATTATGTATCATTTTTTATTAAAAAAGTCATTTCTTTTTTTCTATTAATTTCCATAACATATTATATTCTTTTATATAATAAACTTACAAATAAGGATTTCAAACACCAATGAATTCCATTTTATTCCAACTCCTATTGCAATCACTTTGTAAAAACTAGTATAATATCAAGCATATACACTCATGGTATAGAGGCTACCTTAATTTCATTTCATAATTTTATCATTGTAGAATGGATTTTGAATTGTGTTTTTTCATGAACCCTTTTTCTTTTCTCCTTCTAGTATTTTACAATTGCTATAGTACTTTTCTGCTCCAATGCAATTCCTTATTTTCCCAATTGACTTTTTCACACAAGAGCTCCCCTTAATTTCTCTTGCCTCACTAGCACATCTTCTTCTCATTTTCTTTCTTCTCCCTTTTCTAAATCTCAACTTTATCATTTCTAATTTCACCAAAATTCTTATATCATAAATTTCATTCTTTTTATTTTCTCCTTGCCCTAAATCCTCTTCCCTATGCTCCATTTCCCTCCAATGGTCACACCTCTTGATTAAACACCTTCCCAATTTCTCGTCACTTGAAATTCAATGGTTTCTCCTTGATTCAGAACACCATTGAATCATATCTTTGCCACGTTGCATTTAGGGTTTGAAATTTAGAAAATTAAACTATATAAAATCCCATTTTAATTAAAATTTGAAATTTTATTTTTTTTTTACATTTTTTTAGATAATTTGACCTCCAAACTTTCTTCACTAATTTTGTATAAATCCACTTGATGAGTAATATTATTAGCCAAATTTCACATCATTTCAATGAAATTTAGTATTTTTATTAATTTACCAAACTTAAAGTTCACATAAAACTCATTTAATAATTTTCCATAAATCCTCTTTTGGTTTTTAATTTCATATTCATTGTGCCACCTTTTTGTGTCAATAAAATTTTATTGAGTTTATATTTGTAGGATCTATATCCCAACAAAAGTTTATATTTTTTTAGCCAATTTATTATTTTTAATCATTTTTAAGACTTTTAAGCACATAAATTAATCCATATTTATCTTCAATCTTTCATTTTAATACTTAATTTTTTTATTTTTATCAACTTAGTATTGTTGGATTTTAAATATTTTATATACTTTATTTCATAGCTCATCTTTGTTCTTTGAGATCTCATACATCTTTTTAATAGTATAAAATTTTTAGAGAAATATAAAATAATTTTCAAATTTAAAAAAATCTATAAAAATCTAAATATTTGGACATAGAGGTGTTATCCTAAGATTAGTTTAAAAAAAAGTGTGTTAAAAGGCCAATAATATAGGCAAAAGATATGAACCATCATCAAGAAAAGAAAAGAGAAGATCTTAATTATTTTGAATAAACAAGAAGACTCATCAAATATATAACTTGAGAAAAAATATGTCAAAAAGGTACAACATAATTATGAGAGAATTGAACTAACATAACATGTCTACTTTAGTGGAGTTATCTTAAGGTTAATTAAACTAAAAAAGGGTTAAAGGATCAATAACATCGAAAATAAAAGAAAACAACATAAGAATGAATTATAAGGGAATTTCTTATTTGCATAAGCAAAACTATTCTAGCATACAACTTGTGCCAACTATTTAATGTTTTGCATGCACATAATGAGTAGTTTGCTTATTGAGTTTATGCAAATTAAATCATCTTATTTGACTTAAAATTACAAGAAATAAAGAATCACGACATGAGATTTCAAGAGAGCAATGAGGATAATGGACTTAGAGGATTTTATGATGATCTTATTTTTTATGTTTGGAAAAAGTATGATATAACAAATAAGTAAACTAAGCTTATTGTGTCAACTACTACTTGGACTTATTTTTATATATATTTTTTTGGTACGAATAATGATGTTAGTTTGATCAATTTACACTTTTAATGAAAGGTGATTATTTTAAAATATTATAATTTTGGTAAAAGTATATTTTATTGAGAAAGAGAGATTTTGATATCAATTGACTTGTGCTTTTCATGAGAATACAAATGTTATTTCAATAAAAAGGAATTTTTATCTATCATATTTTTTCAAATTAAAATAAGCGATCTCAAATAAAAATGATAAAAGTATATTATTTTGTACTTTTCATATAATTATATATACTTTGAAAAATAAGGATTAGGATGCACAATATGATTAATGTTTAATGAATTTTCATAATTATCTTTAATTTGTAATGTAATTTATATATTTATTGAAAATGGTATATAACATAACTTTGTCTTTTCACATATTGATTATTGAATACAATAATTAAGTCTTTAATTTTTAAAATTTTGAATTTTTATTGACAATATGTTATTGTTGGATGTATCAATATAAAGGCTTAATAGCTTTATTTTATTTTTAAATTTAACTTTTATAACATTTTTATGAAATTTCATTGCGAAGTGTAAATAAGAGTCTTAAGGTTTACGAATCTAGGAAACATATAATTCGAGAATGTTGGGTCATGCATGGTCTTTTTAGTATGTCATGATATTATGATGTTATGAGAGAACCTAAGTGACCAATCAAGATATCAATAAGACAAGGATTAGATACAATTTAAATAATAATGTATGAGACAAATGTCATTATCTTACCAATTTTATTTTTTTAAATTGATATTTTAAAATTAATTTTCATTAAATTTAATTTATTAGGGCAGTTTCCTCTATATGAATTTTTATTTAAATTTTGGTCTAAATTAACGAATTTAAATTGACGTTTGGTACTTCAAATTCGCATTGATTTATTTTTTTAAAATGAGTTTTTCAAAGGTGGAGTTAGATGATCATATTTTCCGGAAAATTATGAGATATAATTTTCTATACTTTTGTTAGAAAATAATAAAAATAATATTTACTAAATATAAAAATATAATGTTTATTTTATTGCTTTATTCTTACAACATAAATATTTCTATGAAGTAATGTATTTATTTGCATCATAATCCTAACGTTTTAAACATTTAATAAAAAAACATTTATGTGATGTCATCAAAGTCAGGATCTAATGACACATTTGCCGACTTATTTATCATAAACATTGTGATAAAAAAAAATTACTCAGGAATTTCTCAACATTTTTTCACGAAATAAAAATAATTAAAACATTAAATATGTTAATTGTTTTTGGCAAACTCTAAAATGACTAAGTTGGAAGTATTTAGTTAATTAATATGCATGTTTAGGTGATGAATCCTATTAAAATTAGAACAAATTTTTCTTTTTTCTGCTATTAATTAGAATAATTGTTTAGTAACTTTTTAATATTAAGATGTTAAATGATATATATATACATATATTCTTATTTTTAAACTCTTATAATTAAAAATATCGATGCGCATAAATCTGGAAAAAAAATATTTATTTTCTTTTAAATTTCCGAAAACACATTTATATAAATAATCTTAAAAACACATTTATATAAATAAAATAAACAATTGCGTTTAGAGTGACTTTTCTTTTTCTCATCCAGTCCCGGTCGGCGCCGCTGATCCCATAAATAGGTGCAGAGAGCAGCCCATTTGTGGGCTCAAGACCGTGAAGTGCCAAATGCCGCTGCTTCCTCGGCGCTTCCGCTCCATACTGTCCTCGAAGGAGACCAATGATTCCGACGTTATCGCCGTCCACGTTGATAGCCTCGGTTTCAACATCCTCGTCGACCACCTCTACCTCAGCCTCCACCTCCGCCTCCTGTTCTGATGAGGCCTACTCTGTTCTCACTCACCCCTCCCTCTCCTCTCTTCACTCCCTCCTACCCCACCTCGACCCGCTTCCTCCCGTCTCCGCTTCCTTCCTCTATTTATCCACCCTCTCCCCTTCCTCCGCCTCCGCCGCAACCCCACCACTCGCCATTTCCGCTACCTCCCTCTGCCTCTACTCTGCCACCCAATCTCGCCTCTCCGTCTACGACCTCTCCAGTCTCCGTCTCGTTGAATCCCTACCCTTTCCCTCCGGGGCCGGCGCCACCAAATCCCTCGCCCTCTCCTCGGACGATTCCACCCTTTTCACCGCCCACCAAGACGGCCGCATCCGAGTATACCGCCGCTCACCCCGCTCTGGCCTCCACCGCTTTTTGAACTCCCTCCCAACCACCACCGACCTCCTCCTTCGCCTCCCAAATCCTAAAAACCAAGTCACCATTCGCCGGCACTGCAAGCGCCTCTGGATCCAGCATGCCGACGCTGTCTCCTCCCTCGCATCCTGCGGCTCGGGCCACCTCTATTCCGTTTCCTGGGACAAAACCCTAAAGATCTGGTCGATTTCCGGCCTCCGATGCCTCGAATCCGTGCCGGCGCACGACGACGCCGTTAACGCCGTCACTGTAGCCCACGACGGCACGGTCTACACCGGATCGGCGGATCGAAAAATCAGAGTCTGGGCGAAGCGGGCAGGGGAAAAGCGGCACCAGATAGTGGTGACGCTGGAGCGCCACCGTTCGGCAGTAAACGCTCTCGCATTGAACGGCGACGGCTCGGTGCTGTACTCCGGCGCTTGCGATCGTTCGATTCTGGTATGGGAGAGGGAGGACAGCGCGGAGTATATGGTGGTAACTGGAGCACTCCGGGGGCACGACGGTGCGATTCTCTCCCTCGCTTGCGCCGGCAATGTCGTCGTCAGTGGATCGGGTGATCTTGCGATTAGGGTTTGGAGGCGGGCGGCGGAAGGGAGGGGGTATAGTTGCCTAGCTGTGATGGAGGGCCACGCGAGGGGTATCCGGTCGCTAGTTGTAGTTAGGTTTCCAGTCGCCGGCGCCAACGACGAAGAGGAGGAACAGTACCGTGTCTGTAGCGGAAGCTTGGATGGGGAGATTAGGGTTTGGCAGGTTTGCGTGTCACCCGTAACCTGTTTCGTTAACAGCAATACTGCAACGAAAACCTTCCTCTAAACGGGTCAGTTCAAAGTGTATGGGCGCTCAGTTTTACTCTTGTTGGCTTTCGACTCTCTATAGCGATTTCTTCTGCTTTGAATGTTCAGAAAGAACATTTGCGGTTTTGCTTGGATTTTCGTGTGTATAGAACATGTAGCTTAAGCAAGGAGTGCAGTATCACATAAGTCTTCTGTTCACAAATATCTTACCTATGTTCCTGATTTCAAGAGTTTGCTGATTTCTTATGCTGAGAAAATATTAAATGAAGTTTATTTTCTTTAAGGTCTCCATTGCTTGGCTGTTGTTGTCACCAAGTATCGTATGACCCAATCATCATCGTGCGTCAATACGATTTGTCGAGCACTTTATATCGAAGCGCTACGATCTTCTTATGATCTCTCTACGATCTTCTTTCTAAAATAATTTTTTTGTAAAAATATTAATAAAATTATAATTAAAAAATATTTTGAAACCTTCTTGGTAATTTGTTTCACTATTACAAGTCGTTTGCTTATTAGACGTATTTCGGCATATTTTTAAATATTTTCAGAAAAAAAAATTAATTAAACTTTTATTTTTTTGGATTTTTTTTTAAGAAAAAAGTAATCTTCTCCAATATTGTTTTTAATACTGTGATTTCTTTTGTTTGGACTTAGTTTTTAAAATTAAAATGCCTTTTGACTATATCTGAAAGCCCCCACGTAGATTTGTTACTAAATATTTAAAAATATATATTTTTTATTTTATCTAATTTTTAAGAAAAAAATTGTAATTATCTTTCTATATCTATTTATTTCAAATAATATATTTTAATTTTAGTTTATCAAATATCATTCCATAAATAACTTTTTTAGTTTAATTAAGTTTATCATATTATTACCTTATTATAATATACTGCATTGGGGAACTAAACTGATAAATTTATATGAATTTTCATGAAACAAAATCTTGTGAGATTTTAAAACCGACAAATCTTATAAAAAAATATTTACAAATATATCAAATCACACTGTTTATTCACATCTTCTGTTGCCACCCTTTTCTCCAATTTCTTAAAACATTTACAAATAAAAAATTTAGCAAATATTTAATTTTGATTGACAAAATCATTTTTGTCTAAGCAGATACAAAAATAAATTTGGCTGCATATTTTAATTTTTTTAATTAATCTTCAATTTTTAATATAAATAAAATTATTAAAATATTAAAGTTTATTTTTTTATCTAAGTGGAGTGAAAGGTGGGTCGAAAGAATTGCCAAGAGAACCATCCAAAAACAACTTAGACGGTCATTTAGAGGCTACTTAAAAAACATAGATAACAGTCAAATCGTATCTCATCTTATATTTATGCCAACTAAGGTCTAAATGGTCAAAACATGTATTTTTATTGATTTATTAACTATTTTTGTTAGATATTTTATGTAAAAGGTGCATAATCGTTAACTATAGATATTTTTAAATGATGAACTAAAATTTATCATGTTCTACGTATATAAGGGTCTGAGGGTTTTAAAAAATCATTCAATTCCGATTTTAATTGCATCATTTTTTTTATCATGCAATGTTCTTGGATTCTCTGTCCAAATGTTGTTATTCAAGACTCGGACTAATAATCTCAGTATTCAAGTTGAGTTTGACTAAAGGGTCTTACCACCATAGAGATTACAATTAAAGAGATAGAGTCGATCCATGTGCTGCTTCCTCAATTGCCACCAGATCAAGAAAAGAAAGATCCTTTAATACTATTGGAAGGATAATACCAAATACGTTAACAAAGGAAGTTATAGAACTTAATTAAGAGCTGAAAGATTTCGTAGACATTGTCTCAGGTTTCTTTAAATGACTCTCTAAATAGCACTATAAACGTCTCTTCGAACATCAAACAAATAAAGGCTCATGCCAAATACTTGCCATGCATGACTAAGAGAAGGAAAAAGTATAACACTAATTGCCACTTGAGAATCCTCGACTACAAGTACATAATGAAGAGAACAATTTGCCAATAGGAGAGTATCATCTTGAAAACCTTAAGATTGGTAGCCTTCCTGAGAAAAATGAACACGAAGGTGGAGTCTTTGGCTTTTACATTAGAGAAGATGGAGCAATCTTAGTGTCATTAAAGATTGATACTAAAGGTCAATTATTTGATCTCAATGTGAGCTTAAAAAGCTTTCATTATGCTTGGATAGCAAAGAAGAAGACAGACAATCTAGAATCAAAGCTTACACTCCTTCGAAAAGTCTTAAAGATTTAGAAACATATTTTTGAGCAAAGACCTCTAATGAAGCCTAGTAGCTTATAAAGGGTGGGTGTCCGAAGGTTCACTAATGGGGAGATGTCCAAAGGATGGACAAGAAACAAGCTACTAGAGTCGCAATAAATTCTAATTCCTATAAGGTGGATCATTGAAAATGGTAAAAGCATGGACTTGGCTTGTGCAAGCTAGCTTAAGAGTATCTTTTTCTATTTTTCTTTTATGTTTTGTTTTATATATTATAAAAATTTGCAAAACCTTGCAAGTAATGAAAGATAATTCTTAAAGTTCTTCATGTCTTTTTCAATTGGCATTTTTGAATTATTAGTCATAGAAATTGTTGACAAATGTTCTCTTTTATCAATTATTGAAGTAGTTGATCTCCAATTGGGATTCATGTGTCTTCAATGAACATCGATAAACTTTGACAAAACTAACATGCTCAAGAAAGTCAAATAAATCTCAACAAATCTTCCTTTTTTTAATAGTGAAAACAATTCATAATAATTTCCCATGAAGGGCCAATGAATTAGAAATTGATGGACTAAAACATTTGTTTAACTCCAAATTCTCAAAATTTGAGGGGTAATTTCAATGAGATAGTCTAATAAAAGATTTAATATTGATTCTAGAACATGAAAAAATTGCAAGCATCAGATTACATCGTGCTTGATGCAATAATTAATATTCCAATCCTCCTTTAAAACACTTGAAGGGCCTAGCAATTACTTCAGTTACATCTCTAATCTTTCTCGCACGATAAAATTGCTATCTTTATTCGATGGCTCTCATGTTCTAGTACTTTTATCAATGTTTTAAGGAGGTTCAAGACATCTAATAGCCAACAATTAGGAGCACAAACACACTATCAAATCCAAAGGAATTTAAACCCATCAAGAGGTCACAATGTGCACCTCTAAGAGAGAGTAGAAGTTGAATTCTAAGATTATAATAAGTATTTTATCAAAATTATCCTTTGCAACCTTTTCTTTGTTTTCAAGAAGTGTTTTTTTATTTCATATTTTTGAACACTTTGGAATTGTTTTCACTTAGCTAGACTTAAATGTGAAAACATTTAGTTTTGTTATGTTGGCAAAAATTAAAATAAAAATTGGATTAGTTTTGAAATGTTTTTTTAATTCCATGAAAAAAAATATTTTTGAAGTCATATTTCTTAAAAACTAATCAATAAAATCTTTATATAAGCTAATTAGCTCTTATTTCATTTGAAGAATATGATATGCCTTCTTTCAAAATTGCCTTAGGAAGTTGCACTTAGGGTTCAAGATAAAACATGTTTTGTGGCCTCAAATCTTCTCAAGAAAAAAGCAATCTTTATATGTACTCTTCAATAACGTTTGCTTCAAACTCTCTCCCTTATGCAACCACTTGAGGATTGTCACATGTCCCACAAAGCTAAAAAAATAAATTGAAGGACCACAAAGTATGACTAAATAGAAATTATGTAACAACTCGAAAGATATGAGAGATTATTTAATTAATTATTTTATAAATTTATTTATTTATCACATATTTTAATAAATTAATGGATGAGTGAATCCAATAAAGAGGAGAGAAAAATTAAAACTCTTAAAGATATGTAAGCTAATAAATTTAAAATTTTAACTAGCATAATAAACTTTAAGTAATTTATTTAAATTAATAACATGAATAACCATTATATAAAAAGAGTTCAAAAAGTGAAATATATTTTATTATAAATCTATTGTATAAATTTTGTAAATTTGGAAAAGTTATATAGAAATACTACTATTAAAATTTACATAATTTTTCAAAACGTAAAAAAATTCAAAATACTAAACAAAATCAAAATATTTCAATTATTTTATCACAAATTGAAAATATTATAAAGAATACAATAGTATAAATAATTTAATAAAAATTGAATGCCATTTAGTCACAAAATAAATGAACTTATAGAAAAATAAAATTATTTTAATAATTATATAATTTTAAGAAAGAAAAATTATAAAAAATATCCAGCAACATAGAAAAATTATAAATTTTTTATGATTTATAAATCTAAAAAATAGATAATTAAAAAATGGATTACAAATTTTTAGAAATTGTTTAAATAAAAGATTCAAGAAATAAGATTATTCCTAAGACAAAAAGATAAAAAGGAGAATCACCATGAAAAAAAAATTTGTGAGACCATTGCTCAAAAACAAAGGTAGACGATGACATGTGTTTGCATTTGAGGTGTATTGTAACTTTTGACTTCAAGTAGTTAAAACGATCTTTACAATAAATAAATTTATTGGTGTAGTATAAGGATGTTTCATATTTTAGACATGAATATTGCCATAAATTAGAAAAGAATTATTCAAAAAATCATAATGTTAACAAGAATGCATTAAGGGACAAAAATAATTTGTAGAGGAAATTTATTCCTATTTAGTTTATAGTTAATCTGTTTAGAAAATCTGTAAGAGATGTCACCCATGTTCGATAAAGCCTAGGGTACATCTTATGATTTATTACCTTACGAGAAAGAGCTTCATGAAAGGTATTGTTCATCTTGGATAGAGTCTTCGAGAGTGTATCTATTTATAGTAATTATTAGCTTACGAGAAAGAGCTTCATAATAGTTAAGGATTGTGTGATAGTAACACAACAATGCACTCTAGCATTATTTTGTCATGGTATAATTAGTTTTGCTAATTTGTCACCTTTTTCTATTTATAGCAATTAATTAATAGGTTAGGTATATATGAAAGATTTTGAGGTTTAAGAATAAAGTTCTTTTTTTCAACTTCAATAAAAATATTATTACAAAAAAACTCATAACATGAATTTTGTTAGCTTTTGTGTTACGAAATATCAAAATAAAATTATTATTGAATTTTATGAAAATTTAATTGCATGAATCATATAAGTTACATTTAAAAAAATATTAAATTAATGTTATTTGAAATTGGTACAAAATTGGCATTCAAAATCCTATCTCAAATGATTTTAGCTAGATACAACCAAAAACATCATAGATTAGATGATTTTGATCAAAATATATCAAAACAGTCAAATTTTAGTTTCATTTTCAAATAAAATGATTTTCTTAATGTTTTTATATATAACTTCAATGACGATTGAAGACAATAAGATAGAATCCATGTATAAACATATTTTGATTAGTTTATTTCTAAATAATAGTATTTAATAGATGTAAATTAAAATTAATATATAAAATTTGTTGCTTATGAGGTAGATTTCTTTTATTATATTAGAAGTCTTGAGTTGGTTTCTTAACAATTATACATTATCTTTTTTTAGACAAAATTATGTTATTTTATCTATTTACCTAGATTTTAAGATAAATATTAAATAAAATAAATATAAAACAACCTAGAAACTTTTATTCAAACTTCTAATTTGATATTTGGGATTTCATTTATGTGATGTAATATTATAATCAACATAAACAAATAATATGATAATTTATAATTATAATTTTTAAAAATGGAATTAGTTTTTATTTACTTTAAACTATTAAGTAATTTAAATAAAAAATTGAAACCAAACATCAAATTTCTCAATACTATCAATTCTTGGACTTTGAAAACTAAACCCAAATGAAAACTTTCAAGTTTTGATAAAAGAGAATATCAATACAACAAACTCATTGCACTTTAAAGTTGAACTTCTATTGTCATTCTTCATTAGGATCAAACAAAATAGAATAAAAATTAGCAATGCAATCTTATCTATATAATCTCATATTCTCTATAAGGTAAAGATATATCTCAATAAAATACAAGTATAAACAAGAAAAGAAATAAGCTAAACAAACGTGAATTGGGGTACTTTGGACTAAAACTTTGAAATCAAATGATCATCAAAACATGCCCAAACCAACATCACATAACACAAAACTTCAAAACAAAATAAGTAGAAATATCTATATCCCTAAATCTCGATATAACACAAATATAAAACAAGTGTATACACAAAGAAAAAAACTATACAATTAGAAAAATAATGTTTAAATTTTGATGACTTCGACATCCTAGTGTGATCTGTAAAAATCAGAGAATGAAGACAATGCATCGTGCACAACTACATCAACTTGCTCCACACAAATATGGTTCCTTTGAATTCTCTTTATATATTCATTTCCAAATAATGCAATTTTTTTGTGAATGATTCATACCCAACAAATAAAATATCATGCTATGGTGATAAGGAAACCATCGATGGCTTTAATGTTAAGTTGGGACCATCGAAGAAACATGAATCATGGACAATTCAAATACATCTTTTGTCAATCAAAGATACCCCATAGGACAACTTGGACTCCACTTTGATGATCTTAGATAAGCCATGAAGCAAATAATCAACATCTCTTCCACCCAAAAAGGTTTACTACAAGACAAGAAACCAAGTTTTCAGTGTCAAAAGTTTTGTAGTAAAAAGTATAACAAAGTCATCAGACATCATAGCGACAATTAATAGGTTATGAATTTAGAAAAAAAAATTCAAAAAATACAAAAATAAAGATTGGATTTGAGAAATATCTGTTCTTCAATTTAATAATTGTATCAAATTTAAAATAATCCAAGCATGCATGTGGTGATTGATATATGAAGAAGGATTAGATTAATCACTTATTTAAGTAAGGTGGTCATTGTAAAGGACAGCAAATGGAATCCAATTGATTAAATTAGGTTTAGATGCTAATTAGCTATCTAATGGATAGGCACCTCTTAATAAAATTACTTCCAATAATTGTAAATTATATATAATTTAATATTGGAAGGCATAAAATAAAATGAGTAATTTTGGATTTTTTTAAGAGAATATACTGATTTTTTTCCTATTTAAAAATATTATAATGGAATGAATAACGTATTAATGAAGTAAAATCCATGGGTTATTTTGTTTAATTAATTTATTTGAAGCAAGTTAGTTAGGTTATGGCAAATGATATGTTTGGTAAATATTTTAATCTCAAAAATATCAAAAACATGAGAAACAATTTTGATAATTATATTTTTCTCTAAAAAAATATAAATTTTTAAAAGTGTAATTTAAGAAAAATCTAAAACTGTTATCAGATATTAATCACTCAGCGTCAAAATCGATATAAACACGTGTCCATTTTATGCTTGCATTTTATTAAATTTTTTAATAAATTAAAAAATAAGTTTATTTTATATATCTTATTTATTTCTTAATAATGAAATATAAAGTATTTATTAACATATATTTAATTAAATTTTAAATATAAATGTCTATTTTATTTTATTTTCAAAATTTTCTATATTTCTAAACCATCTTCTTGTTTTGATTTTCTTCTTCTTTTTATTATTTTTTTGAAGCTATGTAAAAAAAACCTTACTCATGAACAATTAATACGTTGAAGGAAATAAAGTGTTATTTTGATAAAACCATGGAAAGAATTTTAAAATTTCTATGAAAACAACTAACAAGAAATTGATAAATTCAATTTTATTTAAATAAATAATGTAAAACTATTATATAATAAATTCTAAATTCATATTTAATAATTGCTTAAAATTTCTTTGGGCTTATAAGGTTATCAAGAGTACTCCAATTCAAAGGCAAGCTCAAGCCAATATTACAAATTAAACCTCAACTTTAAAAGTTATCCCCAAAAAATAAAAGTTATCATTTTAAATTTGTTTTATCTTCTTTTAACTTAAGAGATATAAAAGAGGTTTAATATATTTTATCAACATTTTTTAAATTTTTTTAATATGCACATTAATCAACTTAGATTATAATAAAAGTATGAGATAATCATCTTAATTAAATATATAATATAAGTAAAATTATTCTTATAAAATTTTAAAAAATAAAATATTTTATCCTATGATATCTTCTTATGTTAAAATGTCAATTTAAAGCAAAAACTAATTATCTTTACAAACATGAGCCAATTACTTATGTTAAAATAATATAAATTTTAAATCTATGATAGTTACAATATAATAAATTTGAAGCACAAAAAATTATATTAGAAAAGGAGATATATAATTCCTACTTTTGTATAACATATCAAATACATCTACAAAAAAATTATAATTGATCATTGCCACAACTATAAAAATATAATAATATAAGTAGCCAAATTTAACCACAAAAACTAATGTTTAATTAAGTTCATAAAAATATAGCACATAAATAAAATTATAATTATTCTAAATCTATAATCATCCTAAGCTTAGCTTTTGAATTATGCTTTGCTAAGGTTTTAGTTTTCTTTTAAATACCTTCTTGTTATCCTGCATTATAATGATTTCTTGCCCTCTCTTGTTATTATTTTGATCAAAAATACCAAAAAAGACAAAATGTCATATTATGATATTAGAGCCAACCAAATAATAATATGATGTATAGTTTTAACCCTCGTGATTAACATTATGATAGACTAATATGCATTCAATAGAATTCATCCAATCTTTTTTAAGTGTTGATAAAACTGTCTTAAAGTAGAATTGTCTAATATACATCCAATAAGAGCATTTTCATTTGATAATGTCTAATAGAACATTGTCTTGTGTCTGTTAAAATTTTTCAAATTAATCGATAGATAGATGTGATAAATTATACATTAGGCTCCAAAAGAAGTTCCGAACCATTTTCTCAAAAAAAGATTTAATAATTTGATACACTCATTGAACTTCAAATCAATATGTATGCAATTCTACAATTATCAATAAAATTTAGAAAAACTTTAAACATCATGATCTTAATTTTTTTTTATGTAGTTTGATATTTTTCATTTTTTTAAAAATAGTTTTATAATAAAAAATTATTATTTCTCAAAACTTTCAACAAATCATTTTACAAGCAAAGTATCTCTAAATTTAACAAGATTATACTATTGAATTTCTTAATTTTTTATATGAACGTTATTTATATCCTTTCTTTGAAAACTTGTTATATAGGAATATTATTATCACGAATAACAGAATATCCTCTTATAAATCATGGTATCATTTTTATGATAATATATCTATAATAACTTATTTTAATCAAATTTAAAAATATTTATTTTAAATTTTTGTAACATTGCAGTTGTGCTTCTAACTTTTTTTTATCTTTTTTTTTTCTTTTCAATAAAGTATCTCTTGATACCATATTGCTTCCTTTTCACATATTTTATATTTAGTACACATAATCTATTTTTTTCTTCTTCACATTATTGAAGAAAAATATATTAAATTTCTCTATTAATATATAAAATATATAATTTTATAAATTATACAAAGAAAAAAAATTTATTTGAGTATCACAACTCTTACATCCACATCACTAAATCAATTTGTTTTCGAAAAAATTGAGTCATCATAAGTGAATATATTTATATTTAATAATAAAAAACAATATATATTTAAATTAGAAATAACAAAATGCCAACAACTATCAATAATGGACTTAATGAAAGGAACATGATAAGATGATAAGATTTGTATTTGCACTAATTTTTTGTTAAGACACTTATTAAAGGAAAATATTTTTAAATGTTATTAAAGATTAATAAAAAATTAATGTTAAATAAAATACATTAATAAAAATACCAATATGAGGCTCAAGAAGAGCAACGTTATGCATCATAAACTTAATGCTTTCCACAAAGATAAACAATTCAATGACAAACCTACAATATTTAATGGCACATGTATGTGTGGCCTTGCTTTAAAAATAATATATTTTTCAAGCAAAAAATGCCCTCAATGTATAGTGTCAACTTGTAAATTTATTATACTTAATGTTACAATGAGGTCAACAAAAATAAAAATTTGATAAGATCATTAATTACTTGAACATTCAATCAACATATCATTAAAAATTATAAATGATTTCTACAAAAATATCAAGTAAATTAATCACAAAAAACTTGTGAACTAAGATAAAAAAAAAGAATTACTTAAGTAAAATAGTTAACTCATCCCACGTGACAAATAAAATAAAGATATATTGTTTGTCAAGTATTATTATGCATTCTCGAACTAATTTGTCCACATATGAGTGATATGTAAGCACTCTTCAATTGTGAAATCATAATCAGTCTATATAATACACCGATAGTCAAGGAAAGCAATTAATGCTTACATCAATCTAATTAAATAAAAATCTTTATGATATGAAAAAAGAAATATAATTAAAAAAACTATCAATATGAAACTTTTAAAGTATTATATAAACTCAAAATCTAAAAATTTTCACATCTATTGATATTTGTTTGATCCTTCAAAATATATACTAATAACTACTATTTATATTTTTTTTCCAAAAAACAATTATCCATAAAAAAAACTTTTATAAAAAAATAGATAAATTCCAATAAATCTAAAGTAAATTTTTTGTAATGTGGAGTAAAAAAATGCCACTAACAATAAGAGAATAAAGTGCATGAATCTCAACTATCTTCTTATGATAACAAAGTTGATACAATATTATAATATCTAAGTATGCTAATGCTAGTTGAGTTAAGAAATAATGAATTGCAATGAATTATTAAAAACTAAGCTCATAATAGTCAACAAAGAATCATATAATAAAATAATATATCATATAAGAACACAGATTGATTTAAGACGAGGTCAAAGAGTAAGATCACCAACAAATTAGGAGACGTCGTAAAGTAAAGGCTCATAAACATAAATTGATAAACTTGATAATAGACACAGAAGAATAATGTAAAGACTAAATCATTAATAGTTAAATATGTGCATAAACAAATAAAAGAAAAAATGTTACACAAAAGTACAAACAAAGAGTATGAATAAGTGTTTTAACCTAGGTCAAACATTAACATAACTAATTAGAAAGAATAATACTGAAAAATGTTACCAACCATTATCAAATGGGATTAATATCTGAAGAAGAAGATAATAAGTGGTCAAGAATTCTAGATTGGGAAGAGAAAGGATTGAAGAGTTGGTGGTAGCCAAGATGGTATTAATGGCCAATTCTTGTACTAATTTGTTTAAAGATTAGTTTAAACTAATTAAAAAGCATAGATATATAAGGGTTGAGGTGTTTGGAGACAAATCTAATGATCAATGACTTGAAAGATATGGCAACATCATGAAACACATCGATGTTGTAGGCGACAAGTGAAGGCATCACAACTAAGGCATGTAAGAAGAATCACAATAATAGAGATCAAGAGATAGGGCTAACATAGCCAAGACAAAAAGGAGAATGTGGAAGGAGAATGATGACTAAAGATCAACCATAGTGAAATGAAGTTAATGGAAACTATGGGCGCCTATGAATGGATAAGGGGTTGGTTGGTAGCATGATGAAAGAGAATGGAGAGGAAGGAGGACAAAGAGGTAGCTATGTAGATTACAAAAGCATATTTTTTTGTAATTAGATTTGGCTTTTTAATATATTTTGTATTTTTTTAAGTTTAAGAATTTGATTTTCTTATTATTTATGGGATTCTATAGAGAATTAAAAATTTAAATAAGTGCAAGACACTAACTTAGAATCAAATAATAGAAACTTACAAAAAAATACAATGAATAGAATCAAATAATTATATGAGATTCCTCTTTTTGGGCTTATCAAGCTGCTTAGGTATTAAGTGCATGGTAATAACTTATAGTTTACTCAATTATTTAGGTCCTCTCTAAATGACTTTAGTTAAATTCATATACATATCATTAAGATTATATAAATTTATTAGTCTAAGAGCCCTTTAATATATTATGTTCACACACAAGTAACGTAATATTCTAAACTAAAATGAAATGGCATAAAAAATACCTAAAATGTCTTCAGTAAATGGTGATCTCTAATATGTACAAAGCTAATTCTCACAATATCAAATTAAACTATGTGACTATATGAAACAAAAGGAAAAACAATTTAAAAAGGATAAGTAAAGCATGAAAAAAAAATATTGGTGTCTAAGCCATTGATATGATGCACTAAGTTGCTTTGATATCTTTTGAAGGTGTTGTAATTAACCTAAAGGCAAGGCAAACACTAGAAACATGTTATAATAAATCCATATTGACTAAATGAATTCAATACAACTCTTGTCATCAAAAGAAAATCTATTGACATAAGAGAATAGGTATATTTTTCATCATATTTTCTCTAAATTGAGGATAATAAGTGATAAAATAGATTAAATGCATCAAGCAAATCTTATGGATCCTAGGATGTAAGAAATATAATTTTGTCATAGATTATAGATCATATCATAAGCAAGAGCCTAAAAAGACCCATATATGAGGTTTTTTAGGTTATTAGCATTTACAAATGTTATTGTCTCTTAATAAGTTATTTATGAGATCTATATGGACTTCTTATTTTATTTTCATATATTTTACAACTTTTATATTTAATTATTATCTTATTAAGCTAAGGATATCTTTGTCTTTTTAATTTTGGCATAAGATTGTTCTTTATGTCTATTTATACCCTATAAGAAGTTAAAAAAATGAAGTATTTGGTTTATTGAGAACCGTATAAGTTTTTAATGGTACATGTATAGACACGAGAAAATTGTAGATTGGATTTTTCTTGTCCTTGGTCATGAATGATATTTACTATGCCTTTTACCATCACTTAGCCATTGTCTCCTCTTCTTCATCTCCTCCAACCACAATTGACAATTTAAGCACTACCACTAAAATCACCACATTGTCCCAAATTGAAGACTCCTTCCTTATCCTCCTTAGATAGCCATTTGTAACTTAGATCCTTTACTCTTCTTTGTCTTGTTGATCAAGTCTTAGGTCCACTAGCTTTGGTTTCCATGTCAATATTTACACACACACTCCACTTGGGTTTGACATCTTGCACTATTGTCATACCTTAATGACATTGTGCATGCTTACCCTGCTTAATCTACTTGCAAATTGTCACCAACACACTTTGACAAAGCTACACATGCAATAAATTCTAATAAGATTTAGTTTTGGAGTGGTTTAACCTTGGTCATTTTTTCTATCAATCCATGGGATTAATGATCCCCTAACCCAAACCCTAGAGCCAAAAACCGTAGTGGTGTACCTAAGCCCACATACTTTATGCTAATGCAAATTGATCCACCTCCAAATTGCATTATTTTCCTCCCAAATTGAAATGAATCTTGCAACTTATTCCTTAATCACTTTGTGATAGCACTTCAAAGTGCTTTCTAGGAGCCTTTTGTCAATTTTTTAGCCAAGTTTCACATTATATTACTTTTTGTCAACTTGGTCTACCTTACATTTTATATTATTATCAAATTTATATCTAAATTAATATTTCTATCCTTCACTTCATTCTTTATCAATTTTAATATTAGAGTCAAATCTTCCTATACTTCACATCACTATATCTAATAAAATATGCACATCAACTATGTCTAAATTGATAAATCTTTTGTATCTTTTAAAAGTTTTGCCAATGTTTCCTCTATTCAAACCTCCAAATCACATTTTTTAGCACTAAGTAAAGTCAGTACTAATATCAATTTAACCTAAACATTTGAGTCCTTTCCAAATGATTTAAGGTAAAATCACATCTAGATAGTTAATATCATGAATATATAGATCCTAAGTCCCTCTGATATATACATGAAAGTTTTGTGATACCCTTTAGGATTTGAAACTATCAATAAAATTCATGAATAAAAATACCTAATATGCCCCCATTATATGGTGTCTCAAATATGTATGGACTTGCATCTCATAATATGGGATAAATTATATGCCCATATAAAATAAAATAAAAAAAATATAAAAATGACTAAATAAAGCATAATAAACATGGTAATATCCAAGTAATTATTATGATGTAATAAGGTGCTCAAATGCCTTAAAAAACTATTTTATTCAATTAAGAGATTAAAAAAACCTTGGAAAAGCATTATAGTCAATCTAGACTAACTAAATAAATCCATATGCAACTGTGCTATCCAAGGAGTTGTCAAAATCAAGATGCGGGTATTATTATCATTCTATTGTCATGGGTCAATAAGAACAAGATTTACCTAATAGATGCATCAATTAGGTATCAAATAATTAATCTATTATATCTATTGGAAGACTTATCAATGGTTCTACTAACCCATTCATTCATTCCAAACGCTCTTTAGCTAAGCAAAATCTCTTTTTGAGAATATCAGCTTTTAATGCACTTCTCCTTTGTCCTTAGCTTCTTCAACTAGAACTCCTCCTTAATTATGGCCAATGTTCTTCTTAATATTACCTCCACCTAACCATAGTTGCTAGCCAACACCCACTCCTTTACTAAGATTGTCCTCACATACATAACTACTTTTGAATCAATCCAATCTTTGGTTACCTTGCAAAGTGTCATAGCATCGACTTGCTATTCCAAGTGCTTGACTTTCATTTCTATAAGCTAATCACAATGACCAAGCTTTGCTTTGTTAGCTCCCACTTCTTCTTAGAGACAAGTGTATTAAACAAGTTTTTCACCTACTTAGCCAAACCCTCTTGAGCCCAATAAGTATCTTACCTATAGTTTTTAAGCTATTTCTTCAACTTAGCTACAACATCTCCTTTCATATGTCTAGTTACCCAATAATTATTTATCATGGAACATCCATGTTAGCCTAGATGACCCTTTTTAAGGGTTTCTCTCCATCTTAAAGCAAAACTCAAGAAGAGAGCCCAAATCTTCTACTCTCCCTTGTCTGGTCACTAATCAAGGAGCTTTGCCCTTGTAAGTTATGCTCCACATTAATAGAACATAAATCCAACTCCAAGACTAGTGTCCTATCTTTTAGGTATTAGATCTCATTGAAGAGATCTCCATTAAATAAAGAAAACTAACTATTGTCCCTTTAGAAAGCATTAATTCTTAGGATATCATCTCTTTGATGTTTCCCATTTTCTTGTTGGGCTAGTATAGGGATTAGGTCTTCCTTCTCCTAATGATGACCCTTCCATTAGTGTCATTACTATTGATCATTATTTCAATTTTTCTCTATTTAATTTCTACATCACTAATGATGGTTAAAAATTCTCTAAGACATTATTATTTGTAGCTTTGGTGCCTTATTAGCACAAAGTTAAGGGACCTTTATTTTCTATTTTGTTGACTTTTTCTTAGTAAGCAATTTGCTCATCAAGTTTACTTCATCTCTAAAGAAAAGGAAATCATTGTCTTTATTATTTTTTTCTTTAAGGTAGCAAAACTCTCCCTACAACTATTTTAGCCTTTCATAAGGAAAATAATGAAGAAAGTTGTGCATTTGTCAACCCACATAAATGTTTGTGGCCATTGAAATGAGGGAATTCTATTAACTTGATTATTCTCTCTCTTCTCATTATGTGAGATATGTTGTTCATGTGTTCTTATTCTCAATCATCTTATAGTGTGATTGTTGACTCGTTCTTTCTTAAACAATGTCTATCCACCCAATTCCATTATTATCTAGTTATCTCTCTCAAGAGTTTTACTAATACTCATAAAGCTGGCTATCATGTAAGATTGATTGATCTTCCTTCAACTTATTAAGTTATGACAACTCTCATTCTGGTATGTTCCATAGTCCAAGCATTTCATTTGAACTCAAGCTTAAGCCATTTTTGAATGAGGTTAGTCATGTCTACCACTAACTAACCATTATCCAATCCTTATCCAAAGAGCTTATTCATTCTTCTATTTGACATTATCTTTCACCTTTTCTCTATATCCAAAACTTTAAGTCCTCATTTAACCCTAATGGAATTCTTGCAAATCCACCTCCTTTCAAGCTTACCTTGTCATCTTTTAAAACACTCATCAACTTGAATTACAGATCATATGTTCTTCGTATTTGTAAAAACAACATTTCCAACCAATAAAAGACATTTTACTAGCTATGCACTTTTTGATGCATTCTCTATCTCATTCTCTTTTCATCTTTTGATATTCTCTCTACTTAACATCTTGGTTGTTCTATGTACAAGTTAACATTTCAAGTTCATTAAAGCTTTATTTTTCTTTTATAATATTAGTTGATGACTCCTACAATAACAAACCCTTCTTTATAACTTGAAAAGACAATAAAATACTCTTTATGTCATTTGTGATCATAGTCTACATCTCTTAAAATATTTTTTAAATTACTAATTATATTTGTATTGTATAATATCTATCACTTTTTTTATTTTCTTCATAATTTGTAGATATAGTATAAGACATTTCTTCACACACATCTAACACTAACATCTACATATGTGTTTGCTAATCCAAAGTTTCTAACAAGAGTAATTATCACCAAGGAAGAGATTACTTCCAAGTTGAATCGATCCTATGCATTACTATTATTGTGTGTGTATTTTTAAAAGAATTGTTAAAAATAATAATAATAAAAAAGAGTTAAAAATTGTAAAATTGTTTCAATAATTTTTTGGAATATTTTTTTAATTTGGAAGAAAGAAAAAGTTTTAAACATAAAACTTAAATTTAAAAAGAACGGTTCGCCTAACCCGGGTTCGATGTTTAGATCATTGATTGTACTGGCACGTGACTTTGGACCAAACGTCCACGATTCATTTTTGGATTCTTTCCGGTCCGCTTTTATTAGATTATCTAATTTATTAATACGTTTATTAATAATAATTAACCATTTTTATAGTATAATTAATTCAAATTGTATTTTCCAAAATTATTTAAATTTTCTTGATCATACTTTATATGATTGGTGTGTGACTTTAGCAATTTCCCCCTTAATATAAAAAAATATGAAGAATTTTCTATAATCAGGAAGAGAAATTAAAACATTAAAATTATTTAATTTTTCAAAAAAAAAAATTGTATGTTTGGACGTATGAATTATTGTTTATTAACAATAGGAACGGATGTATATTAAACTTATGTTGGCATACGCCTACTTGCCAACATATTTACAAAACAAATTTTTTTTTTAATAAATTTTTTTATGAAACTAAAAACATCAAAATCCAAAAAAATATTTATCTAAATTATATTTTTATAAGAAAGTATTATTTTTGTTAATTTATTAATAAAACAAACACTAAACTATTTCTAGCATCAAAATTGCTTCATATGAACATGCTAATAAACTGTTGTTTCTTACATAGTACGATAAGATTAATTAATCTAACATAATACAATTAATGGACAAAATCAATATAACATTAATAAAAAATAAGATTAAAATTTTTTAATATTAAGAAATCTCAATAAAAAAAGAATTTTATATTATTTTCAATAAAAAAAGATTAAAATATTTTATAACTCATTAATACACACACACACACACACATATATATATATATATATATATATATATATATATATATATATATATATATATATATATATATATATATATATATATATATATATATATATATATATATATATATAATTAAATTTTGACATTCTTTTAATAATTATATAATTTGACATATAACATGAGAAGAAACCAACAATCTTCAATAGCGAGTAACATTCAATAATTAACTTAAGATAATAATAACGAATAAAAAAATAGAAAATAACAAATCAATAATTAGATTAAAAAAAGTCTATACCAATTTATTCTCATCTTTAATAAGAGGAAGATTTACAAAATTTTACAATTCTTTGATATGTATATTTGTGATTGGCTTTTAAAATCCTCTCATTAACTACATTAATATAAAACAAATAATAAACAAAAATGAACTAATAATTCATACCAATGAATGGTAATCAACGATTTAATTTTATATAATAATAATAAATTAATTAATAATTAATATCTAAGCTAATAATTAATTAATAATTAGGTTAGAATTTTCATACTAAATATTTTCATTGTTGGATGTAGTCAATGGCTAAAATTTGTTCTAATTGCAAATTACTAATTATATTAGAAATTTTTTACTAAATATTCTTTATTTCTAAATAATTGTTAAACTTCTCAAAATTCAAAACTATTTAAGTATTTCTTTAAATATTTAATAATTATTGCATTGATGGGTGATATCGAGAAAGATATTAGACATGTACTAATTCTCTTTTGGAAGATCAATAACAAAAAGAAAAATCTACTAAAGAATAAGAAACTTATGCAATATTCTTAATATAAAAGTTCAACGTAAAAAAACTACTAGAAATTCTTAAGTCACACGACATTTATCATTATTCAGAAATGACTAAGGAGTTTATAACTAACTTATTAGTAAAAAATTTTAAAATGATTGATAGTTAGAAGACCTCATTCTATAGAAAACTTATCATACGTCACTCAATAAATTATTGAAGGTAATTGGAGAAGAACCTAAAAGATTTTTGGGTAGTGAACAATGTTGAGCTTAAAAAGGTCAATTAGGCTCTAAATATGTAGCTCTAAGATATCATATGTCAGTCATACAATAATTGAGGACAATTGAACAACCAAGATCTTAGCAAATCAAAACTCTAACATTTTTCGGTTTCTTAACACATCGATTTGTTATTTATGTGAAATATAGTCAATTACATAATAATAATTCACAGCATAGCCTTCGAGATTGGTTTCAACTTCTATATAACAATATTGTTGAAAATTTTGGTTCAAACATCAGCACTTGCATAATCTTGGATTTGAAACATTAATCTAAAATATTAAATGCATTCAAGTGAGGAAATTAAGGTTATGAGGGCAAAGGAAAAAACTATTCAAGTGAGGACCACAATGAGTTTACACTTTCTTGATGTAAAGGTGGCACGTCAAGTCATTAGACATAGGCATCGATTCAACAAGGTTTGGTCTCAATTGGACTAGCAATGTTGCAAAGGCAATGTAAAAGCTATTAGGAATTAATCAAAGACACAATGTATGATAGCTTGGCTTAGTGAGCATTGGTAAGGACTTAGCAAATAGAATTAAAATGGTTGCAAATTGATTTGACTTATCATATAGCAAGGCGACCAAATGACAAACACATTCACAAGGGCTTAACATTTGGCAAGAGAGACAACAAGTTGTAGCAAATGGACAACTAGTATTAGAGAAATAGATGATGAATATGAGGATAACTTCTAATTTTAACTCAAATAAGAGATAAACTTGGATCTTAACTCGGGGATGAAAGAAAGCCATCCTCTTATTCACTGTGTACAAGAATTTTGATAATGCAATGATTTTTTAAATCTCTATAATAAAACATTTTCAAATCTTTTTTGTTGTTATAAATTATAACAATAATTATTTGTAGCATATAAATTATAAAAAATTCTGTTTTTTATAATTAATTTGCAGGAATATTTTGTAATTTAAGGCAATGCGTGGCCCTCGTCTGGTTTTTGTTTCCATGGTACTCCTGCTTTGTTATAAGACACGCAGCTCTGTTGCGGATTGAGAAGAGTGGCGAAGGAGATGGCTAACACAGAAGGCCAAGTGATAAGATGCAGAGGTTAGGAATGTAATCTGAATCATCTTCCATTGTTGGACGTCTAAGTTTTTTGCGGATTTGCAGTTTGCTTCGTGGGTCAATTTGATTCAGCATTTTTTGTTTACTATGCCCTCGGAGCAAGCTAGATTTTTGTGCATTGTGTTATCGGAGACTTGTTTTTACAAACCCTATTCGATGTAAAAGAAATGGCGTCGAGCAGATCATCTTAGGTGTAGATAAAATGAAAGATGGCATAATTTAGGGCCTGTTTGTTTCGTCCTTAACGAGAATTACTTTAATTTTCTGCACAATCTCCAAATGGAGGCTGTAGATGGTGCAATATGAGGCGATGGCCAATGGTGTTGGGTCTCCTTCAAAAACAATTTACCCTATCTTTTATTTCTTATTGAATTATGAATCCTATTTAATTTTTCCTTAAAAACCACTTAGTTGTGCATAACAGTTCTTCCATTTTCTATCTGGGAAATTCCACCATCATCAACCCTTGACGATGATGATGTTAGGCAGGAGCTTCCTCATGATCAGTTGTTGATCGCAAGCTTTTACCTCACCAATCTCATCGAGTTCTAATAATGGCCACCGAATAAACAAAGTTCAAATATACGCATATTGATCAATCAATTTGTGTTATTTTCTTCATAGCTGCGGTTGCTTGGGAAGCTGGGAAGCCATTGATGATTGAGGAAGTGCAGGTGGCTCCACCGCAGGCAATGGAAGTGAGAGTAAAAATACTTTATTCATCGCTTTGCCACTCGGATGTGTCTTTCTGGGAAGCTACGGTAACATTCCAAAATATTCATTTCATTGCATTTTATTATGTTATTTTTCTTCGATTCAGATTTGTATAAACATGCAATTGTTGGATTTTTAGGATCGTTTACCTATATTCCCTCGAATCTTTGGCCATGAAGCAGGAGGGTATGTTACACTTTAATTAAAGTTTTTCCTATTTGATAATGAAATTCTTTAGACTATAATGAATAATGTAGTATTATGAGAATTAAAATGAAGAAAAAGAATAAATTTAAGTTATAATTTCACTAAGAGAAAAAAAAAAAAAAAAGAAAAACACAATAAAAACAAGAGAAGGTGAATCTGTTCTTTGGAGCTTTACTTTTTTTTCCTTTTTAATTTAGATCATCTTTTTTCCTAATAGCTTAAAGTTTTATATTAAGCTATAATATAAGACTAAATTCAAGCTCAATAATATTCAACAACTAGATTATGATAATTTGTTGAATAAGTAATTGCCTCAAAGTTAACATGTGTTGCTTGTATGTTGATGATGAGGCATATTTGTAAGTTTTACTAAAGGCATAATAGCTAGGCTTCTTTCTCTACATCTGGCGTTTGCAGGATTATAGAGAGTGTAGGAGAGGGTGTGACAGATCTAAAGCCAGGGGACCATGTGCTGACCATCTTCACAGGAGAATGCAAAGAGTGTGCAGATTGCAAATCAGAAGAAAGCAACTTATGTAGCCTCCTCAGGGTTGATCCCAATAGACCCGTCATGCACACTAATAACAATTCCAGATTCTCCATCAATGGGAAAACCATCTACCATTTCCTTGGCTCAACATTCAGTGAGTACACCGTCGTCCATTATGGCTGCATTGCTAAGATCAATCCTTTGGCTCCACTGGACAAGGTTGCTCTCCTAAGTTGTGGCATTGCAACAGGTTAGTTTTTAGTTTAGATAGATAGCAAATAGATCCATTTAGTTTGTTTACATATGTAAACAAGTATCTCATGTTTTTAAAATAATCAAAAAGGTTTTATAGTTTCATTGATGTAACAATTAGATACTTAAATTAAACTTCTTTATATGAACCTATCTGCATAATTATTTATACAATGATAGGAACTCATGTGATTATTTTTGAGTGGTAATAGCTTAAGAATTAAAATGGTCTTAAAGACATAGTTGTTATAATAATAATGTTTTGGTATGAACAACCCAGTGGTCCTATGAACTGAAGGAGTGCTTTGATTTCTTGCCAAGGTCTTGGTGCAGCTCTCAATGTTGCCAAACCATTCAAGGGATCCACCATATCTGTTTTTGGCTAGGGAGCCATAGTTCTTGCGGTGAACTTTTGAGTCCTTGAACTGATAAAAATCCTCATCTTCCATGCAATCTTCACTATTTGACATGTTAGGAGCAGGCGGCCCAAGGCGCAAGGATTACTGGTGCCTCGAGAATTATAGGCATTGATTTGAATCCAATGAAGTTTGATCAAGGTTTGTAGCTACTATAGAAAAAACCCATTAACATAAAAGCTACTATTCATTACTGTTCTATTGCTATGGTCAAACAGCTAAGAAGTTTGGTGTAAGCGAATTTGTTAACCCAAAAGACTGTGACAGACCAGTTCAAGAGGTTTGCTTCAGAACACAAATCATATTTCATTTCACTGCTTAAAAACTGTAAAACCATGACAAAAGTATGGATGTAAATTACTTGGTTAGGTGCTTGGGGAAATGACTGGTGGAGGAGTCGATCGTAGCATCGAATGCACTGGAAATGTAAATGCTATGATATCTGCTTTTGAGTGTCTTCGTGCGGTAAGCCATCGTCTCTTCGTTTATCCTCAGAATTGCCCCAAGATTACATTGTTTTACTTCTGTTTACACAACTGCAGGGCTGGGGTGTGGCTGTCTTTGTGGGTTTGACAGGCAAAGATGAACTGTTCAAGATCAACCCTACGAAATTTCTCGAGGGGAGATCCATTAAGGGGACAGCATATGGAAATTTCAAGCCTCGCTCAGATATTCCTGCTCTAGTCGAGAAGTACATGAATAAGGTAAACAACTACCAAATGGAACCATATGTGTCCTGAGTTAGCTATTGAAATCCTTGTATGGATCAATTTGCATTGTGTTGTAATTGCAGGAACTGGAACTGGAGAAGTTTATCACCCATCAGGTGTCCTTTAAAGAGATCAACAAGGCTTTTGAGTACATGCTGAAGGGTGAAAACCTCAGATGTGTGATTAGCTTTGTTGGTTAGAGTGTGTCTGGCTTTGATTCAGAGTGATGCATTGAAACATAAAATGGGGCTATTTATTGGATTGAAGTGCATTTGGTGCTTTCTTAGAGTTTTAATTATCTTCTTGCATGTGTCTCATGGCATCACGACTCTAGACGAGCATTGGATCGACTAAAACATCCACTATTTGGCTAGCTTGGCCTCTAAAAATGCTTGGGGGAAGAGAGTTGGTCAACCATTAGACCTAAAACAAGATCATAAATGACCTCAAAAGAGGTACCCACAACTCTTCCATAGAATAGTTAAATATACAAAGTGAACAAAGATGAAAGTATAGAAATAAGAATGTTGTGGTAAGATGAATCACAAAGTTGCATGATGAAAAATCAGAAAGAGAGTGCACACAACTTGACAGATTTCATGCAAAGCTTCTTGCATGGTATTTTTGGAAAGCAATAATGAGAATTAATCTTAGTTGGAAAAGATTGGCTAGCCAAGGAGCTCCTTGTGTTAGATTATGCTATAATATAATCTAAGAAATATGTCATCATTAAATAAAATTACAAATTTTTTAATGTTTATTGATGACTTTATTCATATGTGTTGGGTATATTTTTTTTAGTTTAGAAATCAAAGTCACTCTAAAAGTTTTCTAAATTTAAGATTTTTGTAGAAAAATAAATAAGCATAATCCAATGATTATTTGAAATAATAGGAAGTAGAATTTTTATTTGGAGTGTTTGAATTTTTCTACTAAAATTAGATGAATAACATAACAAAATGAAGTTACAAAAAAAGAAGAATATAATTGTTATTGAGATAAATTGAAGTACATTAAATAATTAAAAAATATTAAATGAATTTTGGACATAAGCTATTGTTATTTTTATTTATCTATTTAATATTTCCAACATAAGCAATATCTAATATATTATCTTTTGAATATTGGTGGAATTGCAAGACAAATTTAAGTTATTCAAGAATTTTTTGTTGCATTACTTATACTTTCATAGCTTTAGATAAATGTAGTAAATTGGATAAAAAGAGCAAAAGTTATATTTTTCTTGAATATAATAATGATTTTAAAGGTTGTAGAAGTTAACTATTTATAGAGATGTTATTTTGGTGAACATAATTAAAGGAGAATGCTCAAAAAGTTCAAATAGTGAGTAAACTTGAGCTTGTTTGAAATATCACATGACGACAACATAAGATGTTCTCTTAATCCATCTAACAATTGGTCATTAGAGAAGAAAATAATTCAAAATGTCATAGTAACATTCAAGAAAATAATACTCTTTTAAATAAAATAAAATTTTACAAGATAATTATGATTTTTTATATTTAAACTAATGGCTTAAAAATTTTTATGTAATAAAGATGCTTATGTTAAAGATGAATGAGATTATATCATGAAAAAGATAAAATATATTAAAAAAGATGATACATGTATACTTGTCAATATGCTATAAGAAAAATATATAATATGTTTAAAATATGTTTACAAAATAAAATAAGATTCAGATGAAAGTATAAAGAGATACAAAGAAATGCTTGTTAAATGATAAAAAGACAAAAACATGATATAAATTTTTTGAGAAATTTGTTTCATGTTACTAATTTTGAAAAAAAAAATATATATAGATTATCTTTTGCCTTCACTTTTATAAATGAAATGAAATATTTTTATATTTACTATTAAATCTATCTTTTTTGATGATTATTTCAAAGAAGATGTTTATATAAACCAATTATAAGAGTTTATTATGAACGATTAAAAAGAGAAGAATTACAACCTAAACATGATATTTATAGGTTTAAGTAAGTACAAAATGTATGAGAGATTTTATATTTATATATATATATATATAGAAAAAAGGATTTTTGTAGAAATAAAAGTAAACTTGTAGATAATTGTTCAAGATATATATTTACTTATAGTTTGCTTTTAAATTGATGATATCATTTATTATAGATGATCAAATATTTTGATTGAAAAATTAAGAATGATATGATGTAAGAATTTGATATGATTGATTTAAAAATATTAATGAGACAAATTATAGAAACCATTTACTTCTCAATCAAGGCATGCCTTGATTTACTTAAAAAATCTAGCGTATTGACTTTTAAATCCTTTTGAACATTATGATTGCAAAAAAGTTTTTTCTGAATAATAGATAATAAAAAAAATGCAAAACTCTTTAGTGAAATTATGAGAGGTCTAATTTATTTCACATATACAAGACTAAGATTCTAAAACATATTTAGGGAGAAACTATTATAACATTTGGTAAAAATTTAATTTTTATTTTAAGTAAATTAGTTTTATTGATAGTGATTATGTATGTTAGAAAGATGATACAAAAAATATAAATGAGTTCATATTTCATTAATGGATTTGGAGTTATTTTCGAGTTTTCTTATAAATTTATTTATATTTAGACATTGATCGATCAAGTAGTTTCTTAACTATAAACAAATATAAAAAATATCGCAAAAAATAATTATAAATTTATTTATTCGAATAAATTATTATATCCAAAAAAAAGGATGCGAGCCATGCATCCACGAAAGAGTCCAAAGCAAATTGCACTGTTCCTAACAATTGAAATTTAACATTACAAATAAAATAAATATATTCAATATATATCCTAAAAACCCATATTTAGAAAGTTATTTTTCAACCCGTAGCCGGAATCTGAGCCAGCATTATCCTAAGCTCTTTGCTGTTCGGCCTGTCATTGGGATCATCTGCCGTGCAGAAGAAGGCCACTCTTAGCATCAACTCCATCTGGTCTTCGTTTCCCTCCCCCACTAACTGCCGATCAAAGCACGCCGCCGCGTTCCCCTCGCTCATCCGATTCCTAATCCACCTCAGCATACTCATCTCCTCAGTTTCCGCGAAAAATTCGTCCGACGGGAACCTCCCCGTTACGAGCGCCCCCAGGATCACCCCGAAGCTGAACACATCGCATTTCACCGTGTACTTCATCGTCTGATAATACTCCGGCGCGATGTATCCCAACGTTCCGGCAATGTTCGAGCTCGTTATGTGAGTGTTCGCATCCGGGACCTCCTTCGCGAATCCGAAGTCGGCGATCCTCGGCTCCATCGCATCGTCGAGCAGCACGTTCGCGGGCTTCAGATCCCGGTGGATGACGTGCGGCCGGTGGTGCACGTGCAGGTGCTCCAGCCCGGCCGCGATCCCAGCTGCCACGCGGTACCGCTCCGCCCATTGGAGCTTGCGGGTCCCCTCAGCAGATTCGCGGAGGGCGTCGTGGAGGCTGCCGTTCTTCATGTATTCGTAGACAAGGTAGTGGCGTTCCGGGCGGGAGATGTGCGCCAGGAGGGGGAGGAGGTTGCGGTGGCGGATGCGACCCACGGTGCGGATCTCGGACCGGATTTGTCGGGTCCACTTGTCCAACATCCGGCTCTCCTCCTCGGTTAGGTTGGCCTGAGCGCCTGAGTGCAAGCGGATCATCTTGATGGCGATGGTCTTTGTGCCCAGCTCCTTGCGGTACACCTCACCGCATCCGCCGTGGCCGATGACCTCCAGGTCAGTGAGCCCGTTTTCCTTTTCGAGGAAGGAGAGAACCTCCTTGGATTTGATGACGGGGCTGAAGATCTCAAAGCCACGACGGTCGCGGTAGCGCCCGCGGACGAAGTTTAAGAGGATGCGGAAGAGGAAAGAGCCGACAAATCCGCTGATGATCCCCGCGAGGCAACCAATGAAGAAGCCTGCCACCCACCTGTGGAACTTGTGCCTCTTCCTGTGGTGGTGGTGAGCAGAAGTGTTACCGGAAGGCAATGGGGCGCCGGTGGGGAGTATCGATAGCCTGCCTGCGGGAGAGTTTGCAGGGAAGATTTTCCCGGCATGTAGGCGGCGGTCGTAGTTTACTTGGCTCTTGGGAGGGACGTCGGCCGCGGAGATGGATATGAAGAGCAGAAGACAGATGGCGAGGGGTGCGGCCATTGTTGAGCGTTTTGGGACCATGGAAGTCAGTATAAATGTCGTAATGCCAACGTTGGGGAGAATAAATCGATGAATAACAAATTTAAATAAAAAAGAAATATGACTGACAAAACGCGTCCTTGGTAACGTGGAAAACGTCGAATTTGCCCTCAGCACTTTCAAAAAGCGTACGGATCATTACAGTTTCAAATAAATATTTTTTTTTTTTGAAAAAGAGAACATAAATAAAAATAAACTTATCTATTATAATGACCTCAATAGACACTACCAAAAGCTAGCTTGAATCATTTTCATTTCAGATAATAATTTTAATTAGTGATTTAGGACTTTCAATTTTTTTTTTTTTTGAAGAATTGCTTGAAGAAGTGAATCATTACTTGGGTCTTATTAGGTTGTCCAAGCAATGCAAAATATTAGATGATTTGATTTGATATATAATAATATTAATTTATAAATGAGAATGATGAAGAAAAAAAAAGATTAATAATAGATAATAGAATTGAAAAACAAAATTATATCTTAGAAAATTGACAATGAATGAAAAAAAAAATGATAAAATAATGGAGTCATTGTTTGATATTTGATTGATATAAACATGTGTTTAGTTAAGATTTAGTTAAATACGAATATCTTGTATTAGATTATACTTTATAATCATATGCTCCATTCTATGTTGAGATTTTGCTAATGATATATCATGTAATACAAATATAATTAAATAATAAGCATAAAGTCAAATAGACAAATTTAAGTGATAAGTAATATTTAATCATAAATAAGAGTAATAAAAAAATACTAAGATGTAATGACATCAACACTGTAATATCTAACCTAAAGAGTTAATACTCAATATAGAAACAAAATGAATCACTATTAGTTTTCAATAATAGAACAATATATATTGTTAAAAATTATTATTTATAGAAACACTATACATATATAGAAGCATTTAATTGTTTTGATCTAACATTTTTTTTCAAGCCAAACCTCATATTTGCATTAAAAAAATAAATTAACAAATAATTAGTAATTATTTTAAAAATACATGAAAAACATTATTAATTTCGGATGTCAAAACCTCAAATCAATAACCAAACTTTTACAAAAATAATTGAAATAAGTAAAACAAAATAATAAAAACATATTAAAAAGAAATACAATATACATGCCTACCCCAAAATACTTAAAAAAGTATATTTTAAAAAATAGTGACCACAATTAAATAATTTCATCGAATTAGTCAACAAATCAAAGTTGACTTGACGATAGACGTGTGAAATCAAACGTGTCGGCCCCACCACGCGGTCCGACCGTCCATGCAGATTGCGCAAAAGGTTTGAGGACTTGACCGGCAAAAACATCTGATTTGTACGGCTAAATCTGGTTAAGTGAAAACAGAAAGCAATTAACGGCTGATTGGTCGTCGTCTTTCAGACCGCACACCAAGCTGTACTTCGGATTGAGAAAATATAAGTCGTTTTCAAATGTGAACAGTAATGACAATCACCATAAATCATGGATGACCCGTCACATGACAACATTTGCTGCATCATCGTATTTTTTCAATAAATATGATATTTGTTTGACAGTATTAAAAATATTTTTTAATATAAAAATGCTTAAATAATATAAAATAAGATAAATTTATTATTTTAAGATAATTCAATTGTAAATACTTAATTTTAATTAAAAAGATCTATGAAGTTTGGCCTATTGGATTTTCGCTTAATCTTTTTTAAGGTAGTGAATTAGCTTATGATATTTTAGTTTATTTTCTTTTGAAAGTTTTAATTAGTTTTTTAAAACTCATTTCTTTGTGTAGAATTGTTTGGTGCAACTTACCTTTTCAAAAAGAGATTTTATTAAGAACTTTAAAAAAACTTTTGTAAAAAGATAATTTATCATAATATAAAAAAGAAATTTTCATATTATTATTTGATAAAAAAGTTTTTAAATGGAGAATTTAAAAAAATTGTGGGATAGGATATCGAATAATATTAAATTGATCTTTGTAATCTCAAAGCGTAGCTCATCACTCAAATGTAAAAATGACTCCTTTTAAAATAAAAAACTAACATAAATGACACCTCTATATAAGACATAGGCATAAATAGAAATGCATAATCAAAATAATAATAATAATAATAATAATAATAATAATAATAATAATAATAATAATAATAATAATTTATATCATAAACTTATAAATCCAATAATTTCATATTCTGTTTATTTTTACACCCAATAATATATAAAATAATAAAAATATTAAAAAATAAATTAGAGAAAATAATAATGTAAAAGACATTATCTAATTACTCTGATGGAGAATGATGATACAACAAATCTACAATTTATCATTATTAATATAATCTTGTATAGTAAATAGACAATTGATGAAAATTAAAAATTTGAATAGATAAAGCCTTCTAAGTAAATGTTAATTTTTTCATATTCAAATATTTATATAATAAAATCAAATTTTAAGCACCATCAACTACATTATTAATACACTCAATCTAGAATAATATTGACAATTACATCCCTATCATCTCAGTCAATCTACATTTATTTGTCCACTAAACAAACATCAAATATCATAAGTATATTCTTATTATATTCACAACATTGTATATCAGCTAATATATGAACAACAAAAGTGTCATACATGCCAACCTCCCAATCTATATAAGTAATTAATATAATAATCTTAGTATGTAAATTGATAGTTACAAGCAATAAAGTAGAATGAAATATAACAAAAATTAATATATAAATAGTAAAAGAGTAATAAATAAATATTTATAATATATAAAAATTACTAAAAAATATCACTAATGTACACATGTATGGCATGTTTAATCTTATGCATTTTATATATTTCATCTTATAATACTTCTTGTTTTTTTATTATTTCTTATATTTCTTATCAAAATGTTGGCATTGGTTTTCTTAAATAATCATTATCTCTTATTGCATAGAATCCTATATTATCACATATCTATTAATATAATCATATATCATTACCATAACCTATAAGTAAAGCATTTCTGGCCACTAATCTTAACCATATCATCTAAGTTTATCATTGCCCTACATAAAGTATGAGAGATAGAAAAGCTTAGCTTATCAAGGTCTAACACAAGTACTAACAATGGTTGAGAATGAGACCTGATGCTAATCTACTCTTAAAGAGCCTATATTAAATACTAATGATGGTGGTTTTATCTCATCTCATTGGATAGTTATGGGATTATGTCATAGTGAAATCACATTATATTCTCATCATCTAAGAACATAAGATATATCGTCAGGATCTTTGTTACATCTCACCCTTCTTGAGTAGGTATTATCTAAGTTATCAATTAAGAAATTATAAAATATATCGACTCAATTTTTTTTTTCAATCTAAAATGAAGCTTCTAGAGAAATTAGATAATTAGAGGTATATAATTAAAATGGCGATAGGTGGCTCATGGTAAGTGATAAAAATTAGGTGATATATTAATGAAAGTGTCTAAAATATTTCAAGATATGAATAAAAGTCTTTAAAAAGTACATATGAATCATAATTTTATGTCAAATAATTATATGAGTATAAAGTCATTAAAAAGTTAGTTTAAAGATTAATTTTATATTAAATAATTATTTATAATCTTTTATTTAAATAAATTTTTATGAATAGATAAAAGATGAATTGGTTGTGAATAAAGAAAGTATATTTTTTATGACTTGAACGTTTTAATTGGTTTGATGATATTCTCTTAGGTTCACTTGATAAGTGAATCATTATTTTTTTATCCACTCAATTATATATTTTTTTAATTTAAACTATTTTGTCATATTTTTCACTTCATTTAATCAAAGTAATTACTTTATTCTATCTGATAGCTTAATCCTCTCTCTATCCACATCATTTGGTATCAGAGTAAGGATTCTCATTATTTTTTTTGGAAAGTATAAAGCACCTTAATGAAAAGAAAGACATCCTAATAACTTTATCAAATTGAGACTTGATTGTTGGTATTTCATTATTCATTGAGTCCCATTTGAGCAAATAGTAACTAGAGTAGTAAGAAAGAAACAAATCAAAAGCTTATCAAATTTAGTATAAAACTTGTTTGAAGTGGCAAATTAATAGCAAGAAGAAATGTGATAAGAATTACCAATTTTTAAGTATAAAATAAAAAATCAATTCCAAAATTAAAGAAATAGCCTACAAAACTATAAGTAGAGCTCTCCAATATCTATTGTTGAAAATATTCAACAAGTGAAAATGTTCAACCCGATGAGAGTTATCCAAGTGATTCAAGAAAATAATTATTATTATTGATAAAACCAATTTTTTGGAAGAAAATTATGTTCTCACTGATGAGATTTCGAGTTTTAAGCATTCATACAAATCTTTTAAAAAATAGTTGAATAAACTAACCATTGAAGATATATGGCTTACAAATAATGAACAAGTCAAGTCAATATCAAAATTTGTGAAATGTTACCTACACTTTAACATTATGGAGTAAAGTTTTTTTTAACAAGAGAGAAAAGATGTATGACAAAAATAAGTAATTAAATATGAGCATAAAAATCATAAAATTTATAAAAAAAAGTATAATTTTGGCTTAAGTTATATAAAAGAAGTGTTTATCATAAGCTTATCACATAAATCATGACAAGTAGAATTAGTCATGGCCCAAAAGAGCCAATCTTAATTAAAAAAGAATAAATTAAGCAATGATAAAAATATATTAACTTAACTTTTTTCGATATAAAATGAAGCTTTTAGAGTAATTAGATAACTAAAGGTATAAAGTTAAAATGATAGTAAGTGACTCATGATAAATGATAGATATTAGATAATATATTAATAAAAGTATCTAAAATATTCAAAGATATAGATTAAAATCTTTAAGAAGTAGTTATGAAGCATATTTTTATATTAAATAATTATTTTGACATGAAAATTTTAAAAAGTTCATTGAAAGCTTAATTTATATTAATTAATTATTTATGATCTTCTATTTAAATAATTTCTTATGAATATGTGAATAATGAATTGGTTGTAATTAAAGAAAGTATATTTTTTGTGACTTAAGCATTAGATTTGGATTGGTGGTGATTTTCTCTTATATTTACTTGTTGAATAAATCTTTATTTTTTTTCTTTATCCTCTCAACTATATTTATTTTCATTTAAGCTCTTTTGTTATACTTCTGACTCTATTTAATTCAAGTAATTATTTTATTCCATTCCAGGTCTTAATTCTCTCTCAATCTACATCATTTGGTATCAGAGCAAAGGTTGTCTTCATTTTTTTAAAAGTATAGAGCACCTTGAAGAAAAGAGAAGAGATTCTAATAGTTTCATCAGATGGAGGCTTGATTGTTAGTATTTTATTATTCATCAAGCACCACTTGAGTACATGGTAGCTAAAGCAACAAGAAATGAACAAATTAAAAGCTTATTAAATTTTGTGCAAAACTTGTCTCAAGTGACAAATGAACGACAAGAATAAATGCAAAAATAATTATAAATTTTCAAGTATGAAATAAAAAATCAATTCCAAAATTAGAGAAATGACTTACAAACTCACATATAGAGCCTTTCAATGTCTCCTGTTGAAGATATTTAACAAGTGAAAGAGAGTGCACCCAATGAGAGTTATGTAAGCAATTCAAGGAAACAGTTGCCACTGTAGATACAACCAAATTTTTTTGAAAAAGGTGATTTTCTCATTGATGAGATTTGAGTTTCAATTATTCATACGAATCTTTTAAAAGATGGTTGAATAAATCAACCATTGAAGAGTATAACATGCAAATAACGAACATAATAAGTCAACATCAAAGTTTGTGAAATATTACTTATATTTCAACTTTATAGAGCAGAGATTTTTTGGAATATTATTGAGATTTTTTTGAAATATTTGATATTATGATATCTATATCTCTTGTGATTTATTGTTGATACTTGTAAAGGTATAAATGATAAAAAGTAAAAATTTTAAGAGATATTTTATCTATTTTAATTATAAAATTAGAACATGACTTAGAATAAAATAAATTTAAAAGAGAATTTGAAATTGGTTTTTCCATTGCCTTGCTTGGTTAAATGAATAATTTCCTCGTTTGCACAATAAAAACTTTGATAAAACATGAAAATAAAATTGTTCATAGTTGTATTAGGTAAGAAATTTAAGTGAGGTGTGACAGTAGGAGTACTTAAGGGTTTAAGTGGTTAATCTTACAATTCTTTAAATAATCATAATCTTATGATTTTCTCACGATCTATTATGACTATCAAAACAAATATTATAATGCAATTACAAATGCATATAATAAACAACTATAATATAGCATATTGCGATGGATCTTAGAGGCATAATACAATAAAAATAAGCTAGATCAAAAATAAGGATCATCATTTAATAACAAAATTATATTTATGTTATTAGTTTTAGGTCTATCAATAAGATGAGTTAAAGAAATTGGTATAAAGAAAGTTGATTGGATCAAATGAGGGTAAAGGTAGTAAAATAATTACTTTAGAAGAATTGTTTATAAGTATAAAAAGATGATAATCTCTAGTAGGATTTAAAGAATAAGCCATCTTAATAAAGATATGACAAGACTATCTATATGTGCAAAACAAATATACTCAATCTCCAGAGAGGTTAGCAAATAAATAGGCTCACAAAAAGGTATAGGAGATACGGACTTATCATGATCATCACGTAAAAAACAAAAGATGCACAAAAACTATCATAATCATAATTTCTTCCTAGAGTGAGAATGGCAAATAATTCATAAATAATGGATCATACTTTATTCAACTTAATGTGGTGATGTTGTAATAAAATTGCATTGGTACCCCTCACTCTATATTGGTAATGATAGATGAAGGTACAAGTGGAGCTAAGTACTAATGCTAAGAACTCTTCTAACAAAATGGTAATGTAAATGAGTACTACATTACAACTAATCTAATATATTAAAAAATGAATTTTGGCGTAGGTTTTAATATGAGAGTAATATTATGACTAAAGAGCTTGGGTTGAGGTTTTGTGTTTCAAAGGTGTTATACCCAGTAAAAATTTTTATGTTAATCTTTAATAAATTAATTTTTGGCTTGGATGATTTCAGATCGACAGTAGGATGAGCCAGGAGCTCAATTAGAGGCTATTGGAATTTCTGAAATTTCTAGGGATTTTTCGGAACACCGAGGTAATTTTTAAGTAATTTTCCCTGTTTATTTGGATTTATTGGATTTTTGGAAATTCGAAAATCAATTATGATCGGTTATTTTAAAACCGGAAATTGGTTTTTACCGCGTGTGAACCGGACCGGAATGGTTCAGCGGAGGCGGAGGCGGTTCGCCGAGTGAGTTTGCGCGTGCGTTCTGATAAGCGGATCGGACGGTCGTGATCGACGGTTGGGATTGAACCGGCTGATCGGGTGCTTACCGTGTCGATAGCGTGTCGACAGCGCGTATCGGGTGCTTACCGTGTCGAAAGCGTGTCAACGGTGCGTAACGGGTTTTCACCGTGTCGACCAGGAATATAAAACCCTCGCGAACGATTAGGGTTTCGTTCGACCGACCGATAGAGAGGAAGTTTTCCGGCGTACGGCGCGTGATTCCGGCGGCCTGGCAAGGGGCTTTTTGTGCCTGGAGATTCACGGGACCGAGGAGAGTCGATTGATACCGGGTTCGTTCGGTGAGGAGCTGCGGCGAGCTGCGGACGAGGTTCACCGTCGCCGGCGTCTTTGAGGTAGGAAATTCAGATTTTTAAATTAGATATTTAGCAAATTAAAACATGTATTATTTTGCAAACTGCTACCTGAGCATGCGGATGTGATTTTTGGAATTGATTATGCAAATTATCGAATTTAGCACGTTAGGGTTTTTCGGGACAAATTAATTTGTTCGTCGAATTGGAAATGTTACCATTGATTTAAACCTTAGGAAATTAGCGGCATTATTGGAACGTTAGGATAGTACGAACATGTTCTCCTTGTTCGCAGTCGCCGGAAATCGACGGAAGGATCGTATTGGTCGGCGATGGCGGCGGCTAGGGTTTCGCGGACGACGGGCGAAGGAAGGAGACGAATTAAGGGTTAATTAGGGATTAGTTGATTTATTAAGAGAATAATTATAACAATTATTAATATTATATATTAAGCGTCGGCCGAATTTCGGATTAATAACTTCGACCGGCTGGGTTTGGTTCAGCGCGAAGGCCCGAACTTGTGGTGAGATGCGGTTCAGGGGATTCGGCGCGGTTCAGTGAGAAGCGGTTCTCGGCTCAGCGCGAAGGCCGAACCGGCGGCGAGAACCGGGTTCACGGAAGTGCGGCGCGGTATAATGGAATAGCGGAATTTTAAATTCGGAAATTATTCCGAATTTCGGAAAATGGATAAAATGCAAAATTTGATATTTCGAATTTAGGAAAATTCGATAATTGAGTTTTAGGGATTATTTATATGTTGGAAAATTCAAGAAAAATCAGAAAATTTGGAAATGAGAAATTTCGAAAATTCTGGAGATCCGTGGGTAAAGAAAAAATTGCCTGAAGTGGGGAAAAATGTTATCAGTGATGACAGTACAGCTGGAAACAGTCAGACAGAGGTATGGTACATGGATGCTACCAGAACAGTCAGTAATTGACAGTTGTGTTGCTTGATGGCAACGGCATTGATTGAGTCAGTTTACTCAGTGTTGGCATATTTTATGGATTGGCATACTGGACCGGACTACTATAGACCCTATATGATGTTTTAGGGTAGTTGTGGTAGGTAACTGTGCGGTTCAGACTTAGCTTCCACAGTATACATGTGGACTGGTATGCGCCTTGTCGTACCTGGACACATGTTGCCGAATCTTGGAGTTAGAGATTGACAATGACTGTAGGGGCGTGAGCTTCTATGGAAGTTGTTGGTAGAGGACTCCTTGGGACGGTGGCTGAGTCGATCTCTCCTGGTCCATGTGTGTAGGCCTGCGCGCCTGAGGGTGGCAGGGGTGTCTCGCAGTGGCTAGCCAAGTGTGTAGGCCTGCGCGCCTTAGGGTGGCAGGGGTGTCTCACGTTGGCTAGAGATTTTGTGACTGGATCTGTCTATAGTCTCCAGGAGATTGATTGACGAGAGACGCTGCGGTGTCGGGTGCTTAGGCGCCATGCGTGTTTCGAGATGGGCGTTCCCACTGGCACGCTACCTGGAAGCCCAGAGGAGAGCTACTCTGGTGTGACTGGGGGTGATTGTGGTTGGTCGAAGTCTGGGACTGAGAGTGCCTATCCACCTTACATTGTTATGCTGTATTCCTATATTTTTGCTATTATCCTTCTCTTGCATGTGAGTTTTACTAGCTGTCTTTCCTACTGGGCGTAGCTCATTCCTGTATTATATATTTTCAGTGGCTCGGCAGACTTGACGCTACCAGATTAGGTGGGATCGTGGTCAGCAGGCTTGTGGAGGATATCTGATTTGTGATTGTCTGAGATATTCTGGTTAGTTGATTGTTGCTGTTGGATGTATTTAATGAGATTGTTATTCTCATATGTCAGGTATTATGAGAGGGTGATTCTGACTTATGTATCTGGTTGGACAATATTGCACTTGTTGGACTTGGATCTTATTCTTGTAATGTAGTTTCCATTTACTGTCTTACCTTATTGTCTTGGAGTATGGTGTGTGGAGTGCCATATTTTATCTGAGGATGTTATATATCTTTTTGTTTGATGGTGAGGTCATTACATGACTATGGAACTTAACCGTGGGGGTTCAGACTTCTATTAGATCGGTTCTCCTATCGTATGGGTTAGGAGTATTGGGTCTAGTAGGAGTAACATTGCGCGAGTCCATCTGTTAATTCAGGAGTCATGAACCTGATTTGACGGTGTACCCGGGAGATGGGATCCACATTGTTAAAGGAAAGTAGGCGTGTAATGATGTGTTATATCCTATGTTTTCGTAGGCTACTCAGGTTGGTATGGGACGATCTGAGCTGTCTATATGTAAAAAAAAAAAAAAAAAAATGTATGCCAAAAATCAGCCTAGGAAAAATGGGATGTAACAAAAGGCCATAAGAACAATAAGCATAGGATTGAGAGAATAATGGAACTAGACTTAGGTTTTAATTGTTCGTATAGGTAAGGAATCAAAGTAATATCTACACATCATAATAAGTGATATTTATTACATATATTGACTTAGATATGTAATATAAAACCAAACAAATGCTAATGGGAAAACCAATAACAAAATTAGTGAAACATATGATTGACCCCTCAATAAGATGCCAAGAACATTGAAGGTTGCATCTTTAAGGAATTCGACCAGAAATTGCATGTGATGTTCACTGGATCATTAGAATGGTGTTGAATTCCATTACAAAGACATCTGGGTCAATCTTCCCTAATAGAACTAGATGGATAAAACCTTTTACTTTGTGGGTAACTCTTCCTCAAGGAGCAATGAAGGCTATTGAACCGAGGGACTAACCTCATTTTTATCCAATAAAGGAGAAGCTGTAGTGGTGATGTGTTGAGCTTGATAAGAGTAGATTGGAGAGGCCAACTTGAGCTTCGAATACTTGATAACCATTAGCATTGCACTTCAAGGAGCAATAAGGATTGCAAACAAAGCTGTAGTCAGGAGAATTTGTGAAGAAGTGACAACGATCATGGCTCATATGACGTCCAGACATAGCCATCATCTGTTGGAATACCATAATATCATTATTCGCTGGCAAGAACCTTTTCATCCTCAATTGTGAAGAAAGCGATTCAAAGGACACTAAAAAAAAAAAAAAACCAACATGCATTAGACGAATCAATTGTAAATTATGTATCCAGTAACGAATATCTCATCATTATCTGGTGTTACCTGGCCATGAAGCAAGGGATTGAAGCAAAACCAATCACCAACTATTGCAGTATTAGCTTATCCTCTTAATTCTGTGAACAAAAGGCAATGATAGCCCCACCATACAGAACCAAGCAAGAAGCAACGATGACAAGCCATGCAAAGGAGGACAAGAGGAGTTGCCCTCAAACTTAAGCAAGGTAATGAATGCACTTTAGACTTTATTCCATCCATAAGCCACCTCCCCAGCCTATTTAAGCCTTTTGGTTCCACCCATACAGCAAACCGGCCATCTTGCAAGCCTTAGCTTAATCCACCGCCCTCTTTCCAGAGATGATGACCTCTGCATTAGCAGCAACAACTGCGGCGCAGAAGATGCATGCGATAAAGGGAGACCGCCACCTGTTCTCCTCGTCCGACGACAGCATCGTGTTGAAGCAGATTCACGAGACGCATTCACCTGAGGGTCGAGATATAGATGTTCGACCCATTTTGCGCTTGGTAGAGGACATCTTGCTCCGAGCTTCGCCCACCTACGTATTGGTAATTCTCATGATCCAACTAGCCGTTATATTATAATGCATGATTCTGGTTTTCTTCCTTTTGCAGACAACAGTTACACCTCTAGCTCATTTGGAAGCAGATATCCATGAGGGTGTCCAAAATGCTGGAGCTACTTTAGTTCTGGAGGCCATAGCTTACACTGTTCACAAGATCTCCAATGAGGTTGGTCAAAATTAGTTATAGACCATAAGTTTATAACAATAATGATCAAATTTAATTAAATCATTATTTAAATTGAATTAGTTGTGATTAAAATCAATTTAAATCTAAAACTTTTTTAAAATTGCATATATATAATTATAACATTACATTTAATATAAAAAAGTTTAATCCTTGTTATCACTTTTTGTTCATCTTCTACCTTAAAATCTTATTATTATTTGAAGTGTTTTTTTGACAATAACGTGTAGTCTTTCCTTCTCAAATTTCACAATTGTGCACAATAGAACCAAACCCAATCTATTCCTCGTGCTTCAGGTGACGTACAAATGCTCAGGCGGTGGAGATGCCCACACAATGACCATGGCAGTTTTCCATTCTTTGTCAACATTCACCTGGGATGCAAAGGCTGTAATAGCCTTGGCAGCCTTGGCTGAAAACTACGGCGAGTTTTGGCTAACCGTGCAGCTCCATAATGTGCACCCACTGGCCAAGTCTTTGGTCCTTTTGCGGCAGGCTCCAGACATAATAGAGCACACCGACGTTCTCAAGCCTAGATTTGATGCCATCAACAACCTCATCAGGGTTATGCTTGATGTCACCAAATGCATAATTGAGTTCACCGAACTTCCTTCGGAGTACATCTCCACAGACTCGCCGGACATGGCGATGGCCATGACTCATATACCAACTGCCGTTTACTGGGTCGTCAGAGGAGTTGTTGCCTGCATTTCGCAGACCGTTGCACTTATAGGCGTTGGGCATGAGTAAGCTCAACCAAGAGCACAGCAGTTTACTTTCAACAGCTTTTCCCTGATAGTAATGTCCTTTTTCTTCAGGTACATCAGCTCGACAACAGAAGCATGGGAGTTATCCACCATAGCTCACAAACTCGCTAACATTCTTGGCCACCTCACTAAGCAACTTGAGCTCTGCAACAAACACATTGGTTGGTCTTAAGCAGACATGCAATACATTCATTCCTTTCTGATTGACAACTATTAACTGAACTCTGCAGATGAGAAGAGACACCTTGAATCGTATCAAACATTGGTTCGGCTCTTTGAAACCGTCCACATCGACAACATGAAGATTCTTCGTGCCCTGTTCCACTCCAAGGATGATCTTCCCCTCTTTGATGGCCTCACAAAGAAGAGGGTCAGCATTGAAGTGCTCAGGAGGAAAATTGTTATGCTTTTTATAAGTGATCTTGATATCATTCCCGAGGAGATCTTCATCCTCGTGCAGATATATAACGACACACACCATGGAAAGGTTGAAAGACATTACGAAATCGTCTGGTTGCCGGTTAGTGACAGGCACCATCCATGGACGGAAGAAAGAGAAGAAGATTTCAAACGCTTAGGAGCAAATATGCCATGGTACATGCTGCACCATCCCTCGTTGCTACAGCCAGCCGTTATCAGGTACATAAGGGATGTTTGGCATTTTGACAAGAAGCCCATTCTGGTGGTCTTAGATCCCCAAGGAAAGGTCGTTTGCCCCAATGCTGTTCACATGATCTTGATATGGGGAAGCTTGGCCTTTCCTTTTACCAGCAACAGGGAGGAGGCTTTGTGGAAGGAGGAGACATGGAGGCTCGAGTTCCTGGTCGATGAGATCGACCCAGCTATCCTTTCTTGGATAAGAGAAGGGCGACACGTCTGCCTCTATGGAGGAGAGGACATCGACTGGATTAGAAAGTTCACCAAGCAGCTAAGGCATGTGGCACATGATGCTAAGGTGCCCATGGAGATCGTCTATGTGGGCAAGAGTAATCCGAAGGGGGTTAAGAAGGCAAATGCACTTATCAAGTCAGAAAAGCTCAGCAGCTATTGGGAGGATCAAGCAATGGTATGGTTCTTCTGGGTCCGTTTAGAAAGCATGTGGCACTCCAAGATGCATCATGGAAAGAGCAATGAGGATGACCTAATCATGCAGGAGGTGATGCAAATGCTCAGTTTCGATGGAAGCGATCAGGGCTGGGCAGTAATCAGCCATGGGTCCTTCAACATTTTAAAGTCTAATGGAAGGAATCTCCTCGATTGCTTAATGGATTATGATAGCTGGAAGGAAAGCATTGAGTATGAGGGATTCATCCCAGCACTCACCAAGGCACTGCAACCTTACCACAGTCATGAACATTGTACCCGCCTTGTTCTACCAGGAGAAGCACATAGAATCAAGGAGAAAGTTATTTGTGCTGAATGCAAGAAACCCATGGAAAAGTACGTCCTCTACCGCTGCTGCAATGACTAAGAATGCTATCTTTCTCCTTCAAAGACAACCCACAATAGATGCTTTTGAGTGAACACAAAATAACTAAGAAAAAAAATACAAAAACAATTGCTTGTCATTTAGGGATTAGGGATCATGGAGTCTAATAACAACATGAATGGTTTTTATTTCTTGCTGAGATCTGGTGAAGGTCAAAGCAAGAAACTTATCCCTTGTGAGATTTTCATTGCAATAACTGTTCTTTTGTAGTGCAATCGAAATGAATAATTGAAGTTGGGTTTTCATAGAAGGAAACTGCTGCCTTTGTGTGAATCCAAGTGTAATGTAAATTTTGGGAAGACAGCAAATGATTGAAATTGGGTTTTCTGCTTCATGTTAACAAAAGAATATTGACTGTGGATTCCCTTTATATTGTTAGTAAAAATTATTGAGATGATAATGTTTAAATTAATGACTGATTATATTCAAAAGGGTTTAATTAGAAATAAGCATCCAAAAGAATTTTTCAATAACAACAAGAGTTGGCCCAAATAGTTTGAGTGTGTTAAACAAAGGTGACTTGTTGTCTTTTGTTAAGGGATATGAATTGCTAGATTTTTCAGTGAAATTCCAAAAATATAGTGATTATTAGAGAACTTAGTATACATTGATATGAATGAACAATTATTGATTAATTGAACACAATACCAAGATTAATATAGCTAACTACTTCCAATTGGATTAAGATTTGTTGGTATAGACAAGATTTTATTCTCTGAGGCTTCAAACATAAATACTTCAAGTTTAATGCATGGATGGAACACAAGGAGTTGCAACCGACTATTTTGATCTATTTTGTTTCTATTACCAATTGTCACCACCTTAGTGAAATCTTTTATATATGCAATATCAAAACTGTTTTTCAATGTAGAGAAAAAATAGGTATTTCTTTATTAAAATAGAGGAATTTGCACCTTTTATAAGGTCTATGCCAACAGAGAAACAAAGAAAAAGTTTCTAAAGAGAAACCTCATAAAAACAAAGAATATTAGATCTATCATATATAGGTTTATATTAATGGAATATTAATTATGGTCAAATATTATATTCTAATATTCTCCTTTAAGTTAGTACATATATATCAATCGTGCTTGACTTGTCACAATTTCTTTTAAAGAGCTTTGAGATTAAGGCTTTAATAAACATATCACTAGATTAGTTGTCAAAAAGAAGAAAGAATACAAATCTATTGACTCAGTTTTTTTAATGAAGTGAAAATCAATTTCAATATGCTTAGTTCGCTTATAAAAGATTGAATCTTGCAATGTGAATAGTAGCTTGATTAGCACAACACATGAACATATCACATTTATCAAGCAAATGCTTTACCCAAAACATTTCATAAGCTATATGAATAATGGCTTATATATTCAGTTTTAGTATTGGATCAAGCTATCATGTTTTATTTCTCGTTTTGTCAAGTTACCAAATTTCCTTCCAAGAAGGTGTAATAGCCTAAAATTGCTCATTTGCCAATTTTTGAGCAAGCATAATAAAAAAATGCCTTGATATATAAATGATCATACCATGTAAATAGTAATGTGTTTTTCAGTTAACTTTTATAAGGTTATCCATAAACTAACTAATGATCCTTGCAATAAAGAAGACATCTGATCAAGTAACAATTACATTAATCAAATGTCCACTAGTCATTTGAAGCAAAATTTGTCTTCTAGGAGCTTTTATTATCTTTCCAAAATGTGTATTTAGATTGATCAAAGTGTTACTAGTTAGCACCAAGTTTATTTGACTCTTTCAATAAATAAAATGCATAATTCTATTTCGACAAGGCAACTCCATACCATGAACTATCTCAATTCAAGGAAAGTATCATTAACATCTTATAATTTTGGTGACAAAATTCTTAGTCAAATATTCTTTCATCTTTATAATATCTAAGAAGTTTTTAACAATTACAAGAATATCACCCATATGGACAACCAGGATGATAATATCATAAATGTTTTAAATGATTAGCTTGGTATCTTTAAATTTTAGAAGCAATAACAATTTTGTTGAAGTTTTCAAACTAGGCTCCAAAACCTTATTTTCGACAACAAATGACTTCAACCTACAAAAATGATTCACTTTCTTCCACTGAGTTAAAAATTTTAACAATTGATTCATGAATATAGCCTTCTAAAAATAATTATAGAGAAAGGTACTCTTAGCATCAATTTGAAACATAAGCTAGTCTTGATTAATTGCAAAAGAGAACATGATACAAATTGAATTCATAAGCAAAATAGAAGAGAAAATATTATGACAATTGATTTCTTCTAAGTAAAACATTTGACAACCAAACGAATATTGTACCGATAAATAGTGCCATTTAGCATATAGTTCAGAATAAACACCAATCTACAGGTAACAACATCGACATCAGGGGGTGCTTGAACCAAATCTCATGTTTGCAAAGTCAAGAGCAACATTCTTCACATCAATACTTCTTGATATGTCTTAGGAATCAAAATAGATGAGATTGATGCTAAAATGTTTGATAAAATGGACTAATATTATGAAGAGTGATAACAACATTTATAGAATAGGCAAGATTTTTACTCTATTATAAAACTATAAAGATTCAAAGTTAGTTATGAATTTATAATAAGGGAACTAGATAGAGTTTTTGAGATAAATTGCATTGAAGTAATCAATCATAAGATAGTCTCCTTTATACATCTAAAGTATACTTGGAGAGAAATAGACAAGATTAATGGTAGGATCAAGGTAGGATCTAATTAAAGAGGTAAAAAACACAGAGAAATATTGCTTTAAAAAAATATAAGATTAATCCAAAAAAAGTACCATATGCAAAAGAATAAAAATGATGTATGACAAGATTATAATAGTGATGCCATTTTTAGGTTCAAGAAAAACCAAAAAATGGCATATTAAATTGTCCTTGGTGATAACTTTTTAAGTCATAGAGTCGAAGATAAACAAAGATGATGCAACCAAAAACTCTAAGAGCTAAGGAAAAGAAAGGTTCCTCAAAGGTATAATAAGCCAAAGATAAAGGGAATAACATTTTCCAAAACAAAAGAATGCATCCAATTGATAAGAAAATAAGTTGTGAGAACATCATCTCTCTTAGTACTTGATCCAAAATATTTCAAAGATGTGGCTAACACATTCACGATGAGAGCAATGCTCAGGAGGTTGAGATATGAAGAAAAGGTCATCTTCATTATTGAAATTATTGCTAGTTGGTCTAGAACCTTTAACATGATCTTGAACAATTAGAAGAAAAGATCCTACAAAAGGAAATGCAATAAGGATGCTAACAACCTAAAAAAAGACAACAAAGCTCTTAGAGTTTTTCAAGCAATTGCTTTACACAAAACATTTCACAAGCCATATGAATCAAGGCTTTATATTCAATTTTAGCATTTGACCAAGCTACAATGGTTTATTTCTTGTTTTGCCAAGTCAACAAATTTTCTTCCAAGAAAGTGAGGTAGCCTAAAATAGACCATTTACCAATTTTTTTAGCTAGCATAGTAAAAAATGCCTTAATATATAGATGATCATACTATGTAAATGGTAATATATTTTCCAATGAACTTGCATGAGGTTATCCATAAACTGGTTAATAATCCTTGCAATAAAGAAGATATCTAATAAGTAACTATTACATTAATCAAATTATCCACTACTCATTTGAAGAAAAAATTGTCTTCTATGAGTTTTTATTATCTTCCCAAAAATATGTATTCAGATTGATTAGAGTCTTATTAGTTAGCACCAAGTGGCTTTGACTTTTGCAATAAATCAAGTGCATAATTCTATTTGGAGAAGGCAACACCATTCTATGAACTTCTCAATTGAAAGAAAGTATCATGACCATCTTATAATTTTGGTGACAAATTTCTTAGTCAAATATTCTTTTATCTTTATAATACTCATGAAGTTATTAGTAGTTACAAGAATATCACCCATATAGAGAACCAAGATGATAATATCATAAATATTTTAAATGATTAGCTTGGCATCTCTAAATTTTAAAAGTAATAACAATTTGGTTGAAGTTTTCAAACTAGGCTCCAAAACCTTATTTTAAACAACAAATGACTTCCTTTAGTTTACAAAAATGATTCACTTTATTCCATTGAGTAAGAAATTCTATTGATTCATGAATACGATCTCCTAAAAATAGTTATAAAGAAAGGTATTCTTAGCATCAATTTGAAATATAAGCTAGTCTTGATAAATTGCAAAAGAAAACATGATACAAATTGAATTCAAGAGCACAATAGAAGAGAAAATCTTATGACAATTGATTTCTCCTAGCTAAAACTTTAGGTGACCAAATGAATCTTGTATTGATAAATAGTGCCATTTAGTATATATTTTAGAATAAATGCCAATTTATAGGTAACAGCATCAGCAGGTGGTTGAACCAAATCTCATGTTTGCGAAGTCAAGAGTAACATTCTTCACATCAAAATAGATGAGATTGATGTCGAAATGTTTTATAAAATGACCTAACATTATGAAGAAGGATAAGAGCATTTATGGAATGGGTAGTACAAGACTTTTTACTCTATCAATAAACTATAGATAATTCAAGATTCAAAGGTAGTCATGAATCTATAAAAAGGGAGCTAGATATAATTTCTGGGATAAATTGCATTGAAGTAATTAGTAACAAGATAATCTCTTTTATACGTCTAAAATATTCTTGAAAAGAAACATGTACAACAAGATTAATGGTAGGATCTAGTTAAAGAGGTAAAAAAAAGAGAGATTGCTTTTAAAAAATATAGGATTAATTCAAAAAAGTACCATCTACAAAAGTATAAAAATGATGTTTAACAAGATTATGGTAATGAAGCCAATTTTAGGCTCAAGAAAAACCAAAATATTTAATTGTCTTTCAAGACAACTTTTTAAGTCATGGAGTTGAAGATAAACAAAGATAATGCAACCAAAAACTTTAAGAGTTAAGGAGAAGAAAGGTTTCTTAAGGTATAATAAGCCAAATATAAAGAAAATAACATTTTCCAAAACAAAAGAATGCATCCAATTGATAAGAAAATAGATTATGAGAACATCATCTCTCTTAGGACTTGATCCAAAATATTTCAAAGATGTGGTTAATACATCCACCACAAGAGCAATGCTTAGGAAGTTGAGATATGAAAAAAACAAGGTCATCTTAATTATTGAAATTATCAGTAATTGGTTTAGAATCTTTACCAAGATCCCGAATAGTTAGAACAAAAGAACCTACAAAAGAGGTAGTAGGTTTGTCAATTGCAATAAAGATGCTAACAACTTAAAAAAAGAGAACAAAGAGAATATAAAAGAATTTTGTAACAACAAACTCTTGGGTCTTTTATTATAAAAATCAATAATAAATTGATGATATACAATCAATTCATTAAGAGCACATTGTAGAGTGTTAAAATATTCTTAGAGAGACATATTTTTCTTAATGCAAATTGAACATCTTTTAACACATCTAAAACACTCGAGAGATGATATTCTCTTATAAGTACATCTCACAAAACATATCACAAATCTTCTTAATTAAGTAAAAAGCATAAAAAATAAATATCTAATTATATGTTATTTAGAAGACAAGATATGATGACGTAGTCATTTATTATTATTATTTGTAGGTTGTAAAACCTTTTCCCCCACCACTTGAGAAAGGATTAGATAGATAATGACTTGATTTATCTTTGTTAACCATAAAAACTTTGAATTTCTAACACTATAAGAGTTAGTTTGAACTAACCCATTTTATGGTCATGATAACAACAAATTTGTTCGAGTATGTCATGGTGGATGTTAAGCATAAATGATAAAACAACTAATAGTAGATTACGAACAAATTATTATGTATCTATGATGATAGATCAAATAATCAGACAGTTTAAATATATATTTTTTGTCATTATTTATTTATGTTTTTCAAAGAGAGCAACCAACAATATGGAATGTGGTGGCTTTGGCTTGCCCTTTTTAAAGTGAACGAGGTAGAAAGGAGGTAGCATGGTGATGATACTAATGAATAGGAAAGATAAAACCATTAAACGAGATGAAGCCAATGAGCAAAATCCTCAATACAATAGATGTCTTATTTTTCATAGAATTATGTGGCTCGGAGAGCATTGACAATTCATCGTGAGAACATTAGGTAGAATGTATAGTGACATAAGCATCTACATGGTATGGAATTGTTCACATATGTTTTGATTTTATCATGATATTTTATTACTATTGACATGTGTGTGTGTGATGTCTGTGTGTGTATGTGTATGTGTGTGTGTGTGTATATATATATATATATGAATTTTTATTTGTATATCTATGAGACTATAAATTAAAACATATGATAAGTAAGAAAAAAAATAAAGAAGATTGTTGTTACTCGACAATCTAATAGATCATAAGAAAAAAAGAAAGATGAGATATGATATTTCCTTATAATGACTTGATTGATGAGATAGACATCACCTATGTTATCATAACTACTTAGAGATGTTTGCAACATGGGGGTAGTGACTTAATAATGATGAGATAAACTTTGCCTTTAATATTGTGATAAACTCAAAGACGAGACTACAATACATTAGAAGCATTATCCTTCTCAAGATAAAATGAATTTGAATATAAAAAAAAAGAAAAAGTATGGCATAATATAAGTACTATTTGATATTATCACTAAATGATGATTATGCGTATACTTGAGCAAGATGCATACAAGCAAAGATGCATTAATATTATGTTTTCATTTAATATTGACATACTTTATTTCATTTATTATTCCATTATATTTATAAGATACATAACTATATTTTTATATTATTTTATTATTTATAATTAGTAGTTTATTTGTTAAGTATATCATACTCATTCTCTGCTTATATTATAAACAAGGATACAAATAGTTACAAAATTGAAGGTCTCTAGATGATAATTTAGGATTTTAAGGATGATATTATGTTATATTTTATGAGTATGAATGAGAGATTATTTTGTGGGTGAGTACAATATATGTTTTATTGTTAGATGTTGTAATAGTTTTTTAATCATAACTTTTCTTATTATACAACAATTAGACAATATGTAATATTTTTTTCATTTAGTTATATTAAATTAGATGTTTGAATTTAATATGTTTTTTGTCACCTTGGCTCATTTTAGTTAGTGTCATTGATATTTTACTGCTAATTCTATTTTTACATAGTAGGCTAGTATTTGAATATATTTTATCATGTTTTATTGGATTTAAGTTGGGTGGGTTGTGACAAGATGTTGGCTTGCTCAAGTGAGTTTGAAAAGAAAGAAGGAAAATTCAAGAGAGTGGGTTGCTTCTTCTTTAGGACAACAATGATAACAAAATTATGAAACTAAAGTAATGAAAAGAAAACCTCTACTAGGAGCTTGTTGAAGGAAACTAGAGAGGTAAGCAAGTGCAGAGTTGTTTGAGAAAAAGTTAGATTTGGAAGTAAAAGAGAAGTATAATATCAAATTTTCAATATATCAAGCTACTATAGTAAGAGAAAACTAGGGAATCAACAACAATATTAATAGAAAAAGTATTAGAAGTAGTTACAATAAAATGTCTTAATGAAATATGAGGAATTCATTGAAGGAGGTGTTGCTAACACAAAGCTTATCAAGTTATGATCTTAGCAAAGTTTTCTTTTGAAAGTTCTACTTTTGATTCAATAAAGCTATATTATAGATAAAAGGCATGTTCTTTTACTTATGTGGCTTGAGTTGGAAGTGAAATCTTTGGGTTTTGATAAGTTGAAGTGTTATGAATTAGTTTGATATCTAAATTTTTCTGAAAGTGTTTTGCATTTTGCATTAGCGTAAAATCACATTTGAAGCAAAATAAAACAAGGCTAGCTATAAATGTCTATCCCAATTGTGTGTACAATATGTCCTTTTGACTTATGGTACATTGAACCCAACAAACAATATGTCGAGCTCAAATGTACAATTCATGGTTTGGATATATGGTACATTTGAGTAACAAATTTAGTGTTTTACTGAGAGAGTAACTAAGAGTTAAGAAAATTAATAAAAGTGATTAGTTGAGTTTATTATAAATGATCAAATACATATATTATATTAGAATTTTACATGATTGTTATATTTAAGAAGCCAAGATAAAAAAGAAAACTGAAGTATGATCCATATTAAGAAGAGAAAGTAGATAAATTAAGATAACTATAATGTAAATATATTATTATTATTTATCCTTGAGCAATACATTGATTAAATATGATCACATGATATCATTTTTTATGTATTCATATTCTGATAATGTATAGTATGATATTAGCATAATGTTTTTTGTATGCTATAAGATATGATATATTACCATTAGTAAATAAGATAAAAGTTATAACACTCATTGGGGTTGTTGGGAACAATAAGTTCATATTGAGAAAATAAAAATCATTGCATGCACAAAATGAGAGGTCAATGAGGGACAATGGATCAAAATAAGATATGTTGCAAACTAAGTAAAAGGATCATTAGTCATGATATGGTGATATAATGATATGAGATGAGAATCTATGAAATTAAGATAATAATCATTAGAAAAAAATAAGTTCTATAAATATGAAAAATATAAGATAAATGAAGAATATAAGAAAGATGAGAATAAAAAAAGAAAAACATATTTAGTTAACACCATATTGATATAAAATGAAAATAAATATGTCCAATAAATAAATATGATCCTCATTGTACATTTGTGCATACTTTTGCATACCTTATTTTGTCTTGTGTTGACTTGATACATGCTTTTAGATGCTCGTGTGTTTTTTGTTTATTATACAATTGTCATACTTTTTGTTATCACTCATTCATTATTATATATTATCTTGATACTAAATTTATTATTTCTCATAAATAATTAATTACTTATTGAGATATAAAAAATTTATTACTTATTTATGTTATAAATTATGTTATAGACATATGAAAAATTGAGAATCTATGTAGCAAATGAAAAGAGTCTTAAAGAAAATGCTTAGAGTGAGTTTTGGAGTATAATATATAGTATATAATATCTTTTGATGATAAATATATATGTATATATTTGTACTTAACTTTTTGATTTGAATGAACATAAGTAATTATTGTTTTGGCTTGATATTATTTATATTGATTTGCAAATATTTTTGTCAGATTGTTTTAGACATCCTCAATCTTATGTTATACTTTGTATATCTCAATTTGTGTCATATTTTTTATTTGATTGGATTGTAAATAAAGCGAGATGTGACAATAATATTGCAACGATTGCCAAAGAGAACAATAATTTAATATTGGGATTTATTTGTGACAAGCTATATATTACTCAATATATCCCTTAGTTGAGTTTAATACATAACATGGCTTTATACCTAAGAAATAAAAATAGAAAATGAACAAATTATGCGAACCATTTGATAAAGCTAATTTTATTTCTCTATCATATATAATTATTGCCTATAGTGATATTGAGTACCAATTTTCACATATATACAATTGAACAAATCGTAAACGAAGTATTACTTTTACTCATCATATTATGCTCAATTACTTGTCAATAATTGAAGAGGTTAAAAAAACCACTCAGAAGAACCATGAATGAATTGATTATTGGTAGTTGATCGCAGTTCTTTTCTTTTGATGTGGAGTCAATTGATCATATCTTGGTATGAGCTCCATCAATGAATGTTCGAGTCGAATCCACTTACACTCTCGATCTTAATTGGCCTCTTTATGTGCATCCCACATCAAAAGAAAAGATATTCCAACTCAACTTGAGCCTCATTTAGACACCGAAAAAATAGCCATAGATATGCATTACTAAAGTCCTTTTGCATTAAGTTGATGGTTTGTTGAGGTTTGACGAAAGAACACATAATTGATAAAAGAGATGCATAACCAACTCATTAAGCACCCAACAAACTCATATGTGCTCGCATTTAATTTATAACAACTTTGGCTTTGTTTTCCTTTAATCATCACTGTTCCTGAGACAGCCACATGTGACGATTAGACATTCAATGAATATTCATTTTTATTATTTTTTTTAAAAATGGAGAATAATTTAAATGGAATTTACAACAGAAAAATGAAAAAAGAAGATTGGACTTAAGGATAGAGGAGTTAAAATGTTTGGGTGGCGTTTGATGAATTATGATTAAAATATGATGTTAGAAATAAATTTAATATAAAAAATAAAAGTATTGTTAGCTTTTTTTTAGAAGAATTTGAATTAGAGAAATAGTAATGCAAGATTTAAAATTAATTTTTTATAATTTTTTATATTTTTTATATTTTTTCTTTTTCTTTATGCTAGTTCTATGCAACTAGGTTTGTATGTTTGTTATGATATGAAAAATAAAATAATTATTTCAAGTAAAATATCGTAATTTCAAATTTTATGTTCTTTTCATAATAAAATAAGTATAATATTTTACAAAATAAAATATAACATTTTAATTTTTTTTAAAACATTTACAATATATCAATCTTCATATAAATACCTCTATTTTCAAAAATGAAATCTTTTTTTTAAATCATTCATTTCAAGATAAACACTGACAACTATAAAATATCAAACATTAAATTAAATGCATGGAAATTACATGACAATGACTTTCTTGATTCTAATGTAAAGGTTATGATAAACTTTTGACAAGTTTTATTCTTTTCTCTTTGCTTGTTTGGTTATTTTTTTTCTTTTTTTTTCTTTTTTTTTTTCAAATATCTGTTTTTTATCCCTCTTTTTTCTCTCTCTAGTATAATAACCTCACAACTTTTTTTTCCTTTCTTTCTATTTCCTTGATTTGTTCTCACCAATTTCTTAATTTCAATAATTTTTAAAATATTATTCTCTCTTTCTCTTTCTAAAAATTTTCCCTATTTTTTCCTTTTTTTCCAAAATTTCCTACAAGCGCCTTCCCTTCTCTTTTTTATTCTGCTCTTTTTTTGACCCCCACTCTTTATTTAGACATTTTTATTCCATCTCTCTCCCATATCCTCACTCCTCTATTCTCTCTCTTACATGACACTAATTATTATACATATTTTTTAATCACTTGCATCTCCATCTTTTTCTTTTCTCACTCGATGTTGTGTTTTTTTCTCTTCTTTTTCTAATGCACTTGTTATTTTTTTTTTCTCTCTCTCTCTCTCTCTCACCTTAATGGTAATGCTCTGTCTTCTCTCTTAGCAACAACCCTCTTAAAAGCTTCCCTCCTTTCCTTCTCCATGAGCAACAACTAACTTCTGTCCTCTTAGTGGACTCTCTCTCCTTCCTTCTCTCTCTACTACATGGGTGTGAATTTGGAAGTTAAAAAAAAAGACTTGAATCATGTTGTATAAAGTTTTAAAATGCTAATTCCCTTTTCTCTTGGTGTGTATTATGGACACAACTTTTGGTATAAGAGCTAGGTCTGAAGTTTAGGTTTAACATCCTATAATAATGTAACACCCGACTGGCTACTCGAGAATGATGAAAGTATCAAAAGAATATACAAAGTATGGGGGCACAAGGTAAATAAGTTTTACATTAGTTATAGAAAGAAAGATTCTTAGTGATATAAATAAATTTATAAACCTTGATATAAAGAAGCACATTTTTGGGGTTACTTTGGTTTGGATCTAATAAGAACTCCATAGTTAAGCATGTCAGAGTTAGAAAAATTTTGAGATAAGTGATTAAGAGAACCACAAGAGAAAGATTAATTTAGCTTAATACCTTAGCAAAGAAGGCTAGGAAGTCACAAGTCCTTGACTAGCACATTAATCTTTCTATTTGTTTTGAGAGTGTGGGGGAATTACATTCACAAAAATCCTAATTTTGATAGATGTTATTCCTATTTTATAGTTTCTCAAATGTCCTGTTTCATCATGAAAAATCCTCCATCATTTGTAAGAAGAAATTTTGATTAATAAAAAAGGATTTCAAATCTTTTATAGAAAATAATAATCCTCATTTATGAGCCTTATTTGAAAAAAATTGCATGAGGTACTAATTTGTATCAAATTTACATTCGATGAAATTCAATTAAGGTTAGCACAATTAAATATACAAGGACTGAAGATGTTATATTGTGTATTATCACAAGATATTTGCATCTAAGAACTTATTATGAGGCTATGAATAAATTAAAAAGTTTGTATGCATACATTCATGCCTTTTCATAAATACAAATCCATTTTTCTTTTTCCATTATCTCTTGGTTTAGTTATTAGATTTAGAAAAATTTCCTAGATATTTTTATAGCTTCAACAACTCTCCTCTCTCTCTATCTCTCTTCTTTAGCTTAGTGGTATACCTAGGAATTTTCTCCAAGTTCTTAAATGAATAGGAGAACATGTCTAGTAAGTATACTTCAACCAAGTAGCATGGATGAGGTACACAAGATGAGTTTTACTCAATTAGAATGTAAGTTCATCTAATGCATCTCTCAAGTGTCACATTTTTTACCTTTTTGTTGAATTAATTATGGAGCATGTGAAATTAATTAAAAGAATTCTAGCCTTAAAAAATCATGTTCAATACATCACACCATATTCTTGAGCTAGAAAAGCAATGTAAAGCACTTAGAAAAGAAAATAAATCTCTTACTTTTGTTGCTAAATTGTGCTCGTCTTATCTTAGTGAATTGCAAATCAAAATAGATGAATATAAAAATATTTATAGTAGGCATATATTCATATTATTTCTTTCTTTGAGATCAAAAAGGCCATGCTTATGAATGAGAATGTGGAAATAAAAGAAAAGTTGAACACTTTTTCCTTGATTGGAAATGAAATCAATATGTTGATGGCAAATTTCTTGTTTCATTTTCACATGTGTTATGTAGTGCACATACACATGAAACTTTTGGATAAAAAATGTTATTTATGAATATATACATTCATATAGGACCCCTTGCATACATCTTGCTCCAATGCACTAGCTAAGATCATATGCAACTATTGTTCTAAATTACATATAACAATTGAATATCTTATTAAAATTTTCATACACTCTAAGACAAATACTTTTATTTGGATTCATAAAGGATGAAATCTAAGACTTTTTGAGAATTATCTCTATTTGTCATTCTTCTTATTTTTTATAGAGGTTTGAATATAATATTTTATTATAATATATTTATTATTTTATTTTCTATATGAAACACAAGAGTTTGATAAAAAATCTATCATGACAAATTCATGCTACAAGGGCCCATTCGTGTATCGACAAGCTACTGCACATGCATAGAGCACTGTTCATGCATGTGGCTACTGTTTATGCATGCAGATAGTGCTTAGTCATGTGCATAGACAACATGTAGTCCTATGTTATATAAGTGATGGTGCATAGGACATCCACATATGCTAGTGCCTTAATGTGATGTGAGCATTACCTTGTGTGTTTCGATGCTTATGCAATGAGCCTTTGTGTGTGGTTCTTCTTACATTGTGTCACTTGACTATTTTTTTATTTTGTCACATTTCTTAGTTTTTTTCTTAATTATGAAATTTTTAATGATTGGATGAATCTATAATTAATTCTCTAATCATCATGTATCTCACATGCTATAATATGTTAACTTAAAAAGAATTGGGTTCTTAAGTTGGTTTCTCCATGCTAATAATAAAATTTATTATTATTCAATGAACATACTAATGATGAGAGGTTTGCTATTGTTAGACATGTGGCATGAGAGTTAGAGAAAGAGTCCATTTGAAGGCAATATAAATAAAAATCCATAACTAAGAAAGAATGAATGAATAAGTTGACATGGAAATGCTTGTGATAAAAAAATTATTATGCTCTTTTTGATTGATTAATTTGCTAAACTTTGACCATTAAAATAATTTTTGTTTCTTAATTTCTTTATCTCCCTTGCTAGGATCCTTACTAATCTTTTCTCATAACTTAAATCTAGTTATGGCTCCATGATGTTCATAACACACTCTACACATGGGTAGGATCCTCCACATATTTCCTTAAGGAGTACATTTGTAATACATCATGCACTATAGCCAAAGACAAAGATAAGGCCACTTTACATGCAACATCACTAATCTTTTGAGTTATTTGGAAAGATTTAATAAATCTTGTGTTAAGTTTTTCTCTTTCCAATTCAAGTAATTATTTTCATATGAATCGCATTAATAAAGATATGGTCCCTTTTTTGAAATTCTATTTTCTTATGTTTTATAGCATAGTATTTTCCCAAATGATTATGTGTTTTCTATATATTTTCCTTGATTAATTATTCCTTCTTGATTGTTTTAGATATTATTTATGATTTTACTAATGATTTTTTTGATATATCACACCAATAAATGATTATTAATATTTTCTCTCATATAATGATGTCAGATAAAATTTGACTTTTCTTGGGTCTAATTTGGAGTCTATAATATTAGAAATACTCAACATATTATTAGAAAATATTAAAAAAATATCATATACTAATTAGAGTTAGATGACATGTGTGATATTTTATAATTATTCAAATATTAGCCTCCAAATTTATAACATAAATTATTAAGTAGAGTAGGTAATAACATATTAAAAGTTAAGCATAAATTTCTATAGAGTAATTTTATCACATCTCATTTTATACATAAAATAAAAACTTTAAGTTAAGCTCTACGTGGATTACTTTAATAAAATAATTTTAACTTTAGATTATCACTTAAAAAATAAAAGTTGTAGAAAGAGTTTATATTTTTTATGATGGTGACTTATAGTTTCCTTTGAAGTTGGCATGTGGAGCACCAAAGATAAAAAAATATAATGAAGTAAATGTTTGGGTTAATAAGAAAATTTGGTTAAATGGGTAATAAGATGATAGACTAGGATTTGGAGTCTCATTGAGGAGGTTGGTGATTTGTTGATTGGGTCAAGAGAGTAAAAAGACGAGTAAAGACTTATGAGTGTTGGCAAAAGCTAGAATTTGTTTGGTTGTTGACTCTCTTAATGAAATGTGTGTCTCCTTCAATCCTTGTCTCTTATAAGGAAAAAAAGTTGAAATCTCCATAACTAGAGTTTGGTACACACTCTTTACTCACAAAGATTTTTAGACACAAATTTGAAAAATTTCATTCATTAACAACTACATTACAATGAAGGAGCATCTCTAATTTATAGATGAAGGAGAGCTCAATGTATGAAAAAGATAAAAAAAATATTTATATTTAGAAAATATCATAAGTATAGAAAAAGAGAAAAGATAATTTTGAAGTTAAATCACTAAGAAATTCAAATGAGATATTTAGAATTTCATAATATTAACTCTTAGTGGATCAATTATATTAAACGTAAATATATATAAAAATAATTTTAATGTATCAATTATATTAAATGAAAAATATATAAAAAATAATTTTAAAATTAAATCACTTAAAAATTCCAACAAATCCTTAAGTGAGCTATATTAAATGCAAAATATAAAAATGTATGAAAAAAATAATGACAAAAAATTATGTAATCTATAATATGACTATCATATGTCAGTAACGATGAGACTAAGATACCGATAATAGAAGAGACGAATGATGGTGGTTGACGGCGACCAGAGGGTGGCGCTGATAGGAAGCCAGGCGATGGTGGGCAGCCAGGAAGCAGTATACGACCTAGCGATGATGAGTGATCATGTAATATTGGGTACCGAGGAAGTAGCGATCAGGAGTAATAGATATTTAAGTGATGATAAATGACTAAAGATAGTGGACAAAGCATGCATAAAAACTGTAATAAATGATGATATCTTTGGTTGAACAAAGAAAATATTGTGGAGATAATCATAAGAAAAAATAGAGCACTATAATAAAGCTATGTTGTTAGCAAAGATGACTAATCAAAATAAGATTCGGCTCGGGTATGGCTCCGAGTTCAAATGAGACTGATGCGATGCTAGCAGGTGTGTGTTTGTGAGCTAACCCAAGATACTCTTACGTCACTTAATACTTTTAAAGGAGTTATTACAGTACATTTTTTATAATTATTATTAAATAAAAACTCAATTTAACATAAATACATGTCTTAGTTTTTACCAGATCCGATATATACTAAAGGGTTAAAGTCGTGGTATATTTTAATTATTCTTAAGCCATCATGTACCTTTCTCCAAAATTCATAGATTTTGACACACTGTGGCCATGCTTTTTCATACATAAAAATCTAAGCCAACTTCACTATTGTGTATATAGCTTTTATTTAAAATAAGTTCGAAGTCTTAATTAATATGTCCATGATCACCTCTATTGCATCTCATCTTGTACTAATCTTAAGAAGACCAATCATAAATATCTCTTCTCATTTTTATATAGGTATAAGTAGATATTATAATAATCTACTTAACTTTTGATGTTCTCCTTTAACTTATTGACAATTTAGGCATCTACTTATATAGTTTGTAATATCCTCTTTCACACTAGATCATGAATTCTTTTTTCATTTCTTAGCAAATCTTGGTCATTTCAAGATATACAGAGTATCTTTTTATAAGTGTTTTGTGTAATAAAATATACTCCATTTTTTTTATATACAAGAACATATGTCCCATTCCTAAACTAAAGAAAATCATTCACCATATTCAATTTGAAATCAAATATTTGGTCCTCTAAGAGTTTAGTCAAGATCTTCTAAACTCCATTATTACTCTGAAATTATTTAAGATGTTATAGCCAATTGCTGCATTTGCTAATTATAAAAATCTTCATTTATTTGATGTAGATATGACATTCATTCTTAACTGATCCATTTTTATGCATAATTATGCTCCTTCAAAATTTGTGATATTATTGTTTAAACTTGCTCTCTTAAAGTATTTACCACCATATTAATTTTTTAGAATGATAATATATATATATATATATATATATATATATATATATATATATATATAATAGTATTTAATCAATTTAAGTCATCTCTTCTGTCTAAAGTTTACTTTTTCTTAAGAAAATGCATTTAAGGCATTTGATACATAGAAGTTATCAAGATTATAATATCTTTTTAGTAGTACTTTCATATTTTTATAATAATAATTATTGTTATTCCTGGATCATGCCCAACAATGTAACCTTTGTCATGTTGCATATTACTATCTTTATCTGGTAACCCTATTATAGCCTTATGCATATGCATTTCAAATATAATTAATCTTATGATATATTCTTTACAAAAATACCCTTTAAAAGGATACTTTATTTCCATCAGGTTGATATGCACAATTATTTTATTCTCTGACATTGATATTATAACATCTTAGAGGTAGAAAAAATTATTTAAATAATTATTTTTAAAATTTAGAATTATGAAAACTTAAATTGACAAAACATAATGATTATATAATTGAACCAGGTTTATAAGACAAGAGAAAATTATAATCATCCTCAAGTGTAAAAATATATATATTAATCTATAACTTTTATTATCATTAATTTGTAAGAATTTGCAAAATTTTGAGCAAATATTTTATATCACCAAAAGTGGGGCTGACAAATGAGTTATTTTATGTAGATTGTTTAAGTTATAACACTATATTCCTAAATAAGCTCAATCGTGATGAAATTGCCTTGCCTTAAACCTATCATAAGGAAGATGAAAAGATTAAATAAATAAACATACAAAAAATATAAAAAGTTAATAGTGAATAAGATTTTACTTAAAAATGTGCTTTATAATATTTTTCTCATTGTCTTACATTTATCATTTACATGGTTTAATTTTACTATATTGTTTGTAAATGACAATGCATGTGGCTATACAAATATTACTTTCTTTACATATATATATATATATATATGTGTGTGTGTATGTATGTTATTTTCATCAAACTAATGTTAGTGACTTAATTTATTTTTGGCTTAATATTTTAAAGTTAAAAATGGGGCATTTTATGGGGTTATCAAGGAGAAATGAGAGCTAGTACATGAAGATATAACATATACGATGCTATTTTTGTCATTAAGTGTGTTGAATTCTATTTTTATTTTATTGATAAAAAGGATATGTAATAGAATTATTATCCATTGATGTGATATGAAACATGCTTTTAGAGAAAATATGAAAGTTTATAGTTTTGTATAAAAGTTGGTTTTATTTGCATCTACATTGTTATAAAAGGGTCTAAACTAATTTCTTATGAAGGGTTTGAATTTACTTATGTTATTTGATTTTTAATGATTTGAAAAGAAAAAAATCTCCATGGTTTCAAAGTGAGAAACATAGATAAAAATGAATTAGTAGCACAATTCCAAGAAAGACCTACTTATAGTCCCTTTTAATGCGCTTTAAAAGGGGTCTTAGTATTGTGCTCTTTGATGTATATGATTTGGTATTGGTGGATGTCCATAGTCAACCTTTAAATTGGAAAGAAGTTAATACATTTAATGAAATCATATGCCATATAAATGCATATTTTTACATGATTATTAAATTACAATAATTAGATCTTTTAGTTATAAAATTATGATTTTTAAATATTAGCATGTATGATTGAATAGAATATACTTGATATTTTATTTTATTATCTTAAATTATCTCTTACAAAAAACATGTTAAAAGTGTTTTATAATTTTTTTTATTTGTATAACATTTTAAAATGATATATGTTACCTAGTTGTTTGTAATTAAGAGAAAAATGAGAGAAGGTATTTTATAAAATAAATAATTTTTTAAATATTATAAAAATACATTATACATGATAAATCAAAGTTACTCCTTAAGAACAAAACTCTTCTATAAAATAAAAAAATTATAATATTATGAAATGAATGACATTTTAGGGTATCTTTTAGAAGTGGAACATAATAATAAAACTAGTGATATAGTATATTTCACCCCAAAGTATCATTCAGTAGTGGAACTCAATTTTAAAAGGAAAAAAAACTAAACTTAAGTCTATTGATAAAAAGAAAAGGGGTTGCAAGTGTCATATGAACCACAACTTCAAATCGATAATATGAAGAGGGTCAAAACTAATTATAATGGTAATATAAAATGGCCTAATTTAATGGGTTAGAGTATTGCATTAACATGTTATTCTTATTCTAGATATTTTATTTTACATCTATTATTATATGTTTATTTATTTGAACCTAACAAATAAAATGACATAATTTTGTATTATTTTTAATTATTGTTATATAAGCTTTGCCTATTAAAATTGTCTTAGTTTGCTCAGCCATTTTATCTTAACAATTACAGGTATTAAAGATGTAAATCATGAGAATGTAAGAGAACAATGAAGGAGATGTTAGCCCTAGTATTTGCTTATTTTAACTTATCTGGTGGTATTATGGTCTAAATCATATGTGATTTATGAGATACTATTGTGATAACTATATGTATTTATAAAACATTTGATGTACTTGTTACCTTCCATTGAAAGAACTATTTTAATTATATAAAGTTTGTCAAAATAATGAAAGAATGAATACTATAAGATGGGGATGAATTGTGATATTTTTAAGCTATGAAGCAATCGATTACTTTTAATAAGACTTAGTAAACTTCTTAAAAAATAAGACAAGTACCCTTTGAATGAAATAAAAAAATAAGAAAGAACTCAAACAACAAAAAATAAAAAAAAAACTATGAGCAAGATTTTTAGTTATTTCAATATGAGTTGTGCCTATATCTAATCCTAATCAACCAACCTAGGCAACCACTAAACACTCACTTTTGATTTAACAAATAAGAATAAATTAGACATAATAAAGGTGCTTAGAGGAGACATTAAAAGTAGTATTCTTGTTTTAGCTCGAAGAAAAGAATGCAACTCTTACAATTAGTAAATACAAGATCTTAAATCTTAAATTCTTTGAGTACAAGTATGGTGCCAAACTAAGTAAGATAAAGATGTTACCAATATGAATCAAATGTAAAATAATGCACCAGAAGTTGAAATGCAATTTAAAAAAAATAAATAAATGCTCTAGTCAAGTTCGCAAAAATGTTTTGTCTCTTTCATATGTTCTTTTGACTTTGTCATTTATGGCATTAGCCTCTTTTCTACTCTCCTTTTATGTTGAGTTTAATCTTAAGATAGTTATGAAATGTGCAATAGCTAATTATTTTTTCCAAAAATAAAAAAAATCATTATGCATTCAAGATTTTGATAGTATTAGTTTGTTGCCTAAATCATATCAGGATGAAAGAACTTAAGAAGGCTCATCTCAACTACCTGATGATAAAATTGGCAAATTTTGTTCTTAAATACTATATCATAAAACTATAAGATAGATCCTTATAGTGTATGATACCAATCCATATTTTGATGCTTAAATTTGTATATCTATCATATTAGATGATCACATGAATCATATTAGTACAAAATTATTTATTTTAATAGTTTAAGTAGATTATACATGTCTGAAAGAGTCTTGCTGTTATATGAAGTTTATTTTTACCAAGAGCTAATCTCTTAAAAAATGGTATGATGTGATTATATAAGTATGAATACTTATACGATCATTTGTTAACTAATCTTAATGAGTCAATCATACATTTATGATAACATGATTGTATTAGCATGACAACTAAATTTATAAATAAGAGCATAATACTAGTTTGATACATTGATCATTTTTTGTGTGATCATGTAGAATTTTGGAGTTCAACCTTATTTAGTGATGATCGTACCCTTATGATAAAATTATTGTATTTGTATGATTCCAAGGCAATTGTTATTTGTTTTAAGTCTTTTGCATAATAGTGATCATATATGTGTGATACATGAATCATTCTCATACAAATAAAGATACCATCTATATTATAACTCGTACTTATACAATATAAATATCATACTCATAAAATAATAAGTGCATTACTATTCTAAATTTATTTATATTTTTTGTGAGTTGGATGAAAATATAAATTTATGATACTTTACTTCATACTATATGATATCCATATTATAAATAAAGCTTAGCAAATTTATAAAGACTATCTTGCGTATGACCAAGCTAATAGTAATAGGATAAAATTATATCAATATGATATAGTAGTCATACTAATATGATATATAATAATTGTATTTGTTTAATCAATATTATGCTTATACAAACAATAAACCCTAAGAGGAACTAAGGTGTGTCTCATATAAAAAAAGCTTTGTGCTTTTATGATATTGGTAAAAACTCAACTCTTAAAGATTGAATAACACATATAAAAGCTTGATCTTGTTTAATATGCCATGCAACTTCTATATACTCTTTATAGGCTCTATAGGAAGTAAACTCTATTTGAGTTGTAATGCTTCTAATTGAGTCCCGTAGACCTTTTCTAAACATTTAACGCTTTTGTTACTTAATAATTACCCTTTTTTTATGCATATCTAACCAATTTGGGGTAATTCTATTCATACTTAGCAGTAGTTGTTCTACTCTGATATAACCTTATTAGATCATTTAATATCTTTTACTTGGTTGATTCTAAGATATATCATTTCTTAAATGCATGAACCAATTCCCTCTATGTAATTTGTATATTTAACCTACATTGGAAACAAAGTCGCTATCGTCCTTGCCACCAATGATTGATCGCACCATTCAATGTCAAAACCACCAAGGAGTTTCTCGTGTGCTCTTACTAAGCTATAATATCAAGAAGTGTCTTGTTCCTCCAGAGCAATTTTTTGCCTAAAACGGATCTATCGTTCTCGCAAGGTATGGAAGATGAAGTTTCAAAATTTTCTTTACCAGTATAAAATTTAAAATTAAAAATTAAATAAATTTCCTTAATTTTGAAGTTGTTATTACAATCTTTTTTCTTATAAAATTGAAGATATTTTGTAATTATTATAATTTGTCAAATTATATATCAAATAAATTTCATTTTTAAAAATAATTATTTAATTAATTCATACATGATAATATGTTATAATGAAATTATTAAAAGTATCAAACAAAACAGATACATTGAAAAGGGAAGGTCCACACATCACAATCTTATGGTAGAGGACGGCCAAGTGCCAACAACTCATCGTAGTGGCGCAATCCGGTTCACAATTCAAAATTTTCATTTAATTAAATACCATCTTATGTTTGATAATAGATTATAAAAAGCATTTTTTTTTCAACTCTTTCCAAAGTTTAAGCCTCTCCCAAACCGAGCTAAGCTGATGTTTCCTTCTCCGGTTCGATCGGTTCAGTCGTCTACTCGATTTGAATCAAATCGGGTTTGCCAACGGTTCTGCTTGAATTCTTATCTGTAATCCTGCAACAGTGCACTAAATTAACACATCCGATATATTTTTGAATGAAAGAAAATGCTTATCGATCATTAATGAACTCACAACCATACAACTGTTCCCACGCTTGGAATTCATCAAGTCCATCTATTTGTCTCTCGCCAGCTTTGCATGCATTAATAAAGGCAAGCTGTGTTTCAAAACATCAATTCATAGCTTATTTAAATAATTTTTAAACGTACTAACAAAGAGATTAAGTCCTCATCTACCTCCCATGTTAGCCATTTATTAAAGGACAATACGGTAGTTATTATATAATTACCAGCTTCCCTTTTGACTGCCGTTAAATTCGATTGAAGCTTATATAGACACTCGCATGGGCTAAAAATAATGTACAAAAAAAAAATGGCGGCTGCATTTGCTGTTTTGTCTGAACTACTGTCTCGCCTACGCCCCACCGACATCGCCTTAGCCGCCGTCCTTTTATTCCTGTCGAGCGCCGCCGCACAGTGGGCCATCGCCAGGAAGGGACCAATGCATTGGCCAGTCCTCGGCATCGTCCCCGTCTTTCTCCTCCACGTCCACCACATCTATGACTGGGTCACTGACGCCACCGCCCGAGCCGGCGGCACGTTCTGCTTCCGCGGCGTGTGGTTCGGGCGATTCTACGGCGTCGTGACGGCGGACCCCAACAACGTCGAATACGTTCTCAAGACCCGCTTCCACAAGTACCCCAAGGGCCGTTACTACCGCGAGCGATTCGCCGACTTCCTTGGTGACGGAATCTTCAACGCTGACGACGACGCGTGGAGGGAGCAGCGCCGGACTGCCTCCGCAGAGATGCACTCGGCCAAATTTGCGGACTACTCGGCCGAGACCATTCGCAATCTCGTGCACAGAAAACTCGTTCCCCTCTTACGCCGCCTTGCGGATACCGTCGCCGCCGTCGACCTCCAGGACGTATTTCTTCGGTTCACTTTCGACAACATCTGCTCCGCCGCTTTCGGGGTTGACCCCTGCTGTCTGGTTACCGACCAACTCCCGGAGGTGCCCTTTGCCCTTGCTTTCGAGGATGCCACCGAGCTCACGCTTTTGCGGTTCCTCATGCCGCCGGTCGTTTGGAAGACCATGAGGCGGTTTGACTTCGGAACAGAGCACCGGCTCAGGTTTAATAATTTTCATAGTTATTATTTATATTTCAAAGGGGATTAACTTTAATGGAAGAAAATCTACAAAAATAAATAAATAATGCAAAGGTAAAATAAAGTACTTTTATGGTATTTAAAATATAAAGGAATATAATGCTAATGTTATGCCATTATAATTACATAATATTTACTATTTGCAAAATAATTCCATATGATATTAATTGCTTTTGCGATTTTGGAAAAATAAAATTCTAAATATTTACTGCTTAATAGAAAATTATTATTAAACATTATTACAAAATTTCAGTTCTAGTTTTTATTTATTTTTAAACAATTTCAAAATAAGAATTTTTAAATTAATTTGAAATATGAGAAGTGTTTTAAAAAATATTTATAATAGCATGTGAATGATAATTTTAATCATACAGTGGTCATTTATCTAAAAAAAAACCGCTGAGACTTGAGGCTTCTTTATTAGCACAGCAAGTGGCGGGCACTTCTCGTCCGTTTTATGCATTAAATTCAACTCAATGACAAAAATGCCCCTAGAATTGCATGCAAGTAAAGGGCATCTCTGTCCAAACAAATTCCACAAGGATATAAACATTCAAAAGAAAGCATGTTTTTGGTACGGAAGTGTTAAAAATGCTCTATTGATGATATTTGTAGGATGGCGATCCGAACCGTCCACGAATTCGCGGAGGAGACGGTGAGAACCCGGCGCGGCGAGATGGGGTTGGAAGACCGCTCCGACCTGCTCTCCAGACTGATGAGCAGCGGCGGTAACGTGCGTTTCACTGACAAGTTTCTCAAGGACTTTTGCATCAGCTTCATTCTCGCCGGGAGGGACACGAGCTCGGTGGCACTCGCGTGGTTCTTTTGGCTCCTCCACAACAATCCCCGAGTGGAGGCTCAGATCCAATCCGAGATCTCCGCCATCGTCAAGCAAAGGAGAGGTCCGGTGGCGGAGGAGGTGGTGTTCACGGTGGAGGAGCTGAAGAAGATGGAGTACCTGCAGGCAGCGTTGACCGAGTCGCTGAGACTGTACCCGTCGGTGCCGGTGGACTTCAAAGAGGCGACGGAGGACGATGTGTTGCCGGACGGGACGAGTGTGAAGAAGGGGGGAAGGGTGATCTATTCGATATATTCGATGGGGAGGATGGAGGGGATATGGGGGAAGGATTGCCGGGAGTTTAGGCCGGAGAGGTGGTTGAAAGAAGGAGTTGGGTTCGCAGGAGAGAGTCCGTTCAAGTACGCGGTGTTCAACGCCGGGCCGAGGCTCTGCGTGGGGAAGAAGTTTGCTTACATGCAGATGAAGATGGTGGTAGCGGCGATTCTGTTGAGGTTTAGGGTGGCCGTGGAGGAGGGGCAGGAGGTGGTGCCCAAGATGACTACAACGCTATACATGAAGAACGGACTTCGGGTGACCGTCGAATCAAGGAATAGTGTCACAGGTGACATGAATCGCTGATGCGTTATGTAGAACACGTTTATTGATTATGTGTCATGGCTGACACGAATTAAGCAAGTTCAACTGTAATGTACGCTATGCTGTGGATTTAATAAGACTTGGAGGAGGAGATTCTTCAAAAATAGTGAAACGGCTGTCATGTATTTAATATAAAGATAATAGAAACAAATAGTGAAAAAATAATCGGAAATTCAAAAAGGAAATTGACTTGTACCAATCAAATGATCTTTTTTAATTATATATAAGTGCTTTCAATCTTTTTTAACATCAAATCTTTATATATATATATATAATTCTTAACAAAAATATTATTTATTTAAATGAGTGAGTTTTCAAATTAATAAAAATTATGATCAACTCATCTTGACAAAAAACATTTATAAGTAACACATAAAATGCATTTAATGTTATTTTGAAATATTAGAGCTATAAAAATTATTTATAAATATTGTTAAAATTTCATTTAAGTTTTGATAGTCTTCACTATCTTTATAAGAACAGTTTTGAATAATCTTATTATAATATAAAAAAATTTATTTTCTTCAAAATTTTATCTCTACGAAGAAACTTTGCATATTTTGAAATTTTCAAAATAGTTTTTAACTCTTAATATTTTTTATGATATCACTCATATTTCTTTTAATTGTTCACTTATGAAAATGATGGTAGAATATAAACATAAAACATTTTTTTCATTATATTCATAAAATCATATAAATAGTTGAAAAGATATTAATAAAATAAGATAAATAACTTATAATTATATAAAATTAGTTTATACCTATCAATGGATGGTTTATCTCAAACAAAAAAAATATAAATTTAATCAAGAATTTTAAAGTTATATTGATGATAATTAAAACCTTATTGAACCTAAGAGACTTTAATATTGATTGCTATAAATCCAAAAGATTATTTTATCATAAATTTTTTAAAAATGAAAAAATATATTTTAGATTTGTTTGATTATTAATATAGTTCTTCAAAATAATACTTTTCTTATTTTTAATCAACTTAAGAATTCTATTTTTAATTTTATGAAACATAAAATTAATTTTATGTCATGCTCTTTGTTTTTAAATCTCTAAAATTAAGCTACTAATATTTAATGACATTATGCTCTATTTTAACCTAACATAACCATCATTAGTAACATTAATCACTTAACAATAACTAAGAGTAAGTTGCCAAAAAGATGACAATAGCCTTAATAGACTACCAACCCCTTCATCAACCTTGCTAATGACACAAACTTGGTTGACTAGCCACAGAATATTTATAGTTTTCAAGCTTTATGATCATCCATTTTGTTAAGCCCCATCTTATCCTAATAACATATTATATTATATTAAGAAAATAAATATAAATTATTAACAATTTAAGACACATTTCTCAGATGAAGAATGACGATAAAATAATCTCCAAATTTACCCATTTTTTTAAACTAATAACCTTATGTGTGTGTGCGTGTATGTCACAACATATTTTTAAACCAAAAGGTTTAGATATTATTTAAAATATTTAAAATAACTATCCAAATATAGCAATCGATAATATATCCAAATTCATACTAAATTAAAGATATAAGTATAATTCCTAATGTAAATGTCATCAATATATATCATTATGTCATACAAAAATCATATAGATAAGCATTACTCAAAACTATCATTTGAATAATCTATTAGATGTAATTGACATTGATCTCTATATGATCTTATATTTGACGTGATTTGAAAGTATGAGTTATGATATAAGTATTAATAAGACTCTAAATCCATAAAGTAATAAAATAATATGATATAACAAAATCAATTTCTTTTAATATTTGATTAGTTATACAGGTTTTTTATGTAGCCATTAAGATAATATATTCTTGTGACATATTATTTTATAAGACTCTATTTTCTCTATAGCCATTATCATGGTCTTAAATACATCACATATCATGAGATAAATCACACAGTATTTATATACCTCAATTTACAAACATAAGATAATTGACATTCAAATTATATAAAGATATGATTGTGATCACCACACCTCATCATCTTATACAAAATATTCATGTCAAAGATTACAAATGGTCCCTAACCAATGCCCAACACCTCATATAAATTGGTAATAATGAAACCAAAGAGGATATATCATAAATAACATAATATTTAATCAAGGTATGATATAAACAAATAACTTACCACTTTATACAAATTGTTAGTATTAAAAACTTAGATAATTTCATATGAATTATGGGCTAATATCTCAAAAAAAAAATCTAATTATATACATCATGCTATTTTTAATAATCCATTTTCAAATTCCATGAATCATACTATAATACCCAAAGGTAATCCCAAATTCCTTTATTATTCATTTTTTTAAACCATGCCTTTATCTTAATTTATGAATAAATTTTGTTAAAAAAATATTATAACATAGGGATACATATGTGAAATAATAGAATAATACAACCAATAAATTATATGTGATAATGTTCTAAATTATAAAACATAACAAAAAATTAATATTATACCTAAATTATAGTTAATAGATTTACTATATAATTCCAATGTGAAAATATCCTTTTTTAATTCCCTTTTCATCTTAGTTTCTACAAATATCAATATATACATATTAATCATTAATTCTTAATTTTGTTATATTATGTATACTCTCTTATGATTATCTAGCTTAAAAAAAGTATATTAAATTTTCTTATGTGCTACAATATCATAAATTATACATTATGTGCTATATATTTTGAACTTCTTTAGCTCACATGTTGTATGTTATGGTGAACATATGGTATGTTCAACTTTGCATACTCTATAGTCTCCCAAGATAATATATGCTCTACTTAATCTCACTATCTCTTAATTTAATTAACTATACGTTAAGTCTAACATATGGCACATATAGTTTAATATGTTGTATATCCCTCTAACAGATTGTACATCACTCTCCTTACCCTATGTCATACATGTCACCTATCGTACATTAAAACACAAATGAATATTACTTGTGCAATAACTTAGGTTTCAAGATCTCTCTAATGTATTGTTTCTTCCATTCATGATAGTGGTTGCTCCATCATCCTAAGGCTTATATGCCTATTTGCTTGGGATTAGGAACAATAAAGAACAAATTATTATTATTTTGACATTTCATGCTTTTATAATATAACATCTTGGATAATCACCTGTAGGATTTGATGCTAATGATTAGAGCACTATTAAAAAGTTTATAAAACCTTTTTTTGGACAATAAAGATAACTTGGATAACTAATATTTTTTAAATCTAGACAACACAAGTGACATTTGGAGACTCACTTTTTAAGCTTTACGGAGTGTGAGATTAACCAAAGTTGAATTTTAACAATATATGATGCAATAACTTAGGTTCCAATATCTTTCTTAATTACTGATGCAATAACTTAGGTTCCAATATCTCTTTATAGATTTTTTCTCCCACTCTTGATAGTGGTTGCTCCATCCCAGGGCCAATATGCCAACTTGCTTAGGATTATGATTAATGAAGAACAAATGACTATTACTTTGATATTTCATGCTTCTATAATATCCTACTACAGATAATCATTCGTAGGATTCGATGTTCATGATTAGAGCACCAATAAAGAAGTTTATAAAATCTTTTTTGGGATAATAAAGATAATTTGGCTAACTACTATTTTTTAAATCTAGAAACACAAGTGCCAATACTAACTTGATATGTAAAGTTGCAAAAATATGATGAATAGTATGCTATGCTAACTTCAGAGCTGTTTTGAGTGAAATAACTATGTAACAAAACAATAGTATCTTCTGCTAAAAACAATAGCCTTCCTTTATGTTCTATTAAAGTTTTCTTTAAGAAAAAAATCCTATTGATGTTAGTCTAACAAAGTGCTCGATACTAAATTTAAATGAAACTATTATGCAATGACCATATATAATTAACGTATCTATAAATCATATTTGTCACTCCTTCACTTCTGTGATTTAAAAGGATTCAACAAGTAAGGCTTTAACATTAGATGTTTAGATATATAATTTAAGAAAGTCTTATTAAGGTGAAAACAATTGCTCACTCACGGGTTCCCAAGTAGGTGTCACATATAGTTCATGAATCTTTGAAATCATAAATGTTAATCGCCTATGTGTGACAATTGTAGCCATCTTCATTGGAAGGTCACACTTGCAATCATTGTTATTAAGGGTTAAATGAGCAATAATTTTTCATCAACATATTCAATAATTTAAAAACCAAAAAGAGAATTAAAAAAATTATCTCATTCTAATCATAATGGTATTAGAAAGAGTTTGATCAAATAACAATATCATATTATACAATACTATTTAATAATTTTAAATATTTTATTTGATATTTAATGATTATTAAATAATATAATACTAATATCAACACTATCCAAATAACCCACAAACTAAATTCCCCTAATAATTTATAATAAACAAAATATCAACAAGAAAATCATTTCAAAAAGGTGTGGAAGCTTCTCTCCATAGCTACTTGTGCACAATATTGCAAACAAGTTTCCAGAACTTGATGCCTATTTTAAGAGAATGTTAAAATAATTAAAATTAATATTACATCTATTAAGATCAATGTATATTTTTTATGAAACTTATATCTACTTTCCTACAAAATCACTGACCCACTTCAACTAACGTTGTCAATATGCTTCACATTGAATGCTTATCACAAGAACACAAAGAAAGAAGATGCATTCTATGATTTGCCACTGCTTCACAATGAGAAACACACTATGTAACATCCTTCATGTAAGCAAGAATAGAAATGAATATTTCCAACATGACAAAACATTTAAGCACATCACACAACAAAGACTAAATGAGGGGTTCCGAGAGCTCCATCTCGTTGGAGTTCTCCTGTACATCTACTTGGTATTTTATGGAGTTCAAACCCAGCCACTGCCATGGCCAACATATGTACCGGTGACTGTTCCGATTCCTCGAATCATTCTTATCGAGCTGTTCGAGTTGTCGGGTCAACTCCTCCAGCCTCTCCCTCAACCTGGTGGCCCGAACGTCGGCAAGCCTGAGTGAGTTTTCTGCGGCATCTCTGGCTGCAATGGCTGCAACAGCAGTCTCTTCTTTGAACTTGAGCTTAGTCTCCAATTCCAATATGGCGAGCTTGGCCTCCTCCAGCTCTTGGCGCATGGATGATAGCTTCACAAAGAAAGCAAACGGTATAAGCAGCCATTCTAACAACTGCGGTGACAAAGTTCCTCTCTTGTGGAGTTCAATACAATGGTTAATATCTCAATGCTTTGAAGTGTCATGAACACATTGCATTGGGATGTAATGCTAGTTTTGTTACTGAAGCATACGTCTGTGTAATGAAAACTTTAGCAACTATTGCAAATCAAGATATTGAAATCTTTAAATAATATTATTGAAAATTAAAACCTTATAAAAGAGTAGTAACATGTCACCTGACTTAGATAGCATTGAGCTACACAAAAAAAAAGATCAACAAAGTTAATATTGGCATCAAAATTTCAATGTTTGGTACGTTCACTAATCAAATCAAAGCAGTATGGGTCATAGGAGAAAAGTAGTTTAGAACATTCATAATGACTGATAAAACTGATACCGGAATAAGAATTTTCTCAAGCTATTCATTCTACCAATTCCCATTGTCATCCCAGTAAAAACTTCACCGAGATCTTCTGAGAGACCTCAAAAATAGCTTTGTTCCTTCTTGCTCCAACTCTTCTATACCGCATGAGTACAGAAAGAAGAAAAACAGATAAATACAAGCTTTCGTAATGCTAATGCTTTTGGGCATTGCATCTATGTAACACATTAAGAAATGGAGTTTTCACTAAACAACTCAAATGCGCTACTAGAAAAGTTCATCTGAACCAATTGTCATTAGAGATCAGTGAACGATCAGTAAGGCTAATATCTAGAAAACAATTTGCTGCTAAAACTTTGAGCTACGCAAAGGGTACATCAATGTTGGAATTGAGCTCGATCGGGTTTAGTAAAAACAATTGAAGGTACCATGGATTTCTCCAGTTTGAAGATGGTGGGAACCACCAGGAGAAAAGGTGAAAGAATATTGCAAGACAAAGGAGAAATAGTAAGTAGGGGACAAACGTCGCACTTGTTCACTCATTATGCACAAATAATGATTTCGCCATTAGCATGTAAGAAGAACAACATGACATACTGTAGCAGCAGAGAATAGGTTGAAGGAAAGGGAGCATGCAGATTATATAGAGCGGGCTGTTGCTAAGACGTGTCCAATTGAGAAAGAAAAAGAATAAGAGTGATATAAGAGCTTTCAGTAGTCGACAAACAAAAAGACCACTTCAAGGCTCTAAGATAAAAAAAAGTTAACAGAAGTAACCTATTAATGAAATAAAACTACTATGTTCCCCTTGTCTTCATTACAATGTATGCTGAATTTTAATAATAGCTTAAAACGTGCCATGCTCCATAAGGGTATAGTAAAAGCAATTTCCATGTCACAAAGAGATTGTTCTTGTACAAAATACTTGTAGTGCTCCTTAAAATTAAAACTATTGAACAATCCTACATTTACGGTTTGCAATAAAAATAAAAACAGTAACTTGATGCAAAAACTATAAACATGACCCAAAACATGTACTGAACGATTGGCAATGGTTGAGAATCTTCGAAATTATTAAGGTGCTTGTTCGTTGAAAATGCAAATAGGTAGACAAAAATTATTATTTTTGCTTCCAAATACCTTAATCCAAACCTTAAATATAAACTAACAAACTTTCTCTCTCTACCCCAAATCCTCCACACATGCTGCACACTTTTCCGACCTTTTAAATTATTCTGAACTACCCCGTCCATTACCCCAAATCCTCTCACACTCTTAAGCATCATTAAAAAAATAATCGTTTTCTCTTTAGTTGCATTTTATATTCATAAATCATGAATAAAACTTTATTTGTATTGTAATTATTATTCTTGTCTATTATGTAACAGAACTTTGCACAGAAAAATTTTAAGGATAATATGAACAAAATATCACCAAAACATTCCGCCAAATTAAAATTAGATACAAGCTATATTGGTTGAGATCAAAAATTCAAAATAAAAAAAAATAAAGTACCAACATCACCCAAAAAATCATAGAGATGATTAGTATAACATTATAGAGTTGACTACATTAAGATATCTATATTTGATTCTCATAAATGTATTATTTAATTAAACTAAATAAATTATTTATTTATCTATCACAACATGAATGACTATCAAAAAACAAATTTTATTAAGTTAAAATTAATAGATCATGTCAAGAAATTTTGACTAAATATTTTAGACAAAGACAAAGATTAAAAGATTAAGTCGGAAAAGTTTTGCTTGATTACAAATGAAAACGTTGTTAATGACTAAATATAGTCTTACACATCATTAAAAATATTAAAATATTACTTAAATGTTTATATTTAAAAATATCATAATCTTCTTAGTTTTTACAAAACTTTAGAAAATCACAATCACTTTTAATATTCCTATCTCCCATAAGCACAATTCCCATCTTAGGTTTGAATTAAAAAATTTTTACTTTTAAGAAGACCAAAAAAATGTTTTTCAAAAATTTGTAAGTTATAAAAAAATAACATTTCCATTGCTAATAACAAAGAAAAAACAATAAAAAAATTAAATTAAAAAAAAAACACATGAGCAATGATCCTAGTTGAAGCCAAAGATTATATTGTACAAATATATGTATGTTTTTATTTTCTATATATATGCATATAAAAACAATTTTTATTATCTGTTTAATTTAATTACATAAAATATTGAATCAAATAGTTTTAAATATATTAAATTAGTTAAAAAAAATTAGATGATTTAAAAAATTTAATGAGTTATTAACTATGGAAATGAGTTTATCCAAAGAATTATATTCTTTCACTATTTAAAAACCTTTCATAAAGACATCTGAATTTTGAAAGAAGACAATTGTAGTTACACATGTTTTAGATTTATCACTCTGTGTTACATAATAATATCATTAATGTTGGGTTTTTTACTTTATGAAGGATTAGAGCATCATAAAAAATTACAAGCAAATACTAATGATGATGGAACTAATAAATATTTCTCATATATATCTTTAGATGTGTATTTTAATTACTATCTTTAATATGATATTATTCTTATTAGTTCTTTTGTACTTAAAAAATTCTAAATATATTAAAAAAAGCATCCCCCACTTAATTTTTGATTCACTAAAGAGAATTTGGAGAGAATAATTTCAAGCTTGATAAAGACATTTGGAATATCTCTAAAGGGCGAGATTTCTCATGGTAAGGCGAAATAATGCAAAATGGGTTACATTGTTAGGATAGTTGTATCATATAGTTAATTAGCTTGATTTAAATTTAACTTGGAGTCAATTTAAAGACCAAATTCATGAATAAAAGACTCCAAAAATATGTTTAAAGAGTTCTACATCACTTATTGGGTAAGACAAGTTATTAAAGTTATTTATGAAGCATGTCAAAGTAACAAAAATCTTCTCAAAGCCCCCCTTTATACACCAAATTTATAGAAAGAGAGGTGCCAACTTTTTGCTATTACTCGTGTGCTTAGGTTTTGATAAATATTCTTTAATTTGAATTTAAATCATATTTTCTAAGTTATTGACTCATCCCTCTTTTATGGGATAATTAGATTTCTTTATTGATAAAATTTGTATTTAAGTAAATTATTGGATGGAATAAAACTTGGTGATTTAGAATTTGAATACAAGATACAATTGAAGTACGCATGACCACCCTTTCTCTCTCTAACCTTCAACAAAAGACCAACCTTCTCTTTCTCTCCTCCTGATTTCACAATACTCCCAAGAATATCTCATTTTCCTTATCTAGGCACAAACTTTCACTTAAACCCAACCCTAGCTTTTCTCCTAGCTCAATTAAGGACCCAATAAATCATAAAATCAAAACCTCTCGCCTTACCTAATAAAATCTTCTCTCCCTTATGTCATCTTCTTCCTCCACATCATAATTTTCTCTCATTATCTCAATCACATACAACCACTTTGGCTACCCCTTATTCTCTAGATCATCATTCCATACCAATACAAGTCCTTCCCCATCATCTCATTCTCTAAAAAACCCTAAAACAAGCCTTAAACCTAAACAAACCTATTTTCTCTTTATAGCCCAAATTCTCTCAAGTCCATGGTTGAATCTTCCAACATTGCTAAACTTATTTCTCACATCATTTTGAACCTAACCAAACAATACTCCCCATAAGAAACAATAAATCCAAGCCTGTCTTTAAGAAACTCATAATTTCTTTCTCTAGCAATCCCAAACTTCATCAAAAGAACCTCTCAAGTAACCCAATTTATCTTCTCACACACCTTGTATTCTCTTTTTAGCCCCTTGACTGAAAAACATATGATTTTTCACATTATCACTTTCTCTTCTATTCCATCTTCTTCTTTTACAATTTGGTCATCACTTCTACCAACAATGAAGTCACACCACCATCTCCTATAATCAAGAAGTCCCAAGGAAGTTCAAAAGGTAAGGACAATCTCCTCTTCTAGGAAAACAGCCAAATCAGAAAAAATACTAAGGCCACACTCAAGACTAAAGCAAACCTGCAGGCATCAAGGTAATTCAAGGCAAGCCCTTGAAGAAGCAAAGCTTAAAGAACTTTAGTTGGCCAATCAGTACATCAGCCACCCTAAACAACAAGACTTATGAATAGGAGGATAAGGGTTCCTCCATAAAGCAAAAGAATTTTTTGGTAAGGTACACGAAAAGCTTTCAATCAACCTAACCCAAGTTGAAGTACCAGACTCATCATGAATGTGAATCAGTTAATAAAACATTCTTCTAATGTCAGATGGGAAAAGTTAAAAACAAAATAAACCCTTAATTTGGCCTTAAGAATACAAATCCTCCCCCCTTCACACCTCTTTTACACCTTGGCTAAGATTAACAATTACCAAACCTTACAATTGGCCAAAAAGCTCCTTTGCAAACAATTTTACAGGCCATAAACACTTAATTACGCTCATCAAGATCTACAATCACCTAATATGATTGTTATATACGATGGAACAGGTTCAGGGTTTCAAATTTTCTAATCCTCTCATGATATGTCCAAGGTGCATATGCTGTATTTTCAAGCATCAACCTTCAAGTCTATCATCCTTGATAGTAAATTCATGGCATGTCTAAATTTATAGGGCATCTAAAGAACATAGGGTGTAAGAAGATAACAACTTGCATCCTTTTTTCATTCTTTGTTGACATTGCATCAATGATACTTTCATCATGCAAAAAAAAAACACCTTTGGGATAATGGATCAATCAACCCCTATCTTGAAGAAGTTTGGAAGATGTTGCAACAGTAGAAGATGACCAAGGAGAGAGAACTGGGATGTTTTTATTGCTTTGAGGGCCCGCTCTTAAAGTTGCAGAAATCCCTTAGGATAGGCTTTCGAGCCAGGCTTTATCTTAAGTACCTCATACAAAGCTATTTAAAACCTTATACAATGCTGCTAGCAGTCCTAAAAGAGCTTCTTAGCAGTTGGTTAGCCTTAATCCATCCTGTGTGATGATCCAAGACTTCCCAAATATTCAATCTCAACAATAGATGAATTATAGCTATCGTGGGTTCATGCTGGTTTGTATTTCTGTCCAACTCTTTCATTTAAGAATCAGGATTGTACGTGGCATAGACTGAAAGATTTGATGCCTCAACATCATGCAACAGTTTCTTCAGGTTATAAACAATTTATTGTCATATTGCTACTAGACGCTTCTCTTGGCTTGATCCTCGTGTCCAATGATTTAATCTACAAAATATCATCTACAATTTTCATCATTTGACTGGACGATCTAGATTGATTTTCAAGTGATTTCATAACCAAATAGCATTCTTGACTCTTCTGCCTTTATTTGATCAATGGATTACGGCTCCATTTAGGACTTTGCACAAAATAAATCTTTGTTAGTATAACATTTGATTGAAAAATATCCATATTCTTTATTTGCCTTTGACATTGATAAGAATACTGATCTTCAGTCATCTATTACCAAAATCTTGCATATGTAGAACTTCTCATTTTAGTAAATGATGTCTATATCAGAATTTTACACATACAGAACCCCCATTACTTATTGCCTAGAAACAACAACAATTCAATCATAAAAGAAAAGCATATTTTTTCAACTTTCCCAACTAATAGATGGAGGACTCATATACAAGAAAAAGTAGGTTCTTAAATAGAGAAATTATTATCATTCCCCCCCCCCCCCCCTCACTCACTTCTTGCATTTCTTTTTACACTATCTTTGAACTTCACAAGCCTCTCTCTCAACTTGGATATCAACTTTCCGCTCTCTTAACCCAAGCTTTACCTCTTTGAAGTCTTGATAAGACTAAAATTTTGACTTGTAAACTAATAATAGAGCTTTGGCACATGAAGATTTCATGGACAATAGAGAGAGAAACAAAGGATTTGAGAAATTTTCATTACATAACAAACCATGACTATATAACTGAAGTTAAAGACTCTACTTTTGAACCAGAAGTATAGATTATAAACAAAAGAAACCCATTTTTCTCCTATTGAATAGACTTCAAGACGAACAAACATCTTTTCCAATTATCCTAATACAAAACTATAAGCACTATTAAAAGCTGCCAACAAGCAGCATGAAATTTCTTGGTCAGTTAGCTCACTTAAAGGTATCTCTTAATGCTTGTAAGCACTTCAATTTTGATCGACTAAACACAAATTAATAGATGATTTAGTGAAAAAAATATTAAGAAAATGAAGAACTAATAAAAAAATAGTTATTCAAGAAGTTTCACAAGGGCATTATGATATTCACACATAATGAACATTTAATCGTGGAAATTAAACACATTATGTCATAGAAAATAAAAATAAAGTTAAAATTATAAGAAGAAAATTTTAGAAAAATATACTCACAATCAAAATCCAAAACTGAAGTATATGAGGCAGATGATTAAGATTGTTGGGCCAGTTTAACACCAATGGATCCAATTAAAAACTTACTTCTTTGAGGGATTTGATAAACCAGAAGAGGCTAGTTGTCAAGGATAGATACTAGGCATTGTTTAGTTAGTAAAAACATAATAGATTTTAGCTCATGCACAGCTTGAAAGACCAAAAATCACTAAAATTATCAGAATGACAGGAACTCAGGAGTCACCTCTAACTCTTAAGCAACTTGATATAATATCACATCAAGCAAAAGTAAAATAATATGAAAAATACAAAGTAAGAAACAACTACAGAGATACATGGACGGATGAGATGCTACAATGCAAAAATAAATAAATAAATAAATAAATAAAAATAAAAATAACTTTCAAGTGAAATTCTAACAGTTCATATATCCAGCATTTGTTTGTTAATTTAGTACTTGCCCTTGATTTTGTAAAACAATGCAGATAAACTTTTTCAATTTTTGCGTTGGAATATTTAACTAATTGAGCATTCCCATCTTACAAAATCAGACATATTTTCCAAAAATAAATAAAGAGAAAGTACCTGCAAAAGAAATTCTTCTTCAATGGCTTTGCCTGCAGCAGCCTCTTGCTCAGCTGCCTGTTTCCATCTAGTAATCTCTTCCTCAGCAGCAGCAATATCCATCATGAGACCTTCAATCTTTATCATCAACAGAAAGCATATCAGTTAATAAACAGAAAGTCTTGCAATTGAATGGAAAAAAAAAAGCAATTGACCAATTTACTATTTCCTAATGATGCTACAGGATAACCATAGCTAAAAAGAAAAGTTATCAATCTCAGGTATAATTACGCTTTCATTTGCAAGATGCTCCTTCGCTTCAAGTTCCTTTATTTGCTGCATTAGCTGCCGTATCTCTTTTGCTTGAGCATCCAAGTGAGTCTTAAGGAGACTGGACTCTGCCCTTAATCCAGCAAAAATTGAACAATAAAAAAAAGGTTATTAGCTAAGCTGAAAATTTTAATTTAGCAGAAGCTTTCAGAAATGTAACATCCTAAGCAGTTCTGCAATTACTGGCTAATCAATATTTTGTTTTTTTTATTTTATCCATAAATCTTACTATCTTGGAATGAATTTGTTTAAACCTAGATGAATAAAACATTACATGCAGTCTTGCACAAAGGTTCTGCAAAGCAAAGAAACTTAGTCCCCACCACCACCACCACCACCACCACCACCACCACCACCACCACCCCAATCCCGACAGAAGACATCTCCTGAAAATGTGCCACCAATTCTACAAAATTGTTTGAACTAAATCTACTTTAAAAATGGCTAAGAAGTTAATTTTTTAAGGGCCAAACTAGTCAAGTAGTACAAGAACATACCATCAGAACAGCGTAATCAATTCCTAAAAGATGACACAAAGATCAAGAATGAAAAGGTTTTTTCAAACCTTCAAAGAGAATAGTAAAATCTTAATCACAATCCAAAGCATGAATGACCAGGCCATTGGAACGTTAAAAAAACCTTCCCAGATTTCTGTGCATAAAAAGAGAGATATTCCATTTTAATTCAGAAAATACCTTAGTATTAAAAATAAACAAAGCGATGAGAGATAGTTGCCTTATCTAAGAAGTTCAGGTCATTGAGACACGCAAGAATTTTGACAAATAAAATGTGTTTGGCAAAAAAAAAGTAAAGAGTTTATTATTGAAAACTTGTACAACAAATTAGAATAAAACTTAAGAACTGATCATTGAAAAGCACAACAGGAAGAAAATAAAAGAAATTCGTCCAAGGAAAAGTAGAATGACCAAATAGTTCATGCAATTGCCATAAAAAAAAAAAAAAATCCTATCCACTACTTTGTTACAGTTTTTGAAACTACAAAGTAATTTTGGTCAAAATTTATTTACATTATGTTACATTCTTTCAAGAGGAAAAAGTTGTTGGCCATATCAATTAGCTTGTCCTGCAGAGCCTTGAACTTCAGATGCTGAAGCAATCATCAAGACTTATCAACTTTAACCTACAATAACATTAGATTTTGTGCATTTAAATTATCTTATGCCTACCAGCAACCTCAACAGAAAAAAGCTAGCTTAAATAAACATACAGTATAAGAAAGCTAACTAGGACAGTTTTTTAATAGTAAAACAACTCTTTTTCACAGATGTGCAAAAATGGAGATAGGGTTGTCACATAAATGCATTCAAATTGCAATGTAGGTAAAATTTTAAGAAAGTGATGAATTAGGTTTTACTTTGTATGCATTACAATGAAGTTTTACATATACTCTCATCATGAAGTCCTACATTAAAAAAAGAGCAATAGAAGGTCAAAATGATATATTAATATTCTCCTTTACTTGGTTCCCCTAATGAAGCTAGTAAAATGGTTAGGACTAGGTCAACCTCGCTCAAATTCAATCAAGATGGTATGAGCTTAAACAGAATCTTCATTTGGTAGTAGAACACACGTTCATGTCTGTGTTATCTATAGGACAACTCTGAATCGCCAATTCCTGTATTTGGCTTTGCTTAACAAGGGACATGGATATAGAACTTATTCTATAGATAAATTTACTAAAGTTTAGTTTAACATAATCATTAGTGAATATTAAGCTAAATAACGAATAAATTGGTTTGAAAAGTATTTCTGTTAAGTGCTACTGAAAAGTTAGTTTTAATAAACATTGAAAAAAATGCTTAATGAAGTAATTGATATTCTGAAATAACTCAAGTATCCTTTGACTTTTTGTGAATAAGGTTTTTTTAGTATTATTTAGAGAGGAAAAGATGTATTTTACTCACCCATATTTATTTTCAAACCTACAATTAAGAACACAATCAACCAAATGCCTTAACATTGTAAAGCATTTTGAAACCTAGCTTTACAAAGAAAAAAATATTTAAAACATAGTGCCAAACTATGCATGAATGTGACAACATTGTTTATCAAATCCATGAACAATGAACATCATAATAAGATTTTTTATTCTTTTAGGATGGATTTTCAAACCATTCAAGTTTGCATGCAGGCCACATATGAGCCTATAAATCTATATGTGGTTCTCACTACCATGTCAAAAACAAAGTTTTTCATCCAACACAACAATATGATACCACCAAACAAAGTCCAATTATTGATGTACCATAGTCTTCAGGCATTAATAAATTGTAGAAGGAGCTCACTAAAGCTTACTAGGATTGCTACAAAAGTGTGCACACCAAATCAAGCAACGAAAACTCATAAACCAAAGAAAGTAAAAGGTACCATACATTTGAAAGGTTTTATTTAAAATGTTTGTATTAAGCTATGGTTATGATGCCAAACCTCATGCGTCATGCCACCATCTTCATTGTTATTGTTTATACCATTATGTTTATGGCTGTTTTTTTTTATTGTTATTGTAGGTAATCTTGTTTATTATTTATGTGTGAACAATTAAGGTATGATGGTTTTATGTGGTGTTGTGTTAAGTATGGATGTGTAATTGTGTATGGATGAAGAAGGGCTACTGTGTGCCCAAGAATCAAATAAGCATTGATGGATTACCTGTTCAATGGTTAAACAAATAAGAGCTGCAAAGTATGCAGTATGGATGATTAAGCAGTTTGCTAATGTGGGCATTGATTTTAAGGGAAGTTGACTATTGGAAGAAGAGAGCTTTTGATGATTTCAAGAATTCTCCAGCCATGAAGACTGTTCATCCCAGGTTGGGTAGACCATAGAGGAGCATGGTGCTCTCCAGCTTTGGTTTTGAGTGAAGACATTTCCCCTAGCCAGGTTTGAAGTATTCTAAAGAATCCTTGTATTTTTTTTTTCTTCTTATTTGTTTTGTAGACAATATAATCTCTGAAGATAAGCATTTCTTGACAAAAATTGTGACTACCTCTATGAACAATGAAACTCTTGCTGTAACACCTTTATTTTTTTTCCCTGAATTCAAACAATCTTCATGCAAACATAATAACCTTGCTAGTGAGCCACCATAGAAATAGCTCATGATTAACTTTTGTTCTAAGTTACAATTATTTGGAATTAAAAATCCATTTGTTAGCCTACATACTTAGATTACAACATGATTTCCCAAGTAAATGATACTTAATTTCCTGCAAATTTAATAAAGTTGTTACATGACTACAGCCAATTGCTAGATATTGATCTCCTCAAGATGAATGATCGCTTGAGCTGCTTGAATCTCAATTATTTAATGCTCTTTAAGGTTTCATTAGTTGTTCATAGAAACTTAATTTCAATTTTGAAGCATAAAGCCCATGTTTCAAACAAAAATGGATTTAAAACAGATCAATTGGATAGTTTGAATGCACAACCGCATTGCAAACAAAAAAAGGTTAATAATTTTTGGTAAGAATCAGATCAATCAAAAATTTTTGGACTGTCTAATCTGAACCTATTTTAATCTGCAAAAATCTGACCAATTGACCATTCCTAGAATTGCTCAGTGTTCGCAATTCATTGTTCACAACTATATTCATACCTTCCATGGTACTGTTTTGGGCTAGTTACAATTCAATTTTCATGATTGCATTCATACACCATGGATCTAGTAAACTACAGAATTTGAGCTCAATTGGATTTTATTTGGCTGAGATAAGCCTTTCTTAAATTGTGAATAATTTAGGCCTCATCATGCTTCAGGTTTTAGGCCTGATCATGCTTCAGGTTATCTACACATTTGTGCCAATCCAAACTTGCATGTTGAAAGTTTACAGAAAATCTACATAAAGTTCCAGCTATGCACAAATTTTAAGTAGACTAATATTTTTAGTGAACTGTACAAAGCCTAGTTTAACAGAACACTTCAGATATTTTTGAGTTTTACATTTTAGAGTGGTGTATTCTTCTTGATAATGCTCGCTTACAAAAGAATTTAAATGGTGAAATACAATAAAGAGAAAAAACATTTTGAGAGTAGTTAACGTAGAAGACATTCAAGAGAAATGCAGACAACTCCAAAGCAGTTGCTGTAAGGAACTTGTAACAATAAGATTGGGCATGCACATATAAACTTCTTCAGCAAATTTATTAACCAAAGGGCTGCCACTGCATTACAAAATACTTGCACATTGTAAATAATGTTTCAAGCTATGGACATCATACCTAAGGGCTTCCACCAAATGCCTTAGTTCAATTATCTCAATTGTTGAAGTCTTGACAGTGTTCTCCAACTCACCAGCCTTCAAAAGAACAAGAAAATCATAACAGATACTTCAAAGCTATGCAAAAGATGAAGTCTAAAGGTGAATGGATAGAAAATACTTATCACAAAAACAAAAAAGAAAATAAGAAACATTTTCCCATTAAACATTCTCAAGGACATGGATGACACCATTGTGATCTATAAATCAATAAGTTGTAACAAACCTCTTCAGTGTGAAATTTCTCCTAACAGTCAATTACCATGCATTTTCCTAACTCTTACGTACAGACATTAGTAGATTACATGATTTTCATCTCCTATTTGGCATAACTTCTGTTAACTAAACATGCCCAGTTAACATAAAATCTAAGAAAAAGTAATATCAAAATTTTACCAATGTATAGACTTCATCTTCCCCATTCATATGTGCATCATTCTTATCATGTCCGTTAAGCTTCAAATCTATTCCAGCCTCTCTGAGGCCTTTTTCTGCTACTTGTAACACCTCATTCGTCTTGCTCGATAGTGCACTTCTGAGCAAGGTTCCAATATGCTGCTTCTCTCCCAACAAATCTGCCACCTTCTCCTCCAGCCACTTTACTTCTCGATTCCTCTCTTCAATCCTTAACCTCACTTTATCGAAAGCACTGCTGGCCAACTCACAAACAGAAATCGTCCCTTCCAGAGATGTCTGCAAATTTTCATCAATATCAATTTCATTCCAAATAAATAACGAATCCGATGAATCCAGCTGATCAGAAGAACTCTCATCTGCAATCCGAACAATTTTGCTGATCTGTTCGTGTGCTTTTGATATATGTTTCAAGTGATCAATTATCACAGGCCTTTGTGCATCCAACTTAGCCCCCAAATTCTTTAACTTCGCGGCAGACTCGTTCCCAAAAAGTTTCAGCTCAGAAATTTCTTTCTCCATCTTTGAAACCCTTGAATCTCGTTCCTTAACCATGTTAGATAATAAATCAACCTCTGCGGCCTTCTTGGTTGTCTCCTCCCTCAGACCGCTTATTGTGGCCTCTAGCTGTGAAACTTCAATTGCAATCTCATAGTTTCGCTGCTCTATCTGCTCCCGTGCCTCGTCTCTGGACTTGCTCGCAGTTTCGATCTGTTTGATGAGCTCCTCGGTAATCTCATTTGCACGCTTGATGACACCATATGCCACCGCCGGGAGACCGGTGTACTTTTGTGAGCGGGGGAGCCCACCGGCAGAGAAATTTTTAAAGCTGCTAACCTTGGACGAGATTTTGTCGATGCCTGTGACCATCATCTGCGCAGCGGTCTCTATTTCCGCCCGCAAGGAGTCCTTTTGCCTGAGAACCTCCTCCTTCTGCCGCAATGCCTCTTCTTTTTGCTTAAACGCTTCCTCATGCTGTCGCAACGCCTCTTCCTTCACCTTGAGAGACTCGGAAAGCTCTGAACTGGTGCGTTCCACCAATCGAGCCGTCTCTTCTTTCTCGCGGAGGGCCTCGTCGCGCTTCCTGATGACATCCTGGGCGAAGGCCTTAAGACGGTTGACAGAGGTCTGGAGTTCCGCGCGTGAATCCTCCGCGGCCTTGCGCGCGCGGCGCTCCTGTTCGATCTCGGCGATGAGATCACGTACTCGTTGGTCGGCGAGAGAGGCGTCGGAGGGCGTGGGAGCAGTGGAGTCGATGGCGATTTCTTCGTCTCCATCCACATCGCTGAGGACGGCGTCGCCTGACTCCTCGTCGGCCATCGCGGAGGTATTGATTTGAAGATGGAATTAGGCGATGCTCTCCGTCTCTCGAAGAGAAGAACCGACAGCAGCACCCCACCGCCACCGAGGAACCCAGTCCGCGGCCGGTTTATTCTATCAGAACAAGCACAACAAAGGTATCGTTTTAACGTGGAAAATAAATGGTGTTTAAAAAAAATAAATTATAATATTGTAGACTAATATTTTAATTTTATATGTTAAATTTAAGTAATCATAAATTCATATAATAATAAATTCATATATATTATATGAATTTATATATGAGAAGATTATCATTCTAAGCTTACAAATAAATTTATTTTTAATACAAATTAAAACGAAATGGTGAGTTCAAACGTAATGAGTTCAAATTATTTATTAATTTTATGTATCTAAAAATAATAAAAATATAAAAATACTAATGACACTAAATGCTTGTTTATTTGATTTTTTTTATTTTTATTGCATATATATTACGTAAAAGTCCATTTAAAATGTTATTTTTTATCTTTTTATTGAACATTCAAAGTGTGCATAAATAAAACCCAAAAATATAATCATACTTTAGGATGAAAAAGAATTAATTAAACAACATATTTATTTTAAAGTTAAAAAAATAAGAATTTTTAAATAAATTTTAAATTTGAATCACATCATATTAAATTCCGCATCATACGCCGGATAAAATTCTCCGGCTCCCTGCTTCGTGCTAAGTACCGGCGTCCGCTCAGCTCTTGAGCATGGAGGTTGTCGGGCACAATTTTTCGGGAAACTTAACAAACCCCGCCATTTCTCGCCGAAGAAGCTTTGGATCCTGGAGCAGAACTATGGTTGTCAGCCGCCCTGATCCGTTCCCATCTAATTTCAAGAGGAGCTTTCGAAACCATCCTTGTGTGAGTTTATATTCATTCCCTTTAAACCTCTCTGCTCGGCTACTTCAAATGGATTTTTTTCCAGGTTTTCCTTCATTCCATGTGGCTAATGGTTCTTATGCAGATGGCAAAACCGATTCTTGGAATGGGTGCGGTGGTAGGCGAAGAAGAGGAGACAAAACAGGCAAAAGAAATGGCTGCTGCACGAAAAAGATGGGAAAATCTGGTATTTCGACAAGCTCTCTTTAATGCTTAGGAAGAAAAATTGTTAATTGATCGGAGGAGAGACAGGCGAGGCATAGAACTATATCAGAACATACTATGCATCATGCAAATATAGTAACTTCATAGATATTTGAGACGTTCTATGCTTTTGGAATTTTGATATACTTGCTTTTGTTCTGGATATCAGGCTACTATCTACTTAAGAATCATAGAACAACTGTCAGAGTAGACCTTAACTCCATTAATTGGAGATCAATCTACTTTGGAAGTACTTTTGGTTATTCTTTTTTGTTTGATAGATAAAATTCTAACAGAAGTTTTTGAGGAAATACTGCACATAGGTTATGGCATGAGTTTGAATCTTTATACACGATGAAGAGTTGAGAAAATTAGCTATGTTTGTTGTGTATGTAGGAAGATATGACTATTAGGTCACATATATATAATTTTTATTGTATCATGAGAGATTTCGGAAATTTAGATATAAGAGTGAATAATAAAATCGAAATTGCTAAACTATCCAAAAAAATTGCTAAACTATCCAAAAAAAATTGCTAGACTATCCAAAAAAAAGAGCAAGTTAAAGACAAAGATAAGTCAACAAATGCTTGTGTTGCAAAAACTTTTTAGATTTAGATTTTGATATTGTTTTTCTAATGACCAAAATAGAGACATTTAGAGATCAAAAGATGATGGATTTAGCTTGTTTGTGTCATATAACTTCTCATATGGATTTGTTTTCTACTTGTAAGTAATGCGATGGTGATTACGTTTACATGAAAAACAATGTAGAATGCGAGATTGTTGAACTTGTCACAATAGAGTTGAAGAATTATGATGGCATGATCAAAACATTAATTGGTATTAAGTTTCTTCAACATCTAAGAAAGAATCATGTATCTCTAAGTGTTTTATGTTATGATGGATACTAGTTTTTTGGAGATGTTGAAGTTCTTTGGGTTAAGATACATTAGTTGTCATGAAGGCTTAAAGAGTTGATGAACTCTAAATTTGCAAGATGCAACTATGAAGAAAGTTTCTTTAGTTTCATAATCTTTTGTTAATTTAGGAAAATGTTGTGTTTTGGGTAGACATAGTCAGTTTTAGAGTTGTAATTAGAGTTCATGAATGTGATGGGATGAAAATGCAAAATTTTGTAGTCTAAATCTCAATCATTAGTTCAAAGAATGGGGACACAACAAACATTAGTTATAGGTGCTTGACATGCTCAAGTCCAAACTCTTAAGACAAATTGCTCGAGGACAAGCTTTCAAGACTAGTCACTCAAGGTTAGTCCCACTTGATCAGCTGCTTGAAGTTGGATGTTCGAAGACCTAATGTTCAAGCCCAATTTTTCAACCCGCATCAGCAAAAGGTGTATACCTATCCCAAGTCTTTAAACTATTATCAATGTGACAATTGTATTTTCTCATGTCGAATGATTTCAACATATGCATTCACTCTACAACTATAAATAGACTTCCTAGAGGTCTGGTTTAAGGCAATTATGTAGATTCATTTCTAGATCTCATTTCATTTCAAAAGCTTAGATGTGTGCTAACTCTTTGAGTTCTTTTCTTCTTCTTTGGAGAAATTTCTAGCTTTCTTGGTAGTTTTTTTTCTTCCTTGGCCATCTTGGTCTATGAGGATGCAAGCTTTCTATTTTTCTCTACTCTATAACCCTCTTCATCTACGTTTTCAAATTTTTTGGTATCGTTTATGGAAATTGACAAGAAATTAAAAATGAGAACCAAAGGAGGTGCACTTTCGTCTAGGTACACTTTTGATTTAAGTCTGCTAATTAAGCTTATAAATGCATTTATTAACTCCTACATAATTTTCAGAAGTCAATGGCCTGTTCAAGATGAAAGATTTAAGCTTAAAGCCTATAATGTACTAGCTCAGTTTCTTCTCCAAAAGTTCGACTAGGTAGATCAATTTCAAATTCCATAAGAGTAATTAAGAATTTGATCCGTTGTTTGAGAACAAAGATCCTCATGAAGGCTCCTCTTGAGAAGCCAAGCATTGAATCTTATAATCTTTTGGTTCTCCAACTTGAGAGGCCTCATTGCTAGATAGACTCTCTTGAATCCAATCATGGGTCTTAACTCCTTTGAAGTTTGATGCAAGGAGAGTCAAGCACCAAGCTCAATAATGTGTCTTGGTCAACAGGCAACTCTATTGAAAGTCTTACTTCAAGCTCTTGTTCAAGTGTGTTCATCCTTTAAAGGTCCAGAACATCATCAAGTTGATCCATTCTGGCAAGGGTGGTGCCCATGCCTCGAGCCATAATCTAGTCATCAAGACCATGCATCAAGGGTTCTTCTAACCTACTATACAAAAGGATATTGCTCTTTTCATAAAGGAGTGCAAAGAATGTTAGATTCATGCTACTATTCCTCACTATCCAACATTTGTGATGAAAGCAATAACTGTTCAAGGCCCTTCTCAATGTGGGGAATGAACTTGTTTGGCCTATTCTCAATTGCTAAAGTTGGAAGGAATTTTCTTTGCCATTGTTGATTATCTCTCAAAATGGATCAAAGCTAAGCCTCTTATTGGTCAAACAACTATTGAGATTCTTAGTTTTTTATGGATAGGCATCTTTAGCAACTTTGGAGTTTCTTCAACCATTGTTATCAATAACACAACAATATTTAAGCAGAAGAACTTCTAGATTCTTAAGAATAGTATGACTGTCTTCTGAAGTATGCCTAAGTTGTTCATTCTCATACAAATGGCCAAGCCGGGGTAAAAAATATGAGCCTCTTGAAAATTCTAAAGCCTTATATCGACGACAAAAAGGGCATATTGATTGATAAACTTCTTGACATCGATGGTCATATTTAACCACATCTTCTATAGCCATGGGTGAATATCCTCTCCATGGGAAACTAAGACTTGAATTTCCTGATGAGGATATGGAAGTTGGGCAATGCACAAGATGAAGCTGTTGTAGTATGATATTGCACTATGAATGTAATACGTATGTTTTATTGGGATATCCTGTTCCTATTTTCCCCACCTATATATTTCTTAGAAGCAGCCTTTTTAGATCAGAGAGCAGAAGGTTAAAGTTCTCACTCCCAAGGAAGCTGGTTATGCAATTCAACTTGCCTCCAAAACTTTGCTTGATGTTCGTCCATCAACTGAGTATAATAAGGTTTGTATGGTACATAGTTTCTATTTGCTTAAGCTTGCATATATTTGTTTTCTATTTATAACTCTGTTTACTTTTTGCAGGCAAGGGTTAAAGGCTCAACATGGATACCAATATTTGACTTAGATAGCACACTGGACATTGGCAGTTTGTCTAGAAAGCTTACAAGCTTTGTAATGGGTACTTTAATTACAAAATTTTCCTTATGCTGGTTAGTTTTTGCATTATCTGCCATCATCTGCCATTGCAAGTGGTATAATCTTGTGAAATATTCATTAATACTATAGTATTTTCAGTTTGTTGTAGTCATTTTGTGAAGGTTCTTTTAAGCTTTAGTTTCTTTTATTTCTATGATCACAAAGTCTGGATTGAGTATTTTTTAGTTAATTAATATAATCCTTTTCTTTTAAATTCTTACCATCTTCTTTTCTACGCCACACATGTAAATACGCTATTTCAGTTTTCGGGCACTTTGAGATACATGATCCCCAATTTTTTGTGATGCTTTATGTTTTTCGGTAAGATGAATACCCTATTTAGTCATATAAGGTTACATCATGCATTAATCACCAAATTCATCAAATTTCCTTTTCCTTTTTGGGCTATTTGTTGGGTAATTATTCTTGTAAATACCCTTTATTTAAGGCAGTCATATATCTAGATTTTGAGATTACTACCACGGAAACAACATAGATAAAGTAATGGAAAAAACTCGTACAGATACCTGCAAATATACACATTTCTAACTGGTTATCTAGAATAATCGTTTATCACTTAAAATAGTTGTATGGTTTATTGATTTGGGATATTTCAGAGAAAATAGATACATAGAGATAGAAATGAAGGTAATAAATATAATAAAGAGCACTAAACTTAGTGTAAAAAAATCTCAAATTTGGGGGAAAAACCATGATAGCACTCTGAAAGGTTTTCACTAGAAATTTAAAACTTACTCCAAGCTATTGTTTATAAATAGTGAATGATAACTCCTTTTGGGACGATCCTACAATCACTTCATAGAGAAGAAAGGAAAAGATTATTAGGTTTATAAGCAGTGCACTCTTCTTTACTTAGTTTATTATCAGCACATTCCTCTTATATGGTTGTCCAAAAATTTGATGTGTCCGTGGCTGAACACTTTGTTGACAAGTCTAAACCATTGTTGTAACCATTATGTGCACCATGTGTGCTGTTCAACAACTTCTATAGATTCTTGTCAGTCTTTCTTGTGTAGGCTTCTCCATAGCATGGTCTTTGGTAGAGATTTGTATTCGAACTTACAATTTTTATGATCATGAATAATGCCTTAATGCTATGTACGAACCCATCCATACTTGACATTTTTTTAACATGATCTAACGCCAATATGAACCTTCATATTCATATCAATTCTACATCGTCACACCAAATGCTTTCTTAAAAGCAATAGTTGGGAACTTTGAAAATGTAAATCTTAACTTTTTAACAGTAAATACATTTCTTAATGATATTAACTGCGAACTTTGAAACCTTAAATCTCAGCAATCATGTATAGCGCATCAACTGATACGAATTTTTACAAAATGATTTTTTATTTGTTAGACTGAAATTGAAGTTTGTGTTCAGAGCTTAATTTTGGCATGCAGTCTTGAACTTGTGTACAGCTGTTATTTCAAGATTTGTTTTATTAAATTACATTAAAAGCTTGTTTGATTCTTATTTATATTTTTGTGTGGCAATAGAACGGTCTCATAATAATTTTCTTCATAGGGGGTTGGTGGAGTGGTAGTCGAGCTCTGGTATATGACAAGTATGCCATTTGCAAATTTTTGAAAGACTAGTATGTATTTTTTAGAATGCTAAACTTTATTTTTGTAAGAATAATTTTTTGTGTTTCCATAGGAATTTCATATCAAAGGTTGAGGAGAAATTCCCAAAAGACTCTGACCTTATTGTTGTATGCCAGAAAGGACTGAGGTTCTTCTAATAATTTGACCATCTTGTTGATCGCTTTGACTTTGTAGAACTATTACATGTCAATTGTAAATTCAATTACCTTTATTTTGGGCTTTGTGAATTTTAATGTTCATTGTGCAATTTTCCTTGATTCAAATACGTGTTTGTGTTATTTTTTGGGTGATAAAAGGACTCCATTCTAAAGATATCCAATGCAATGTGCTCATTGATTAACTTTTATTATAGAATCAACAACTATGAGTCCCTTCCTCATTTTTTTATTGATTTGAATGGAAGGGAACTTTGGCACAAGATTAAAGGTTTTTCATTGTCATGTAGGCTATGAATTTGAGTTGAAGCAAGCTTACAAAATATTAAGGATATGTACAATAGGCACTTTCGTTTTAGAATCTTTCCTGAACCTTATATGTGTAGTGGATTTGTCATTGCCTTATGTTGCTATGTTCAAGTATTATTCCCTTTTGGTTATCTTATTGTAACTAAAGTAAGTTTTGTCCCAAATGGTTTTACACATATAATCCAAAATGTTTTCCTTCTTTTTGTTGGAATTGATTTATACTTGTATCTTTTCACTTAAAAGTTTATTGGGGATGTTCATTCTCTAGTGATTCTTTTTCTTGGAACATCTTTGATCACTTATCTTTCTATTTGTTTGTGGCCATCATATATTCACCATCTTGTGTGTGGTTTGTCCTTGAATTACATTATACTGTAGGGATGTTTGTAACAAATGACAAGGGTGATGAGCGAACATGCACAGGTGAAAGTGGGACAAATTTTATTAATGAAAGTGTAGCTCCTATACAAGACTTTTATAAGTACAAGGATTTATAAGTTTTATGTTGACCATAGGATAGTATATTTTGAATTTTATAAGTCATAAGCTTTGAAATAATGAAATGGCTTTGGGGATAACTTGAGTTTGATTCTTATGAGAATTTCATGGTTAAACATTTTATAATTAGACTAATTTTGCAATAGACGGCCAAGTGAGAAGGAACTCCCTTGATAAAGACAAAACCCGATTAGATCGGGACAGTACTGCATCAAGAAAGCTGAAATGTTATAATATTGGTTTGATATCACGATATCATTATAGATATTCTCCTTCTCAGTCCATCTCATATCAACCAAAGTAAACTTTGTCTCATAATTTTTTTGTTTTTTAATATATGAGTGTTCATTTTGTCCTCTAGTTAGAATCATATTAGGTTTTGCTCTTTATTTGGTCATTTATTTTCTTAGGATGGTACCCCATTATGACTTTTCACCCTCTTTAACCTTAGGCATCATGATTTTCCAGCATTTCCTACCTTTTGTTATTGTTGAATGATGGTATTTTGTTTTTCCATCCAAAGCTTAATTATGGTGGCTAGTTTTTTTTCCTAAACATTCAAAAAGTATGAGCATATTTCACAAGAATTGTTATGTTTTGGGAATGATATAGATACCCATGAGTTGTTTAATATGACATTTAAGCCTGAATGTGCAAATTGACTAATATGAAGCAAACTAGTTTTAATTTTCATTTTATGTTCAGCATTTCTTTCAATTTTACCAATCATATATGCCATTGGATCAAGAGTATCACAAGTGTTTGTCTTCATATACATAGGTTAATAAAATATGGTATCTTTGAAAAATTTAATATTAATAAGTCATTCTAGTAGTGTGAAGACTTGATCTCATTATGTTGAGATATTATATTCTTTTGAGTGTTCTATCTTAACAATAATAGATTTTGCCCCCAAAAGACTCCTCAGCATTTAAAGGTCATAGTATGTCATATGAAAACTTGGATTTTAAGTAATCGATGTTGGACAAAACATCTCTACACCCATAGAAGCTTGTTAATAAAAGTTGCACTTTGTCCAGTAATTCCTTTTCCTAAGATCGCACTCGATGACCTCTTTTCACTATTTTTAGGTTTTATAGACCCACCAACTTTCATTTGGTTAGTCTTTAAACCACATTAAAGTTGTAGAGGGTACCAATTTAATAACATAAATGTGATGAACCAATCTTGATGTCTTGAGATATTGTCTCCCTTTGATTATCTTATACCGATTAAAACAGGTTTTATTCCTAAAATATTTCTTGATAATTAAAGGTTATGGTGACCTATATAGAGATTAGAATCTTCTCTCAGTAACTGATGTGAGATGATTTATTTCTATATCCTTAGAAGTTTGTTAACTAAAATTATATTTTATGCAATAATTCTCTTTTCTAGAATCTCACTTGGTGATTATTTCTCATTCTCGTAGGATGTTACAAGTAGTGTTTAATAATTGTTGTTTGCTCAATTTGATTAACACTTTATATTCTATAGCTCAATTGCAATTCTATCATATGAGAGTTGTAGGAGCTTCTTTGATATGCATGTGTTAGGAGCACCACTTCTTTGTTTCATTGAAAGTATAGACTTATATTTTATGCGACGAAATTTTTGAATATACCCTTTTTTTCTAGGTGTGTTATTTACCATGAACAACCCGATTTTTAACCTTGTGGACTCTTTTCATAAATTTTGGGACTTATATAATTGGGTGAACAAATCAAAGATACATTTGATTGAGTATTATTTAGATAATATTAACATCTAAATTACAATGTTATCTAGTTGTTAGCATTTTGTCAACAAATTATTATTGTTTGGCTCACTATTACTAAGTAATTTTTATTCTTATTTTAATATCAAGTTGTCAACATCTAAATATCTTTTAAAGTTGAAGGACATCTTGCTATTATTTTTTAATAACAAAATTATAATTTTTAATTATATTTTTAAGATTATCATCAAATCAAACAGTTAATATATGTAAATAATGTTATATTACATTATAACATTGTTAAACTAAATATACCCTAAATTAAAACTATGTTCTGTAATTGATAAAACCTTTTTTAATTTCTATTCTGCCTCGAGAAACATATCTCTTGTTTAGATTGTGTCATGCACATATTGCAGATGAAATCCTTCTGCCTTCATTCTATTAGTAATGCTTTTGCATGCATTTCCAGGTCTCTTGCTGCCTGCGAACAACTCTTTGCTGCGGGTTACAGGAATTTGTTCTGGGTACAAGGTGGCTTAGAAGCTGCAGAGGAAGAGGTATAATTTTGTTAGAAATGTTCTGATGACAAGATTCTTATTAATGGATACAAGATTATTTGAGCCTGACTTTATGAAGCAGGACTTCCAAAGAGAAGGTTCAGTACCCTTCAAGCTTGCTGGAATTGGTGGTGTCTCTGAGTTTCTTGGGTAAGCATTAGTTATGGCCATTTTTATTGCTTTATAAGGATGATTTGTTCTTCATTCCTATTGTAACTGAGTAGCAGTAAGTACATAACAAAAATTTGAAAGTTTGCTTGTTATAATGATTTGTTCTAAACATGCTCATGATTTGGGCCCTTTGGTTTTGGGTTCAAAACACATGTTTTAAGACCCCATTTGGCAGTGTGAGTTAGTGAGATTAACGTAACCCCACGTCCCATTAACTCGATATTTTCCTTAGCTAACCAAGGGTTGGGTCAGGTTGGCCTATCTGGGCTAAGGAAATGTTGGGTTTTGGTGTGAACACCGTACACACATTCCATCATCATTACCACCACCAAACAACATTGACGACTTGTAATGACCGTCTCTCTCCATAATTGGCCCCACTCCTTACCACCATCATCCGTTGCAACATCTAGCCCACTCAAATCGTCTTCTACCACTATCATGTGCTAACCATTGTTATCAGCAATTGGTCACCGCCAACTCTAGTTGGCTAATACCCTCAATGATCATTACTATCACCTTTGGCCAACTATTATAGTCATCCACCATCAACTAGTTGGTTAACACTATCATTGTTGTCCACCACAATGATTGAGTATAATGAAAATCTCTTACCCATGGGTTGAGGTCAAAGAGGGAATAGGGTTTGTAGAGTAAGAGAGAGTTGAAAAGAGGTAAGTAAGTCACCACTAAGGACACCTACTATTGAAAGACTGTTGGGTACTTCCAAAAAATCATGCAACCGAGAAAGGTTAGTTGTGATCGAGTTTTCAACAATTTAGAATCACAAAATCCTCCTTCCTTCATAGCTCATGAATTTTAAATAGACGTTTTATAAAAAAAAGCTAAATAGTTAACTCATGAAGACATGTATTCATGATAGAAGAGAAAAGTTTAATTTACTATTAACATTTAAGACAATAATATAGAGGAAAAGAAAGATTCATGAAGAATACCTTTCATATATAAAGAAATATAAAGAAAATTAATGAGATGATTTTCAAAATTTTAAAAAATATCTTCATAAATAAAGATCTAAAGAGAATTAATAACAAGTTATTTAAGATTTTAGTTTTTCTTCAAAGTTTGTGATTTTTTTTTCAATTGTGTATCTTTCATACAAGATTTAGATATTTCCTACAATGATCCTAGTTTCCTGCATAAATATTGAAAGACCATCATGAATCATTAGGTGGGGCACTTGTTCTCTTGGGACTTTTATTAGTTAATTTTTTGTATAATTTTTTATAATAAGCTTATTTTTGGCTTTTTCATTTGTTAAATAGTAGTTTTTTTAATGTATGACACCTCAATTGCTAGATACCATCTTCGACTAATAAACAACCATCATAGGTCATCAATCGAAAACAAAATTGGGTCAAATTTCACAAACTTGAGATAAAATAAAATTTTTCTTTTAACCTTATTACCACAACAATAACTAATCATATTAACTCGAAGTACATTTCAACTACAACAATCGCACCAAACAACTCCAATAAGAATTGCTTTTCTACTCGGTGGTGATCATCTTTCGACTCAATAAAAATTTTTATAGTCTCTACAATCGAAACAAACAAACCACTCATGTTTAGATTTCTCAATCTGCAGTTGGACGGATCAGCAGCGCATCGTGGCTGCGAAGGAGGGCTGGGGCTACCGTCTTGTGTTCACCGCACGATTGGTGAATCCTTCTCCCTAAATAGACTTGCATGTTTTTTTCGAAGATAGAAAGTTTATGAACTCAAAAGGATGATGAGCTGATTTGGATGTTGTTTTTTGTCAGCTTGGTCTTGTTCTGCTTGCAGATGCCTTGTTTCTTGGGGCACAGAGATTTGGCCCTCTGCTTGGAGAACTAAGGTCACATTAACGCATTCATATGCTCTGCAATCAGCTTAGTTCCTGTGTTTTCTGGCAAATGTTGAAGAAAATCTTTGATGTTTTAGCTGTATTATGATGAATTGTTTTGCATGAGGAAGATGACAGCCAAGGCTGGATTGAATGAACGAGTTCTGGAAGTTATTATGAATGGGATCATAATAATGATGACATGTTATCTTCTTATTCATGGATATTAGCATGCCTTGCACATCAACATAAAGGTTATGTAAAAGTGAGCTCTCTTTATTGTCTTCTTCAACAATAAATAGATCCCTAAGTTCAATAGAAGAACTCTTTTCATATTTTTCTTTTTCATTATATTTGTTCTTAATAAAAGAAAACTTACTTTAACATTTTTTGGTATTATATATAAAAATTAATAGATAAATTAAAAATGAGATCCAAAGGCACAAAGCTTTGGATCTTAAAGGATGTCTCTTGATCTTTATGATTAAGAAATGGTAAAGAATCAAAGCATTTGTCTCTATTTTTATTGATCTCTGAGTCATTTTTATCATCTTTTGATTCTCTTATTTATGTGTTTGAATGAGAGATATAGTATCTCATGTTGGATCTCTCCACCCTATTTTTCTTAGACAATAAAGTAACTCAAATTTAGTTAACTCTCTCCTAGTCTCTTAAGGATCACTTGTATCTTGATCCTCCTCTTCTTATACCCAGAGCTTAAGAGTCTATTTCAATGATACTTGAGTCATTTCTTCTCACTTTTTCATCAAAAGAAAAAGCCAACTTCTTTTAGTGTGCTCTCTTCTAATACCATATTGCTCCACATCTTTCAACTTTAAACCTATCTTAATCCCTTTCTTTTTCTTGCCAAGATTAAAGCACCATCAATTCAACCACATTATCTACCTGACCACCCACCTTACATTCTTCATACGTGAATCCAATGGAACTCCTCTATCAATTTGACAAGAAATTTCTTTGCTCTCTAATGAAATTATTTTCACTCCTTTACAACCAAAATTACAAATATCATCCTTTACCTTTTTCTATAAAAACTTCTATCCATGTCTTTCTAAGTAACTTTAAAATTGTAGTTAGCATGTGTATTATTAGTGAAAAAGTCATATGTAAAATATTTCCTAATTTATTAAAATTTGATTTTAAATTTGTTCTAAAAACTACATCCCACCTCTTCTTTTGTCAATTTAAAAGAATGTTTATTTCAACCTTCACAAGTGTATCGGACTTAAGAAAGTTTCAAAATCTATCTCTAATATGAGTCAACTTGAGAGATAAGCCCTTTTTGTCTTTGTTTAGTGATTCAATGATGCTCTCAAAAAGGTGAATCTAGAAGATTCTTATTTGACTTGTGTAATTATCAATAAATCATTACAACTTAGTGACTTCCAAGAATCTTTCATTCACTATCCACCAAGATGTTTACTAGAATGTTTTAATAAATCTACTTGTCATGTAAATGAGCATGAATTTTTTGTTGCCTTGGTTGGTAGGTCCAAGAGAAAAGAGTATTCTCCAAAAACTAATTATCAAAAATCTCATCCTTCAACACTTAAATACTCAAGGATGCAATCCTTTCCAAGACTCAATCTCTCATACTAAAACTCACATTGATGCTTCTTGTGAGGAAGTCTTTATTGTCATAAATAAAAGTGGGCATGCATCAAAAGGAAATCTCAGCATATCCTACACATGTGTTTTTCTTAAAAATGTTGAAGAAAATCTTTGATGTTTTAGTTATATTATGATGAATTGTACTGCATGAGTAAAATGAAAACCCAGACTAGTTTGAATGAACAAATTATTAGTGTTGTAAAATTATATATTATGATAATATCTCCATTCTCATATTATCATTAAAGTAACTATTTTTTGAAGTGAATCCTTCAATTGATGGCACTTTCAAACAAGTTACAAATTTTTTTTATTGAGCTAAGCTGTAACATCATTGATCATCAAATCAAATACAAATCAACATGTTTTATAAAACATGTCAAAATCTTAAAAAATAAAATAGTTTAAAATATAAAAATGAATATAAAATTGGATATAGCTCATCGAAATGAGTCCAACAATGTTTGTTTCATCTCAATTCAGAGTTCAATTGAAATTTTTGTGAATTATTGAAGTTAATAAGTGTAATATATATATATATATATATATAAAGTGTTTTTGGTTTTTTCTCAAACCAAAATTTCTTCTTCCTCTCCCAACATCATGCCCATCGTGAATCTTAAAGAGCGATTTGGCTGGTCAGTAGTTTCACCGGAGAGCTACTTCATCGACAATGAAGATGTCAATTGCAAATATCCTTTTTAAGAGAATCAATGATTTGAGGCCATTTCATCGTTGAGGACCTCGCATAAGATTAGAAAACCAAACATAGAGTTTGAGTTTATTTCTCGTGATTTAACTTTAAATATTTCTATTTTATAGAAATAATTGAAGTATTTAGCCTTACCTAAGTTTCTATTTGACTATTAAAATAATTAGAAAGGAATTTATTAAAGATTTGTAAGTTAAGATTTCTAAAAAAGGGAAACCCGAGAAAATATGGTAAGAAAAAGGTAATTTTTGTAATTTACAAAGTGAGTTATGTAATTCTACATTGGTACTTTGACAAATTTCAATGTGTAAAACTTTATAAATTGAGTTAAGAAAATTACAATTGATTACCTAAAATTTATAAAAAAAAAAAGAAAATTGAATAACTACATAATTATCCTAAATAATGAGAAAACTTATGATATAAGCACTCTAGCATTAATATTATATGTGCTTCTTTGATATAGTACTCATTTGCTAAAATTAATATCTTGTATGAAAAGTAGGTATTTTAACATAAAATATTTATATGTATGCTTGATGTAGTACTGATTTACTAAAATTAAGATATTGTATGTAAATATTATGCAAAACATATGATACTGATGTATTGATATTGTATTGTCACATTTAATTGCATGAAAGTTTTCACTTAAAAATTGATATATGCTTTGTCTAATGTGATAAACTTTTATATGAAATTATTTAACATAATTAATTGTACAAGCATGATATTTAATGAGCTAATATAAAAATATTAAGTATAATGAATATTTTTTATATGAAAATATATTAAAAAATTAAATGACATGGATGAATAGCAAATTCTATAAAAATTAATATATATTATTCTTTAAAGTAGGGTCATGCATACCACAAAATTGAGATAATACTATCGTGAGGTGGCTAATGATCATGTGGGTCGTAATATCGAGATATTACCATCATAAGATGGTCAGTAGTCATACGGGTCACAAAATTAAGATATTATCACCATAGGATAACTGGTGGCCATGTGAGTCACACTATTAAGATTTGTTACAAAAATATGTATATCAAAAAATATGTTAATAATGAATATAATTATATATGAGAATATGATATGATAAATCAATAAATAAGATTTTTATTATAATTAAGTAAATTAAAAAGTGGTTAGTGCATAAGGTTTACTTTATTGAATGAAAATAAGCACTCATAAATAAGACCATATTAAGAAAAAGATTAAAAAAATAGAATAAAAAATTACATGTGCTTGTTATTTCTTTTAATGTTATAGCATGCTTTTCTCTTGATAAAATATCATATTTCTCATTTTATATTTTATCATAAAAAGGACTTTATTTGTTTGCATGTTATGGTTGATTTTTATAATTATATCTTACTTATAATTGTCTTAAGTTGTTTCTTATTTTATATATTTATTATCATTAGAGATAATCTATTAAGCCAATGATAATTGGCTTAAGCTTTTTTTGACACTAATATTTCAACTATATTGGAATCCTAATAAGAAAAGGATTACTCATAAGGACATCCTATAAGAAAATAAAGAATTAAAACTATAAAAGATTTGTTACAAAAGTTATATTGAATAATTTATTAATCATATCATACACTCAATATTATATTTGTATGTAAAAACTGATGTAATATTATAAAAACTTATAAAAATTATGTTATGTAGAGGTTGTGATAATTTCAACTATTTATAATTGTTAGATTCATATATCTATAATTAATAGTTATGAATATAAACTATCTGGTAGTTATATAATGAATATAAATTTTAAATTTTTGATAATTAATTAAATAATGTAGAAAAAAATATAAAGATGTCACATTGTTGATACCAGAGCATTAATTAAATTTGATAATAATTAGAATATTTGAAAAGAAAAGAATGGTTGTCACATTATTAGTATTAGAGTACAATTTAATTTGAGTTAAAATATGTAGCAAAGAAAAAGAGAGATGCCACATAAACAAAATTGAGGTCAATATCATTTCATGCTCATCTATAAATCTTTAATGATAACTAACTTTTTAATTGAAGGAAACTCTTTCAAATTGAGCTTTCTTGACATATAGATACCTCATAGTTATTTGTGTATTATCATCAATAAAAGAATCTTTTGGAATTTGATTCATTCTCATAATCCCAGAGCAAATTAAGATGAAAGGAATAATTCGTATATTCTTTATTACAAATAATAAAGATCAATCTGAAGCTTTGATTGCTAGTTTCAAGATAGCTTTAGGGTTGTATGTTAAATGCATAAAGGTTTTTAATGACTTATCACTAATAATTAATCAAATTCATTAGAAACTAAAATTCTAACTTGAAGTATATCAACTACTATCTTAGTCTTTAATGAAAAAGCTCAAAGAGCATATCTAACTCAAATTCCTTTAAGGCAAAATCAAGAAGAACATTTGTTAGTAAAATATGGAGATTCATACTAATGGACTCCTTTGGGATGTTCTTAAATTAAAAGCTCACGCCTCTCACAATTTTGAAGCTAGGAAGATCAAGTACTAAGATCCAAGTTATGCCTTATCAAAGAATAGTTTAGAAAGTGAAATTCAAGCTATTGCTTAAATGTATTCATTGTTAAAAAGTTTTGTGCATTATTAAGTACTCCCATTCAGGGAAATATGACAATCATGGTTCTATTCATGATTTTTCTATAAACATAATGTGTTAAAGAACTCTTGTCACCAATTATTTAGAATGATATTTAACATTTTCTAAGAAGATACAAAGGTTATTAGATTCATGCTTCTCTTCCTTGACAGCCAATAGGTAAAATTAAAACAATATCATTATCCTGACCCTTCTCAATCTTAGCCATGGACTTCTTTGGTTGAATCCCAATTTCATAAGCAAAAAAAATCTCTTTGGTTGATTCCTAATTTCATAAGCAAAAAAATTCTTTCTTATGAATATCAACTATCTCTAGATGGATCAAAGCTAATCCTTTTGTTAGCAAGATTGTAGTCAAGTTTAGAAACTTTTTTTGAGCTAATATTTTTAACATATTTAGAGTTCTTTCAATGGTTGTTATTGATAATATGAACATGTTACAAGCTAAGGGAACTTCAAAATTTTGCAAAAAATATGACAACCATCTTAAGTATGCCATAATTGCTCACCTAGTCCAATGGTTAAGTAGAAGCAACAAATAAAAATCTCCTTAAGATCCTTAAGCATCATCTGAATGACAAAAAAAAGTGAGCTAATAAACTCCTTTGAATTTATGGTTGTATCAAACCATATCCTTTGTAACCATAAGTCAATCACATTTTTCTCTAGTTTATGAATCTAAAGCTATACTTCTCATAGAATGAAATCAGCTTGCTCCTCATGTTCAAATGATTTGAAGTGCAATAGACACAGTAGACCTCATTGAATCAATAAGAAAACAAAACATGAAATTATATTCAATGAGTCTATTAAAAAGCAGACTTTCAAAGTTACAATAAGGATCTCACAAAATGCAAGGTCTTTAAATGTCAAGGAGGTATCTACAAGCTTTCTCCAACTTGAAAAGAACCATGTATTATAGAAGCTATTATTATACCAAATGCATACTAGCTTCAAACAAAGTAAAGTGAACAAATTTCTAGATCATGAAATGAAGATCATTTGAATAAATTCTAAGTATAATGAGTCTTTTATTCTCTTCCTTACACTAGTCTTTTGTATTCTCAAGATTTTACTTAGATAAAACACAACTCTCCAACTTTTATTATTATATACCAAACAAAGTATCTTGAGAATTATTCATCTTACTCTAAAAGCAAAATTATAACTTAAGATTCAATCACCAACTTCCATGTAAAGCAACTTCTTGAGTCGATTCTTATGTCTCGCAAATCATATTCAACTAAATTCCATTTGGTGTTTATCAAATTTCAGCCTACTCAAAACCTTAACTTATTGCTTTAGATTAACATCAATTAGTTCATAATTGCAATTTATTTAGATATCTATATTTCATTCATAAACCTTGAGACTAACTCTAAGTTCAATTGATTTTCTTCAAATCATTTCTAAGTAATTAATGAATTGTGCTTCAACCTTACAAGTTAATTTTTTAATGATCATTCACTTGCTAAGGCTCAATCGAGATATGAATAATTCAAGACAAATTTCATATATTAATAGGGGATGTAAGATTCTCTTAAACAAACATAAGTCAAATTAGTGGAAAAGAAGGGAGTTACCCTTGGTTGAATTTTAAGAAAATAGAATTTGGTTGGAAAGACATTGGTTGAAATTAGAAAGAAGGGAAAAAGTCTTAAAAAGAAGGGAACTTGATAGGAGAAAAAAAGGATATAAGAGAGTTTTGATAGAGAGAAATAAAAAAGTGGTTGAAAACGAGAGAACGTGGAGGGGAGAAGGGCAAGAGTGTGAAAATCTAAGAAAAAAGAAGGGGTAAGAAAGGGATGAGAGAAAACTTGAGAGTTGTCAAAAAACAATGAGAGACAGAGAAAGACTTGAAAGAAAAAAGATAACCAAAAGAATGACAGAGAGATAATGTAAAAGAGAGAAATGAGTCCATAAAAAGAAACATGAGATAGAGAAATGAAAGAAATAAATAAAAGAGAGTGAAGGCTAAGAGAGAGGGACCCATAAGAGAGACATTATGAGGGGAAAAAAGAGAAAATAGAGAATGATACATCTTTTTGGGAGAACTACTCTGCAAGCATGTATTACATTGTGTTCATGAAGAAATTATATGAAATCAAATTAATGCAAATTCCATTTAGTGAAAATATAAATAAGAGGACTCAAAATCCTAATAATTGCCAATAAATAAGAGAAAATAAAAACTGACTCAATGTTTAAAAAAATTAAATTTAAACTTTTAAAACTTAAAACATAAATAATATACACATTCCCAATAGCAATCCATTGATTCTTATAGAAGTTCCACCTAACTCTTCTTAGCAAGATTTTGAAAATAATAGCAAATTTCATAGATGACTTATTAAAATCCAAGTTGATTTATTAACTCAAGGAAAATATTTTTTTTCTTATTTTTCATTTCTTTTTTTGACTCTTGTTTATGCTCTTGGACATTATATATAATTAATAAGGTTGTTTTTGATTGAGATAGTGAAGTATTTCATCATTTTATGCACATATTCTTGTTCAAATGTTTACATGAGTTGGCAATGCTTGCACTATTTCATCCTCTTCTAATAAGTATTGCATTAGAATTAAGGTGCATCATGTCCTAAGATAATCTCTATAATATTATGCCACAAGGAAGATTAAACTATGGAAGATGAGTTCTATGTGTCTGAGTTTTGAGAAAACATTATTTTGTTTTAATTTTAAAAATTAAAATTTATATAATATTTTTATTAATATACAATATTTAAAAAAAATTTAAACTTTTCAAATAACTAATGTAAAAAAAAAGACACATTGTCTAAGTGTCATAGGGTTAGTTATTACAGTCTTGAGCTTTTACAACAATCCCCTTCTATGTATGATTAGGAATTTTAATCTTTAGTCTAGTATTATCGAAACAACCAAATCCACAAAAATTGTAAAATTAAGGATGGAAAATGTTTCTTGCTTTCTAGATTTCACTAAGATAGTGACATACAAACTGTGGAAAATATACAAATATAATGATGACTCCAAAGAACTCATTTAGTACCTATTTATGTATTACATAAAAAATTAATTCAAATTTAGTCAACAAATTTCTTAACTTGCTCAATCACCAGTCAAAACATGACCGTCAAATTCTCAAATTCACTTGATTTCGAGTATATCATATGCTTTTTTGCAGACATCTACTAAGGCTAAGGGGTAACATAATGGCTCATGTGGTTGAGCTCCTTGTCACTATTGTATTCATGGACTCTTTTTGTTCCCTTAAGTATTTTTTTTTATATTAAAAATCTTAATTTTGATTTAAATTATGTAAGAATTAAGATTTATTTTTTAAATAATTTAAATTCGATGGAATCCGTATAAAGGCCGATGGCCTGCTTTTAATGGTGTACCAAAGGGATAGAGCTCGAGCACACGAGATCTGAGATGGAAGACCTCTTCTCGCAACTCTCCATCATCGCCAACGAAGCACTCGACAACGAGGACTTCGATCCTTCGCGGATCGAGGAGCTTCTCCTCCTCTTCGAGCAGGAGGCGAGGGCATCGTTGGCTGCCGCCGAGGAGGAGCACATGAAGGCTGCTCGCGAGGCCGAGGCCACCATGAGGGAGGCTGAAGCGGAGTTGGACTCCCTTCTCGATTCCTCCACCCAAGAATTCCTCCGCACCTCCTCCGCCCTCGCCGACGCCGTTTCCAACGCATCGGAGAGATACATGGATGCGGCGCTCGCCTCCGCCATGGCCACCATGAACGCCGCCTTCGCCGGTACCAAGATCTATCCTTCTTAAATGGTTTATTGCTCTCAATTAGTAGCGATTCCAAACTTGGTGTGCTTGGATTGGGGTTAGCTAATAAATTCTCTTCTTCTGTGTTTGGGATTGACATTTTTAAGATAAAAAAAAAATCTAATTTGGTGCTTTTTAGGAACGGAAAAGATTAAGCTCTTGTTTACAATTAAAGAGGAGAACAATTTGAAACTTCTGAACAATTGCTGTTGTTGATAGTTAAATCAAGTGAAAAAAAAACTGATGTTTGTTTTAAGAAATTCTTGATAAGAATATTTTAAAATTTTTCATCTGAAATATATATTTTATATAGATATACAGCTCATAAAATTATACAAAATTTACACATTCCATTAAAAACCAATATCATAAAAAAGTTTTTCAATCCTAAAATTGATACTCAATCAACATAATATAGATTTGCCAAATGAGTATTTTAACTGTTTTAACAAGTGTCTTTCACAAAATCAACTAAAATTTATCTCAATTTTTTTCATTGATTTTTTTTTTTTTCACAAAAGAGCCTTATGCAAACATTTGCATATCCTAATTTCTAGTAAGAAAAGGAACTATAATCAATTGCATCTTAACAATTATATTCCAATTTCAAGTAGATTTGTATCATCTCAAGAGTGGATTAAATTTCTTTCTGTTGATGTCAATGATGCTTTTTTGCATGTGTACAAGTATTAGTCATATGTTAAAAAATCATTATGTTATAAAAGCACAAAGTTATTAGGAACATTAAAAATCTTTGAAAGGAAAAAATGATAACCACAAGCAATGAAAAAGAGGGTTCTATTATCTTTCTTAAGGTTTAGGTTGTGATGATCTTGTTAGAACAATAAATTTTTTACTAAGAAAAACTCAAAAAGAAGAAGAGAGAATGATTAATGAAAGGGCAATGTGTTGTTAACTAAATGAGTGTGCTAGAGGACTAGATAGTAAGCAATACTAAAGATTAGGTAAGTCTTTTTCGGAATGAGAAATGGTGTTATATGGGCCAAAAGGAATGGAGATGAAGGATCTAATAGATCAAGTGACAAATGATAGGTTAGAATAAGCTTAAGATATTGTGTTATTAGGGGATTGTGTTATACTTAATATTAAATGTCATGGTCCCTAGGAGATATGGAAGGTCAACAATTAAATGATAGAATGAGGAATATTAAGTAACACGTTATAGAGATGATGATTGCTTATGAGAATGTATGACCAAGCTCCTTGTCAAGGTGTCTAAGATCATGATCTTGATGTTGAACCTAGGTGAAATAAAGAAATTTGATGTTGACCAGATTCTTGTGCATACCTGTGCAAAATGACTAGAGAAAGTGAAACTGAATGAGTTGAAATATCCAAGGATCAGTCAACAACTTTATTGGTAAAAAAGGACATTTGAGGATATGTGTCAAGTAGTTGAAATTAGAGAATGATTGGGTTAATATAAATGCTTTATTTTGATGGACATGGATGTTCATGTGGGTTCATCAAATTACAATCACCCCAATTTTTGCACCCAAGTAGGGATAAAAGAAAAGGAGGGAGGTAAAGGATGACTACATTCTTGTCAAAATTTTTGTAGTAATAATGACCTTCTACCCTTTCCAATGATGAATCTAACTAAGATATCTGAATTTTATGTTGCCAAAGACTTCACAAATAAGACAAGGCTTCCAATTGAGGTGTTAAGGGGACATTATCTTCAAAGGAATAAGAACACACTTATGAGGATTGGCCACTTGTTTTGGGTGGTACAGGAGGCGAGAGAGGGCAAATGACTTTAGCAGCCAATAACAGAGGAACTATAGAGACATCATTAATGCCCAAATGGTAAGCCTACTCCCTAATCACCTAACCTCAAGACAAGAAGGTGATTGAAGAGCAAATGTGTTTTGAGATTATTTCTTAAAAGGAGTTGGAGCAGATTTTTGTGTGCTTAGTGAGGCCTTATTAGGAGAGGTGTGTAGAGTATGAAGCCTACACTTAGAATGTGTGCCCATTGACATGGATGGTCATTTGCTTAGGTTGGGCTTTCTAACCATTGATCAAGTGAGGAGGGACAATGATTTAGTGTAGTTTATTGGGTTTACTACCAAGATGGATAATCCTTGGGAAAAGTTGTTCATGTTAAGATGGCAATACTCTAACAATTGATTGTTGGATGACAAGAGTATGACATTAACGGTATTAGTGTTGGATAGAGATGTTGGTAATTGATGGGATAGCCAATGCAGAATTCATTTAAGAGGTCATCCAAGCAATGACATATCATAGTAAGTTTGCAAGAAATCTTTTGAGAAAAAACTTTGATTAATATGATATGATCAAAAGAGAATAATATATTAACATGGTAAATTACGATCATAACAAGATATATTTGGCATAAATCTAGATGTCTTATATCTCACTAAATTTATCTACTGCATTAGGGATGCCCATACTAACCTTCAAAATCATCAAAGTTTTCTTAATCTAGAGCCTAAGAATGTTGTAATCCCTTAATTCAAGGTTGTTTGAGCTTATTTAGATATTTTTATGATATTCTTGGACTACTATTAATCTTTGGAGATGATTCTCTTTGATTTCAACTTTAGGGTGCTAATTTCATGAGATACCCATAACATGATAGTATTGTATAGTTCTTTTATGTCTTTTCTATATTTTCTATTGACGTACTATATCATGATATATTAAGAGTTGTAGATGAGCATCATGTGATGACATGCTTGTATCAAACTCTCAAACATTTGGTTATACTAACTACTTTATATACATTTTTTGGTAGTTATCACATTTTTATTAGAATTTTCATTATCATTCAAATTATCTTATTCGTTTCTTGGATCATCATGAGTGATCAAATGAGTACAAGACAAGTTTGATGGCTTAATCCCACACCATTTTGCGGCTAGTTCATATGAATTGCTAGATTGGATATCTCAATCACATCGAACACTTGAAGAATTGCATCGTCAATTCATATTAAACCTCTTGGGTGGATTCCTCAACTACACAACCACACTCAATGATTGAAGAATTGAATTATACAATTCATAGGGAACTATTAAGTCGAATCCCTTAATTGCATTAGACAATTACACTTATCATGGTTTTTATGTGTCATCTATCTTTGTAGCTTTTAAGGAGTTGTTTGAAGAGAAAGACATATATGTTTGTAAACATACTAGACTTTGGGATTATAAAGTTCTATTACAACTTTGTTGAAATGAAAAAAATAAGGTTATTTCTTAAGTCTAGCCATTAACATAATGTATTTATAAGATAACATGAATTAGTTCTTCAAAGTTAAAGGGTAATAGAGGTTGGTCAAAACTAGTGACTAGTAGCTATAGTATGTCAAAGATCACACTCAAGTTATCTCATAGGTTCACACTCCCATTTTCACTCATTATAATTCCCAGATGTTTTATTTTGTTGTTAGAATTTATTTCACTTATCTTCTTAACCACTTCAGAAAAATATTAATGAAAATTATTCATAATCCTTTTGATCATTATGCTTACTATATATTAGGAAAAGGAACTATTATATTTGATTTGATTTAAGTTCAAACTTTTCTCCAAAAAAGACAAAAAAAATATCAAATCTTTAAAGTTTTAACCCTACTAAAAAAACTCCAAATTTGATAGAATTTTAAAAGACACTAGAAATTTTAGCCTTCCAAACCTATTATGTTCAATACTTTTCATTTTAAAGTCAATGTTTTAGGGTTTTGATAGCATTCATATGATTTTCTAGGATTTCTTATACATGTTCTTATATCATTTTAGATTGGTTTGTTCTACACTTATAAAGGAGAAACATTGATATTAAAAATTGTTTGAATTTCTTTCCTTTTTTATTGTGTTTTCTCCCTTTCTCTAAACAAATTTGGGGAAGATTTTTGTGTTCATGTCTCATTTCTTCTTTATTGCTTCCACCATCACTCTAAAATGTTTCCACCACCTTATACCTTTCATTAGCTCTCCCTAATTAATTGGCTTCCGTACATTGAATCTATTCTAAAGGTCTATTGACAATTTATTGAAATAAAAATTAAAGTTCATCACTTTGTTTTTGCCATTAATATAGTTTAGAAGTATGAGAAGTAGATGTAGTTCTCCATACTTAAAGGCTACAAGATTTGATTAGATCTATTAATGAGTAGCTATAGTATTGTTGAAGATTGAACTCAAGTTATCTCATAGATTCTCACTTCCATCTCCACTCATTTCCAAGCACAAATATTCTTGATGCAAAAGTTATTGTAACTCTTATACCAAAATTGGTGGAGAGGATATCATAAGTCTAATATTAAAATGATGATGAAGGGAGAAAAAATAAAAGAAAAAAAAAATCAATCTATACTTTTCACTATCACTGATATTAATCTTTGATGAGGAGAGGCCAACTTATGACTCCCTCCTTCTTAAACATACATGCACCAAAAGGAACTCTTAAGAGTCAAATTTACAACCTAATATCATTATATCAATTTTTTTCATAAAAATTTATTTATTAAAACACAAACTAAATTTAGATAAATAAAATAAAATGATAACAATATATTTAATTAAGAAAATAATATACAAAAAATAAAACATCATAAATTATTATGACCTATTCAACCCAAACAAAATAAAAATATTACTAAATTATAGAATATCTTATATGAACTCTTTGTATTAACTCAACATCATCATTCTAATACAATTTACCTTATATAAGTTCTCTTTTGCTTACCAAAATTGTTGTCTCTTCTATGTTTTGCCTCTTCCAAAAAATATTAAAAAAAATGTTCTATAAAAAGTATTACATGATACTCTTGTTCATTGAGTTGGCTAGATATTGGGAAGGAGAATCACTATATTTGATTTTGCGTTTAAAGACTTTTTCTTAAAATAAATTATAAAAAACCATCAAATATTTGGAGTTTCCTTTCTATGTATTAATCTTAGCAAATGAATTATATTTTTTATAACACTGAATAACAATTTGAACTCTTATCCCCTTAATAGTTTTTATTTTAGTACTTCTATTTTGATAAAAACTTTGATATTCAATTTTTTTTTTCTCTTTTATTATGTTTTTTTAATTTCTTGGTTCATAATTAGGAAAAATTTTCTTATTTTTGCTAATTTTCTTATCATTGCTTACACCACTACAACTCAATTCTTCAATCACCACTACATGAAGTCTCCACATCATCATGGCCTCCTTGCTTTAGATGGATTTTAATGATCATCTGTCATTTTGTTTGAATAACAAGATGAAGGTCATCTCTTAAGTTTATCCATTGACATTATAAAAGCACAAGAATATGAAGTTTTTCTCCTTAGCTAAATGTTGTCAAAGGTTAATTAAATCTAATGATCATATGCAACAATATTGCATATCATACTCAAGCTATCTCATATGTTCATAGTTCCACCCTCACTCATTTTCATCCACAGCACTCTTTTTCCTCTTGGAATCTATACCACTTCCAAAAAAATATCAAAAATATAGTATATGATAATTGTCCTGAGATCATCATATCCATTGCCTTTACTCATATTGGAAATAAGAATCATTGAAATTGCTATTACATAATCCTCTTATTATAATCTATTGCATACAAAAAAAACCATTGAATTTAGGTTTGATTGGAGTTCAAAATCATTTTTCCAAAACAAATGATAAGAAACTGTCAAATCTTTAGAGTTTATCTTTCTCATGTCTCAACCTTACAAAATAAACTCCACATTTGATAAAGTTTCCAAAAAAAAAAAAAAAATTGGAATCTTAGCCACACACTTTCTTGTTAATATTTCTTTTTATTTGGAAGTCAATATTTTGAGGTTTTGATAGTTTGAACTTAAGCATTTCATTTTCTATAATTTCTTTTTATATCTCCTTATTGCTTTGTAAAATTTCAATTATTCTTACGTGCCCATTAAGGAAAAATTTTGTTCAAATTTTTTTTTTGAAACTTTATCTCTTTCATTTTATTTTGTTTCTCCTCCCCTTCTTTGTGATGATGAAAGAGGCAGGATGAAAATTCTAAAGTTGGAGAAAGAAATGGGAAAAAAAAGACAAGGAAAACAGTGTTTTAATTTAATAACAAAAGTGTTTTCTTCTAGGCACAAAGATGATCTCCTACTCTATTGGCAAGGGCATGTTCTTTTAAATTACAAGGTATTTTAAGACTATATATCCATAATCAAAATAGAATATATTATTTCTATATCATCAAGATGTATTTATAAAACTTATAATAGAAATCCTTAAAGCTAAAGAAAAATAACTAATATACTCAATATTAGATAAATAATGCAAACGTAAAGAAATATATATAAAATGATAAAAATAGACATATGAGTTTTATATATGACTTATTACAATCTCATAAAAACAAAACAAAAAAATTGAACAACTAAAAACAAATTCTATGCAAACATAAAGGCAAACGTCCTAATGCATTATGTCTTGCATCAATTGCCTTCCACATTCAATTTTTTTTTACAAAGTTGTACTCTCAATATATCATCATTATGATCAGCATCAGAAAAAAAATTCAACAAGATGCTTCTAGCAAACACTTCGAAACACAATTCCCAAATAATTGGAATCATTTTTTGTTCAATCCATTAGCTCAATTCAAAATGCATGCAATTTGGTTCAAAGTGATTTGTTCAAGTTTAGAATTAACATGGGTTGAGAGTTAGAATTTTCTCATTCACATTTTCGAGGACATGGCTAAGGTTTGTAGAAGTAGATACAAGTTCAATGAGATTGGTAAGGAAGCAAACGATACTATTCACAAAAGCTCTGTACAGCACAAGTGGTATTTTTAACTTGCAAGATGCATGTTACAGCTCTTCAAAGGCCATGACAAAGCTGTTCTCATGAAAACATAAGTGAACCTAAGCTTGTGAGGTGTCGAGGCAATGTAGAGATGATAAGCAACCTCTTGGGGAGAAGGCGCATTGCACAAACTAATGGGTGCTTACATGTCAAAGGAGTAGTGCTACGTCAAGTGGCTAAATGATGGATTAAACTAAGAGGAAGCTCAGCTCAGAGAATGTGGTTTGAGAGTTTGGTGGCATTGGAAGCTAAAAAATCAAGAAAACTGAGGGGAGCAAAGTGGACAATAATGGTGGATCATCGTAATGGTTTGAACACTTTAAAGTATGCTTAAATATCAAATTGATGATGAATGAGGATAAATGAAAATATTATAGGTGGAGAAAGAAAATGAGAAAATAGATAAAAGAGATTTTTTTTACTCTGTCGATAAGAGTGTGCTCTTCCAAACACAAAGATAATTTTCTACTCTATTATGTGCTTTTTTAAGTAAAGAAATCTTTAAAGATGCACATTCATAACTAAAATATTATATATTATTTTCATTCTATTACAACATATTTATAGATCTTATATAGAAATCTTTAATTTTAAAAAATGACTAAAATACTCTTAATTCAAAAAATAATACAAATATAAAAAATCCAAAAATGATAAAAATAATGCATGAACAATATTTATAACCCATAAAAACAAAAAAAAATAACAACTAAATAATTATGAAAAATCCTATACAAACATTAAATCTATCTAGTAATATACTTTATCCTAATCACTTTGTCTAGGTTTGGGTTGAAAATTCCCTTTTTTTGCTCATTACTTTTTTGTTGATTTTCACACTTCCATAGTTTGTTTCAATTCCCCACATCCTCATGCCCACCCTAAGTCATATTGATACTAGTGTTAAAGCCCTAGTAATTTTGTAATTACTTGTTATCTTTACTTAGAAACATCATCATTAATATTTTATTTCAATTTCTTTACATACCACTACCACATTATCACTTCTTGACAAAAAAAATTTATAATGATAATTATCTTATTATGAGCTAGAATATCTACTATAGAGAAATTGTCCTTTTATTTGGTGCAAAAATGGTATCATTTACTACATCTGTTGAAAAAATAGTGAAAAAAAAGTTTATCTAATGTTTTTTTTAAACTTACGGCATTTCTTGTTTGAGACATTTAACTACTATAGATGCTTTCTCTTTTGTTATACACATATTATACTTTGTTTTGACATCATTGGAGTTCCATTACACTGACTACCTTTGATTCCTTATGGCATTCTATTATTTGGATATGAAAAGTTTAACTTAGAAATTTTAGATTATCATTCAATTTTCTTTATTGATAAAGCTCACAAACAAACTTCTAAAAATGTCCATTAACTTACTATGACTTGATACTTATCACCTCATTCAACCTTTCCTAACAATAGAAATTGAGGCTTCATTTAACAATTACATTTTTTTTGTAATCACTTGGTTTTCATTCTCTCTAAAAAGAGAGAGATTAAATTCTATTGGCATTTAAGTTTCATAAACTTCATAATGAACTAATATGCCACTTATGATGATCTAGTCATTTTAGGTATTACATTACTTGTATGCATAATGATCATTATCACTTGTGTGCTATGATTATCGATAGTAATATGATTGGTCTTATCTCATAGTGTACCCTACATTTTCTAGATTTATAACCAATCACTCACCTAAAATTATATCTTATTAGTTTATCTAATGGAATTAGAGTTAAAATTACTTATATATGCCTAGTTTTACTTTCATATGATAATTATTGTCTTCATGTAAATTATGATGTCGTGACTGTAGCCATCATTGATGTTATTTTAAATCAACTTATGTTCTCAATTCTTTTGTCTTATCATCACTGATGTTATTCTAGATCAAACTTAGGTTCACAATTCCTTTGTTTTACCATCAATGATGTTATTATAGATCAAACTTAGGTGCACAATTCTTTTGTATCACATCACACATATAAGTGCATTATATTGTGTAATCCTCGTATTTTAATGTGCAGATAATGCTCCAACCTTTTATTCTATCTCGCCAACCAAAGCCTAAAGTAACCCTACACAAACCTCCAAACCTAGATTCATTATCTCTTTAGCAATCACCTTCACCTTAACATTACCAACCTAAAATCCCAACCCTTGAGCTTACACTACATACATTATCTCAAAGCTACACCTTACTTGTTAACGCTTAAATTCATCCTCTTACTCTTTCTTGTACACTTATTAGTGATCCATTACTATTAATACTTACACTTTCATCTATATCCATTTATACTACCTTAATAAATATATTGATACCCATTGGTGCTGGATATCAATTGTCACATTAGATTTTAATGCAACATAGAATAGTTTGGATGTAAATTAGATTTAATGGCATTTATATTTTCAAATTATGGAGGGTCTCTATTTATGTTTTTATTAGTTTTTTAAAGTTATTTAGGATTTGTTTAAAGTTATAAGGATGAGTTTAATTATTGATCTCTTAAATTTTAAATTGTCATAAATGTTTATGTATTATAAGTTTTTAATAAAATGAAAATATAGTGTTGAAGTGATGCTCATTTGGTTCACTTAATTTTTGATCCATTTTTTTCTTTTTAACATTTAGAAAATCTTTATTTTATAAAATCTCGTTATTTTGAAAATCTTTTTTTATGTATAAAATTTCTCTTAGAAAGCAAAAAAAAAAATATGCTCAGGTTAAAAATAATTTGAATCTATTTATAAAAATAACTAAACTATTTACAAAACTTGTTCTTACAACAAAACTTTAAGTAACAAATATGTCAAATATCAAACTATAATATATTGTTATCATAATAGCATCTAATATTTTTTGTATGATCCAAATTGTAATACATTTATATGTCATATAAAAAAAATTGTAAAATTAAATATTACTCTCATTGTATTCTTGGAATTTTGTGATGTATATCTATAACACATAAAATATTAAATCATAAAAATAAATTGAGCCAAGCAACACAAAATCAAAAAGCATAAAAAGAACATAAAATAATACAAGATTAAGGTTATACCACATGTTAAGTCCAAATATTAAAATACATAATAACTAATATAAAGTTATCTAAAGTAAGTGTAATATGCCAATACAATGTTTCCACCCTTTAGGTTAATAGTTTTTATCTTCCATTTTAAATTAATTTGACCACTTTTTAACTTTTTATTTGTACCCATAATTTTTTAAACTTTTTATTAAACATTTTCTTTCTTTTTTAACATGAGATTTAGGCTTAATTTTCAAAATATATGTTATATATTTTGTTAATTTTCTATTTCAATTAAACTAATAAGTAATATACTAGAACAATTTACACCTTATCATTGGTTCCATAATTAAGTTAAATCTCTAGATTATATTTTGGAATGAGATATCTTTTTTTTTTTTTTTGTCTTATGATTAATTTATACTTCTAGATTTTATTGCAAAATGGCATACACTCCTTTGAGTAATGATGTGGATTAACATATTAAGTTTTACAAAATCTAGTTCTTAAGAACTAACTTCTATCTTTGACTTTTACGAATCCTTTTTTATACCTTTAATAACCTCATTTTATTAATTTGATTTGAAGAAACGATCATTTTACTTTTTCATAATTTCATGCAATTAAGTTATATATGATATATCATATATGATAAAGTGTGTTATATTATTAATAAAAAAATATAATTTACACCTACATGCTTGTATAAGAACCTAAGTAAACAATAAAATCAAACCATTAAATTTTATCACTAATTTATGTAAACATAACGTACTAATCATTCAAAACACTGATTTTTATAACTAAAAGAGAACTCTTTATTGCATTGCAACACACATAAAGAAATATATATTTTTATTAGTGTACTTACTCTTTCATGTTTTTTATTATTATCCTATTTAAGACCTATTATTACATTACAATATTATAAAAACTTTAATTGCATCCAATACTCAATCTAATTATTATATAATGAATATAGTTTTACAAATTTAAGATCAATATTATCAGTCAGTATTCAACAAATCAAATGCATCATATCACATAATAAACTTACAATTATTTCCAAGAATTGGTCATTCCAAGATGGATTGGTTCTTATTTGCATGCTTCATGAATTTCCTTATATCTCAATTCCTACACCTTTTCCTTTCTTTCTAACAAGGTGACATAGGAATTCCTTCTCCTTCATAAAGCCCCCAAAGAAATTTCCTTCCTTCCTTCTCACAATAATGAGGAATTCCTATATACTCCCTCTTCTCTCCTTCTCACAAGACTAAGACAATAGCACTTTCCCCATTTCCTTGGCTCATAAAAAAATTTCTCCTTGCATTTTCTTCACAAATTTCTCCATTATTTCACTTAAAGAACCACTCCACACCTTTTACTTTTTCATCCTAAATGAATATCAAGCTACATGTGAAAGATTTCCTCTACAAGAGCATGCCAATCTCTGTGGCTCTCCTATTAATTTGTTTTAAGTGATTAAGTAAAAGGGCATGGATTTTTTAATTTGCACCTTTTATGCAAATTAGAATTTAGAGCTTATTAATTAAAATAAATAAAGTTTACTTAAAATCTTATATATATAATTATATTTCTTGCATTTATTCATCAACACTATTACAAAAAAAATTGTTGAGAATCAACAATCTACTCCTCAAACTCTATAATTCATATAAATTTTATAGTCGTTTAATGTCATTTGATATTTTTAATAATTTTCTTTTTCAAAATCCATATAACAAATGTTATATTATTTTTTATTTTTAAGATTTATTTTTTAATTAATTACTATAACACTTTGTATTCACGTTAAAATAATTTTAAATTAAGTTACTTTATGAACTCTTTATCATAGTATAGTTTCATAATTTTTTATGTTAATTTGTATTTATTTCCATTTATGGTAGTTCTATAATTTAAATTATTGCTAAGTTCTTCATTAATCTTTAATTTCTTTTTTACATTCTAAAACCTATAATTTTCATTTACTTAGTGCCATTGGATATTTAATAATTCGTATTATCATTGTTTAAATTTAGTTCCTTTTTTTCATGTTTCATAATCTTTTTGGTGATGTATAATTTTGTAAAAAAATTAATAATGATCATAAAAATTATAAATAAATATATTTATTTATCTCATAAAAATGATTATAATCTTTCTCTTTTAATATAAACTCTAATTAATCCTATGGTCATTATATTTTGTCAATTTATGTATTTGATAATTCTAAATTCTCAAAAAACTTATCTAAATAATTATTTCTACTTTTAAACTATTACAATTAGTTATTTGAATAAATTTTTAAATTTTGAAAAAATATACATGGTATCTTTTTCTCTATGCTTGGCATTGGTAGCCAACCTTCTCCTCTTTTCCTTATATCCTATTTTCGTTATGTTGCTCTTCACCATCAACTTCTTCATAGTGTGATATTATCATAAATAAACTTATTTCTAAGCTTTCATTTGGAGAAGACTTTGGAGAACATTATCTCCTGTATTCTCCATTTGATGCTAATGTTTTTGAGAAATTACTCAACTTGTCGTCACCATTACCTAGTATTGATATATAATTGACACTTGTGCTAAAGATTATAAGTTTTCTTGCATGCCACCATTACTAACTCTTCTTGATCTTATAACCCTAGCATTATTTACGGTTAGCTTACCTCCACTAGTCTTGAGCTTTCTTGTTGTATTATTTAGGTTAACACCACCATAGGAGCTTATTACTTTCACATTACCAAAGTTGATTGCCTTCCCTCTTTTATAAGATTATTTTAATTAAGACACTATCCCTCCACCTTCATCCTCATATGATCTTTTTGACATCTTACCACTTTTTTTATCCATCTAATTGAATAATGATTTTTATTTTTAAGCTAGTTTATCATTTAATATCAGTGTCAAGTCCTTGAGATAGATTACAAGATGTACTTGTAGAAATTGTTATTTTCTTTTTCTTTTTTATGATTATAGAATTCATCCTTCTATTGATCATGGAAGGTAACATGGAAGAAAAAAAATATATTTAGGATCACTCGAAGGAATGCTAGATTCTACCTCCCATCCTTCTTTGTTATAATTTACTCAAAAGTGATTCTATGGGAGCATCTAATGCTTGAGCATCTGATGCTTTGCTCTTATTAATTTAGGTTTAAAAGATTGATTAGTCCATTTTAATACCTTTTATTTTTGAAATTTTTTTTGTAGTTATTTTAGTTATTCTATATTGCATATATGCATAATGAATATATCTAGCCATTTGCTTATATTACTTGTATATTTTCATAATATATCTAAACATTAGAGTTGTTAAGTTTTATTTAGTCTAGAGATTAAGGAATGTTTTAGTCTACAAATTCAAGGCCATTTGAGCTTATCTAGGTAATTGAATATTATTTTGAGGTCATTATTGGTATTTGGATATGATTGTAATACTTTTTAGTTCATGTTGACTTTTTCAAGGGCTTCTTATGGTTTGATAATATTCTTCAATTGTTCATGGTTTTGTTTATGTCATATGCTAATGGTCTATGTTTTGTGATGTGTTAAGATATATTTGGAGTTTTAGATGTGTATTATATTATATCATGTGTGTTTTGGAGCTTTCAAACATTTGGTTGTATTATCAAACTTTGTGCATTCCTCTTGATTTATAAGATTTATTAGGGCTTTCATGGTTAATTGGATAGCCACATGTGCTTCATGTATCATTCCATACAAACACATGAGTACAATCAATGCTCGTTGGTTTAACCTACACCATTTATACAATTGGGTCAAATGAATTAACTTAGGTACTTGGAGAATTTCACTAGGTGATTCTCACAAAACTATACATAATACTTTCCTTAATCACTTAATGATCTCTCAATTACACAAGATGTTTGTCTTTATCTTAATTTTTTTAATGTCATTTTTTTTTGTTAGTATTAAATAGATCCTTGGGGAGGAAGTTATGTATGCTTATAAATATGATGGTAATATGATTGTAAAGATCATTTACCAATTTTTTGAAATGAAAGGATGAAGATCATGTTTTATTTTTAGCCTTTAGCATTGTGTAGTTGTAGGAGAAAATGAAGTAGTTTTCCTCAGCTAAATGCTATATAGGTTGATTAAATGATATGATACTTAGGTTATCTCATAAATTTATACTTCACCTGTTTTCACATGCTCTAATTTTGCTTATTATATTATGTACCACTTCTTTATACATTATTAGAAAAATACAAAAAAAGTTATATGAAAATTATCATAATCTCCTCTTCTTTATTAAGATTATTGTCTATTGCAAAAAAGAACCATTGGATTTATATTTGATATTAGTTGAAAACTTTTCTTTTAATGTCTCCTACAAAAAATCATCAAATCTCTATAGTTTTTATTTTGCATTTCCTAAAGTGACAAACAAACTCCAAATATGATGAAGTTTTAAAGCATTTAGAAATTTAAACCCCCAAAATTTCCATGTTAATCACTTTTTTATTTTAAAGCAAAATTTAAGGGAAATCAAAGCCTATCATTTTCTAGGATTATTTTTCCATGTCCTAAGTGTTTGGTATAAAAACCCAAAAAATGATTTCAAATTGATTCAAAATTTTCATAACCTCTTTTGACTCATAGAAGAGAAGCTTTAATATTTGAAGTTTTCTTAAATTTCTTATTTTTTATTATAATTTGCTTCTCCACCTCCTTATCCTTATTTGGGATTGATCTCTCTATTTCTGCATATTACTTAATGTTTCCACCACTACTATAGTTTGCTTGGTTCCTTATATCATCTTGGTTAATCAACATTAGCTATTCATTCTAACATTCCTAGTATATGACTTCTAATAGGTTTCCTATTACTTCACCATGGTCTTTGTCAAATCCTAAACAATTTAAGTCAATTTCTCCATTTATTACTCCAATGCTTGATTAGATTTTTTATCATTCGTTGTAAAATATTTGAACCCCTAAAGTCTCCTCTAATTACGGCTAAGATGTCTAACTCTATTTTTGTCAAGACTTCTCAACTTTAGCCATACATGTCTGAGCATGACTGTAATATCGCAAGATCAATTCTCACTTGTACAAACTTTTGTGCTAGTTGAGCAAGAGAATAAGATTTTCTCAAGTTTAAGGGGATGAGCTAGTGTGAAGAAGTTTGACATCAATAGAGAAAGAGAAAAGGACATGGATTAACAAAGCAAGAATGATTTTCTTCTATTTCTTAAAATTTCTCCCAAGTATAAGTAAAAAGAAAAAGTCTCCAACGGCTCAAGTCAAGTGGGTTCATATATCAATATCTTATTAGATACATATAACAACTACCAATAATTATGTATTAAAAAATAGGGCAATCGATGGGATCAACAATTGTAGTGGATAAAAGAAGTGTTAATAGTTAAACCTAATTAGTTTACCTTCATGTTTAAGAGCCATGCTCATAATTATTCTGATTATTCTAGCTACATCATAGTGTTTTTGTGGTTCATTTCTATAAGCTCGAATAGACGTCCTAGAGTGCTAACAAATATTATTGAGACCTTTTTTTAAAAGGCTTTGTCTATGGCTGCACAAGCATAAAACTTTCTTTCCTAAGAGACTCCTTTCCCAAGAATGAAAGAAATTTCATAAGACTATCCCCCAAATTATCCCTTGATGGTTCTTGATGAAATGTCTTCTATTTTCTCCAAATCTCCATAATAGATCTAAGATTTTTTGAGATACCTTGAGCTAATTGATCGAGAGCTCAATTTCAAGTTCATTAAATACAAAATGGTGAAAAAGTAAGAGAAGAGACAAAACAACGAAAATCGTCGTTCCAACACGAAGCAACAAGAACCACACATGCTATCATTCACAAAGGCTCACTGCAGGTGTGCTAGAATATGTGTGTAGCATGCAAGTCACGTGACGTGCCTAAGACACTAATGTAAGCATGAGAAGGCTCGACACGCCATACATTCACTTGAATTGGGCATACATGTCTATGCGGACTAACACATGTGTATTGCACGTGCCCAAGTAGGTCTCCTACGACACGCACGATCCACACATGCGGTAGGTGAACATACCACTCTAACACAATCAACATGTGCATGGCAGGATATGTTCATACGTGCAATCTCTTGTGCACGCATAGGCATGCCAGTTGCAATGCAAAATTTGTAGAATTTTGAATTTTGGTCAAAATAACATATTATGAAAAAAATATGTATTTTGTCATAAAGTATTGTATTTAAATATCTATATAAAGGAATGCAAATAATAATAAATCAATTCAGAACTTCATGATTTCATAATTTCTTGAATTTCATCTTTTTATAAAAAAAATCATTTTATTTGTTTCTTTTTAAGTTCTTTGTCATTTTCACATTTCAATTTTTACTATTACAACTCTAGGAAAATATCTGATGTCAAGGGCTTGAGGTGAGAATATCTTATAGACATATCGCTAACTTTTTTCTTGACTGAGTAGGTCTAATAATTGACCCTCTTACTATGAGCATACTTTTTTAAAGTTAATTTGTAGAAACATATCCAAATACTTTATACTTAATTCATAGCGTTATGTGCATGCATAAGCTTTTGTCGACAAAACTTTGTCATCCTACTTAGGTGGTCACATGCAAGAACTTGACTTCTTTGATGAGTTCATGCACCATAACCAACCAATCAAGTTACCTTAAATTTAAATTTCAAATTCCAAGATTAAGACAATGTTCTAGCCATATTTGAATCACACATTGTTGTAGTGCTTCCTATGAAACCTTTTTTTTGTATAGTTTTCAACATTCCATGCAGCTTAATAAGCTCTTGTCAAATTATCAAGTGGTGACATCTTAGATGTTCCAAGGACCAAAATTAGCAATAATGCTTCTTACGCAAATCATATTTTTGTAATATTAAAAAAACCAAGCAACCACTTCATAATATCATTCCTTAACCATACAAGAAACTATAAAATAATACATTTTGTATCTTCTTAAATGATATAACTCATATATAACTCCTCAAATTGTATAATATAATCTTGGATGATCCATATATCTTGGGTTTTTTATCATCTAACATGTTATCATAATAAGTAGTTGAGATGAAAAAGACTAAATTTGTAGATTTTTTGACACTTTTCTCTATTATGCACCAATTTAAATAATTTTTTAATTAAACAGTGTAATCAATAATAACCATCCTAAGAAATTGTTAAATTGCTTTGGATTGTTGAGTTATTTTTAATAGAATAGAAGCATATGTTTATGTAACACTCGATGAGGGTGGGGAGTGAACACAAATGAGTGAAAGTGTGGCAAAATGCATTAAAAAAAATTATGACTGTTGTATAGGACTTTTAGGGGTTTCAAGTATGAATAAAACTTACATCAACTCTATGAGGGTTGATCATCAACTTTATTAGTAATAAGTCTTCAAAATAGTGAAGCATCATATAGGGATAACTTGACATTAAATCTTATAAGAATTCTATGATTAAGCATTTTAAAACTAAAATAGTTTTAAAATGATGACTAAGAGAAAAAAAACTCTTAAATAAAGACAAAACATAATTGAATGGGGATTATCTTATGCTTTAAAAAGATCTAAGAACCACCAATGATAGTTTGTTAAACCATCCTGTACTTTTTGCTAATTATCCTAGACAATATTAGTCAAATATCATGTCAATCCCTTTTTAGCTTTAAAAAACAAAATGTCACAAGTTATATTGTCGAGTCTATTGCCTCCATCTAACCTTTAAAATTATGCATTATTAGTTCAATCGGTTCCTTTTACTAGAAATCACTCATCTTAAGTGAGTGCGATATCTTGTAACTCTCTAACATGCAATCTTTTGCCAAAAGATCCAAGTAACATCACAATTAAGTTTATTCCTATATCATATAATGCATTTGAAAATTCCTCTATTAGATACACAAACTCACATAATCAAACATTATCTATAACATGAACAACGCTCTGAATAACTCGTGTAAAATTTCTTAAATAAGATATAACAATTCAAATGAATAGTGAATAATAATATAAACAAAACCATGATAACATATTCTTTGAAACATAAATATTATATATACCAAGACAAGCAAATGAAGCAATAAAAAAACTCTAGGCCAGACTAAAATTATAAATATATGACAAATAAGTAATCCAAAGATTAAGTCAAAGACACTTGCGATTGATTATAAGATATTAAATTCTATAGCTTGAATAGGTTTTATTTACCAATTCTTAAAATCCCTAATTCAAGAGCATTTTCACTTATTTTTTTTATAAATTATAATGAGTAAAACTCTCCTAATTTGCTAGCTACTTTCTTCAAGTAATCAATTTAGAAGCTTGGAGAAATTAAATACATCATTACGTAAGTTCCTCAAATATCTTTCTTATTATAAAAATCTCCCAATAAAAGTGGCATCTTACATATATGCCATAATAACGAAACATGTTGTGACATGTTATAAATAATTGTTTATTCGTGGTTAGATTAAAAATATCATCAATAAAATTTTAGAAATCATGAATTACAAATTTGCCCAAAAGCCTTACTAGTCAAAATAAGACGAGGGAAGACAATACACGCTACACTGTCGGCTATAAAGACTCGTTCAAGTTTTCACTTAACAGCTTATATATATATATATATATTTTTTAATTCAAAAGCTTCCTAATTGAATTTGTCAAAGTAAATATTAAAAATATTAAAATTTAGGAAATATTTTTTTTTCCAAAAGTCTATTTTTATTTTCGTATAATATTATTTAAAAGTCTTAAATGTTTGACCAATCATATTTTATAATAATATTATTATAAATTATAATTTTATCATTTAAAATTGGTACAAAGATGTCACTCATAGAGGTTGGTTATTGTGATTTTCAAAAATAAAATAGAATATTACTAAAATAACTTGAGTCAAATAATAAAAAATATTAATAAGTTTTTAAAATATTAAAATATAAATAAACACATGATTTAAACAACACTTAGTCAAATAGCTCTGGAGAAAATTTTTTAAAGATAAAACATATATGGATAATTCATCTAAAATAATCTTTTATATTAATAATTTTAATATCACAATTACAATTTATAAATATAGAAATATTTATTTTTATAATTTAATATTATAATTTAAAATTAGTTGTTTTAAACATCAGACATTTACATAAATTTTCAATATAAGATTTTCAATAAATGGAAATTGAATTTGCATACCACATGATCTATAGGTATATGCTTTGAATGAAAAAGAAGTAGAATAAACAATTGTTTAATTATTATGAAACTTTCATGCATAACATTTGGTCAAGCATTGAGTAACATTTCAAAGATTCTACAAGTTTATCATCCATTATTTATATATATACATATATATTCTTTTTTCTATGAAACAATGTAAATATATGAGACAATATAATGGTATGATTTATATTATAATAAAATATTCATTAACATTTCGTGTCACACTTGTCTCTGTTTTACTCTCCATTAAGATTTTGTCAATATATTGCCAAGATCATCCGTACCCCCTTCTCATGACCTACTTCCCCTCCAATCAAGGATGAATTGGTATTACTTTGATAAAAACTTTAATTGTGAAGTTACATTACTTGTAAACTCTATAAAACATTGAATTAATGCAATGTCATAACCATTCACATATTAGTTTTCTCTTTGAGAATGAATAGCTTGTCATGTCGCATACTATCATATGCTTTTTTTATACTCAAAAAGCTTCTTTTATCACACTTTACTATGAAGAATGCACATAGTTGAAATAGCCTTGAAGTCATTGGGGGGGGTGGTCATGGTTCATTGTTACCAAAGTCAAGCAACCAGCAACACATGTTGAGATAGTGTTTTATAAAATCTTTTTGTATTGATTAATATAATTGTTTTTTGAGTGAGAATCAAAATTTGTGATACTTATCTTTCATTAAAGAAAAATATTAAACATTATCTATGCATATTTTAGTGATTACCTTTTGATGGCATTGAAAAACTTTGGCTAACATTATATAATATAATAAAGAACAATCGACTATCATGAACGTGTCTTACCAACCAATCAATGCAAGTGAGAAACATGTTGAAGTCACATTCTATCTATTATATTCCACTTTGGATGTTCATATTAACCAATGAAATACACTTGTTATGTAGGAGGCACATGTCCATGCACATGTGTACTATTGATGGCACCAACAAAGGTTTATTACAAACAAAATCAATAATTAGTAAAGCACAATATGTAGTCAATGTAACATGTTATAGATATTATATCTACAGGCAAGGCATATAATATGAATCATAAACAATTTGAGATGACACATATCTAATTATTAAATCCTTGTTTTATATCACATCAATGGCATCACTCATGCAATGTTTGGTCAAAAATATCTCAATGTGTTTTGTAAGAAATGTTGAAATCATTTGACATGTTCTTCCATAGATGCCCCACAATCCAAAATATAAATTATAATGATTAAAATCTCTTTGACAAAATTTGGTGTGGGACCCTCAAACTATTATTCTCATTCACATATGAAATCAATTTATTAAGCATTTTTTTATTTTGTACATTCTCAATAAATGACATTTCTATTTTCTAATAATTCATCAACATAGCATGCCCCAATCATTGTAGGTAATCTATTCATATAGTCACTAATGTGTATTATAATGAGCACACATGTCGATAGAGTTGGTGCACATCATTGTATTAGTTTTTGTTCATTGTGGCTCGAAAATTTGTGCACTAAGTATATAGTTTCTCAATATTACACATTTTTATCATACATTAATAAGTCTACTAATGTTTTGACCTTGAAAAACTTTTGTCATCCTTTAAATTATGAAGTTGCCAAATTGATACCATCAGTATTCTCTTGATGAAATTTCCTTTTTGCTCATCTTATTCCCTTATAGTTCCAAAAGTGTTTTAGTGATAGATTTTATAGGAATTGGACAATCCTGTTTAGTTAAACACCTAGTGACAAACTTCTATATTCCTTTAATTACGATATTTACAACCAAGATCAACAGTATTTTGTTTTATGACCTAGGTTATGATGTGCTTTATTTTTATGAGAGTGGTATTATTTATAAGATATACATTAAGAATTAGAGATTAGTGATAAGATCATTCTTGTTAGCTAAAATTTGTTCTCAAAGAAGTTTTTTTGGTACAATAATAACTTGAGTAGATTATTTTTTTTATCATAATCTCTACAAAAACGTTCATGGCTTCAACTATGCCATTTTGCAGTATGATGATCTAGTGGATTCCTTATCATGTGAATGGATTTGATTTAATTAGAATCCTTCTTTATGATGAGGTTTGACATAAAGATGACAACATAAAAATGACAATGACAATAAAGATAAATTTGAATCGCAATATAGGATATATTTAAATCGCAACGAAAAAAACTTAGATTACAACATTGAAATGTGTACACATGTTACGATAAATAAAACTATAGTTTCAAGAAATGCCAAAGAAATAATTTCTCAAACATTCTTCTCATTTTTTTATTTTATAATAAGTGTTGAAGTACATGACAACACTAATTCTTAGACTCAAAAGTAAAAAAACAAAAAAAATTCTAATAAAAATATAAACAATATATAAAAATAATTAAAAATTATAAGAGTCTCATATATGACTCATTATAATTCACAATAAATTAAAAAATACAAATAAATAAGTAAAGCTTCATATAGCCCACTAGGTTAGCTTAATCATCTTCTTTGATGTATTGTTTTGTGTCACCAAACTTGAGTGTCTCACTTTTATTGATTCATCTCATATGAAAAATGTGTGCTTCATGCCAACAATGGCATAAGAACTAGCCTAGGTCTAGTAAGCATGCTCTAACTATACTCATGCATTGTTGGTGCAAAATAAAAAGGCCCAAGTGTAGTCAAGCACCTCACTCCTCTGTCCCCTCAAACCATGTTTAATAACCACATTGGTTGTGCTTAAATATTCTCTCACCTAGGGCCATTTTAATCAATTTATGATAAGAATTTTTTTTTAATTTTTTTTTATTTAATAGATTTGTTTTGTTGTGTTATATCACTTAAGAGAAAAATTTGAAGAATAAATAAAAAAAAAAGAAATTGAAGAAAAACTCTATGATAATATAGATAATTATACGAAAATTGAGGCTATCATGACAAGAGACATTGACTACCTTACCAAGTACACTCAAGGACCTCCTTACTTATGCTTGACTATTTAACAAAATATTGATTATACTATTATTGGGTAAGAAAAAAAATGAGAATAAATAAAAACTTTCTTTAAAATGTGAGCAAACTCATGAAAATTTTATTTGTCTTTGTAGAATTGATAGAAGTTCTTTCATTTAGACAAGAGAAAACCCTAAATGTTTTTGAGGTACTTATAAAAGAAGTACAAATTTTCTTCAATATTAAATGACAATTAATTGACCACATCTTCTTCAATTAATATTTGTATTTTGGTTACTAACCGCCATCCCAATCAGTCTTCATCCGTTATATATACACCATGAGTTAATGGGTCTCCATTGATTGATGGGTGATTTATTAGTTGTTTGACCGCGAGTATCCGGAGACAAAAACTCGTTGATTGCCAAACGGGTTTACGAGTTGAGGCTTCAGCCCGTTTACTGGGTCGTCATTCTCGTCTACATCTTCCTTTCCCCGCACCCAATTCCAATCACTGTCGCCACGGCCTTCCCATGACTAGAAGCAGCTAAGCGCAGGGAGGAAGAGGCGACGGTTGAACCAGAGAAGCAGAGAAGGACCAAGAAAAAAAAGGTTTTAACTTTAGTACAGTCCTCCACTCATGATGGTCGACCCCGGCGCTGCCTCTGCTGAAGCGTGATCTAGATGGACGTCGAGGAGGACAGCCCCACGCCGCGGAAGGCACTTTGGCGTTCCGCCTCTTGGTCAGGTCGCTCATCTCAGGTGCCTCCCGGACGCCCACCGAAGCCCTCTCGTCCTCTCCAGCCCCTGTCCATCTCTCGCAATAATTCAATCACTGGATGGCCCTGCCCGGCCTCCGACGACTCCGGCCACCCTCCACCCACGCCATCCTCGTCCTCCACTGCCCCTGCTAAGGACGGTGACGTCGAGTGCTCCTTTGTCACCGACCACGTTTACATCGGCAGCGAGGCGGCTGCGCGGGACCGCGAGTTGCTTCTGCGGCACGGCATCACTCATGTGCTCAATTGTGTAGGTGGCGCCTGCCCGGAGTACTTCCGAGGGGAGCTCGTGTACAAGACTCTTTGGCTCCACGATTCCCCGGCCGAAGACATCACCTCCGTCTTCTACGACGCCTTCGACTATCTCGAGGAGGTCCGCACAGCACATCCTCCAGCCCGGGTCCTCGTCCATTGTCGCCGCGGCGCGTCCCGCTCCGCCACCCTTGTCATCGCTTACCTTATGTGGCGCCACTCCCAGCCCTTCGACGAAGCCCTGCGCGACGTCCGGGCCGCCCGCGCTGCCGCCGATCCCAACCTAGGGTTCACTTCCCAGCTACTCCAGTGCCAGACTCGAGTCCTTCTGTCCCCTTCCACCTCCGGCGTTCGCGCCTATCGTATGGCCCCCCACTCTCCATACGACCCCCTTCACCTCGTCCCAAAATCGATCTCCTTTCCCACCCGCTTCGATTCTCGCGGCGCTTTCCTTCTTCATGTTCCCTCCGCCGTGTTTGTTTGGCTAGGCCTTTCTTGCGATTTAACCATGGCCGAGGCTGCCGCGACCGCCGCCCGCCAGGTTGTTCGCTACGAGCATGCTCGGGGACCTATACTTACTGTCCATGAGGGCTCCGAACCACCCGAATTCTGGGCCTCCCTTCCGTCTTCCGCTGAAGAAGAAGAAAACAAAAAAGAGAATGTGGGGAAACGAAGGGTGGAGCTGTACGACTTCGATTTCGAAACCTTTCGCCGGGCGTTGGTGGGTGAAGTCGTGCCGTTGAACCCTTTGCCAGTAACCACCTCGGAGTCTCGAGGTCCGGTGAGGGAGGAAGCTAACGAAGAAGAATACATGGAGGCCAACTCTAACACACCCTCATCGTTATCAGCTGAAACTGCTTCGAGTATCTCCACTTTCTCTCCAGCTTCTACCTCTTCATCCGACGGCTACGGTTCCTCACCATCGCCATCTCCACAGTCCGAATTGCATAAAGCTCAACCAACGCTAAATTTTGCTTCCAAGCTGCCGCCTTTGCACCCTAGGAAGAAGGACTTGAACTCTTCAATAACGGCACCTTCGCAGTCACTTGCAGGTCGCAGAAGTGGGTCTGCTCCTTCCTTGGTTTTACTACTGCCTTCAGATGAAAGGCACTCTTCTCCCGGGGAGATAGTCAGAGACTGGTGTCTACCTCCTCTTGCTTCTGAAATGGGAATATGTGGAAAGGGATTGGAGTTTGATTCCCTGCGTCTGGGCTCTACAGAGGTCGAGGAGAACGTAAGTAATTTTGACTGCAATTTGTTGAATGATCCTCTAACTTTCCAGTGGCCTAAAATGGATAAAGTAGAAGAAATTCATCACGGAACTCTCGAGTCAAACTCTGTTTTGATGCTGCTTGCACCTGACTCCAGTTCTTGCAGGAGAAGGCCAAGGAAAAATGTTCTTTATGTTTGGTTAGGGAGAAAAAGCAACCAAATGGGCCCTGGAACCCGTTCTGAGTCAAACAAAGAAGATGGAGAAGATAGGATTGGGATAAGACTAGTGCAGAATTTCTTTGGTCAAATGGGATTTCTAGTGGATATTTCTGTACAGGTATGATTCAATTGCTTCTTTTGTATTTTTTAAATATTTACGAGGTATTAGTAAACCCAGCTTTCTTGCACCAAATAAACAAAAGCTCCTTGGACGAAGATTCAACTCTACTGTTTTTGTTAGGTGCACCTCCTTTTAAAGTAGCCAAAACATCTAATCTTGGCAAATATTTGTTGCCTGTTGGGCATATTTTATTTATGCTAGAGCCAATCACAGCAGTAGAAAAATATATCTTTTTCTATACATTTTAATATGAATTTTTTAGGAGTAAAACCATATCTTTGCATCATTCTGGCCAGATGAATGGTGACAGCTTCCCCATACATACAACTTAGCAATTTATTGAACCTTCAAATTTTGTAATTTTTTATACCTTTTAAGCTTTGTTTAGTTAGGAGGTCAAATTGCTGCTTTTTTACATCAAGTGATGGGCCTTATGTGTGGCTCTTATGCACATTTTTTTTTATCCATGTTTAATTGAATTGTTCTTTCCATCTTAAAAAGTCAAAAGAATAATTTTATTTTTATAAAACTATATTTTTGTATTATACTTTAATCATAGTTTATTGAACGTAATTTTGTTCTAATATCACCAAACTCAACACTATATTAACTCCCTTTTCACCACAACCATCAAATCAAAGAAAGCCTTTCTTTATCTCCTATTAGAAACAATATTTGGTTAGCTCGTGAATATAGGATAAGAAAAACTGAGTAGATAATTACATGTTTTAGCTTAGAATCAAGAAAGAGCTTGACATTTCACTAAGATCCTTCTTGGATGTAAGTTAATAGAAATTATTTTGTTTTTGATCCTTCTAAAGGATTATTCATCTACTGTAACTATGACTAATCTTGGCATGGTTAATTTTTTCCTGATTTTTTGTTGAATTAATCACTGTTGATAGGTTTGAAGGATTATTCACATGCTACTAATTTTGTCTAATATTGGCATGGTTCTTTTGTTTAAGTTTTTTATTGAATTAGTCACTGTTGATAGATGTAGGCAGGGAATAACTCCGCCTTTGAAGTCTTCCATTTGAACTTAAAGTTAGATCAAGACAGCTTATTAAGTATTCAAGAACCGAAAATGCTACTTCATAGTTGTCAACAGATTTTCATTTGGCCGGAGATGATATCTGTGATTGTTTTCTTTGTTAATTACATTGCCATTTGTGTGGCTATAAAGTCAATTGAAACAGTCAAAGAGTAGTACAAAAAGGAGTTAAAATTCCAGCTAGCATTTTGCAAGTCCAACCTGCGTGAGCATATGCCTATGTTTGAGAGATAATTGATATGACATCTTATGTTTGCTCTGTGATATAAATGTGGTTAGAGATAAATTAATAATCATGGTTCTGCTAGGAAAAGCCACCAAGATCTATCATATAAAGGAGCACTTGATGTTAGCAATACGAAACATTGTTCATAACCAGCATTCGAATGTATTGTGTGGGAAATTAGTGAGGTAAAGGTCCTAGTTTTAATATTAAATAAAATTTTTGATTACTCGATTGACCACATCTAAGTGGTCTTTGGTGCTTATCTACTTTCAAATCTTCAAACTATATTCTTATTTATTCATTTGACAAATATTTTGCAATAACTAAAATTGATGTAACCAGCTAGCTTTAATGATTACTGAATTCAATTTAGCTATAGTCAAGTATATCATAATGCTAATCGATAACGCTTGAAACCGTCAATTATAATAATAGAAGTCTGTTTTAGGTTATATTGGATGTTTGTTAAGATATTCAACATTGATATATTATTAGATAAATTCAATACAATGCAAGGTTTTTATCGCAATAATTGGCTATAACTAGATGTAGATTAATCTAATATAAAATAATTTGATTGTTTACATGTTCCTTAGTATATTTAACGATTATTGGACAAAAGAAAAATAATTATTTGGAGAGCCTTGAGAAGCAGTCATAATATTAAAGATTGGAAACATTTCTAATATGATAGGTAGAGGATTGCCCTTTTATGAAAATATGGGAAGACATGGTGAAGTATTCACATTTGAGTAGAATGGCATAAAATTATGTCTGGATAGACTTTTGCAATTTTAAAATATGGGTAAGGGAGTGGATCATATGTCACTTTTTCTTGCCCCATGCCAATAATTCAATTGATATTCTGCCATGAATAGGAAGTCATCTTGATAGATTTTGATAACTCTTGGGACATATCATGGAGGTCTCAAGGATAGTAATAGCTAACATTCTGAGGACTTGTCCAAATGATGGTCTCAAGGAGTTTAAATTACCCACGAGAAAATGAAGCTACAGCCTCGTAAAGCAATGTATGACATTTCATAAGCTTATTTGATAGAGGAAGAGGCATAGAGCAATAATTACCAGTGTTTGTGGATCTTTTCTTGAGCTTATAGAAGGTAAATCGAAGAAGATTAGGGTGTACAACCTTGGGAATGACATTTTAGATTTTGACCTAGTCTTAAGGTTTGTAGAAATCGTTACAAATCTAGAGGATAGTGACAATGTGAGATTCTTAGCATAGATTAACTACTTTCATATTTTCCCTTAATTGAAGATCTCATTAGTTATGAGATAGTCTTAATATTGGACACATAATTAGTGATTAGCCATACTTTTGTTATGTTATTGTTATATTTATTGCGTTAAGGTGATGATATAAACTATAATGGATGCGAATCATGAATGGGAGACTTTCAACTTGTGTTATCTTATTGTTGAGACTATAGTGAAAGAATTAAAAGATTGTTATTCTTATTTCATCTATCTTCTCTCTCACTTTCTCTAACTTTTCATTCTTTTTATTCTTTTTTAAATGATTCATCTTCTGGTTCTTAGAAGAAGATTCTACTATAATCGACTTCCTCGATTATCAAAATAGCTAATATGGTATCAAAGGTATGCTTGAATGTGTTGTTCAAAACTAGGTGTTTCTTGTTGGTTTAAATGTGACAAAGTCAGTCATCTCAACAATGATCAATGGAAGAGAATATGAGAGAATTGGATCCCAAAAAAGAATAAAGAATCCAGCCAACAATTGGAGTAGGAAGTGGTGTTGTTGATGTAGACTAGTCAATCTCTGATAGAGATTGTCAGCAAAATCGACATGAAATAGGTTTGGATAATCTATATTTGAAGGAGAATGATGAGGAATCTAACATTGTGTGTATAACGTTCTCAGAGAATGATCTAAAGTTGTAGTCAAAGTTGATTTGCCAACTTATATTGGGAAAGTAAATGCTAAAAAGCTGAGCATATAGATTGATCAACTTGAGATGCATTTCTTATTGTACGGGTATTCCATGGTTAAAAAGGAAGAATTTTGCTAATCTAAAACTTACGAACCTTGCATTTACATGGTGGAATGCTTATCTTAAGAGAACTCTAATGTAGGAGCGATGGAGTAGCTTTAAGAGGCTAATATGATAGAAGTCTTAGATAATGGGGTACATCATGAAATAATATAATGGAAGTGTCATAACCTAAGAAATTAACAATAACAAACATTGTAAGAAGGCACCATAGAATTTTGACATCAGGCTATAGCTCTTAGTGTGTTTGTCAATAAAATTTTTACTCTAATGGATTATACCATGAGATTACATTATCGATAACAATAGAGTGAAGATTTCTCTCTTTTATGATCCTTAGAAGAGCCAACTCTTTTGTAATGATGATTGTGTGGAATATGAGTAAGTAGAAAACGGCCGTGCGATCTACCACCAAGAGCTTGAGAGATGCTAATGAATGGGAGAAGGGATTGCAAAAGCCATCAACTTGGAAGTAGACCACCTTGGGAAGATAGAAGTTGGACTCAAGGAACTATTGTAGCAATTTCTAGAAGAGTGGATGCATTGATGAAAAATGTTGGAGGCTACACCTAGAGTTAAACTTAAAAAGGAAGAGTAGATCTTCACCGATTTGGGTCAAATGGTCAAAAATATGCAAAAACTTATCCAATTCCTTGATAATGAAATTAGCAAGATCTAGCTAGATACAAGGAAATGATGAACCCTTGGAAGGGTTATTTTCATTTGAATTATAGTGAAGGAACTAGTCAGAGTAATAATCAATATAAGTAGTTAGAAAAACTTGATATCTTCTAGCTTTGTGAGATTATTGGGGATGGATGTAACGTGCCATCGAGACAATGTTGAGCAATAGTGTTAAGAGTGAATTTGCAATAACCTAAGATTATACTGATGATGTAGTTGTATATGAAGCACTACCTCTTATATGTTAGTTATCCTTGGAATCACTTATATGTGGGATAATGATGCAATTTATTTCTGATAAGTCAAGTATTCCTAATTCATGAAGATGAAAAGAAGTATCTTGTGAATTGAGACTGAGAACTACAAGTGATGAATTTAGTAGCTGCAGGCCAAGTGATTTGTGAATGCATGTTGAAGCTACTTATTACTAGTAGTTTGGCTAGAGAAGCCTAATGACCAAGTTTGATTACCATCAAAGGAATGATGTGAGTTGAAGGCCTTAATTGAAGAGTATTTTATTCTACTTGAAGAGTCTTGAGAACTGCCCCTCACAAAGAATGTTCAACATGAGATCATCCTTGTGTTAGATGCCCCTCTTTACCGAATACTGGAATGTATCAACACTTCGTCGTAGAGGCGGAGGGAATCAAGAGACAAGTGAAAGAACTACTTAATGCTACTTGATTTAGGAGCTTTAAGGAGAGCGATTTGTTGTGTTGAACGCTCATGGTAATGTTTTAAAAAAGATTGGATGATGGTGATGGGCATGTCAATTATTGTGCGCCAAACAAGATTACAGCAAAATATCAACACCCCTTGTCTCAGATTAATGACTTGTTTGATCAATTGAAAGAAACATAAACTTTTGCAAAGCTAGACTTGAAATTAGGATATCACTAGATTTGGATTCATGAGTAGAACACCTAGAACAATGCTTTCAAAACCTAACAAGGTTTATGTAAGTGGTTTGTTATGCATTTCAAATTATACATTTTGTCATCCTTTTTCATATGAATGATTTCTGATGTTCTAAGACCATGTATCGATGATTTTGTGATGGTGTATTTAGATGATATTATGATCTATACCTCAATTTTGATGAGCATAAAGAGCATGTATAGAGGATCTTGGCACTACTCTAATAAAGACGTTTGAAATTGAATTTAAAGAATTGTGAGTGAATTTGAGATATTGATCATACTCTATCTAATATTTGAGGTTAGAAACAAGGAAATCAAGATCAATGCTCCAAAGTCTTAGTTGTACATGATTGTTTGAGATAAAAAAAACGTTATGAATGTTTGAAGCTTTGTTAGAGCATGCCAGTACTCAAGAAAGGTTTTCGAAAGTTTTCTGAGATGGCAACATTATTACAAAATCTCACTTGACCAGACAAGAAATTTGAGTAGAAGGAATAACCCAAGGAGTTATTCCTTTCATTAGAGAAAATGATTTGTGAAGCACCCATCTTAGCCTTATTCAACTTGTGATTGCTCTTTGAAGTTGAGGCAGATGTATGTGATATGTTATCAGAGTGGTGCTTCTATTATAAGCAAGTCATGTTGCATGCTACTCTAAGATATGGAAAGATACTTATAAAGCTTGCTCAATATATGTTAAATAGTTGCTAGCATTAGTCCAACCTAATAAACATTGACAACTTTATCTATTTGAAAAGGAGACATTTTTACATTCCAAACTTTTTAGTTCTTATAAGCTTAGACCAAGACGTAGTAAGCACAACATCTAAAGTGGTTTTCTTACCTATAGCAATATATTGCGTTTGTGAAGTATAACAAGGGAGATGAAACCAAGTTGGTTGATACGTTGTCAATGCCCTTGGTGAGTAATATATGTATGTTTTTCATTGTAGTTCTAGCAAGGAGAGAATGACTAGTACTTGTTGAACTATGCCAAATACCCTTATTATTATGAGATCATAGAAAAAGGGAAAGTTGAGAACCCCCTAGAATTATCACTATGAGAAGGCTTAATATATCATGAACAACTCCTTACATTTTAATGAATGAAAATTGGACTAAGTTGATTGGGGAGCACATACATAAAAAATATTAGGACATTGTTATAGAAAACCATTCATAATTTGTAGAGATGTGCCTTCTGGTGATTGATAAAGTTTAACATTGAGAGAGTCATTGGAGGATTTGTACTTTGTTTTATATTGAAGCCAACCAATCATAAGTACTTGTTACACTTTCCAATCTTGGTGCCATGTCGACCTTGAGAGTGTATGGTGATGATCTTTTTGAGAGGCTCATGAATGACAAAACAAGGCTACTGTTACTTGTTCATCTTCTTATACAATTTCTTGAAGATGGTAGAACACATTCCTTGTTGAGGAATCATTTGTGAGGAAATATTGTGCATATTTTCAATAAAGTTTTTATTAAGATTTACTAACTAGCATTGTATTTGATCGAGATTCATGATTATTATATGGATTCAAGCAAAATCTTTGGAATGGATGTGACATTGTAGAGGAAATAGTCTTTCGGTCTCAAATTGATGGCCAAACAGAAGTTGTGAACAAGCAATTGTGCGTCTGTTAAGGGGATATAATTTAAAACATTAGAAGACTTGGGATGGGAGTAAACTCTATGTGCAATTCATTTACAACTAAGCCATGCATAGTTTCAACTAAACAAATCTTGTTTGAGGTTTGTTGGGGATATTTATGACAATGCTCGTTTGGCTTGGTGTTTCTTTTCAATATCTCTAACGGAATCAAGGAACTACATAAAGAAGGTGCAAAAGTTCATCTAGAATATTTGTGAAATACACATTATAATTGAGAAGCAGTTAGAGCTCTTATAGAAAAATGCAAGAAACATGATAAGTATTGTGTTAGGAAGTCAAAGTCGAAGGTTTAGTTTGGCTACACATCAGAAAAGAATGATTGAAGGGTGAAAGAAAAACATCGTAGTTGTTTTGATATAGGACATTTTGAGTAGTGAAGATGGTTAATGACAATGTCTATAAATTTGAATTGCTGTCCTATGTGGAAATCTATTCGGTAGTGAACATCAAATGATTGACCTCTCTTGATAGATGAAGAAAACCATGTGGTACTCCTACCTCTAGATGGCCTTGCCAATAGCAATAAAAAATCATTATCTAAGGACATTATTCTCAAGAGAAGGGAAGCAACCATGAGATGGAATTTCGAAGTTTCTTTCATATTAGACAAAAGGAACAACTACCAATAATGGCTATGTGGTATAGCTTGGACTAGGGGAAAGACGAGTTCGCTTATCTCACTTTTTTAGCTTGATGAAGCTTAATAGACTCTTGAATAGTTCCTTTAAAACCAAAGAGATTTAATGGGACTTTGAATCTAAAAAGGAGCATGTGAATAGTATTCAAGCATACTCAACCAAGAACATGAAGTTAGCTTGAGAGGCCTTGGTAGCTCTCTAGACATGTCGTGAAAGTTTTGAGAATAGTGGAGGACAACTTTCAAGAACTAATTTGAGAGATATGATTTCAAGGAGTTTTTATCACTCTTGAGAATAACTACAACTTTCTTGGATTCTTTCTTGGATCCTTTCATGGAAGTTGACTTGAAGAGAACCTTAGTATTTAGATTTGAATGATATTTTTGGTCTTGTGCAAAGTCTTGAGCCACTCTACATGAAGAGGAAAGCATAGAATCCTTGGAGATCTGGAGGATGTTGGCTGGTGAGATTATTGGCACTTGTCAAAATTTTCTTATTTTCCTGTAATCAAAGCTGATATCTATCAATCTTGCCACTTAATTAATAATTAAAAATTATTTTTGTCATTTTGTTCTATGTTTATCTAGTAGGGTGATAATGTAAAACTCATTTGAAGTGAGCCATGGAGTGACTTTGTACTTGTATTTTCTAGGTATTGAAACAGTAATCGAAGAAATAAAATAGCACTATTCTTGCTGTATTTATCTACTTCCTTTCTCTCTCTCTCTCTCACACACTTCGCATGTATACTCTCTATCCTTTTGTTTTGGGCCAATCTACCTCCATCTTTGAGAAAATCTTATTATAATCACTTTTCTTGACTATTAAAAGAGTTAGAATGAGGAAATATGGTTCATGTATTAATGGTTTTTTAAGTTTAAGTTTTCACATAAATCTTGTTAGTCTCTTCTTAATTTCTTTCTTTCTTTCTTTCGCTTTTGAATGTGTTGTGCTTCTCAATCTGTTTCTTTATGCATTATTGAGAAAGGTGATTTTGTTGTTTGTGGTGATTACTAATAATTGTATTAGAGTAGACTTTTTTTACTCGTTTGATTGGAGAAGTAAGTTTAACAAAGGACCATGCAGAAGTAGAGATTAATCAATTTGAAAACAAATATTTTGGGATATGTAAGATGTAGATTGAAGATCTTCTATGCTAGAAAAAAACATTAATCTGCATTTAGCTCGAATCAATTAAATAAGAAATTGTGGGATTTGTTGAACAAACTAGCACTAACTTTGATTTGCCAACTTTGTTGAGAAATGTGGGTTTCTACATCGTTGATGAGAAAATAATGGCAAATTTGATGGAACCCTTATGCAACATGTATGAAAATCCTTCTGCATCATCCTATGTCTATCATTTGATCTTAAGATTATTGAAGGAAGCTGTGTTACAAATGGCATCAACTAGTTTGAAGTTTTCAAATCTTAGTTGAGTTTGGTGGAGATCATTTTTGATGATGATGTGTAAGATTTTCTTGTGTTTTCTTCTTTACTTGGAAGTTGGAATGAAATTATAACTCTACTAATCAGTTCATCTAGTTAGAAGAAGTTGAATCTTTAGGAATTTTGGATTTGATTTTCAACAAGAGAAAATTTTATGAATCTTTGGGCTTTGTCGTGATTATTGAAGGCAAAGGGAGAGGTCATGAACATGGGTACGTCAAGGCAACTAGTCATATTTTAAAGGAAGATACAAATTAAAACCTCAAGGCAAACTTGTTTATTTGAATTTTGACAAGGAGTTTTCTCTTTAAAAAGACTGCAAGGACCAAAAAAGAAACAAAATTCAGGAAGGTGAATATTTTATTAATGCAAATATTGAATATAATCTCTTATGATATGCATTGGGTAGAATATTGTTAATCTTGTTTAGTTTTGAATCTTGAACATATGAGCATTTTTTACTTGATTCTGTACAAAGAATTGTTGAAGATTTATATTTTTGGAAACTTTGAAATGGTTTATCTAGCTGATGATGAACTATTAGAGATTGTATGGAAGGATAATATGCAAAACAAGACAACCAATGTGCATAGTGTATATTATAGGTTTGAAGCAGATTCTGATTTTTATTCCTTGAAAAGATTTTTTGGGTTAGGCCTCGGTGGATTATAAAAGGTATTATGGTTATGGCCAAAAGAGCAAAGATTGGTACTAATACAATCTTGGAGGTAACAATAACATTGAAGTTCTTAGTGGTTTCAAGCACATGACATTCCAAATTATGATATTTCAGACTTGACCACATAAGGGTTTGTTACCTAATTGGAATTTTTTTAATATAGTCTTTGTAAAGATGTGACTTGGGAAAGCAAAGAAGTGAGTTTCTTTAGGACTGAAATAACCAAGTTGGAGGTTGTTATATAGATGTTTGGTTCTAGTGCCAATGCATTTTCATGGAGGAGATTCTATTATATTACTTACATTGATCATTCTACTAGGAAGATATGAGTATTTTCTTTAAAAGAAATCTGATGTTCTATTCTTCAGATTAAAAATGGAAAGCTAAGTTGGAAACTGAGACGTGATTGGAAGTAAAGTGTTTGAGGTCAAACAATGGTCATGAGTATAATCAAAGGAACTAAACAATTCTTTATAGAGCATAGAATCAAGATCATCATAACAATGCCAAACAAGCTTCAATAGAGTAGAGTTATTGAGGTGATGAATAAGACTCAACGAACATGTCAAAAGCATGAGGCTCGTGTGCAAAATTATGCAACTCCAAGGTAGATGCAATTAACACAACTTATTTTCTCAATAGATAACATTCTAGATGAAAATATGTACATGGACAACCAAAAAGGTTTTAGGAAGCAAAAGAAAGCCTTGTATGCAATCTCAAGAAAAGTTTTTATGGTGTGAAATAGGTTCCAAGATAGTAGTATAAGAAGTTTGGAACTCCTAAATTATATTAGTATAAATACAATTTATGGGTATTAAACAAATTTGGAGTCAAGGAAGCAAAATCCAGAAGCATTTCTTTGGGATGAAAATTCAAACTATTTAAGGAGCGGTCAGCGAGGACAAAGGCCCTTATGCATCAACCATCATTGGCAGGTTTATGAATACTAGTGTGCTTGAGGCCAAAAATTGCAATGCAGTGAATTGTGAGTAGATACATGGCCAATCTAAGCTTAGAGTATTTTAAAATTTTTTATTAGTTGCTCAAATATCTTGAAGGCATTGCATTTATTGCATTATGTTCCAAAAAAAAGTTGGAGTCTCTTTCTAGAGATGCGTAGAAGTAGAGTTGGGTGATGATTTAGATAGCAAAACTTTATCTAAGTTATGCTTTTACCATAGGTGGAATTGATGTCAAGGTTTTGGAAATGTGTTTTGTTCAACTACTAAGGATAGAAAAGAGACGATATGATCGGAAAAAATTCTGAAAGAGATTGGCATGGAATAGGATGACAATATGGTGTTTAGTGATAGTTGTTTGCTTATCGAGGTATTTGATATTTCACTCAAATACAAAAAATACTCAAGTATCAATATATTAGCACATTGATAGATGATTTAATACTAACTTTGGTATTAATTCTTGGTATTAAAAATTCATTAGATTTGCTTATTGAGGTGATTACTATTTAAAAATTGGCTTTATGCATTGTTTTAATTGGTCTCCACATTGAGTGATGTGGCTATGTGCCCTAACATGGAGACATGGATCAAATTGCAAAAACATTTGGACAAAGGAATGAGGATAATAAAACAATCATGGATATCAAATTCCAAGTGGAAGATTGGTTAGTTTTGGAGTCTCATCTTCATTTCTCTAAGTGAGCAAACTATTCAATTGACAAAATAAAATCGTTTGATAAGGCAATAGATCATCCAATGAGTGTTCTAGATGATAGCAACAAAGATACAACAATTGTGGATATCGATTTCCAAGTAGAAGATTGGTTTGTTGTGGAACCACTTTTTCATTTCTCTAGTTGATCACACTGTTCAATTAATGGAGTGTAATTGTTTGATAAGAGAACAAATTGTCCAATGGGTTTGTCAAACGATGGCAACAAAGAACATTGTTTAGGCATGTGCTGGAAATCGGAAGGTGACAATAAAAGTTGTTTCAAATAGTGAAGGTTTTGCTTGTGTGGTTATTTTTTTTCTCAGAGTTTGTTGTTTTTCTTGTGAATCTTATTGTCTCTTTTTGGTTGCTTTCATTCATTCCTTTTTTTCTTGCATTGAGTTTTTTAATCATATTGCACTCCTTGATATGTGTTGCATTGCTTAGTTTGTAATTGGTCCTTGGAAGGTGGAATTCAGCACTGTATAGATGGTAAAGCACACGGTTTTGGAAGCACGACCTGTGGCAAGTCCTCTCCTTTTTCTACTTTAGGATGTCTACACGAAGAACACTATTCCTATGTTGGCCCTTGTTTTCATTAACGATTTATTTATGAAAATATAAAATTATTAATAAGGAACTAATGGGTCTCAGGATGGCATTGGTATAACATTTATAAAACAACTTTTATTATTATTATGATATGTAGTGTGGCACACTGAAGAATTCTTTTGGCTTTTATGATAACTAACATCTAGTGGTTTTGTTTTCTTTGGCTTGTTTACTACTATGGTTCATATCTTTGAGTTCACTAAATAAACTTCCCAAATTTATTGATTGTGGTCCTTATTTGAATATATTTGTCAGAAATAGAATAGCCTTGCATGGATGGTTCGGAAATTTGTATTGAATAGATATTAAAACTCCTAATCATAATAGTTAAACTCTGTTCTTTTTACCTTGTGCTTTATACTGGCCTATTTGAACTTACCCACACTTGATTTTCTGTTGAGCTTCATCTCTCATTTTTGGGAGGCACTTATTCAATGCTCATATAATCCAAATGTTTAAGCTGAATAAGTGATATTCCAAGATGCCAGCTTTATGATTAGTATTTAATGGGAGATCCATACTAACACATTGACTTCATCTATCTCGACAGTTACAATCAGATTGCAATATGGTTAGTGAGATGGGAATATATGTTTAGAACATAATGACATTTGGTAAATTGCAATCAAAATACACTGTTAGAAATAAAACTAGTGTATAAAAACTATGCTAAAATTTGAGTAGAAGGTCCCACATGGGTCTTGTCACTTAAGGTGGGAGTGTGGCTCACCAAAAGGGGTTGTCATAGTGGCATGAATTCCCAAACAAACTTGGCCATTTGAAACAAAGTTCAAGAGTGCACAAAGGACACTAAATTGCTATGTATAATAGCTTTTAGCATTCAATTAGCAATAATTTAAGGATTAGTTCAGTTATGTCAAATAACATAAACTATATCTTGTGTTCATTTTTATGTATGTTCTAGACATTTATATTGTAGACATTGTGTATATTATGCTTGTGAACTTTGTTTTTCATGTTGCTGTGTGGTTGTATCACATGTCTTTATGCACTAGGATTGGGTGGACTTTAGGTTTGCCTAGGGTTTAATAGTGTACAACATGTTTGTAGATGTACATAGTGTGGGTTGAGGCATGATTCTACGAGTTGTGATGACAAAACGGTTCTTCAAGCTCACCATGGACAATTTGAGTAAATCGTCCTTGGCTACCTTGGAAGCACATGAGGTGGTCCACTAAGAACCGTTCTAGGCGTTTCTTCAATGGTACAAGGTAGTTAGTTCTATCTAGGTTGGTGTGCATAGGTTTTTCATTTAGTGTGTGTCGCAATTTGGGGATGTCATATTGAAGGCAAAAAAGTAAATTTCTTTTTGCTTTTTGTATGTTGTTTCTTGAAATTGAATCAAATTGGTGTGGCACCTACTCAAATTCATTGGCTGGTGGTGTAAAATTATAAGAAGACATTATTACTGTTCATCATCTCCACTTTTCGATTTGCTATGAGTTTGTGAGTGATTTCATTATTAGTTTCTTTCTTTTTATGTCTCTTTGAGTATTCATCTAAAACTCTGTCTATAGAATTTGATATGACTTTGTTAAATTAGATACTAAGTGTGTGAAATTAGATCATTGTTATTCTCTCAAGCTCATCGTGATTTTGATATTTAGAACCCTAATTTTAACATGAATTTAAAGTTGCAAGTGTAATTTTTCCACACGGCTTTAAATTCCAAAGCGAGTATGTTTGCAACCTAAATTGTATTTTTGTATGTTTTTGTAGAATTCATAATTTAAAAGCAAGTTTCCTAAAATTCCATGAGCTATTTGCATCTAAATATCATTTGGAAAGATCCATGCCATAAGCCTACTAAGTGTGCTATATTTTGTTTAAGTATTTTTGCTTCCCCAAAGTTAACTATGCATGGAAATCTAGGTGAGAATCTTAAATTGATCGATCCAATTGTTGTCATTCACATAATAGGTTTGCATTCTATTGATTCCAATTCATAGCATTTTTAGGCTTCATTCATCAAGCTCTGTATACTAGTTAACTTCTTGAAACTTTGCTGCATTAGTTTAAGGAATGATTATGGTTATCATAAGGGAAAAGTTGGTTCTATATAGAAAATTTAGAAACAACTTAAAGAAATGATGAGACATCCATGATAAACACATGATATCGTATATCAATTGATTGTCAAGGTAGGAGTGTTGGAAGTTTGAAGCCCACTTGTAGTTAATCCAAATCATGCAAATGAAGAGCTTGGGATTATTCAAAATTTTCAAGAAGACTTGATGGTTGATTAAAAAACTATAGAGGAAGCCCCATCTCATAGACTTTGAAAAAGAGATAATTATCCATTACCTCACATGCATACTCAATAGAGGAATGAGGAGAGTGTAGGATATACCTTGTGGAAGTAAGCAAGGGTTGCAAAATATTGCGCTTTACAAAGGTTATCCATTGTATCACTTGATCATCAACCACATGACTTGGGTGTAGAACTTGGCTATTGCACACAGCCTTTGAGTATGTTTCAAAGGCAAACACAAACATGGGAGGATGACATCATCAAAAAGGTCAAGATAGATATCTTGATGTTTGATAGACTTTTGGATTTTCGAGTTTTCACTAAATGGATCATAGATATAAACTATTTTGCTTACTATACCACTAGGTCTTGCCTTAACTTATTCTAAACAATAATGGAACTTTTCAACTTATTCATATTGGTCACATCAAGAGGATTTTGGCTATCAATATCAGTTTCATTTCTCAGTAATGCGTTATCTCTAATTGTCTATTTTCCACAATGTATTTTAAATCAATCATACTAAAAAATATATAATGTAGTTACATGTGAGTGCAATCTTTGCTATGATAGTTACACAACTAAGGTGTCGTGTATTACAACTTCAATGTTTTGATGTTATAATGTCATATAAAGTTTTTTTTTTTAATTTCAATTTCTCTTATACCATCATTGTATCTTGAATTTTTAAACTATTAATCATTTATTATTATTAAACAAAAAGATTAAATAATCAACTTCATATTAAGTTGATAAAAAAACTTATAATAATATATTAGCATTCATGGTTTTTTATTCTTTCACATTATATGCTTATGCCCTTGATGTCTAGTGTTGTCTTTTTTATGAGTATCCAAAAAATATTAATAATTAAGAGAAGGTTGAGTCTAAAGATAAGCTTAGTATGTAATTATGTTAACATTAATAATAGTAAGTGAAAAATCATGTTATTTAAGTTTTAGTTCATCTTTATGTGGTATGAATATATTAATCCAAGTTTTAACATTATTCATGTGAATATAATTTTTAAAGAAATTTTATTATAAGAATGATATGAGCTGAAACAAAAACAATATTTGAGCAAGCAAATATATTATATGCATGTGCCAATGTAGTGTAATGACCAATATTGTTTTTTTTTTTATGCTTCCTTTATTATTTATCTATTTTATTTGTGCTCAAATATCAAGATATAACCTTGACTTGAACATTCTAATTAAGGAGGATTATATTGTTATAGTCTATTAAAAATATACCTTTTTACCTTCAAACTAAGAACAATATCAAAATCTTTCTTTTTTTTAACGTGAAACAAATAATTCCTGTGCCATTCAATTAGAAGCCTTTGGATAGGATTCGTATCTTGTTCAGTGATTCATCCTTTTTTTTTTTAAGCAATTGCCCAATGATTACTCCCTAGCCTCATTTGTATTGGAGTTATAGGCCCATCAATTTTCTTTTTAGTTGCTCATTGAATCATATTCCATTATTGAGAATCTCATTTTGTGCCACAACTTAAGCATTAATATCTTATTATATTAAATAGTTTTAATTGCATATTATTTTTTTCACTTTTCCTTTTTTCTCTTTATCATTTATTTTATATATATATATATATATATAACATAGTTTTAGAAATATTGTACAACATATTGTTGCCTCATTTACAACTCGTAATTATTTTAGATTATACTTATTAATGAGAATCAACCTATTTGTTCATATGAGAATTATTTGTGTTCGATAATATTATTTTTTACTAAATAATATGCAACAAATGAAGAATTCTACTATTTATTATATCATAATATCTTTTCTTATTTGCTTATAATACTAATTCTTTTTTTCTTAATTTATTTTTATTTTTTACATATTAATTGTTTTTATATATTTATAATTCAATTCTCATGCTTCAAATAAGTAAGATAATCAAAATAGCCTACTTGAAAAAAAAACAAATTATATAAGCCAAAGCATCATTACAATAAACAAATCTCAAATATATCAAATGTTCATGACAGGTATTATTATTTGAATTAAATTTTATAGAAGTTGTTTATCTAATATTTTAGATTTTTGCTTATGACATAATCTTGGGCCTTGTATGCTATATGGTTGTATGTTTATATCAGATGTAAGTAAGTATTAAGACATGAGTACCTTGTGTTTGTTTGGGAGCATAGTAGTGTACCCACTTGTTTGCAAATTTTCATGAAGTGGGTTAGACGTGGTTCCATGAGTCGCACCAAAAGAAAGGAACTTCAGCTCACCCAAGGTTGCTCTAATCAATCACCACAAGTGTTCCTAAAATTCCATGTGTTGGTCCAATAGGAACAGCTAAAGCTGTTCTATCGAGCGAGGCAGTTGGCCTCTTGTAGGTTGATTCAAATGGTTGTTTGCTTTGGTTTGTTCTGGAAGGAATGGCCAAGGCAGTTCTTATTTTAGACTAAACGGGACAATTGGCCACATCCAAGTTGGCTCAAATTGTTGTTTTCGTTATTTTCTTTTATTTGGTTGTTGTAGTTTTGGGTATGTGATATTGAATGCAAAAACAAGTTATTTTTCTTCTCTTAGGGCTTGTCCATGAGAGTAAATCAAATTGGTGCGATGCCTACATGAATACATGTCGTCATGGAGTGCTCGTCTCTATTTTCGATTTGCTACAACTTTGTGAAATGCTTTATAATTAGTTTCTCTATTTCATGTCTCTTTGAGTTCTCTAAAAGATTGACTGCTGAATTTGTTATGACTTTTTTAAATTCAACACTAAGTGCATGTTAAATTGGATCCTTGTCATTATCTCATGCTCATTGTGATTTTGATATTTAGAACCCCAGTTTCAGCACTAATGCAAGGTCACAATTATACCTTTCACATAAAGACTTCAAATCCCAAAGCGAGTGATTGCAACCTAAAATGTGTTTATATATGTGTTTGTACAATTCATAATTAAAAACAAGTTTCCTAAAGTTTCATGTGCCATTTTGTATTTACATACTATCAGAAAGATCCATGTCATAAACCTATCGATCACATTACTCATCAAACTCAATAGACTCATTAACTTTTAGGAATCCATTCAGTTTTCCTCTTCTAATTTCTTCATTTTTGTGTCTTCAGATCGTTAGAGAAGGAGAGAAACCTGAACAGTTTCTAAATAATCTCTTTTCTTCCATTAAATTATAGAAAGCAGCTATGAATCAGATGGACAGACATATTGTAAGTTGTTTGTTTTAATACGTACTCTGGTTGAAAGCTATGGTTCAGGAATATGATCTAGATTTTGGCTGCCAATTGACAATAATGATTAATCTCATGTCTGAGCCCTTGAAGGTATATGATTTTATTTAATGCTCATTCCAGTAAGTTAGCAATGGTTTACTACTGTATGAATTTTTAGAACCTGAAGCCATATAAATAGTTATCAATAAGAAGCTGGTTATAAAAAAAGATGAATACATGTGAATGAAAAAAAAACCCTTTACTAAGAAAGTACTTTGCATATTATACATTTGGGTTTTTTTTAATTGTTTATTAAGACTAAGCATTACATTTAGTTTTATGTTTTGAGGTGATGTTTCTTTATATAATGAATTGATTCAAACCAAACTGTGTGAGATCTCTAATAATTTCCTTGATTATGTCCTTAAACTTTGTTATGACACATAATGGTAGTTCTTTTGAATGGAAGAAGTTTTAATTTGTGATAAATACCATTATAAAATAATCACGTATGCTTTTTTTTTTCATCTATTTCTGCAGAAATAGTTAATAGGAAACTTGTGTAATATTGTTTGCATATTATAGTTGTAATATGCTTGTGTCATTTTGCTTAATGTTGTGATTTAAAGCAAGTTTGATACATGTATTGCATTAGTTCTATTCAAATGTTTTTTTGTTAGCCTACACAATTGTTTTTAACCTTTTCATTTACATAAGAGACATAGCAAGATTCAATTTGTGTGCTTATATTGTTTGTTGTATCGCTCTTCACACATAAGTATGCATTAATGTTTACAAAACAAGTCTAGCAAGGACATGTACATTGTGCATATATGCATCTCTTCTAGCTTCCTTTGCAAATTGGAACATTGTTAATGAATTATATGATGGCATGATAGTGCATGATGTTATCAATGATGCATAACATCATTAGATTTGTTCATGATGAATGCAATTTTTATCAATGTAGATATGGTATCTTGATGATATTTCACCCATTTGTGGGTCAAATTGTGAGATTTTAGTATTGAAAAGAGCATTGAATGAATTACAAATCTATCACTAACTTATATTAGAGCACATATTGGAGAAAATTCACTCTAATTTATTGTCATAAAAAAATTTCATTGTATTTTTATTTAGATTATTACTTATCTTTGAAATGTGATTAGCTTGATATTTGAATTAAATTTTAATGTTTTTTTTTTTTGTGTTCTTTTCTAGGTTAGCTTTCAACTTGTAAAGGGCCTTTATTGTAATCATAAATTGGTATAAATAAATGAAAATTCTCCCTTCTTTTCTTGTAGTTGTCTAATATGCAACTTGTTCATATCAATGATAAGACTTCATCAAGGATTCTATACTAGGCTCACATGTTATCTCTAATTTTTCACTTAATTTATTTCACATGTATTTGCTCCATGATAGTATTCCCAACAAACCAAAGTCTTAAAATGACAACCTTTGAAGTTCATTTTCATTATGGTGATTCATATCCTTCACTTCATCTTCCTTTGCCATCACAAATGCTTATAGCTTTATCTTTGCATGATATTTGTCCAAAACCATTAATCAAAGTGAAATTCCCATTTAATTGAATAGGATTTTTTTAGCTTATAAGAGATTTCTTCATTTCACTTGTAACCTTAACATCAAAATAGCAAAGATAGTTAGGAATGCCACCAATATGGTATTTCTTTATTCAACAATTTTTTTATGATAAATATTGTATCTTTAGTCTACTCTTCCATTATTTACACCTAAGTTGATCAAAATAGAAATCTAATTAATCCAACAACTATTCATTCTATATGACAAATAACCATATTGTCTTAACATGTTTCTACTATGATGAAACTTTTTCAAATTGATTATGATTCATCAAGATTTGCCCAAGGTTTGGCATCAAATATTCACAATAAGAACTTTATGGAGGAGATCGCATGTAGTTCATAGCATCTCTTCTAAGCTTCATGACACATTAGAACATGATGATAAAATATTCAATGCTATAAGGACAAAGGAAACTATTAGGTATGCCAGCTGTCATCAAATTCATTTAGCATATTTTAAGTATACCTCATTCACTTTTGTGGTCAAAATCATTAAATTTTTAGTGCTATAAAGAAAATTGAAGGAACTAAGTTTATATGGACCTATATTAGAGTAAATATTGGAGAAAAACTCAGAAGCTAATGCTCTAAAAATTTCTTATTGCATTGATTTAAACTTTACTTTTGAATGGATTATTAGATCTATGTGAAATGCAATTAGTTTGAAATTTTAATTTAATTTTATTCCTATTTTATTTTTTATATCTAAAGAATTTTCAACTTATGAAAGACTTTTATTTAATGTATCAATGGATGTGCAATCATATTAATGATAAGACTTTATAAAGAGCCCAATGTTTGATTTGCGAGTTATCTTCAATCTTTGGCTAATTTCTTTTGTATATGTTCACTCTATGATGATCTTTTTGCCAATCTAATATCCCTTTATTGACTATTATTGAAATTCTTCTCTTTTGCAATAATTCTTCTTCTTTATTGCATGTCTTCTTGTCATCATATATAGCTATTTCCTTTTTGTATAAGAAAGTGTCATGATCATGTAATGTATTAATCAAGGTGAAAATCCCAATGACTATAGGAGATAGAAGGAAAGAGACAGAAGTCTTAAAATATCAATGAGAGAAATAATTTACTTGGTATGTTGTTGAGAAGGAATATTTAATTATACTAAATAACTAAATTCTTATAGCTTCTTTTGTCACAACTTTTGTTAGGCACTTTTATTTAGAAAGGATTTTCTTTGTCTTTCATTTGATAAAGTTAAATTTAGCATTAGCTCAAATGGTATATTCATAATCATGTTTTTGTACTAATGCATAATGAGAGATATTTTTGTTGTGGAATTACTCTAACAAATCATTTTGTCATAAAAATCATATGAAAATTATAGGATATATGTTTTATTGGCCTTAAAGTCAAGAAAGATTTAGCAAGTTATTAAGTTAATGATTCACATTTGTCTTGTTTTTTAACTTTCACCCCACTCTAAGTAACATCAAAAGCATCTTGAGTTATGTTATATCAATTATATTTAGGTGCATTTTGTTATTTTTGGTATTTGAAGATTAGATTAGTATTTCATCAATAAACATAATAATAAAATTATATAGTCATCATCTAAAGATTAGATTCATTTGGTTGATAAATGATGTTGACATATTAGTTAAAATGAAAGACAATACCAGTAATTCCTAACATAAATATTTGGTCTTGAATACTATCTTGAGTTTATCTTTATTCCTGATTTTGAGATCTAAATCACATATTAAGCTTGGAAAGCACTTACGTTTATTGAAGTTGATTAAATAATTAATCTATTTAAGGTAGTAGGCACTTGTTATTGATAGTAATTCAATTTTGTTAAATTCTATACCCATGCATTAAACTTTCATCCTTATGTTTAATCAAGAGAACTGATGCTCCTAATGGAGAGACCCTTGGTTTGATAGAACCTTTGAATAATATTTTTTGTAATTGAATATTCATCTTTTAAAGTCTCATTAGTGTCATCCTATATAGTGCTTTTGATATGTGTTTTATTTTAGTAACTAGATCAATAAGAAACTCAATTTCTCGATCGAAAGATATTCCAAATAAGCCATTAGGAAATACCTTGGGATACTTGCACATCTTTGTTAGTTTTATCTATCCCTTCTTAACAATTTGTACTAAACCTAAAAAACCTTCACACCTTTTATGAATTAGCTTCATTGTCTTTGATGCCCTAATGAAAAGTATCTTCCAATCCTTACCCAAGTATAACATCATAGAATTGTTTGTAAAAAAATCTTTATCTTCTTTGTATAGTCATCTATAGTAATTGTATAAGTTACCAGTTAATTCATACACATTATCATATCAAATTCTCATAAATTAAATATAATCAATGGGGAATGAAAAGGTTGTTCATTGATTTCTATGCTTTCTTTTATATATTTATTTACTTGCACTTTTTCTCCCATTAGCAAAGTAAACAATAAAGGTGATTCTAATACATAAAAATCAATTATTATGCATATAATCAATGTAGTAGAAATAAAAAAGTGAGATACACAATAGTTGAAGATTATCTTTACAGTTTTAATTAACGATCATAAGTACCTATGATGATGTTCGAAGATGGAGCATCCCTCTATGTTAATGCATAGATATTGGGTTGATCCATTAGGGTTTGAGATGTTAAAATTAGCTTGTCTTTTTTCGCATTTTCTTGAACCTCTTGTAAAAGAATCTTTGTGTGAATTGTCTCTTTCATTATTATTGCCACCATTAATACACTTTTTGGTGACTTGAGAAAAATCCTTATCAAAATATTTAATCTTATCACAAACAAAGCATGTGATAGCCTTCTTAAAACATTCTCTCCATGGTTTTTAGTACATGTTTGTCTTTCTAAATTTTTGCTCAATTTGTTATGAAAATGATGCTTTTTATTGATGCATTCTTGACTTCCATAGCATTTTAGTCTTAACTCGATTGTCATGCAATGTCGACTAATCCTTATAATTGGTAAATTTCATGGCATCCATTATACTTCTAATTGAGTCACAAACCTCTTTGAAACATAAAAGTTTTTTTACTACCACTATGGAGCATATTTAGACAACCTGGAGAAGGTTTGCTCGTAATCTATAATAGTTAATCTCTACTAATATAGTTTTTTTAGGTCATCCCTCATCTTCTCTCTCGTTAGCTCTAGAATGTGCCATTTCAAATAAGCATCATCGAATTTGTCTCACAAAATCTCAAATGTTAGTCTATTGTCATTTTTTTTGTTCTCTAGGCACGAAAAACAATCCAAAAGTATCTTAATTCTCTCTAAGCAATCTTTTACTTAGAAATATTCATTGGTATCTAAGATACTTGATAAATATAGTCTCAAGAATTATTTTATTAGTTAATCATATTTTGATACATTCATTTGTCTCTCCTGTTTCAAACATATGTGATCTCTCGATGAGCTTGCATTCCTATTTTCTTTTCCTTTTGCATGATATTGTTCTTCACTAAATGATATTTTTATTACTATATTCTTCAAGCTTGCCACTTCCACATTAGGCATGTTAAGGTTTCCAAAGCACATTTTGTTTGTTGTTAATTTTAACATGCATTCAATGTCATTCTTCATAATAGCTTTCTTCACTTAATCATACATTAAACTCCTTTTAAAAAATTTATACTAAATTCTCAAAATTAAGCTTATGGACATTTTAATTTATATTATCTTTCTCAAGATTATTTCAAAATCTTCTCAAAATTCCTTAAAAATTTTTTAAGATTTTTATATTTTGATGTATCATATGTTCTTACCACATATTGTATGTATATCTTATGCTGATAAAAACAATGCCTCTGACATATCGTAGCCCCAACTCTAAGTGCCCACATCATCAAAGGGTGAAGTAATCCATTATCACATATTGTCACCTCTGTTAATATCTCATGCTAACAGGGAACAAAGTGTTTGACATGTCAAAGCCTCATCTTTGAGCATCCATGACACTATGGGTGAAATATATCATCATTTAATTGAGGCATTTAAATTGTTGGTCCTCTCCTCCAAGTATCACGACACCATAAAGTGAAGTTTGTTATCATACATTTTACATATCAAGCTACTATAAGATGAGGACATAAACTCAACGTTTTATCTTGTCATATATTAGATCATTAAGCTATAGTTGTCTCTTTTCCTTTTTCTTCTTTTCTACTCATTTATGTTTTCTTTTCTCTTTATCATAATTTTTTATTTATAGCAATTATGCGTATATGTCATATATCAAGCATATATATGAATATATCAATGGTAATAAAGTGTTACAATAAAATTAAAGCATATTTTTTTGTTAAAGTTGAGGGTTCCTAATATTAGATTGATTTTAATTATAAAATCTCATCTTTTTAATAGAAAAAAAATCAAAGAAATTATCGATCCCTTCTTACCCATGTATGCGTCAATATCAAATACCAATTTGGAGATTAAGATTGGAGGATCTAACACGACAGAGTGAACTCTTCTATCTGGCAAAATGTAATTTGTCAATTTCCATCATTTTTTCAAGTAACACAAAAGGAAGGAAGGATTAGTTCATATTCTTGACACCTATCAATTGTAAATTAAGTAGGATTTTACACTTATTTTTAGGATGTTATAGTTGCCATTTGAGACGAAGATGCTAATAATGTGATAACCATGCAAGACGAAGCTAGCTAAGTTGGTAACCATTAAGATTTTATTGCTACTCTTTAAGACCATAGTGATGACTAAGGCAAGTAAAATTGAGAAAAAAAAAAGAAAAAAGAAGTGGTTATGATCATAAGTATCAATAAGGATCGTTACGATGGTTGAGATATTGCAAAATAAGACTTGATATCAAAACTAATGGAGAAGAAAGTATGATTGATAATTCTATAGTTAAATCTTAAGTTTTAATACCAAAATTGATAGATGATGAATAAGATGAAAATTTTGTAATTGAATGATGGAAGGAGATGGAGATGTCAAATATAAATCTGATCATAACTCAGATAAATTTTGAATTACAACTGAACGATCTTAGATTGTAACCCAAGAGTATGCATACATACATGGCAATGCCAACAAAAATCATTCTCATTTTTTTATTCTATTACAAACATTTAAATAGAATATAATTCAAAATCATAAACTTAAAAATAAAAATGACAAAAAATATTCTTTCTAATAGAATAATAGTAATAATTTAAAAATAAAAATATACATATATAATTAAAATTCTATACATGATCCTTTATAATTCAAGTAAAATTAAAATACTAAAAAAAATAAAAAATAAACCTTATAATTGTTCATTAGATTAATTTAATATTATTTTCATTACATGTCATTCATCACTTTATGACTTCATTTAAAATATATTACATCATAATATTTAAACATCTCATGCATTAATAAATATATTAGATTAATATGTTGACAACTACTAATATTGGTTAATATCTTCTATCATCAAAAGCCTAAAGGGAGTTGATCGAACATATTTATTCATAACCAAATTTTAAAACATTTGACAAACTAGCCTTCCATGATTATGCAAACTATAACTTCTTTATCGACTCCAATAACAAACTAGTGTTGTCGCATCTTATTTGGCCATCATATTCATCCTCGCCAACATCGCCAACATGGGATGTTTGACTAAACAAAAACAATAGCTTCCAAAATGATCCTTAATATTTAAAACAAATGATTTTAACCCCATTAAATAAGGTCCATTAATATAGCTATCATGAGAAAACCATGAGACTTCGATTTGACATATCCTGAACATCAAATCATTCTCTTCCTTCAATCATATAATAAACTATTAAATAATCAAATTATGAGCATCATATTCTCTTAATAAACTTATAATATTTCGTTTGATTTTATCTCTTTAATTGAGTATATCTTTATTATAATACTATTTTGTCATTAGGTTTTATGTCCTTATGAGTAATAATGACTACATAAATAAAACTTATGCTTATTAATAGTGAATTTTGCTCAAGTAAGAATATCTAATTTGTTCTTAAGGTTAAAATCACAATCCCAAAATAACTGAACAAATTATTTTTTCATAGAAGTTTTTGAAAAGATTATTATATAGAACCAAGTCAAATTATCAAAAATATTGACCTAAGTTACAAAAAGACTTTTTTGTCCCTTTTTAAAATTAAATAAGATTTTATATATTTAAAAAATACCTTAAAAAACTTTTTAATGCTCAAATAGATGTTTTTAATCATTTGGCTAAACTTCATAATGATTTTTTTTTTAGAGGGTTTTGCCCTCTTGTACTTAAAATTAGAAGAATCATTTATACTTATGACATTGAGCTTAGGTAAACATTGTTGTAACAACTAATAAAAAAAATTAAATCAAGATTTTTGTTATTAAAAAAAAAGCCATCAATTTAGATTGAAATAACTAGCAACAACCTTTAGAACAATACCTTTGGGATCTTTTCTCCATCCCATCAAACAAAGCCTTGGTCACTAGCAGAATGCCTCTCACCCAAAGCTCCGCGATCTCGTCACCACCCTCGCTCACAAAATGCACCTCCTTACCGGATGCGGTCACTGCCCGAAAGAGGCCCTCCGCCGCCTCATCGCCTTTCTTCCCCCTAGCCCTCTGGAACGCCGAACTACCGCCAAGCTCCGCCCCCCTGCACACCACGCTCCTCCTCGCCGAAGTTCCCCAACGAAGAACTCCCATCTCGCCGTCCATCTTCAGCACCTTCGCGTGCGGTGTACCCTTGCCTTGTTTCGTGTGCTTCTTCACTCTCCCTCCTCCAAGAACGAACCGCCGCGCTCTCTCATCGATGATAACCTCCTCTGCCGGGGTGCACTCCTTAGCGTTTCTTCTGGCCAGGGAGAGAGGCGTGTCGCAGCTGGGCGTCCTAGCATCGCAACGTTCGCCGAGGGTGATGACAGACTCGCACAGCGAGCCGTCGCTGCCACTCGCCGCCGACACCATAGGGGTGGAACTGTTCCCATCGGGAACGTCCACTTCGCCGCCTATTTTGTCCGTGATACGCATCGCTAAGGTGTCTCCCTGCCGGGCGGAAGAGCGCTGGGAATAGGTATCTTCGCCCTTCAACTGGGCCAACTCGAGCATCACTTGCTTGAAAATATGGCATTTTTCACTCGACTGAGAGAGGGTCATCGCCGTGTCGCCTGCCCTGTTTTCGAGCTCGACATCAGCGCCGGCTAACACCAACAAACGGAAAGCCTCAACGTGGCCTTCCCTCGCCGCTACCATAACGGCGGAGAAACCGTCATCATCCTGCTTGTTAATGCCGCCCAGCTCCCGCCCACCAAGCAGTGCTTCCAGCGCGCACACATCGCCGACCTCTGCTGCAAACATGAGCGGCATAAATACAGAGGGAGCGCTGGAACTTGGTACCCCTCCGGACCGCATGGCATCTAAAACGGCCTCGCGGAACTCCTTGCACCAGCTTCCCTCGGCAGCGAGGAGGACAGCGGAGACATTCGCAGAGCTGACAAAGCCAAAGTCCGCGCCGGCGAAGGCGAGGGCTTTGATGCACTCGGCGCGTTTGTTCCGAGCGGAGATCATAGCGGCGGTCTCGCCGGCATCGGTTCTCGAGTCAAGGTCGCTGCCGTTGTCGTCAAGTCGCTGCAGAATCGCCGTGTGCCCATGGCTGGCAGCAATATGGAGTGGGCGGAGCTCTTTCCCCGAGGCGGTTCGTGACGGGAGGTCGCAGTCGGCGCCACAGGAGAGAAGGATGTCGACGGCGCTGACCCTCCCACAGACAATGGCGTGGTGGAGAAGGGAGCGCCCCATGTGGAGAGAGTTGGGAGAGCAGTGCTGGAGGAGGAGACGGAGGATGGTGCCGGTGGACTCGAAATACTCAACGGCACACCACACCGCGCCGTAGGGCTCCGCGAGGCCGGCACCGACGCGAAACTCCTCGCCAGAGGCGGCGTCCCATGACCACGCGCCAAGCTGCACCATGTCATCAGCTCTCGCACCGGCCTTTCATTGTAGTCAACCACTCAATCAACCCTTGGTTATTGGCTTTTAAAATTATTAAAAGGAAGCAAATTTAACCGAGCAGACGCTGAACCTGCAACAGCCGGCGGACAACGGAGACCTGCCGGTTGACGATGGCTGCAATAAGAGGAGAGCAGTCGACATTGCGGTGTAGAAGAGGTTTCAAAGATTGCAGCAAAAAGCGATCTTTTCCATTAACATCCAACCCGCTCTACAAAACTCGGGTAAGATAGGAATAAAGCAAGAAGAATCCATGACGCAGCTGCAGTAAATTACCTCGATGAATGCATCGACGACGTCTACGAAGCCGCTTGAGGCGGCGGTAACAAGGGACTGCTTGGCCACGCGAGGGCGAATAAGGTCAGAGCTCAGGAAAAGCTCGGCGAGGCGCCGCCGGCCGTGGCGACAGGATTCTAAGAGTGATTCCTCGCACGCTCCCTGATCCGCACCGGCCTTGAGGAGCAGCTCGGCCACCTCGATCCTCCCTTCCCTCGCCGCCGCCGTTGTTGCGTATCCTCGGAACAATTTCTGGTTCACATCTGCCCCCGCGCTCTACTTTTTTTTCAAAAAAAAATTAAGAAATAAATTTCTTCTATATATAACTATTTGTTTTATTTTTAAAAAACTATCACCAGGAGTTTGCGGACAAGAGAGACGTCGCCGGCGTGCGAGGCGAGGAAGAGGGCGGAGGCATCGATGGAGAGCTCCTCGTAATCAAACTGGACAGCCGTGGGGGAGTCCTCTTGTAGAGTAAGCTCGGCCATGCGGTAGTCGAAGCGGACGACGCCGGCGTAATTCACGTCAACCATCGGGTCGGCGAGGAAGGTCGTCACAGCCGTCAGATCCCCTCGGAGCGCCGCTTCCAACAGCCCTTGCGATGCCTCCACCTCGTTATCGATCGGGTGCACCGACGGCTTCTCTCGCCAAGCCCCGCCGCCGCCGTCGACGGCCATCGGTTTGCTCTTCTCCCCTACTCGCCCTCGAAACAAAATTGAGTTAAACGCAGGGAGGACCATTAGGAGAAAGTAAGAAGAAGCCACATATACGTGACTGGAAGCGGGCCCAGAAATTTGTCTATTGGACCAGCCCAGCCCAAAAATGATCCAAATGTCGAAACCCGACCGAACCATTTGCCCGAGCCGGGCCATTGCCTTCAACTTTGCCATTTGGAAACTATACTTAAAAGAAAAAACATGTAAAATAGTAAAATAGTAAAATAAAATGGAAAAATATTATTATTTCTTTCTTTTTTTTTTTAATATTTTTCTTCTTTTTTATTTTTTTATGTTACAAATATATTTAATTAGCAATTGAAATTAATAAATAATTAAAAATATCTTTTACATTTGTAGTTATTGTCACCTATCTTGAGTTCTATAAAACAATTTTTTTTTTTTTTTTTTGCATTTTTACTAGATGACCACCTTCTCCTATGGAATTGCTTTTGATTCCTAATTCTATTACCATTTTGGTATTTTGTACTATTGTCTTCATCGATGGATAATACATATTCTTTGTTATCTTCAACTCTCATTACTATTGGTGTTTGATGATATTTTTTATCTTGAGTTATTATTGTCATTGCCTTTAGCCTTTTAATTGATATTTTTTTCTTTCATTGATAGTCTCTTATAGTTATTAAAAATAGCAACTTTTGAAGAGTGCTTAATAAATATCGCCAACATTCATAGTGCATATAAGGCTTTATATATTTTTTTAAAGTTCATTTGACTTCATTATAGTGTTTGAAAAAAAAACTTCTAACAAAATTTTTTGAAAAGAATATTATAAAAAAATAATGATGTTTTATCTGGTGTCTCGAATCATCAACTCATTAATGGTTAAGATAAGTAGAAAAATAGAAGTATGTTCAAAAATAACATCATAATGACACATATATATTTAAATAAATATCATATAAAAGAATCATTATCATTATCTTATAAAACTAATTTTTATTTTATATGTTTATTAAAGATCCTAATATGGTTTGTGGCACTATTTTGTTTTCAAGGCTATTTCTTTAACAAATTAAAAATTTGTATTAAAACTCATATCATTTGTGTTTCAACACAATTTTCTTAAATTATTATTTTATAAAAAATTATAAGTATTGCAAATGTAAACACTTGAATTGATTTATATATTTAAAATCACTTGCTTGATCTATTTTTAAAAAATAATAATTATTTAAAAAAATAAGTAAGCATCAATAAGTAATTTCAATATTTTGAAAAATAAACCAAGCAAGTGATTTAAAATATAGAAATTAATCGTTGATGTTCCTTTATTTTAAATATTTTTATAAGACAAATTTTGGTTTATTATTTATAATAAGAAATAATTATTACAATTTCTTAATTGACAATTGGCAAATTGTTGAGGATGCCCAAAATTTTAACTATATTGACCTAATTGACATATTACACTTATGTGTTATATTCTATTGGAGCTACATAACCAACAAATAGGTTCCCAATAAGTACATGATGCATTGGACTTAATTTTTTTTTTAATTTTGTGTTATAGATATATTAAATTGAAATGATAACAAAAAAACATGTATATAAAAACAAAACTATTTATATAACCTAATTATATTTTTAGGTTAAGTTTATAGATAATAATAATAGAAATTTATTATAAAATATTTTGAATTAAAAATAATAATAATAAAATTAAAAGAGAAAATATTTCTTTAAATTTCAATAATAGAGAATGTTTATATCAATTTATAAAACAAAAAAAATTAAAATATTGCCCAAATAAAAAAAGAGTAATCCAAAGAAAATATTGTTTCAAGACAAGAGCATAGATTCCCTTAAATTCTATTACTCACTAATCATGTAGCAAGACCTAAAATAATATCTATAATGAGTTTCAAGGTTTGAATTAATATTGAGTTAATTAAGATTCAAAACATATATATATATATATATATATATATATATATATATATACACACACACACACACACACACACACACAAATAATCATATAATTGATTTTAAGAACAATTTAATTTGTGAATATATATTAATTTAAATATTTATTTGAATCCATATACAATTTGAATTGTCTTGATATTCATGGCTAATCTAGTAGTTGCATAAGTTTAATCATCTTAGTTTTACAAATACATTTGAAATATTTAATAAATCATTTACTATAAAAGATCAACATATTATGTGTGCTTATATTTAGCCAAGGACAATAATCATATCATATCATACACATAAGACTTAACAAGTCTTGTTCAAAATTCATTCCTCAAGTTAGGCTCATGCTTTGAAGGTATAAGTCACAAATGTTTTGTTAACATAAGTTTGTAAGCACGAACTTAGGCTCATGCTTACAAACTTTTCTAGATTCTTATTGTCCTTTTTCGATATAGACCCCTTGTCATTACTATCAAATCTATCTATTTTCTAATACTCGATGTTTTATACATTTTGTTGATGTTGTGATGTCAAACATAGTTACAACAAATCTATGGTGATATTTGCTTACTCTAATATTTGTGTTGTTCTAAATTTGTTTGAAATAAATCTCTAATATAATAAAACTAATTTAGTATGAATCACGAAAGTAATATGTAAAGTTATTACTCATTTGATAAAAGATATATCTTTTTTAAAAAAATATTTTAAACTTATATATAGCAAGTAATAAAATTTTCAATCTCATTTATAAAGATGGGTTTATCTAAATATCAAAACCTTGTTGTTTAAGAGACTTAATTGGATAGATATGTATTTAAGGTCTAATTAACCTTATTTTTTTGTTTAATTAAAATCCTAATCACATAAAAGTAAATAAATAAGTCCTTTCATAATAAATCTTCATAAGATTATGATTACCAATTAAATTTGTTTAAATAAATTTAGATTTTATAAAATAATTAAAGATATTACTTAACTTTTACATGATTATTGTTACTATCCATTATATGTGCTAAATGAGTTGTACACCAAATTAATCCCATAAGCTCATTTAATTAGAATGTTATCATAAATAAAGTGAAATAAATATGGGCTCATGTGGATAAACTCTTTGTTGGTAATCAAATGCAGCGATTGATAGTGACAATGGTTAGCGCATAAGAGCGATAGTGTTATTGTTTTAATAAAAGATATGCTTAATTTTAAATATATTATTATATGATAATCATTTAAAAATATATTCTTATCTAAATATCCATGTAATAACCTTGTTGTTTTCAAGATTTAATAGACTAGATAAATATCTATTTGTAGGATTGTTTAATGAGTTTAGTGTCTGATTAATCTCATGAATTAGATTAATTAGTAATCTAGATTGCTTGGAATGCTTATTGTTGAATTGGGTTTTTTTTCTAAGTTGAATTTTTAATTTTATTCAAAAGAAATTCCAAATAGAATTAAATAAATAGTTCCATCATGGATGATAGATGCTCTTTGTATTGATCATTTTTGTTGAAATGGTGGTCCTTTTTGTGAACATGATTGCTGTTAGATTTGTGAACATGCAAGACATGTGATTTGAGTGTGTGAATGTGATTGATTCAAAGATAGAACAAAGAAATATTTATCTTCCCCTTAAAAACAAAGCTTGTGTGCCATACATTCAATAGACCCGTGATCCCCAACATTTAATGAAAAAAAAAAGAAAAAAAAACCCCAAAAATTTACTATCAAAACATTTTTTAAAAAAAAAAATGTATTAGATATAAAATAAATAAATCTTATCAAACATGAAGGTCGATCTAACATCCAAATAGATTATCTTCCTTTTTCTGTTTTATTATATGATAAGCATATACAAAAGACCAAAAATCCAAAATAAGTATCGACCAAACAAGAACATAATGATTCGATGTATAGTTATTCCTAATTAATAAACTACTTAAGATAAATTTGGAAATCTCGTTGTATTAAATGACTATAAATCATTTTTATTTGTTATCAACTACTCTACTAGTTATTTGATCCCTAGCTTCCAAGACTAATAATTTCTCACTATCAACTATTCTGCTTCGTGAGAGTGATCGTTCTCTATTGTGGTTATTAAGTTTATTAGTAAGCATTTTTCTATGAGATATGTGGAAAATGTGAGCTTTATTTGATACTTTGTTTTTTAAGTTTATTTTTTTTTTATAGAAATACTTTAAAAAAGTAGTCATACATTTATTTTATTGTTATTTAAAACACTGATTTTTAATAAAATAAAAATAATATAAAAAACAAAATATAATCTTATTTTTCTAAAATAATATAAAAATTTTACTTCACCTTTTATGAAAAAATCAAAAACTTTTTATTCATTTTGTAATATCAAATATTTTATTAAATATTTATTTACTTCATGAATATAAAACTTCAATATTTTTTAATTCTTTTAATCAATTTAATATTCGACAATTGCTAACTTCAATTTAATATTTTTTAATATGAGCAAGAATATTATATTATTTTGAAGAAGAAAAATAATATATATATATATATATATATATATTATTTAAAAATAGTGATTTGAATGTATTTTTAAAGTGATGATTAGTTAAATTATTTAAAGAAAGAAGATAAGATCATATAAATTTGAAAAGTTTAATTCTTATTATTAAAATTTTAGTCTAATTAAAAAATAATTATGCCAAATAATAGATAATTGAACTAATCATGTGAATTTACTAAGATAAATCTAGTTAGGTATAACCCTATAAGATTGATCAATAAAATTTTATATAGATAACAAAAATGAAAATTATATTTAATATATAATATCTCAATAATTATATATTATCTTTATCATTTTTTCTTTAGATGATTTTGCTCAATCTCTTTTTACTATTTTTTTTCTATTTTCTTGTGCCTTTTATTCATTTTATAATGTATAAGTATAATTCTTTTTAATTTTTTTTCCAATATTGACATTAACTCATGTCCAAATGTAAATGTTTATATTCTATAAATTAAAAGAAATATTTGCAAATCAAGACAACTATTTCCAAAGCTATACCAATAGATGTTAAATATGACATATATAAGTATAATTCTTTTTAGGTTTGTATAACCAATTTAACCAAGCATTGTATATATCTACATGTTTTCTAATACAATAAATAATGCCCTAGTATAATTGTATTAAAAAAATTATCTTATTATTTAAAATTTATTTTCTTTATAGTAGGTCATTAATTAAAATACATACATCAAATAGATAAGAAACATATCTAGCATGCTTATCTTGTTTTCAAATTTGAAATGGTCAAGCCTTTGAATTGATCTTGCATGACCACCACGAATTTCTCGAAGTGAAATCTTTTTCTTTTTTTTTTCTTTGACTATACAAGATCTTTTACTTTAAGTTTATTCTTTTTTTTCTTTTATTGCAAGGTAGCACAACCTTTTTCTTTTTCTTCTCAATTTTTTTTTATCCCTCTTCTTACTCAACTATTACAACTTACAATTTCTTTCAAAATTAAAAAAATTCATAAAATAGCCATCGAATCCCCTTTTACTAAACCCACACTCTATTCTTTTCCTTCACCTCACTTCATTCATTTGTGATGGCCAAGATTCATGCACATAACTCTCCCGAGCCTCCCTTCCATATTTTGCCCTTTCGACTATCGACATTTGAGCTCAAGTGGTTATTCATGCCTTTTGAAATCACCATCACAACGTATAGGATTAGAGATTTAGGTTTAAAATTAATTTGTAGATTTTTTGCAAGTAATGTTAAGCTTATTAAAATTTTATAGTCAATGACATCAAAAAATCACCAATCAATTTATTATAATGCTCTTCGATGAGTTCAACATGTTGTTTAATTTTGGTATAATTTTCTTCTGAATAGGTTATAGAATTATGTTATTATGTGTTATAATTTTTTTTTAATTTTAATCTATCTATGAATCTATATGATTAACCTCATCATTCAAGAGGTCAAATTAGATGATAATATATTTTAATCTTTAATATTATTATATTCAAATAATGTTTTTAAAATTAAAATTTTATGTATAAAAAATAAAAGTCTGATAAATATTTTTTATTAAAATTAAAATAATAAAAAAAAAAGTAAGTATAAAGTTATTATCAAGTAAGGGTAAACTTAAAATAACAAATTTTGTTCATACATTTTTTTTTTTTTAATTTTATTAGAGTGATGCCCTTTGCATTGCCCATTCTTTGAATATAAACAAGCACAGCCTAGTTTATAATGTGACAAAACAATGGGATATCCATCAAAGAATTCACGTTGTGGTCCTTGTTGCCATTATGCTTGCCGTTGGATTTACTAACATACAAGACATGTGATTTGTGTTTGGTTGCATTGGATCTAAAGACAAAGAAGAAATGTTTGACCTTTCCCTCAAAACAAAACTCACAAATCATACAACGCACAAATCGTGCGTATCTAACATTGATGACCATTGGAGTAGATCTCGAGCCAATAAGTCTAACAATTAATAGTCCTATTCAACAAAGTAATCAAAGTCTCATAGGGTCAAAATCACGAATCCAACTTCAGTCTAAACAAGCTTTACACAACATTATCATGCAATTGGTTTATGATTGATAATTTTGAAGTAATAAATAAACATGTTTGGTCCACATAGATGATAAGTTATTTTCATTTGTCACATCCAATTAGACCAACCAAAGAAAATAATTTAGAAGATTATGCAAACATAGTGATCTCTTAAGGAACTTCTCGATGAAGAAGGGGAATGGAGTGCTTAAAAAACAAATAATAAATTGACATGTTAACTAATTGATGTTATATTTAATAATATATAACTCTAAATTATGACTCTGTAACTTGTTATGATAAATGCTTTATAACCACATGTTTCATCCCATCTATACACCTTAAAGTTTCATTTTTTTTTATAGCCTTAGTTTAAACTAAGTTGATTTTTTAGCATTATTTTATTTGAAAAAAATTATTAAAATATTTAAATAAGTTACAATATAAATGTTTGACATGTGATTCACACACATGGATGGCAATGAGGTGAATGAGATGTGAATCTTCTTAGTGATGATTTAGTGTTATTTGTTTAATTGACAAAAAAATATGATGCATAGTTTTTTATTATAATATATGTATTAAATTATTAAATCATTTCAATTATAGTTCAAATATTTATATATTTGATAAATATGATATGATGAAAATATACATGAGACAAGTAATCGATATATATAAATTTTATAAACATATAATTTATGATTCAAGTATTTCATGAGCATATTATATATATATATATATAATTTATCTATACTAGTAACTATTTTTATTATTTTTATTTAATAATAATAATGTGATTTTGTTTTGGTATAATATTGTAATCAATTATAGGTTTTATTTATTTTGATTAAAATGAAATGAAAATAATACTTTAAAATAAAGTTGATAAAAACATATTAGGATAAATTATTTAATGATAATTATACAGAAAAATTGAGCAAAATTTTCATATAAGATATATTAGTTAAAACAAAAATATACTTCCTTTGATATTATTATCTATCGTCATAACAACAAAAGGTTAAAATTTAATAATTCTAACTCATAAGAAAATAATTCTATAATAAGAAAAATTTCATATTCTTTTAAGAAAGATAAATATATCAATATAATTATTTTTTAACAATTAGATGACAAAAAAAAATTATATACAAAAAATGAAAATTTTATTTATTAAAAATTAATTAAACTAATAACCAAAACTTTCTTCAAAATCGTTAAAATCAAATATAAATTCTTTCACATTAACTAATTTTTTAATAGATATATTATTTAAAGTTTATTGAAGAAATGATGGCTAAATAACAACAAATACTTCATAAACACCGAAAACAACCACTCATGTGACGTTAATTTGACTCACATTCCTTTCATCGCACCCAACAACACACCCACGAAAAGAAAACTAATCGGACCCACGTCCTCCGTGGGTGCAATTGTACGCTCCGACCGACGCATTCGATACGTCATCGCATGCGTGGCCCCACCGCTCGTGGGAATCTTAGTCGACGCAGTCGGTTGAGCTGACGTCAGCATCGCATAACATTTATCTTTCCCTCGTCCCTGCGATCACTATTCGACGGTGCTGATCCGCTGAGTTCTCCCGCATGCTTGCCTCCAGTCGGCGCCGGCGAACGGTCGTTGTTTTTTTTTCTCATTTTAATTGGAATTATTAGCCATGTTTTTGACTCGTATAAAGTTTTATATTTCTTGGTTTCTTTTATATGCCGGTCGAGAGTAGGTATTCCATGGGAGAAGAAGCTGAGGAGTTTCTCGTGTCAGAATGGCGTCGGACCAATCCCGCAGCTTTCCGAAGGTGAGGAGAGTCGTTCGTCGCTGAAATCCGTTGTGCATTTGTTTTCTGATTCGAATCGTAAGCTCGAAAGGTAGGAAGCGGGAGCTCACTTTACGGTGATTTTTCGCTTCTTCGCTTTAATTTACTTTTCTTGAAGTCAAGCTTCTTCTTAACTTCTGGTATGTGAAGGTTTGAGCGGCGGCTTTTTGGTGAGGTTCTTAAATCGCATTGTACTGCTCTTCGCCTTTATTAGCTTCCGGGTTTGATGGAGGGCATAGCATGTCTTGATTGTTCTGTTGTCGTTGGTATTTAATTTGTTTTTTGAATCAAGCGGTCTTTTTCTTGGTTGGGAGATGATTTCGTGACCGAATGTTAGTGTGCGGGTATTTTCTTTTTACCATCTTTTTGGCTTGTTATTTCCATTGCATTGTAGCGAGATTATATTTATGGTTTATTGCATTTATGTGCATGTCGCTACTTCAGTTTTTAGGCAACATTAGTGAGATCTGACTGCAAACAACTGTAGAAGAGTGGAATTCCTAGTGAGTAAACAAGCATGGTTCTGGGTTTGCGGTCGAAGAACAAGCAAGGCACTTCTTGTCGAGTCGATTATATTTTTGAGCTTCAAGAAATCAGGCCATGGCCTCCTTCCAAATCTATGAAGTCTATTCATTCGGTGGTGCTCCAATGGGAAAATGGTGACCAGAATTTGGGGATGACAAGTCCCGTAAGCCCTTCAATTGAACAAGGGAAGATAGAATTGAACGAGTCCTTTATGCTTCAAGTTACATTGAAGGGAAACAACAGTGGGCATTTCCAGAAAAACATGCTTCAGCTGCATTTATGTGAGCTCAAGAAAGACGGCACAGTTAAGGGGCAGCAGTTGGGGACCACGATGTTGGATCTGGCACAGCATGGAATCATTAAAGATTCCCTCAGAATTGGTATACCATTGAATTTTAAACGGAGCATTAAAAGCTTGGCACAGCCGATCCTTTATGTGAGGATCAAGTCTATTGAGAAGGGTAGCCCTGGATCTTCTTCCAGGGAGAGCTTGTCAAAGGAAGTGTCCTTGTGTAAGGATGTCAGGGAATCTGTATCAACATTGATGTCCGAAGAGTATGCTGAAGAGGATGAAATTGCTTCTTTTACTGACGACGATGTCTCTTCCTATTCTTCTGTAACAAATTCTTCTTCCATAGTTGAGAACAATATAGATTTGGTGCTTCAAACCTCCCCTAAGGAACATGTACAAGCTGAGGTATTGTTTTGTGCTTGGTTTTTTACTAAGCCCAGTAGCTTCATTTTTCAGATTTTTTTTTTTTTTTTTTTTTTTTTTTTTGCTAACTTTAGACAGGAATACATTATTGATTTGGTTCATGGAAATTACTGGAAGATACTGCCTTACTCTTTGTTGTACAAATGAAATTATCAGTATTTTCTTTGGGGTGTTTAAGGTACAAGACAAGTATAAGGTTGGTTAGGAAGTTGGGTAGGAGGAATAAGCATTGCTCTTATCTATCGCATCTTCTCACTAATCAAATATGAATCGGCATGTTTTAAAAATTGAAAAACATCACTAAATAAAGCCAAAGAATTTTAATTGCTCTGCAGCACTATTTTTTTAGGTACTCTTTAAGTTTATGTCACCATGGCATGACTTTTCTTCAACATAATGGTGGTACAGTCTAGACTCTAGTCACAAAAACTTTTGATTTTCATTCAAGGAATCTTGTCATGCCACATTAAGTGAACAATTTGAAGTAATAATATACTTAAGCCAGAAAATTTTCTGAATGACTTTTACTCGGTCAATTTGACTAATTCTAACTCAGATGTTTAGATGAACGTGTTGGCTATAATGTTTTGCAGATTGTTGCTGAAACAACTTTGAAGGAAGAGGGGAAGGAAGGGCAGTTGGAAAGCAGTTTACTTGCAGAGTTTGTAACCGAGGAACCAGAGTTGGGGACAAAAGGAGAACATGTCCATGTCGATGCTTTGCTCAGTGAAAACCGTATTTTGGCCCAGCCTTCACAAGAAAACTCATCTTTCAATCACGAGGTCTTGGTGACTTATGATGCTTGCTCTTCTATCTCATCTAGAGGTACTGTTAAAACAACAACAGGTATATCTGACACTAAATTAGCAATTTCTTTATCTTCACATGAGGAAGAAGCAAACCCTGATTACAATTATACAATAACTACAAGTGCTACCAGCATTGGTGATCTGCATCAAGAAGTTCAAACAGATGTGGACAGTCTGTTGACTAGAGAAATTGCTCCTGAACAACTGCTGAATGAAGAAATTGGTTCTAATGCGCACACTGAGGAAAGTAACACCTCCGTTTCCAATGTTCTCTCAGTAGAACTAAGCAATGAAAGAGATGTCTATGATGAGAACATGGATGACAAATCTCAACAAAGTAGGAGCAGCTTAGATGAGGTTCTAGGCAGCCGCAGAAAATCTAATGAGCATAACAAAGAAGGAAAAGTAATGGACAATGGCACCACAAAAGCTGATATCCAAAGCCCACACTGCGATTTATTGCCTGACAGCTTATCTAAAGCAAAACTCTCTAGTGGGGAACATGCTTCAGCTATTCAGCATCATGAACATCCAATCTCAAGCATTAGTGTTTCACGTAGTGAAGTTCAAAGAGAAAGGAATAATGGGTTTCTTTCACATGATAATAGTAAGAACATTTCATTTTTGGTCAAATCATCTCTGCATTCACTGGGAACTAATGGACATGCCATTGCCATTCAGCACTTAGAAGATGTGAAGGAAATTGATGTTCTTGAAGATGCCAGTGTTGGTGGTGCTAAATCTTCATCTAACTTGGCTTGGAGGTTTAACAGAAAAAATGTATCTGAATTTCAAAGAAATGTAAATTTTGATAACAAAGTTCATGAATTAGAGTCCAGAATTGAGAAGCTTGAGGAAGAGTTAAGAGAAGCAGCTGCAATAGAGTGTGCTGTGTACACAATAGTGGCTGAGCATGGTTGTTCCTTGCAAAAGATGCACAGTCCAGCCCGACGCCTTTCAAGGTTATACATTCAAGCCTCAGCAGAAAGAAAGGCAAACACTGCTAAAAGTGCACTTTCTGGATTAACTCTGATTGCAAGAGCTTGTGGAAATGACGTTTCAAGGCATGTAAAGTTTTGTTTTTTATTATAGAAGTTGTTGCAAATTTCTCTATGTTTCTGCTTTGTTTCTCTAAACGTTTGTGTTTTGTTCCAATATGTCGTTGCCTGTGCCCGATACATGGGGCCAGACCTCACATAAATCATGCAGCAGTCCATTGCTCTCCGATATCTGATCAAAGTGAATGATCTGTCCAATGTTTGAATAGGATGACCTATTAAAGTTGATCAGCCTTCTGTGTCACGGAACAGTCCTGATTTTGAGCTTGAGTTCACCCCAAAACTCGAGCCTCTCAAAAAAATTTGTATTGGAATAATGGCATAGTCAGTAGCACCTCATCAAAACTCATGACCACACTTGAGATCTAACATGCATGAACTGCATTCTACATCAGAATTTGATGTTGTTTTTACATCTAATTACTTGTGCAATCTGACATGTATTCTTTGATGACAGACTGACTTTCTGGTTGACAAATACAATTGTACTAAGAACATTTTTATCTCATACAATTGGGCATTCTGACAAACCCAATTCCTCTAAACACTTACCAGTGGGGAGAAATTCCTTAACAAGAACAGGGAAGAAGTCTCCCTTAAAATGGGGATCAAATCCTTGTCAGGAAGAGCAGTTTGCATTGACTGAAGAACTTGAGAACTGGGAAGACCCACAGACATTTGTGAGTGCACTAGAAAAGCTTGAATCTTGGATTTTCTGTAGAATTGTTGAGTCTGTTTGGTGGCAGGTCAGTCTTTTGTTTCTGCAACAATATCTACCGGCATTCATTTCTATTTTTTTATATTGCCTTGAACAAAACAATTGATTTCTCAATTTTTTGCAATTTTCTAGACTTTCACTCCATATATGCAGACTTCAAAAGAGTTTGGACAATCATTGTCATTTACACATCAGAAGAAAAGGTTTGAAAAAGAATGTAGTTTCAATGATAGAAGACAGGAATGCTATTCTTTTGAAATTTGGAAGAAAGCCTTTCAGGATGCCAGTGAAAAGCTTTGTCCTGTAAGAGCTGATGCACGTGAATGTGGTTGCTTGCCTATTATAGCTAAACTGGTAAGTGTAAATGGCGCTGAATGCCAAAGAGTAATCTTAAGAGTTAATGTTAAAATCTTTAATAAATATATTACCTGAAAGTGGGTAAATGAGGAACAAGAATCATGGTTGTTGATCACCTAATTTAAGCTGAGAATCTCTCCTAAAACCATTTAGATTTTAAATTTTCTGGCATTACTTTCTCATTTGGCTTTGTGTTGTTTATGTTTGGGATTTGAATATAAAATATTTTGAGTATTAGTGCACATCTTGACAAATACTGATATTTCAAATTTCCATTTTATATCTAGTATAAAAGGCTAACGTTAGGTTCAACAATAAAACCATCTAAGGTCATTACATGGTTTATTACTTCGACAATTTCACATCTATTAGATTGCATATAATTATTTGTTCCTTTTACTTACTTCAAAGTAGGTAGAATAGTCACTACTGAAGCAAAAGAGCAATTAGTTTGAGTTGAAGTTTCTGACTCGCTCATGGACTCAAACATAGTACTCCAATGCTTACTGTAAGCTTACTATTCATGCCAGGGAGTTCTTTAAACATTTTTAATGTATAGCTTAGGTTCGGCTTCTATGAACCATTGTGGCAATAATAGTTGGCTCTTTTGAGCATTGTTTCACCTGAGCAGCATTCTGTATTTACATCACTTTTAAAAATTTGAGTTTTAATTGCCCATTTATTGGGTTGCTAAGAATTCTTTCTATTAAATTTGTAGTAGGGCCTTCACATATGAGCTTAGATTTTGGGTTGAAAATAAGTTTAAACACTAGTTTATTTAGCCAAAATTTGCCCCATTTCACCCTTGCATCCACTTCACAACAAGTGGGACAAAAGCTAATGTTTTTAGCTTGTTAGGGGATTAATACCTTGAAGCCCCAATGTAGCCAATATGCAAGTAAATTGGCTAAGATAAGTGATAGCAAAACCAAAATTTCTAGTTGAATTTTTAATGTCTTATAATTCTCCATTTGTGCCCAACGATCTATACTTATATGAAAATTCATCCACAATTGATCCACCTTCTTCAATGGGTTTCAGCCAATCAAATGGATGCACAGCAAGGATCTACTTGACCTTGTGGGAGCATCCTTGGTGTTACTTGCACTTGAACTTTTACTCAACTACATTAAGAATTGACTCATTAAAGTACTATCAATCCCAATCCCAATCACCAACCCTTGATCAGAGTCTAACATTTCTAGATTGATCTTCTAATACTTTTGATTATCGTTTCTTAATAAAAGTGGTAATTATTGACAAGAGTTCTTTTAGTTATTTCCCAACAAGACTTTTCTCTTGGAATCTCTGACTTTCAAGTTTACCTTGGAACCACAGAATGTCATGAAGTTTTGACGACTATGCTTAGTATCAACTCCTCAATCACCCTTAGTGTCTATGAATAACACATTCATGGGATTGCGTAAAGACTTTTTACTAAGTTGCTTCTCAACACTTACAACATCAGCAAGCCCCTAGTTGACTAACTAGAGAATTAGAAAGACATTTCGAGAGCACTTTAGTGCCAATTATTTTGTACTCATATATTTTTGTTTCTTTTAGCAAAATCATCTCTCTTCATTTTTCTTCCTTCTTCATTCATATTCATTATTTGTGCTTTCCCTCACTTTCCTTTGATTTGCTCTTCTTCCAAAGATCCCCTCAACAAACTTGGAGTGGTAGCTAACTTGGTCTACCTAGTTTAAGGGAAAAAAATATAAAGCAAGTAATAATCCTGATTTCTTCTATCTTAGATAATTGAAAAATATAATGACGCAGAGATGTGATTGATCATATATAATATTTTTTGGTAGCTGTATTTGCAAAAGTTTCTTTCATGGTATTGTGAAATCCTTGGGACCCTCCACATAAGGACTGCTACACCTCAATAGAACACTAATCTTTCTTTACCTCTGAATATTGTGATTAGCTTGCCTTTCCAAGATATAATTAAACCTTATTCTTAATTGTCCTCACTTTTCTACATGGAAAATTTGAGCATTTTTCTTGCAAAGAATAACTTGAAAAGAAAATTTATGCATGGGCATACTTGCATAACAAGACAACATTGATTAATTTCTTTCATAACGCAGGTCATTGAACAATGTGTGGCAAGACTTGATGTGGCTATGCTTAATGCTCTTTTACGTGAATCAGATGATGAACTTCCAACTGATCCTGTAGCTGACCCAATAAGCAACCATAAAGTTCTCCCTATTTCTCCTGGAAAACCAAGCTTTGGTGCTGGTGCTCGACTTAAAAATGCTGTAAGTCCTCTAATTGGTAATAAATAACAAAAAATGCATGGTAACGTGTGTAATTAAGATACATTACTGTCTTGCGAACACTATTGTTTTATCATTCCAAACCAAGCAAAATTAAATTGCTCTCAACTGAAGTTTATTTTCTGTCTTAATCTCTCTGGTGCCAGATTGGCAACTGGTCTAGACTGTTAACAGACTTGTTTGGAATGGATGTGGATGATTCTGCACAAGCTATGAATGATGAATATGATGAAAGGGTTGATATTACTGCATCTCTCAAATCTTTCCCTCTCCTCAATGCACTAAGTGACCTTTTTATGCTTCCAAAGGATATGCTTGTTGAGGAAAGAGTCAGGAAAGAGGTTTGTCATCCTGTTGTGCTATCTTGTTGTTCTTTTCATGTTGGTTTGGTTCAACTATTGGTTTTATAACCTTCACTTTTATGTGGTTACTTCCAAAAGGCATGTCCAAAGTTCAATGCGTCTGTGATTAAAAGAATTCTAGGCAGCTTCTTGCCAGATGAGTTTTGTCCAGACCAAGTGCCAGCTTCAGTATTTGAAGCATTGGATTGTGAGGTTAGGCCTTCTGTCTTCTTATATTTAGTTCTATTTTTTATTGCTATGTTCAATGTTTATTTATTTGATTCATATATGAGATTATGATGCATGCAAGGCTATTTTGATACCAATTGATACATGCCTTTGACTGGTTTGAGAGATCTACTCTCCTGTAATTATTTTGAGAGAGTAATTCTCCTAAGAAAAACACCCAAAATGTTTTCCTTCATTTAGCAAGGCTGATTGATTGATTGTTTATGCATAAGTTGAAGGCTTATAAATAGGATTGCATGCACTCATTCCATTAATTTCACTAACTCTAACAACTTGTTTGGAAACCATTTTTCAAATATTCTTTTAAAAAATTCTTTTCAAACTCAAAAACACCTAAATTCTAACAAACAACTTTTGATCAAAATTTGATTTGGACTTATAAAACTTCCATTCCAAATTCCTATTTTCAAACATCTTTTTTAAACTTACAATTACAAGTGTTTAATGAGACACTCGGTTTGAGATCTATTTTAGAAAGCTCACATATTTTGAAGATTTAGGGGCTATTTAGTTAAGTATTATTAGATAACAATGTCATTTAAAATTTTTTTTATTATTCTTTTATTTAGTCAAATATATTCGAATAATCTTTTATTCTTATTATTAACATCTAGATGTCACTCAAGTTTGAATAATATCTTAATGTTATTTTTAAGTCACAAATTATAATTTTAAAAAATATTTTTTAAAGGTGTCATGAAATTAAACATTTAACACTTTTAAATAACAGAATAACACATGCCAATGTTGCTAAACTAAATGCCTCATTTAAGATATTATAGTATTTATTAGACAGGCTTATAGAGACTGTTCATTTAGTTTCACCGAGAATCCTCATTATCTAGAACTTGTTAACCATACCATAACTATTGGTTATTCGTTACCTTTGCTATATATTTTAACATTTTAGTTGTCAATTAACATCTGAACAAGTTTAAATAGATTTAAATTTCAAGGATTTAGAAGATTAATTAGAAACCGGCACTTCTTTCATCCTACTCATAAGCTATTATAGTGCACAGAGAAAAGAAGGAAGACATGCAAGTCAAGCACACATCAATGGATGATTCTAAGAAATTCCTGAACTTGTTTGTCTTCACCATTGACCTCCTTGTCACTGTGTCTAGTTTTGCATATCTAAACCTAAAGAATACAAACTCAGCTAGTTTTTGCATGAAGAAGACCAAATCTGTATCCCCCTCTTCACTTGATACAGACTTATTGTTCTTTCTTAATTTCCTCAGGTTATGTCAAGCAATGAGGATGAAGAAGTTGGAATCCTCCCATTTAGAGCTTCCCCAATCAACTACTCTCCACCTTCAGCTTCTTCAATTCAGAATGCCATTGGTGTCATTGGCCACAGCCCATCTCAGCCGAAGAGGAACTTGTCTTCACCCATCATCCGAAAATCCCACATGAGCGACGATGAGCTCGAAGAACTCAACTCTCCTTTGTTTTCAATCATGTTTGACAAGTCTTCTTCTCCAGAAGCAAAGGCAAACAAGAACATAAGACCACAACCTTACAGGTATCACCTGCTTCGTGAAGTATGGAGTTTTGATGGGTAGTTGTCCTTTGATTGCAATGTGTCTGTCTTCATCGTTCGAAGTAGTTCAATTTGTAAGCTAATTTGCCTTCATGAAGGACCTCTGAGGCTGTATATTGGTGATTTTGATCCAAATGTATAGTATATGTGCTTCTGGGCAAATCCACTGGTGTTTGATTCTCGAGTCTTTTAAACTATTTAAAAATGTAATCAAATTAAATAATTAATATGTTAAAATAACATTTTGATGGGATGACTTTTGCTTTTTTGTATGTCATTGCTATCACTATATCAGATAGCAAATCAAACATGCATTTGAATACTTCTTCTTGCACTGTAAGCTAAATGCAACTATCAATATAGAAATCATTGGCTATCAAACATAAAGAGAAAAAGAAAAATAAAAAAATATAAAATAAGGGATAAAACATAAATATTGAAACCCAATATTTAAAGAAATCATAATTGAACTTTTAGAAAGTATTTTGCCAGAATATAGAAGATGATATAAAGATTTCCTAAAGAGTTATATACACCAATGGCCAACAATAATATTATATATATATATATATATATGACTCCTAAAAACCAAATTGGCAATTTCTTCAAATTTTAATTGAATTAAATGGTAGGTAACATTCACCAAAGTCAAAACTAAACTCAAACACCCTAGATTAAGCTCAAGTCAAATCTCAATTGGCAAAATCCTTACCTATCAAAACATATTAAGACTTAAATATTCTCATTTTTAAACCAAACTACAACTAGTATAATTTACCATTCAAAAACCCACAAAACCTTGACAAAGTCCTTTGGGTAGATTCCCTAAATAAAAAATTTGGTCAAGATTCAAATACCTATGAGTCCAAACTAAGCTTTAAAAGAGAAGAATATGTGACAACTACTAAACTTGGGTCAAGACTTATACCCATAATTTGAATTCACTCCAAATTCTTTCAAATTATTTTATATATCTTTTTCATCATTTTATATAACGGTTAAGATATAATTTTTAATGATAAAAAAGAATAATATATAATTTTGACTAAGAATTTAAAATTCTAAAAAAATCCACAAATTTTTCACTTACCTGGGCCTGTCCATGTAGGTGCGCTCCGAGTTGCGTAGCTATATGGTTGTGCTAGGGCAGCTGTTGGTGTGTGTGGATGCTATTCCTGAGCACAAATAACTTACCAAGCACACATTACACCCAATAGTGTGGTGGATGGCAAACTGGCGCACATGTGTTGTGTGCCTGTTTTGCTTGAATGCATGTATTGGTGCCCTACAATGTGGGGGCACCTGCAATGTCTCTCTACATGTGCCTTAGCATGACGCCCTGCCTCTTCAAGCTGCGTCATTAATTTTCATAGTTTTTTTCTCTATTAGTTTTGTTACATTCATTCTAGATTCAATGAATTTAAAAGTGATCTCTTAATCATAATCCATTTTTTTAAGATTCAAGTCTCATCAAATTTTTCTTATTGAACTAATCTTCAGTAGATCTTCTTTAGTTATCTTCTTTAGGAGCTTAAGACTTTCATCATCCTCTGAAATAGTTTTTTTTTTTATTTTTGTTAGAAGCACGTATATTTAGTAATTGTTCAACTCCCTCTTAATTTAGTTAGCACCAATAACGTCCCTTGTCAATGCTTCGTTGTCTTGAGTCAAAAGGAAATTTTTTCATCCTTCGTGAACCAATACCGTTATACTCGTTAATGGTAGACGACATCTTGATCCTATAAGTATAAATTCTCTAGTATAAAGTTATGAATACTCTTACTTATTCAACATTTTTCTCATGAATATTCTTGCTCAATTTATTATGAGTCGTTTTAACATACGCAAAAGTTATGATTACTCTTAGTCATTCAACAATTTTCTTGTTACTTCTTACATTATCAACATTGAGTCTTTCCTTGATATCTTCCATTGGAAGTTCTCTGCTAAATTTTTTATATTACTTCTTGATATAATAAGCCTTTTTGCAACTCTGTTTGTTTAGGTGAGGATTAAGATTCTTTTCTTTCCTTGGCTCTTTCTTAGTCCGAGTCATATATTGGTATTTTCTATTATTCTTTTGGTATTTACCAACTATAAAAGATCTTTAGTTAGACAAAACTAGCCCCTATCCTTCCTTTGAATATGAAACACCTTTGTTCTTCAATAGATATCATCTCAAGGGTGCATCTTACCTAGACAAATAATTATTCTTCAAATTTGAACAACATTAAGTTCTTTTGTACTATTGTTATACTTTTTCTTGCATTGTTGCTCTTATAGATGAAGAAACATACTAATCATTAACTTTTACAAAATTCTTTCAACTAACTACTTTCTCTAGTTTATATTTAAAATACAATTTCTTTAAACTTCATCAATACTAGCTTGGTACTCCTAGGGCTAATATTATTGAAGTCACTTTTGTTTTTTGTGGACATTTTATTGTCTCATATTTTTTATTCATTTATTTTGACCAATCTTTTTTTTTATAAGGTGTAATATACCTACGAAGTGTGGTGGTCTAATACTCTAAATTTTTTTTATTAATCTATTCATGCGACATATAGCCGATTATTATTTTTAATCTCTCATTTTCATGATTCATAAATTCATTATTTGGTCATTATTTATTATTTTCTTTCATTCCATTACAAAATTTCTTGATAGTTACAATCAAATAAATTCAATTATGCCACTCATCCATTATTACAATAAAATTCACATTTAAGCAATCCACTTATCATTGTAGTCGTAACAAAAGTAATGTTTTCACTTTGTTAGAAAAATAACATGCAAGAATTTGTTTTTTACATAATAAATACTTACCTTACTTTTTCTTACATATTTGTTCTACAAAAAATTTACTTTAACTTTACTCTTACACATTTTCACAAGTTCACTCGTTAAAGATGGATTATCAAACTTTTAAGACTAAATAAGCTATTCTTCATTACACTTTAGATTTTATGAAACATACTCAATTATACTTGAAAAAAAAACTATTTCAACTAGATTATGTCAAAATGACTTTTCTAGTAGAATTTTCATTATTATATTTGATTACATTACTTAAATTTGATTACTCTATTTTTTATTTTATATTTATCAAAGTTCTCATTATTATATGAAGATAATGTCTATTTTTATTAGTATTAAATTATCAATATATTAAATTATTAATCTATAATATAGTAAGTTAATATGTTGCTCTAAAATATTCTATCCAACAATTTTCCTTAGTAGTTATATGGAGAAAAAAATTCCTTCACGATATCATAATCTTTTAATTGTCCATAACATTATGCCATAATAGTTAGCAGCTATGACGAGTATGATTATGGGTGTAAAAGTCAATCAAAATCCACTTCACAATATAACACATGACTACGACTTACAAAATATTTGGATAAGAAAACAAATTGAAATAAGCACCGAATAAAGATAAACAATAGTTATTATAGTTTTTCAAATGATGTGCTTAAGTAAAACACATGATAATATCGAAAATATTTTCTATAGGTAAAAAAAAACTTCAATCAATTTAGTTAAGAAACAAAAATCGTATAAAACACTTGAGTGACATCATTTTTTAAGTTATCAAGATATACTATTGCTAATAACTAAAATCTAAATATTTATATTTAATAAGCTCTTTTAAGTTATAATAATCATAATTAAATTTCATCAATGGGTATATCCATTATGTTTATAATATATAATTTTTTATGGAATATAAAAGAAATTTTTTAATAAAAATATTAAAATTTTTTTTATTGAGGGTGGAATGTAGATATATATTGTGAAAATATTAAAGGTATATATTGGAGCATTCTTTACAAGTAGCTACGTGATAAAAATTGTATTTTGTAAATTTTGTTTTTGGAAGAGATTAAAAAAAGATGCATTTTTATCTTTTAAAAAAAGACCTATTTTAAATTCATATAACATGCAATGGCAGCATTGTTTTAAGGGTTTCCAACTTGCGAAGTCCGCCTGAACCCTACCTTGCCCAAAATTCGCAGAGCGCCGGGTCGTCAAGAATCGAAGTTCGATCAAGCATCAACAACCATGACGATGACCCAATTCGCTATGGTAAGCGACCCACTTGCTCTGCTTCATCGTTGTGGCCGTAGTTTGGCTCATTATTTCCTTCAGTTCACGGCCAACTGGGATTAATAATTGCTTGCGAAATCGGTATAACTATGCGACAAGTTTTAGTCTAAGAGTTTTTCTTCTTTTTTATGGAGGAATCAGGTCATAACTGCTGTGAGATTCACCCATTCCAGAACTAGTTAAAACTTACTTCAATTTTCGGTTTTTATGGTTGTCCTTTACCAATGCACAGCCTTTTTTTAGTATCATGATATTTTTTCCTTATATGATTTTTAAAATTGCATGGTCGATGTTTTTTGTGGAGGCGACTTTGTTTGGGATCGGTGTGTTTGATTCTTTGACTTTGCTTCTCCGATTTGTCATCCTCTGCTGTTGTGTCTTTTATTCTATTGCTCACATAATTATAATTGAGTCCATAATGCTATTTGTGTTAGATGGACTTATCATGTATGATGTTAGTTATTGTAATCATGTAAATAGTGTTTTTTTTTTAATTTTTTTTTATGGTCCTATCTATTACTTCTTGTGGGTACCACATAGATTAAAAGGAGAGAGAAAGAGTGGAGAACTTTTGTTCTTTTTATTAAAGGGATGGAATATTTCTGAATCAAGTTGGTAGATGGAGTAAGTCATGGCCAAATCATGTTAAATATTTTTCTTTTTCGTGTTGTGCTTTTCTCTCAGTAGTTGTGTTTTGTTCTACAGACCATCCAATCTTTGAAGTGGGGACTGTTTCATCAACAAGTGATGTCAAAGCTATGGTCTTTAGATCTTCATAGCTTTGTTGTTCAAAGGTTGATGAAGAAACTAACTAATTGTTGATATTGCATGGATTGAGATCATGATTTATCAAGCAAATAGAGCTGGATGATTCAAGGTTCATTTTCGAGGGATTTTTGACATCGTAGATGCAATGATGATGTCAATTGACAAATTTTTGCCTATTTTTAAATATATGTGCAAAACAAGAATCTTTAGATCAAGGACATTCATTATTTGATTGATATTGATTTTCATCATCGGAGTTGATGAAAGCTACAATTGGTATAGGTTGGGTGCAACAACATGTGCTAGAGGTTTTAAGCTTTTGTGTGAATCTCTCAATGGACATACTAACTTGACATTATAGTAATAACTGAAGATCTTTCTTACATAGTAGGGACTAATCAACAAAGGTTCTAAAGAAGAAGGTAAACATGCAAAATTGAAGACTAAGAAATAACATGGTTTATAAGCACTAGTAAATGGCACAATATAAAATTTTCTTTCTAATCATTGGGATGACGGAACAACTAGAGGGCCTTAAAAAATTCTAGAGCACATAAGTTCAAATCAGAGAAAAATCATTTTGTTTTTGGAACAAAAAAATTATATTAAAAATAACATATGTGGAAACTTCGATACACATTTGGATGATTTTAGTAGGTTATTGTTTGAGGTGTTTGCACTTGATGTAGTACTCTAATGGGAGGATTGAGCACTTGTCTTGTTGGTTTCTTTGTCATTTTCATTTGATGATAGTATGATCACATTATTGTACAAAAAGGATATTATTAAGTTGTACCTAGTGTTCATTATTTTCTTATGTAGGAATTGCAATGGCCAAAAAAACTGAAAACAAAACGTCAGGGAGATTAATACCTTGGTTTCTTTGGGTGGTGGTTAGAGAAGAGGCAGATTGAATATGAAATAAGGTGAGACAAGGAGCAAGGGATGTTCCAAGTTAAAGATTACAACATGTTTTATTTGTGATAAGGAAAGCCATATTGTTAGGAGAGTTAATACCTTAGGAACCCAATAACCTAAAAGTCTAAGTTAGTGGCATTCATACAATGACTACTATGGAAGCATTGTAAGGGCCATTTGTGTTTGGACTTAGGAATATTGAGGATGCAAAAACCAGTTGTATGTATCACGTGATCTTAAATGTGCTATATTTGATTATGATACCACTTGTAAGAAGATTAACATCTTTGGGCCTAATACAAAACTATATATCCATCACTTTAAAAGTTTAGACTGATGGATAAGAGTCATTACTTTGTATATCAACACCACAACTTGCATTTGAATATCCATTGAGAAGCTATTTGCTAGACATAAAATGTGAAGAAAATAGAGAAGTAAGAATAATCATCTGATGTTATAATTGCTCTTCTAAACGATGATGTTAGAGATCACATATTGATGACTTCATCTTTCGATATGGATGAAATATGTTGGATTCTAGATCATGGTTGCTTGTTCCACATATGTGCTATTAAGTGGTAGTTCAGCACAATCACACATGAGATAGTGGTTTAGGGTAGGAACAATACATATTCACATGTTTGATGGGATAGGAATACTTTTAACTATTGTTATGTATGCGTTAGATCTAAACTTGTATATGCCTTAGTTGGGAATATTGGATTCAAGAGGTTATAGGATTCAGTTGAAGGTGTGGATTAATTAGTAAAGCTTAAAGGTTGAATGATTGGTAACTTGTACAAACTTGTATAAAATATATCGAATCAGTTTGAAATTTTTTTTTCTTAGTATTTATGCCAGAATTCTTTAGATCATGGAAAGTGATATTGTTGTTGATTGGCAAATAGTAGCATAGCGAGATTTAGCTGCTGTTGTTTGATGGTGTCATGATTGACGTGTTTGGAGGCACTGCAGATAATTTAAGGGAAAACCAGAAAGAGATTGTGTGGGTTTTGTTGTCTTTTGCACAGGTTATTGTAGTTAAGTCAAACTTTAGGGATTACAATTCTGCTGCAGATCATGTAGTATAATAACACTTTTTGGAGACAAGCTTTGGGAGGGGAAATGTTCATCACAGACAATTATGCTTTTATCCTTGGCATTGAGATACTTTTTTTAATTGTAATCATCCTTGTTTAGCCAATGATTGATATTGGCTGTGACTGGATTTCAGAAAAACTTGCTACAGTCCATTTGTAGAGATATTTAGTTTCAACATTTAAGTAGGTCGGTCATGGTTTGACCATCTTTCTTGAGCAGTCTTTGCGATGGGAGTAGGATATGCAACTGTTTCATGGAGTTACAATTTGTGGAATTATGAAATATATTTGGATATTTAAAAATATTTTTTTAGCCAAGGTTGAGTGCATTACCAGCTTCTATCTTTCTTCTACCTCAATGTTTTGAAAGTTAAATTTTTGCTTGTCTAGAATTTTTATGGTCATCATGTACGCTGCCCCTTATAATATGCCAGGTTGAACCCACCATACTCCTTTGAATGCTCTGTACATTGTGATCACTGGGTGCAGAATTCAAGTCGTTACATGTTTCCAAATGTTTGTTTGTTTCTTAGACTAGAGGTAATCAAAATTTGCCCTGATGCTAAGCATAGAAATTCTTGCTTCTCTGAATACAAGGACTTTCGATGGTGACTTTGTGTTTATTGGTGTTTCTACTACCAATTTTTTTTTGTCTTCTTCTTTATTTACTGTTTAGTGTTGACTTGCTCTGGTTAATTTTGATATTGTTATTTGTGTTAGCTTTATCTTCTTTAGTGTTTATTATTAATTTTCCATAAAGTTCCTTTCTATAATTTATTTTCTTCTTTTTTAACTAGTTAATAAGAGAAGTTAAGGCATATTTGCCTATTATATTTGGTTGGTCTTTGTCTGAATTGCTTAGATTCTTATTTGAATGATTTCACCTTTTTTTTTTTGTTTAATTTGTCATGGTGATCCAATTGTTTTCTTATGTTAAAGCTCCTCTTGGTTGACATTTCGTTGGTGTTAACTTTTCATGGTATATAATTAGGTTTTTTGTAACTTTTCGTTCATCATTGTCTCACTTTTTGATGGCCATTTGTGTTGTTTGGATAGCTTAAGCTGTTTACCACAGGAGAGGAAATTTGTTTAACCCTCATGAGACACAATCTCATATTCTCAATGAAGGAGACATTTTAAGCTTTGGAGATGAAAATATTTGGAGCTATAGATAATGCTTCTACATTTTTTTGTATGTATGGATTTATTAACATCTCATGTGTTGAAACAAAAATAATTCAGGCTTAGTTTGGTGCTAGATTTAGAATGGGGCAACTTCGCTTCTTATAGTTGGAACAGAAAACTTTGCCTTGGTTTTTGAGATTTTTATTTTCTTTTGGTTATTTGTTTAGTGATTTACTTGAGGTTTCTCGAAGTTCAGTGTCCTAGACTATTGGGTTCATGGTCACTGCAAAAGAGTTCAAGGGACATCAGACCCCAAAACCTATATTTTATTATATTAAAACATTATATTGATAATTTATCATGTGTATATATATATGTGTGTGTGTCTGTGTGTGTGTGTATGTAATATTGATTTGATAATTCCCTATATAGACAACATTGGCTTGATAATTTCTTTTATACTTTGTTAATCCCTTATATGGCTTATTGTTTATTAATTTTTTATATATCACAAAGTTTGATGAAAAAATTAACATAATAGGATCATTAATTGTTGAAAAACTGATAAAATTGTAATTCTAAAATTGTGTAAAAATGTGCAACCATGATGCAAAATGTACTGGAATTTATATTATAATAGGGAAAATATTCACTGTTCAAATAGGAAAAAAGTGTGAAAATGCCCTTGTGGGCATTACTTTTTATGAGAATTGCCGAGAAATTTAGCATTGGATTTTTCTAGTTAATAATATTTTTTTTTTGTTTTCATTTTTCTTAGCTGCAACTAATTCGTTGTTTTATTACTCTATTCTTCGTGGCCTTTTCCCATAGACTCGAAGGTATTGGCAGACCTTAGCCTATGTTCTACCTTAAGCATTATTGCTTGGTGATAAATTAATCTTTGTCTTATTCTATGTTTAAGTGCTTATTTAGACTTGGACTTTATTTATGGACATGTTTGTTAGGTTGAGGAACTGGCTTTTCTTATCAAAGACAACTTATACTGCAAGCATCTTGTTCTATCTACAGAGGATGCCTTAATCAATTTTCTTCAAAATGATTCAAGGTACCAAGGCAATGCTAAATCTTTTTAGCACTTCCTTAAGTATACATATGTTGTTGCAGTTATATGTTCTCGGTTCGGTTTACTTAAAAATATGCACCTGCAGTACTAATGATAGGAAATTTGAAGTCTTTATTAGTTATTGAGTTGCTTGAGTGTTACATCTTGTGACATGAACACCAAGGAAAGTTGTGAAAAAAGGTTTCTTTTGGTGTTTGTTGCAATGACACTGGAATTACGGTTCCATGGTATCTCTCGTTAATAATTGTCAAAAAGCATTCATTTATTTGAAGTTAGCATCAAATTGCAGATTGACGTTTGCAAAATGATCAATTTGAAAATTCACTTATCTTTTTGGCTGAATATTATTTAAAATGATTTCATTGTGATTGTGGTATGAAATTCATCAATCAAATGTTGGAATCGCAACTTTTATCCTGTCAAATGGATTTCGATTTTAATAGTGCCCAACTCAGTTCTTCAAAAAATATAAATATTGGAAATACAAGTGTTTCTTGTTGTAGTTCTTGAGGTAATAAAAATGGAAATTTGGGGTATACTTGTTCTAGTTGTCGATCTATTGGCACACAAGCTATACTGATGTTAGTTTTTATTCCAGGCTTTACCTGTTTACCATTTAGTTGAATTAGTCCTTCTAGTTTAAGTAGTAGAAGGAAAATGAAGGCCACGTTGACGGCATACCTTATCAAATGGAAGTCAAATTGCCATGAAGTAATGACACTATTCAGCAATTAAGCGAACTTATTATTATAGCACTCACGAAGTTCAAAATTCCCTTTAGCCACTTGGATAATCAGTAGCAGCTGCTTTGACCTCCCAATGACCCTATAGAGAATGCTCGTTGGCAATGTTGACGTCTCCTTTTTCTGCTTGATAAGCCAAAGGGGGTACCCAATTAGGAATTCTTCCATGCTACCATGTAAATCCTGGCCTAAATCTAGATCAATTCTTATTCCAAGGCTTAGTCAGTTATTCAACTGCTGATTGCCTTTTGATTTGTGTGAGACTTCTAACTATTTGTGATGACTTCATAGCAGAAAACCAGGACGAACTGTTTATGGTGTCAGATTATTGTAATTTAGCTCAGTTTATCTTCAACTTAATTGTTTATATTTATCTTCGATTCAGTTCTTTACAGATGGTGTTAGTTTGCTGTTTCTTTCCTATAATTGAACTGGAGAACATATTTGCTTCTAACAAATATTTACTCAAATTTAGTTTATTAGCTTAGTCATCTGAGCATGGTGACTTTTAATTTGTATATGATTGCACTGCTTGCAGTCCAGAGGGAGTTTTAGAACTTCAGCCTGTGAGCCCTTACGAGCGCCTTCTTCTCCACCGTCTTGCGGATATTTATGGGTGTGGTTTTCTTACATTAATTATGACAGTTTTATTCGGAATTTTTTTTTTATCAATTGAGTGTTTTGTTACTGTAATATTGACTCTTTGCCAGTAAAATTATGTATGTGAATGGCTATTTTGTAGTTTTGCTCATGAGTCTGTTGGTGAGGGCGAGGAACGTCATTTATTATTGGAGCGGTGTCCAGAAACAGCAATGTAAGTGTGTTTGCCTCATAATTGTCCTGTTGGGTTGTCTTCTTTTCTTATGGTTAAACTTGCTCATCCTCTTCCACCAAATTTGTGGTGAATGCTCATAGTCAGCTGTGCAAAAGATGGAAGTTTCTATATTGTGCGGTTTTAAATCCTTCTGTTGAACATCGTTTTGGCAACACTAACGGTTCCAATATAACCTTGTTCAAATTTCTATATTGAGCAGTGTCATGATTGAGTAATATGTATCTACATGTGTTTAAATATGCCTTTTGTTGCTTTTATAAGCATGGTGCATCATTATCAATTTGATTCTAAACTATTTACTAAAGTTAATTCCAGATAGGATTTTAAGATTTGACTGATATTTCAAGAAGGTTTCATTGGTTTCAAAAATAGGTGGATAGGTTATTAAACATTGTAGGCGTCACAAGCAGGTTCTTTTCTGTGTTACTTATATTCCATGAAATAAATTGTTAAAAGTGTTTTTACGTGAAAGTTATAACCAGATTTTGTTAGTATTGTTGCAACTATACTTTGACTATACCAAGTCCTCCATTGGTAGGTTCTTTTGTGCCATGACAATTATAGCTTTGGCTGTCAAAATGTAGGTTGCCTCATCTTGTGCTGTCAAAAAGTCAATAATTCTTTCCCATGCAAAAAATGCTTAAACCATCCAAAAAGTCATAGATGGTATTGAGCATCTTTTTAATATTTGTTAATATGAAAAATTTTAGTAGAGATTTACTAATATTGGGGTATAAGTGAGTTGCATAGGAGATGAAAGAGAAAGAAATATGAAAATAATGGACACATGATAATTTATATGTAAAAGCCTTGGTAAGTGTAAAAGCGACATCTGGCAAGAGGATGGTGAATTTACTATTATCAATCAATTAAAAGGTACTCGAGTTTTCTTTTGGAAACAAAAAAGGAGGAACAAATAGAAATGGAGTTCAAGGATTGAGGTGTAGATCACTATGGAGGATAGATTGGAGACCTTTTTGAGGCTATCGATAAGAAGAATCTTAGCTAAGTATGTCGTGATCATTCATCTCGATTCACCATTTGTTGTGTAGGTGGTTTCATGTTGTAAAAATCCTTCATTCTGTTGGCTTGTTGATGGTGGGTATTTTTATTGTGGTTATTAGGCATAAACTCGGAATAACCTCTAAATGTGCCTACTAAGTAATATTCAAATTCATGAAGCCTAATTCGGAACTTGTTGAGTTGGGCTTTTTGAGTTGTGTTTAGACAAACTCGATGGAACTTGACACTATTGGGTCGCTCAAAAGTTGAATGGCACTTACATCCATTTATGGGCATGCTTCACTCACTAAGCACTTTTCAGATGTGCAACATCCTTAAAGATCTATCCACGATGGCTTATGATCGAATATCCTATCGTCACTATTGCTCCACACCATGTATCTTATAAAAGTCAAATTTTGAATTTTTGAAATTTAAAAAAAATTGAGTAAATTCCTTTGTGTGTGCAACAACCACTCCTCTAGAATTGCATTCGCATGGTCCTCCCCCTAAGAGTCTTCTTTGCCACATCAAGCCCGACATAGATCCACCTTTCGTTGCATCCTTCACCTCAGCTATTGTCCTCTAATTGAGCTAATCGATAGAATAGAGTTATGGTAAAGAAGGTTAGTATAGGAATAAAGAGTGTCATGTTTTCATTTTGATAGTTATGAGAACAATGAATAGCAATTATTACAAAGTTTTAAGGACTTGTTTGTCTATTTTTGAAACCAAAAGGAACTTGTTTGAAACATTTATTACAAAGTTAGGACAAATATTAGGAACACTATTGAAATTTTCTTTTTTATCTTATAATGAATGATGGTGTTTAAGAATCTTTAAGTCATAATGGTTCTTGCAATAATATGACCTAATTTGGTCTTGGGGGATTCAAAATTTTAGACGTTTGACTTGGTTTGGTAATCAAAACCTAAGACTGGATAATGTTTCATGAACACTAGTGTTGCTTATGATGCTTACTGTCATTTTTCTTGCGAATTGTACAGGAAGTTGTGCTTGCAGTTTTTTGATGTCGATTTTTGGTTCTTATGGAATGTGGTAGAGACTTACTCTATAATTTGGGGGGATGAGGTGTGAGAGGGGTATTGTGGAGAGAGATAGAACATGGAAATTAGGTTAAAAAAATGCTTTTTAGAAATGAAAAAATCATGGCTAAGACTCAGAGAACTCTAGTAATACGTTGATGCTCGAGGATTCCCAATAGTTGGAGACTTTTTGGAGAGATTAGGATGACTTACGGTGGACTATGAAGGCCGCAGGAATGCTCAAGTTACAGGCCTTGGATTGGCCTATTCCACTTTATTTCCTTACAAAATCGTGACACCCTAATCAAGTTGATAAAGTAAATCCAACCAAAGAGTGATAATTTGGAATCTTATCTTATATTTGTAAAGAAATCCCAATACAATATCATCATACGTACAACAAAAAATATAAATTTATAATTTCAAAATAAAATATTTATAAAATTAAAATCTTATGCAAAATTTTTACATTAAAGAGAATTGCTAGTAACAAGTAACATATAATAAGTAAACTCTAAATTTCACCAATCGAGAGTTACCCTCAATCCCTATCACTCTTCTTGTTTGTGCCTTGTGTACTTGCAAATATAATATCATCGAATGAGCACAAAGCATAGCAGATGAATGTTAAAGCAAAAACTTTATATGAAATACTAATAATTAAAAGTTATGCATGCTGTGGAATCGTAATATATAAGAATAGATAAGCATACTAGAATATTTTTTATTTTCTTTCCTTCAATTATTATTGGCCTCGGTCTCATTTGATCAGTTGGCATAATCATATAATATAATTTCGATTGGAGAATGATTCTCCCATCATGTAGTAAACATACTATTCCGTAATCCTTGTTAGAGGAGGACTTCCGTATATTCTTAATTTTTATTAAGAGAGTAACTCTTATGTCGTGTGGTATAAGGTCTTATTTTATTAAATCATATATGTAATCAATTCGGAACTATGTTTCATACATATTTTTCTACTTTCATCTCTTTTCATTCTCCTTTTCATCCTTGTACTTTTCACTCTACACTTTTGTGAAAATATAAATACAAATCATATGTGAGAGTAATGAATTAACTACATTCCATACCTTACTAAAAAACCGATCCTTGTTTACCAACCACACATTGTCTAATCCAATCCAATTCTCTCTCGAGATGATCCTCAAAAAATCTGATTCGTGCTGATTCTTTCCCAAACTAATGAAGAGATCTTGGCAGAATTGCCACTTATGAAATTGAGCACAATTCTACAAAGAAATACACCACTTGTTTCTTGAGAAGAGATGGGAAACATGCTCAATATCATTATCATTGGATTGCATAGTTGCCCCAGCTCCTTATTGTTTGAAGAAACTATCCCCTTCAATTGGTCTTTTTTCACTAAGACCAGACATGAGATAACAAATCAAGTCTTTCCCTAAGATTTTGAATAGCTGTCCCGAATTCAAGTTGATTATGTTTCGTTTCTTCCTCGAAGAAAGACGATCAAACAATTCCGAATCATGGTTGTTGCGGATCGGATCATCCGTATAGGATAAAAAAAGAAATTCCAGATATTTGCTATCTTTCTCTTTGAATGAGATCTCAATTCCAGCTACGGTTTCATTAGATATCTGACAACTAAAATCCCTCTTTTTTCCGATTCAGTTCCTCCACCACTGAGAACCCCGATTAGATTCAGGCATGGTACACTCTTTCTTTATTGGATTTATTGGAAAAGTACTCTCTTGTGGATCCATGGTTTTTAAATTATATGATCTTGTCATCAATATGTATAAACATATTGTCATGAAAAATTAAATAACACAATTGTCACTCTATTGAAAATTAGAGCAGTTCATCTTAATTCATGCTTTCTAAAGTTATTTTATGTCATTTCAATATATGCATACAAGATAATTAAAAAATTATTCATGCAAACAAAATATGAATTTTATGAATTTATAACGGAATTGTCTTTTACTCAAGTTCCACTTACCTCAAAGATGATTATTAGGTTCCTCTTTTATTTTCAAGTGGATTCCTCTTTTTTGGTGACCTCTTTCTTGAAATTTCGATAATGTTGATAACCATCGGCAATCAAATCTTACGGCTTTTTGAGAGAACATGTGGAATAACCTCTGGTATGAATTTGAGGCTTATTTATTTAGTCTCTGGAGTTGGTTTAAAGAAGGATTAGAGTTATGCTTAAAAATTCTAAGTTTTTCTTTCATGTGGCTGTTTGGCTGCTCCTTAATGACTTTTGACTACTGGTGACAGCTCATTAGTGGTAGAAAGTTGGTTGGGAAGAGTTCAAACTCAATTGAACTTATTTTTTTCAAAATTATATGTTTATCCATTTATATAGATTTGTAATTATAAATTTATAAAAATATTTAATTATTTTTAGAAATATATTAAATTTTATTTCAATATTTTGAATATTGCAATTGTATCTAAAGAAAAAACAATTTAATATTGTTAGGTTTAAGAAAAGTACAATTCTTAGATTATATAGGGTTGTTAGGGTTTAAGAATCTAGACTATTTGGAATTCCTAAGGCTTAAAAAATATAAACATATCAAACTTTGTTTCATCATTTTAAACATTAAAATGAGTTTACAATGTGTCTAAAATAAAATTAAATATTGGGTACAAGTGAGAGTTACAATTCCTTCTATCCTTCTAAGGATTTTACCCTCAAAATTTATGAAAATAGATAGGGATACTTTCTTTCATTTATTCTTTGATCTTTTAGATAGCTTTTTTCTTTGTTTAATTTTGCCATTGAATCTTGGCCATGGGTATCATCTTATTTCTTAGTTCTTTTGTTTTTCTACCTAGTATTTTCATTGGTACTTATTTATAACTTGCGTTGGGTTTAATGATCATCTTATTTGGATTGTATTCGATTATGTGACTAGGATCTACCATATATTTATTGTGGATATAAAGTTAATTTGTTTGTAACTTTTTCAATTATTTTAGTGGTCTGAAAAGGTCTTACGTATCTTGGTTTGAGTTTATCTCTTCTTCCAAATTTAATTGCTCATTTCATAGGATTTACTTTTAAGAATGCATGATCTTTTGTTGAAAATTTTGATGGTTTGTGTCTTTGATCATAGTGATTCTTTTGTTTGTTTTGAACTACCTTTACTTTTTGTTTGATTTGTTTGCTCTTATTAGTTATTTTATCTACTAATTTAAGCCCTAGAATGACTTTCTTTTTCTTCAAACTAGTATAATAAAGATTAATATTTCATTCTATATAATGTTTCATAGGGTGCCATATTAATATTGTCTTGATAGCTATTTTTGTATATAGTCTCAACCAATGTAAATGTTTTTCTCAATTTTATTTGAAGGATTGAATACATATTCTTAATAGATCCTATAGTGTTTGAATTGTTCTTTCGGTTAATCCATTTGTTTGTGGATGAAATGTAATACTAAACTTCAATTTTTTATTTATAAGTTCTTGAAGTTTTTGTCATACATGTGATATGAATTTAGGATCTCTATCTGACAAAATAACCATATAGTCTTATTTTAATCTATTCAATGTACAATTGAGCTAGCTTTTTTATTGAGACTGGTATAAAGAATGCAGACTTAGTTAATCTATTAATTATTATCCAAATTACATAATAACCTTTCTATGTTCTTGATAATACAACTACAAGGTTTGTGGCTAAGTTTGTGGGTTGCCAAGTAAGCATCTCTACTTTTTTTTCTTTGAGTTGATATTCCATGTATTGGTGAGCTATTGATCGTCTCCTCTCATGTAATGCTATCTCGATTCGTCTAAGCAGCTAATCATGTTGGGTTGCATAAACCTTATCAAACAATCCAAAATTATTGATGATCGAATTTGGTTCATTTTTTCCCCAAATTTGATGCTTATTTATTTGAGTTGGGGTGTTGAGTTATGTTGTTGAATCAATTTGTTTGTTAAAATGAAAAATTTTAAATTGAGTCACACAAGAAAAAATTTGAATTTCTAAAAGGTGCCTACTAGTGACACTTGATAAGCAACCTTTTGAGGCTTAAAAGCTTACCCTCTGCCTTGATCCCTTGACCTTACCTCCATTGTTTTGCTTGTCTTATTGTGCTCTTCTTAATTATCTATAATGCCATTTTCCTTTTGTCTACTATTTCATGGGGTGTAAATGAACCAATGGCCAATGTCCTTGATCATTTGGAGACAAGGAGACTGGAGCATGCAAGGGTTGCTTTGTTGACATTGAGAAGGCTATCTATAGGGTTGATTAGGTAGAATATATTTTTTTTTGCAATAATTGGTGATTCTAGAAGCTTTGCTCCTCTAGAGCTCATAATTGTTGATTTGATTGTGGAGTAGGGTGATCATGAAACCCATGCAATTGAGAGAAGATTAGCCCATAGTACAAGTGCCTCTTGGTGGAAAAGGGCTAACATCTGTTATAACAAAAATTTGAAGCTCTCTAGGAGATGAAAGATACTCTATTGAAGGGTAGTGATATCATCACTGACCAATGTCAACTCAATTTTTAGGGAAGATTATTGGTTTCTATCACACAATGGGTGTGAAATGGTTTTCCTTTGAAATAAGTGGTTCTTACATTTAATGTAGGAGCAAGTTTGCCTATATTTTCTTCTTCTAGTACACGTTTGAAGGTTATTCCTTCGATAAGAACGTAGCAAGTTTTAAGGTGAGGGTTTGGCTCTTGGCTTACTTTGGCTTGATAAACAAGACCTCGAGATTTTGGCATTAGATGTTGCCATGCATTAATTAGGTTTAGGGAATTCAAAGGCCATGGTAGGGAATAATCTTAACATACAACATGGGCCCAATAAGAATAGCTTTCTCACGATGTTAATGGGGAGTATTCTTGACTTTTAAGCAAAGTTTAGGAGCTATGGTTGGAGTTGGAGACCAAGTTAGGGAATAATCTCAACCTCTAACCCAGCCAAAAAGTAGATTTCTCACATCGTGAATGTGTAATTTTGACCCATAAGCATGTTTGGGGGTGACTATTCAATTTGTAGGATTAGGTAGGGTATAATTTTATCTTGAATATGGCTTGATATGAATAGGTGTTTTTAGAGTTGAATGGGGAGTAATCAAGTCCATTAGTTATTTGAAGTTGGAGGTTAATGTTGGGGGTAGTCTCAACTTATGACGTGGCCTCATATGGATAGATTTCTGATGATATGAATGAGTAATTTTGACCCATGAGCTGGTTTTGGAGTTGCTGTCGGACTAAAAGGACAAAGTAGGGATTAATCTTAACCAATGATGTAATTGGATAAGGATGGATTTCCTAAGACATGAATGGGGAGCAATATTGCTCATAAGCTATGTTTGGAGTTAGAGGCCAAGGAAGGGAGTTTTCTCAACCTACAACATTATAAGATAAGAGTAAACTTCTTAGAATGTGGATGAGTAATCTCGACCAATAAGCAAGTCAAAGTGCTATAACATAGGCCAAATTAGGAAGTAATCGCAATGTAAAATATGAATTAGTAGGATTAGATTCTCTAGGATGCTTATTCAGAGTAATTTTGATCCATTAGTAAGTTTGGAGCTGCATTAGGGGTTAGAGGCCAAGTAAAGAATAATCTCAACTTGTGAGATGGCTTGATTAGAGTAGGTTTCCTGAGACATTAATGGTGAATAATCTCAATTCATAAGTTTGTTCAAAATCAACTGTCAAAGTGGTGGTGAGTAATGTTGTCCTCTAACAGGGGTAAAATTGTTGGAAAGTGAATGTCAGATAATCTTGACCCAGAAGCCTATAGTTGTTGTTGGGATTGAGGCCAAGATAGGGATTAATCTCGAACTATGGTAGGCAGATGGTTCTCTAAGTATCATGATTTGGAATGGTAACTTATGACAGCTTAGAAGGGGCTATTGCTTGTTAGGTGTACTCAACAAAAAATAGAGATTTTTTTTAACTAGCTTCATTGTTTGTAATTTGATAAAGGCTAACACATTGTATTAGGGGCAGCATTGTTATAGGTTTTCATTGCTTATGTTCTAGGTGTTGTAATCACTTCGTCATTTTGCAATATTTAGGTGAGAAGGCCCATGAACTCTCTAATTTGGATCTTTCCAATTCGACAGCATTCTAATGCCTTCTAGATCATCGAGAAGCTATGCACTTGTAGGGGGCAGCATCTTTGGGTAGAAAGAACATTGATGTACGTGTTTTTTGAAGTTGTGTTTGAACCACCTTCTTTCTTTCTCAGTGCCTTAGGTTAGCAAGCTATCGATCCTTTTTTAAGAAGTCCAACTTAGTCCTTCGAGCTTCATCATTAAAGTTCTAATCTTGTTGATGGCTCCCATCATGATCGAGTGCTAAAATAGCTAGTGCATTGACAAATCAATCTCAATAGTTTAAACTGCTTTGAATTTGGACTAATGAAAAGGGAGACATGGCAATTCCTTTATTGTCATTGTTGGTGTGGCCAGAGAACACCATTTAACTCATCAATCCATATTACTTTTTTGTCATCAAGCTTAAACTTGAGCATCTTCATAAATTTTTTGTTATTGTCCTTTTCTTCCCTATTTGTTCTACACAATAGGTCATTAGGTCTTCAACATAGAGTGTTGTTGTATTGTTGTTGATAGTGGATGAAGGAACCTCAAACTTGTAGAAGATTTCAAGCTAAAGAAATCTTTTCAATTCAAGGGTGATTTGCTTGACAATTAGTTTTGCCTTGATACACTTTGTGGAGTACTCAACAAGGACAAATAGATCTTTACGATTCCCTTTTGCTATTAAGAAGTGGCTAAGAAAATTTATTTCCTAGATTGAGAAAGGACTATGAAATGTTGATTGATCTCATCTCTTGTTGGTTGCCAAAGGATGTTGTCATGGATATGGCATTGGCAAGAAAAATTGGTGACATCTCCTTGAAGTTTCACAACTTTGACTCTTGCAGTGCTTTTGATGGAGTGGTTGCTGCAATCACTGGAGTGGACTTCTTCAAGCACTTGGGTAGCCTCAATTAATAATTGCAAGTGTTTCAGTAGTTAAGGGTTATGGTAAAGGACACCCTCCACTTTGGTGAATCAAGTGGTTGTGTTTGAACTTTTTTAACCCCGCTCTGTGCCTTTATTGGAAGCCTTGAAATGGATGTTAAACAATCGGATCCATTTAGTGAGGGGCACAACACTACGATAATTTGTCTCGTTTGTCTATAGGGTAGGATTGTCAAACTTTGCTAGTGAGTTTACAACTTTGTTTTACTTTCATGTGATTTATTGAACTTTGGCTTCAAGTAGGTTAGATGAAGAAGAATCAATTCCTTATACCTTTCAATTACTCATCTTTGGTATTAAAAAATATCCTTGTCTTAACCAAATGAAATGTTTAGCGTTTTTGTGAAACACAACCTTTTTCACATGAACCCCGATGATAGGCTATAAGGTAATGTTTTGTGTCTTGTATTTTACCTGATTGTTTCATCATGGAAAGGTCATCTTGGTAGTTTGATGTTTTTAGGATTACAAAAAAACCACTCCAAGCTTGTAGTTGAGCTCGTTTATGGCCCATCGACTCATGTGCTCCAATTAATGGCTGCCCATCGAGCATCAGGTGTTGTCTAATGCATCCTATTGGTTAGAAAGTCAGCGAGTTCTTGATATTTTATAGAAGTTTGAGATATGTTAGTAATTTCACATTCACATAGTTGCAAACCCATTGGCTACTGGCTTTAGTTACTCTTTTTGACTTGGATGATTTTTGCAAAACCCTTAAAGATATTGGATTGATTGGATAAACTTTGTATGCAAAACCCTTTATTCCATCTGACTGCTTTGAGAGTTAATATGGGGAATAACAGATCACACTTAGGCATAGATCAGTTTTAGGTGAGTTGGAGATGTTTTCATGGCTTTTGGTTGTGCTCGAGTTTGACTTTTTATTTTTATTTTTATTTTTTCTTAATTGCTTCTAAGGACTTTTGGATCCCAATGTATGCCAAAGATGCATCCAAAACAATCCATATAACTGGGATGTGAAGAACTCAGTATTTTTAAGCATGACAAGCAAACATTGAATGAAAAGTAGTGTAGGTGCTTTTTTCCCCCAAATCATTTAAGGGGTGTAACCTCCTTTTGTACTTTAATTTCTTTTTCCTAATATAAACAACTTTATGCAGCTTAAATGTAACCAAATGATACTTGTCTATATTATTTAAATTTATTAACTAATCACTTGTATGATAATTAGTATAGTTGTTATTAAATATTAAGTTGATTAACAAATAAAAAAATATTATTTTAAGTGTAATTAAAAAGTTTTGTTTGATAAATATGTTATTGATAAGTGTTTAATAAATTGGCTAATATTGTGAAGTGATGAAAAAGCATTAGATCTTTTGGTAGATGAGTGAAGTGAATCTTTTAATATTTTTTTTAAGAATGAAATTATCTTTCGCTCTCAAATGATTTTTTTGGTTTTTAGATGAAAATAATTCATTTTGGAACGTGATTAAGCAAATTCTCGATTGCATTTTCGAAATCATTCTTTTAAAGATCTGAGTTTGAAAACAGTGTATTAAACGAAACCTTAATGTAAAGCATGTTATTGTTCTCCTCTGATGAATTCTATGCAAAACGGTCGAGAAAGCCATAGTGGGTCTGTTTGGAGTGATGTTTAGGTTGGCCTATGCTGTAATCTGGAGATCATGGGTTTGATTCATAGAAATAGCCACTTTGCACTTTAGAATATGTCTACCTAAATTAAACTCTTGTGAGACTTATTTTCCTATACATTGGGCATACCTTCCTATTAGTTTTTCATCTGAACAAGAGGAAAAACATCATTTATTTGTTGTTTTCACATCAGTTGTGATGAAGTTTGTGCTTCTCATTTATCGGTCGTTAGAGATGGCAAATATTTTTGAAGTTTTGTGATTGTATTAATGGTGTTAAAGAGAATTGTTGTCATTATAATAAATCTTTCTCTTTATTTGTTGTTTCACCAATCACTTTTTTTCTTATAGCAGACCTCCCATCCTTGTGAGTGACATATTGTGCCAGTATGAAGACTATCAATCTCCGATGCCAGCGCATCTCATCCTAAGGAGAAAGGAAACATCTGGTATTTTATTTAAATCCTTTCTTCTACCATCCTTGAGACCAAATACCATTTGTTCAGCAAGTCCCACATTAACTGTTGTCATTGTTTTGGCAGAGACAAAGGTGGAGAAGGCTGTTCCTTCTCCAATCCCTCTGAAAGAAAGAGAAGCTGCTTATTTAGCTGCTCGAGAGCGGATCTTCTCTCTACATGAAGAAGACGAAAGGGAAGTTGTTCATCCAAAATCTCGAAGAGTTCCTGTGGTTGCTCAACGTATGATTGCGCATGCGCTCGGCCAAAAGGTTTCGTCCCTACACAAATGTGGCAACGATAAGAGCGAGGAATCTTCTGTCTCTCCTCCCAATTATGCCAAAGAAACAAAGGAAGCTTTGCAAGTGCAGAATCCTGTTTCCCACTGTGAGGATATCAGCAAGTCTTTAGCTAAGCTCGGTACTAATGATGAAAGAGCAGTAAGCCCGGAGATGTTGGAAAAGGAAAGGATAGGAGCTGCTAAGAGAATCTTTTCTCTTGCGTTAGGTAAAGCTTCAGGAAACCGTAAGGATTCTGCTGTGAGAACTAAAGAAGGCAGAGGAGCTCCAAATCAGTAATTAGCTTGTACGCTATCAATGGCTGTGTTTCTTGTGGTTCTATTTGAGCTCTACAGAGGACCCTACCATTGGAGATGAAATGGAAGCTTGAAAGAATCATCAAGAGGAAGTGTCTTCTCTGGAGTGATCAGAGTCAAAATGGGTTGGCTTGCTTTCTTCATCCAGAACATGTTTTCCCACAGAAGATATGTATCAAAAGCTAAATGCATCATTATATGGTGAATTCTAATGGTTTGGGATAAAATTCTGGAGCCATGAAGTTTCACCTTTGCTTTCATGCCAAATGCACCAAGTGGAACAGCTGAAGACACAGCAGAAGCTGTGAATTGGTGGTCTTTAGGAATGCTAAGTGACAAATTGTTTAACCTTTTTGGGCAATTTGTGTTCATCTTTTATCTTCTGCAGCTGTACCCTGATGGGTTTTAGGTTTCATGTGGTTTGGCTTTGTTGAATTAATCGTTTAATATGATAGTCATCGTTGAAATGCTGTATTGTGTTCATCTTTGTTAGACACTTGTGAGGATGGGTTATCATCACTTAAAAGAACAGATGTGATATCAGTAAAATCCATTAGAGTCATTGTAATAACATTAATGGTGATATTCATAAGGTAAAAATATGAATATGATGATTATTAATGTAAAAATATGAGAAGATTCATTAAAACTAAAGTTGAATTGGGATTGAAAGAAGAAATTTTACTAAGAGTATAACAAGTGATAGCAAAATGTGTCTTCTCTCTAATTCTTTATTTCTCTATTTTGTTTATAATATTAGATGAAATACAACTCATGTATAAAAAATGTTCTATTTAATGTTGATATGTTAAAGAGTATCCTCAAAGTCAATGATGAGAGGATTAAATAGGTGATTTTAACTTATTAATATTAGATTAAAAAAAAAACCTGTTTTTTAACTTATTATTCATCCGTTAGTTTGTCGTGTGATTGCAAGCAATAAAATAATCCAATTATTTATACCAATAATTAACAAAAGTCATAAAGCAACATTAAAAAAATTAAAAAAAAAATAAAAAAAAAACCGTAGTTTGTGTCTCGCGCCAAACCCGGCCCGCGGCGCGATGCCCGGACGGAGGAAGTCAGCAACCGACGAATCGGCCATAAAAAAACGATCTTTGATTAAAACCAATTTCCAAAAAAATTCATTTTTTTTTCTCAAATGAAATCATTAGTGCATCATACGAGCAATGTTCCATGGCTGATAAAACATCCGACCGCCGACGGAAAGGTGCATTTAATGGAGAGTGTTCGTTTGAAACCAAAACAGATCACCAAAAAAAAAAAAAAAAAAAAAAAAAAAAAAATTCTTTTTAAGTTTTTACTGCGACGACTGTTCATCTCTGAGCTGCTTACATGTTTCTTTCCACAAGAATGGTTTGCATCACTGCTTGACCTTGCGGTCCGAACCCCACTTTTAAAAATGTCGTTTTTATTACTTGTCCGCTGTCTTCCACCGCTCGTCTTCCACGTGATACTTCCCTGAGGAGGAAAAGCCGCTTCTTGCCTTCGTCCTCCCCGTCTCCTCGGGATACGCCCAAAGGAGAAGAAGAAGAAGGAACCGAACGGACTTCAGCCCGGATCTCGGCTCCTCCATAAAAAGACAAGGCCTAATCTCTCTCTTTCCCTCTCTAGTGGTCTCTGCCTCTTGGAGCTCAGACCTGGTCGGCTGCTCGGCGTCTGCTTTCGTCTTCCTTTCTACAGAGGAATCTTGGCATATCTCGGGCTTTACTGCAGAGGAGAGATGGAGGTGAGCGAGCTTCTTCTTCCTCAAAGACCGCGTCTTTTCTGCAGCTTCACGGCGGGCTGTTTTCCGAACAGGGGAGGACGAGGTGGAAAATTCCGGCGTTCGGGGACTGGGAAAGCTGCGAAGAGATGCCGATAACTCAGTACTTCGAGTCCGCGAGCCAGGCGGGCCTGCTCCGGCCGGGCATGTACGTCGAGGAAGACCTCTTCAAGGTGCCGGTCGCCGTGCCGGAGAATCACGACACCCATCACGGAGGCCATTGTCGCCGGAAGGTCTGAACTTTGTGCATGGCAAACACGATGGTCTTCTCGTTTTGGGTGATGGGACTTTCCTCTGTTTCAGGCGAGAAGCGGGAGCGGAGTGGGCCTGGAAAAGCAGCACTCGAAGGAGCAGTTGCACAAGAAACCGGGGAGTCTCCCCACGGCGGCGTCGGCGGCCGCGGCAGGGGGGACGCCGAGAAGGCGCAGAGCGCCTAAGGCCGTCGACGAGGATTTGTACAAGATTCCACCCGAGCTTCTCTACGAATACCAAAAGAAGAAGAGGGTATATCCCCTTCTCCTTTATTTCTTCTCTATTTTCCCACAAGAAGTTCTCTTTTCTTCCTCTTTAATGGTAGAATCTCGTCTGAGTTCATCATCTTCCTCCTCTTTCGTTGCAGAAGACGATGCTGAGGAATCTGTTCACCGGATGTCTGGGCCTGAATTGCATCCCCTAAGCTTGAAAAAGAACAGAGCAAACACAGAGCTTCCCCTTCCTCTGTCTTGTATCCTCTCTGTTCCATCTATCATAGATTTGGTATGATATGTTCTTCTTGAGAACTAACTGAACTGAGACCTTATTTGATCATAGAATATATTGGTTTTGATATTTATTCATATCTTAGTTTGCTTTTATCCTTTCAACATATTTAAAAAATATTATATATATATATATATATTTTTTTATTGATTAAATTATGGGTTTGTATTTTTGGCAAATCAGAGAAACTGTCATGAACAGGTTCAAGTGATAGGTTGTTGGTTTACCTTTTTAAAAGCTAAGGCAAAGGCCAAGTGATGTTTGGGCTTTGTGGGGCATTTTACTTTTCATTGAAAGCATGCTATGATGGATGGATACTAAAAGGAAGGGGAGGGGTCATTTGCACATGGGCATGTCTTTTGTTAGGGGTGAGAGTTTGCTTTCAAGTTATTTTTGGATATATTTTCATATATATATATATATATATATAAATTTTAAACTCATTTGGACTTGTTTGAATGGAACTTGAATCTTTGACTAGTAGATAATTGGGTTGACTCTAATTTTTTATTTAATTTTGAGTTGGGAGCATATTGAAAAAAGATAAATGACAAATTTATATTGAACTCTATTTTTAGGAATTGTTTAGTACAAATTTGAGATATTTGTTTGAATTTCTAAAAATTAGTTAAAATTTGGACTATATTGAATTTGATTTGATTGAATTTTGATTTCAAGTTGGTGGAGCATATTGAAAAAAGATTTGAATGTATAATGTGATGGACGAATTCAATAAATCCTTACCATTTGTTTATATAATTTGTATATTAATTTCAAAACATATCTTTGATAATCAATCTAATGTTAGACAAATGACAAATTTATATTGAAGTGTATTTTTAGGATTTTCTTAGTATAAATTTGAGATATTTGTTTGAATTCTTAAAATTAGTTAAAATTTGGATTATATTAAATTTGATTTGATTGAATTTGATTTGACAAGTTTATAGATGGAGTTGTGAGAATTTTTGAACAAAAAGTAAATGAAGTCGTTATAAAAACTTAAGTCTCGTTTTTTTAAGGAAAATCTTGCAAACACATTGGTGGAATGAACACAGCATAGGTAAAGACATTGGTTGAACCAACACTAAAAGATTAATGTTATTACATTGATTTTGTAAAGCATTTGGCCATTGCTCAAATGAAATCATAACATGTTAATAAAGTAATGCAACATTAGTATGAATAATCTAAAAAAACCTTGGAGGTTGATTCTTATTTGTGGGAAAAAAAAAGAAACTCAACAACTTACACCTAAGAGAATTACAATTGTTTTGAGTAGAGATTCACGAGTTTTGTTTTAGGGCTAAAAAAACTCATGCAGAATAAAAAAATATTTTAAGATTGTGAGGAACAAAAATAATACCTAAGCTTACAAGTAGAAGCCCTCATTGTCCTTCTAGTAGAAAAGATGAAGAATGGAGCAAGTCAAAATAAGAAAAAGATTGAAATAAATTAGAACATATCAAAACAAGTAAACAACAATTAAAAATAGCTTTTCATAATGTCAATTAGTTAACATTTTTACAAAATTATAACGTAGCTATCTTTGTGAGAGCTAGAGAAGTTGAAATTGCAACAAGGAGGTAGAAATGAAATCGACAAGGGATGTAAAGATCCCATGAAGGTCGTGGGAATTGAATTCAAGCTTCAGAGAATAAGCGAAGAGTGACACTCAATAAAGAGGAATTATAAGACTATGATTAACCTATGGATCATATAGATCATGATTGATTTTACATCAATTATCATAAAGTCTGAAATATTCAATTTCACTTAACAAAAAAAAGTCTTAATATTCCAAAAAATATTTAAAATATGATCCAAACTCATAATCATCTAAACAATATAAACAAGGCAATTATTCATATTTTATTTACCTATTGTTCTTTAAACCTTATACATATCAAGTGAAATACAAAACATATATTTTCAAAAAAATAAATTTGATTAATCAACTCAATTTTAAATTTAACTAATTAGTTATGTCATACCAAAAATAATCAAAAATCAAATCCAATAATTGGTCAAACTCACTATACAACAACCTCTAATAATTGAAAATAATCTATCTTGTGGGTAACAGACAGCCAATAGTGGTTCATGTCAAATCCATGACAACTGTCCTAAGCTAAGCTATTCAAGCCTAAATTATTATTTATTTTTTTACGTTCAAAAATTATTTTTTCCAGGTGTAAATAATGTTCCTAACAATCTTATAATTTTGGATATTATTATTATTATTATTAAATTAATAATACATAAATAATAAGGTAACTTTAAAGCAATTACCAAAAACAGTGATTGATTTACTGCATGCAGAAGCAGGGCATCATGGTTTCAAGTCAAAACACCAGTATGCTTACCAGTGAAGTCACTGTAGCATGGGAATTATATATTTCTCGGTACAGGAAATGGTAGCTTTTTGAACAAGCAAGTTCTCGGTTTTCACACAATGATCTCAGGGTTTTGTTGACATTATTAAGTATTTAATTTATTAATAAACAAATCATTAAATGAATATATCAACAAAGACGAAAAAATTATATTAAACAAACGAGGAAAGATGCTTACCAGGCATAGAACCATTGCTATGAGCAGACCAATGCTTCTGTCTACAGCTCTTCCTCTGCATTGCTTCTCAAGGCAAGCAAAAAAACACAATTTCTAACTTGCACATAAAAATTAATCATGAGTTATTTTGAAGAAGATTTTTGAAAAATCAAAACATATAAAGAAAACATATATTTGTATTCCATGTTATAATATATGAGTATCAAATATTAAAAAGTTGTCTAAGTTTATTTTTTCTTTCTATTTATTCTTGTGAGTTGATTGCCAAGCAATGTTTCTGATAGACTTTGGGTTTGCTAAGCATTTCATCAATCCCTTGTGGTGATTTAAACTTGTAATTGATTGAATCAGGTGCAATGTGTGATTTTTGTATCCAAGCTCCTATTTGTGAAATTTTTATTATAGCACAGTAGACAACTACGTGTTTTTTGTGCTGGATGAAAAATATTTATGGATTTCTGCTCAAGTTTCCATGTGATGAAGCTTTTATTGCATAATTGTACAGGCTGTAAGCTGCTGTAGACTACCATGTATGGTTAATTGTTTCATTTTTCAATTTTTACTGCATTTTTGGGGTGAAAATATGGTGTGATGTTTACCCTTGACCTTTAATTGGGCTTATACTTCATTAAAAAAGCAGTTAAAAAGAGAAATTAGGGAAGCAGATAGCCAGAGAATGATTTAATTTGAATGAAGTTTCAGGGACTACATGTCAATGTGTAGATAATACTTTTTTGGGTTTATGATAATATTGCTAAATTTCCTGCAAAGTAAAAAAGGAATGTGATGGTCAGCAGTTATCCGTTGGTTCTAATTGAAGAAGAAACTATGAGGTTGGTCCAAATCCCTAATTCATAATCCCTACCAGTAACATTTCTTTGAGCATTGCAAGAATTTTCTAGTAATTATGCATGTGGGTTGATAGACTTGCATTATCTTGTTTAATATTTGATGTTTGTTGAGATTAATGACATTTTTGTGAACTATTATGATGATTTTATGACATTTTTGTTTATTTAGTCATATGAAATGATGAAGTGATTACCTTCCACCTATTAAATAAGATGCACCTATCTTGTTTTTTCCAAACCTTAACCATATTTTGAGTAAATATCTCTATGCATGTGAATTTAAGTAATGCAGCTGTACCAAGTTTTCTAAGAAAAATTGCATCTCGGTATCAGCATCATATCATAACATTATTATTGTATTGCATTCGTTGTTGCACTCATGCTAGTGAACCTTGACATATAAAAGGATATAAATGAGAAAAACAATGTTCTAAATATAATGTAAGTGTGCCGGACAATCTAGGAGAATAACCAAAATTTTCAATTACTGCACACTTCAATATTGCAACTTCTTAATAAGATGTTGCATGCAATTAAATGTACTCATTGGGTTCAAATCATGTCTGATTGTGGTTTCATGTCACATTTCATTCACAAAATGAATATTCTGTAAACACTTTGAATTAAAACCATAAGCTTGACACTAATCAATGAGTTTACAAGAGCTCTACCTCAAAAATAAGAAGTATGATCACACCCTTGCATAAATCACCATGGTAAGGTACTTTACATAGCAGCATCGGGTTTTATAGTAAACACCGCACCTCGATTGAAAGGTATTAGATTCCAATAAAAGCCACGATCATCAACACAACAGCTATGCCACTTGATCAGATAAGAACCCTTAGGCATTCGAGAAACATCAAGCAAGCAAGTTGAGAATCCCATTCCCATTCTATTTGGCTCAAAACACACAAATGCCGTCGAAAAGCTACCATCAAGCAAGTCATGATGTTCTAGATCAGTCCCCTTGTTATTAATCTTTAAGAACAGTAATAGAATTTCATTTAACCACAACATTTCTTCAGGATTATGACTTTGAAAGCCACTTTGTACAGGTGATAACCTTCTTCCAATTCCATTTGCCAAGCTGTCGGACTCCCTTACAACAAGAACACAGTAGATTTTATTTATGTGAGTACAAATCATTCCTGAGGCATTCTTAAGTTGAATGCACATATTCAATGACAATTGGAAACCAGGATTAATAGAGAGATCATCAGCATTTGGAGCATTTGCATTGAACATGAACAGCTCCGCACCAATGCAAGACCTACATATGAAAAAATCACTCACTAAATGTTCATGGTTATATTAGCTCAAACAACAAGAAGGCATCTAAAATAAGTAGGACAAAGAAAGAATATTTTTCATTTAGATATCTGCAAAGCAAGTTATATAAAGTCTTAATACAAGAAGAAGAAACAACAGTTGGATTACATATTGGGTGAGTTACAACTTCTCACTCACAAGTATTTATGCTGCCAAACATGCTACCGTTTTTCTGCAGAGTTTCTTTAAAGGACTTCGACTACACCACAATGCAGTGGTAAAGATCAATTAGATTTTACATATGCCAAATTGACCACAAGATACAGGGAAATGCATGAAAGAATATCTTACAATAAAGTGCATAAAAAGCACCAATACTTCAAAGGTAGGTATTATACAGGATACCAAAGCCACAGCTTTTGTACAAGAGCTACAAACTATCAGATAAACGCTTTTCCTAGTGGACATCATAAAATCACAAATATCTGAAAAATGAAACTTAAAGCTCGAAGTACATTTTAAAGCACTTATTACTCCAGTTTAATAAAAATGGACATATAAGGTACAAGACAAGGTTCAAAGCAGCAATTTAGATGTGCTCACCTCACTCTGAAGAAATACTTAGGAGTCAGCAAGGGGATCTCCATCCATTTTTTAACAAAGCAACAAAGACATTGCAATCCTCGCATAAAAATTGCAATCAGATCCTCCATGCCTTCTGCCACATTTAAATCGGCTTCTACGCATAGAATATCTTCTATTGCAGGTTGAAAGAGTGAGGAAGAAGCATTGTAGAATGAACCAGAACAACGCATTCTGGTCCTGGAGCATAACCCATACGCAGTTTCCTCACCAACTGAGACAAGCTGTTGAAGTTTCCTGGCCATTGTGTAATCAACTTCCCACAATCTCTGAGCCAGATCCTGTACAATTTTGAAATTTGATAAGCTTTCAGGTTTACCTGCACTGGAGAATGTCATGTTTCTAAGAGCATTTGAACATAAGAAGTTGCAAGCAAAGGAAGTACAAAAGGCTAAGATGGAACAGCTGAGGCCTAGCTTTGAGATGCTTGCAAAACTCATTGCATCGATGTCCATAAAAGATGCAGCCAGAATATCATAGCATTTAGCTAAACTGTTAAGCTGACCGGACACCCTAGCCAGATCACTAGCAAGAGCATGCATATCTTCTATAAGATCCAAGCCATTATCACGATTAGTTTTCATTCCATCTCTGCATTTGTCCTTAGCCAGCACATAGGAATTCAAAACCCCAAGAATTTCAACAACAGTTTGCAGTACCTTGCCTCTGAGATTTAGAAACCATCTCTGGAAAATGAAGATACTATCAGCATCATCAGGGGATTCAAAAACCTTCTCGGAAGAGCAAATCCTGCTGCACACACTAGCAAGATTCCCTCTGAAAGTGTTGTTCCAATTATAAAACTCATAAGCACAGAAGCTTGTTTCTCCTCCAGTACAACTGTACAATTTGCCTCTATCACATGTGGACTGGAAGCTATGAATCAGCTCCATACCTATTCTAGGGAAAAGAAGAAGTTTGATTTCACTCTCACTGCCAACAAACAACATCAAAGCTTTAATCCACTGATACAATCTATCTGAATTAACAATATCTAGCAATTTTCGAAAAGAAAAGGTAGCTGCAAACCATAGACCTTGTAAACAAGAATATTTTCCAGCTCTATAAACTGCCCAGAAGTTGCCCTTCTGCAGGATCTTTTTTATGAATTCAAGTGCAAGGGTTTCCTGATGAGGCCAGTCTACAGAAACAATACCCATCGGTTTGTCTTCATTACCTTTTTGGGAACCAACAGGCATAAGAAACGAATATAAGCTAAGACAAAACACTTCATGTGAATCAGAACACGAATGCCCACACTGTTTGATGCAACTAACTACATCCTTCACTATAAGAAGCACTTCACTGCTTATTGAAGAAGTTTCATGAAGACTCTGGAGGAAAGCATTCGTGAACCTCAACATACACAACAGGACATCAGAGACAACAGTGATTTGCTGTCCGTTAAATTCTGATGCCCCAAAGAAATCATATTTTTCTTCAATGGCTGTCTCTGGAAGTTTCTCGCTAGCTCTGCTTGCCTCATTAAGCATGCATGCCAACCATTTGACCATACATTTCAATTTGGAAAGTGCAAACAGACCAGATGAAGGAAACTCTAGAGAAAAATGCAAAATAAGATTAAGCAATTTCTTAAGTTCCTTCTTCTCATTCGCATCATTGTAAGGTACACTTGTTACACCTTTCAGTTCCTTGCGAGAAAACATGGTTGTTTCCTTAAGCAAGGAGTTAACTTGATCCATAATTAAGTCAAAAACACTCCTGAAAAGTATTACTGTACAATGTTCACATGAAGGCTGGAATAAAGAGCTACCTAGGTCATCTGAACTGCACAATAATGAACTCAAAAAATTAAAGTGACGCTCTTTCACAGCTTCCTTAAAGAAACTGAACATACGTACAATAAGTCTAAGTGCAGGTCCTCTGTTGACCTTAGAGTTATTCACATCTTGTACCATTGTAATCAGCTTGAATAAATCAGGTATGTCTGTGGTTGATAAATGAAGCAGCTTATTAGAGAAAATCTGTGATGTAAGCAAATATAAGTAAAAAAATAAGCAAAAATAATATAATCGGGGTTCAAAGAATATATATTAAGGGACATCACCTTCTGCAGATTTTGCAGGGCTAAGCATTTGACCTCAGGATGAACAGCGTTGTCATCAAGTAAACTGATTAGAATAGAAATAACATCCTTATTGACGTGAAAATGACAGGTTCCTCCAGTAAACATAATGAGTAAACATCTCAAAGCTCTGACCTTCAATGTTACAGGAAATTGATGACTTATGTATGATAGAAGCAATTGAATCTGTTTTAAACAGAGGTACAATTAACCTGTGTCGTTTGAAAAAACAACAATAATGTTTACCACAGAAAAAAGACGACTTAAAAGAAAATATTACCATCCTTATAATAATGGATAAGATGTGCACTCTAAAAAAGTAGTGTACAGATTAGAAAAACAGCTCATTGATAGCAACACAATGTGGAACTTCATTATAGAAGGACAATAGAGCTTTATATTCTCTCAATGAATCAAAGTTTTTGATGCAAGACACCCTATATCAATATTATAATCAAACTAATTCAACAGGATTTATTTAACTTTACTTTAGATTATCACATTTTTTATTCATTATAAATTGTAATGAGTTATATATACACACACATATATATATATATATGTATATATATATATATATATATATGTATGTAAGACTTTCATAATATTTGCATCCTATTCTACATATTTTATTATTATTATATTTTTTTATGTGAAAGTGTATCATTTTGTTTTTTTGTTATAAGTTCTATTTTGTACTTTTATAAATAGATTTTAATAGAATAAAAATAAGGAGTAGATTTGATAAAAAAAAAATGAAACCTTGAAAAACCTCTATACTAAGAAGAACACAACCTTATCTAAAAAAGTAATGTTTAGCTTCACTATCTATTCTTGTCATTCTCATCCCAATGCAGGATGTATTTCCTGCCCTACCCACAATCATTGGCATCAAAACTTTGGTCATCCTCATCATCAGTTTTCAAGCCATAGTCATATTTTGTGAATCGATTTTGTTTAACTTCAAGCAAGTCAATGTGTAGCATTTAGGTAAGAGTCATTGGCATTTAGTTTTTGATAGTCATTAAGTGACTATTGGAATTTATCCATTTACATAGAAAAATGAGCTTATTTGGGCAAAAATGATTTATTTTTACACCAAAGAATTTATTTTCCTACTTTTGAGCATTAGTTGATGATGAGTCTACTTTGGGTGTGTGACTTGGGAAGGGATAATACTTCCACTTGTCAGAGTTTTAATTGGTTTTCTATGTGGAACCTATCATTTCCTACAATATGTTTGATTTATAAGCAAAGTGAAAAAGACAAAACATAAGTGAAATTTGATTAATGAAAAAGGTCTCTTATAATTGGTGGTATGCTAATTGTGGATGAGAGGACCAACACTAGCAAAGGGTATAATGACCAATGACAACAACTAGGTCAATAATGAATGGTGGCTACAATAACAATATTTTCATTGATGATGATGACAATGGTAGCTAGTGGTCAATAGTGGCAATAAAGAGAGGCTGGTCTCGAATGGTAGGCAACAAAGGTTGTGAACAATCGGTTGCAATGATGGTTTTTAGCAATTGACTATGAAAAATGGCAATAAATGCATTAGGATTTGCTTTAGATTCCAACACACTCTCTCAAGCTAATGCATAATTATCAATCATTTCTAACTTGCTAACAAGTGATTCAAATCCTTTATTGGCAAGAAATTTCAGAAGAATGCTTTTAGACTTTATTTTTGGAATGTAAGTGAGTAGTGTTGCACCTTTAGACAATTTCATCATTCATAAAACTTCCATTAATTCTTAACTATTTTAGTCTTTTATGTTGCATAAGATTACAAACTATATATATGACAGATTTGTTGTCACGATAGAGTTTCATAAGATTACCCCATGCAATGCTAAGATCATTAAATGACATTTTGAGCCACATAAGTTCGAACATGTCTAGTGCAATTGCTCTATATTAAGCTGTAACACTATTCTAAGCAATTAAAATATGTTTCTTGCCTCTCTAAATTACCAAATTTTCTCAACTTTAATGAAATAACCAATTGTAAACTTGTTGTCTTCAACTACATTATAATCAAATATAAAAAAACACTCAATCATTCTTTTTAGGTTTTTTTCTAAAAAAATAGCCGCTTCTGTTAAAGTTCCCTTTATACAACTTAATATTAGGTTTATAACTTTCATGAGTTGTAACTCGCATAAATTAGCTAACAATACTCATACAAAATACCATGTCTAGTTGAATAAGTGACATATAGATTAACTTCCCCATCAATCTCAAATATCTTCTTTTCTCTATAGTTGGATCATCATCAATGATCCTCTTTAATTTCTCTCCAATGGCATGCTTGCAAGTCTACAATCTACTTTCCTAATCTCCTTTAAAAGTTTGAAAATGTCATTCCTTCGAGATATGAAGATGATATGTTTGTTTTTTACAAATTCTATCCAAATGACATAGTTGACAGCTCCAATATCTTTTAAAGAAAACACTTTTTTATTTCTTGTTTTAAATTTTATATTTCTTCTCTTACATCATTATGATCATTAAGTCATCCATATATGCTATCAGGATATACACTCTTCCATCTTTTTCTTGCTACTCCTTTATGATATCTAAGCTCCTGTACAAAGTTACAATTTTGTAAACCATATTCTAGGGGATTGTTTCAATCCTAAAAGAGACTTTGTTAACTTGTACGCTTTGCATATTATTTGTTAAAATTCAAATCTAGGGAGATCATGTATATTTCTTTTTAACAATTTATTCAAAGATGCATTTTTTGATCAAACTCCTAGTCTAAGCTTAAAGCCAAGATATAACAACTCAAATTGAATTTACTTCAGCCATTGGAGCAATAATTTCCTCAATTATTCCATAAGAGCTTTTTATCTTTCCCACATAAGAGCTTTCCATAGGTCTTTTTATAGCTTTAGCAACAAATCCAGTCCTATTCCTATTCCTATTAATCTTCACATTTACACCACACTTCATAGTAAAATATCAACTTGAAATTCACAATCTTTTTTATTTTTAGGCATGTTAATTGTTACCCATGTTTCATTTCCAATTAGGAAATTCATTTATTTTATCAGAACTTGTGCTTACTTTGACTTCCATAGGGCATTGTGGGTGTCCATGAGAACTACATCGATATAAAGTTGGGTAACAAATGTTATGTACTTGAAAGAAAATTATGCACAAGTCAAACAATTTTAAATAACATAATTTGTGCAATAACTCATCACTTTATTAATGGTGGTAATGGTGATATGGACACAAAGATCATTTTAGTGATCTATAATCCTTTTCACATTATTTTCTAATTCTAACCCTAACTTGGAAAATTGGATTTGTAGAGGTCAAGATCATCTACTACACACCTTAATGGGTTGACAATGAATTTGTGAGACCTCCCCATAGAGTTGAGAACATTGCAGAACTCAGTTTTGAAAGTTCCACATTAGACGAGTTGGAAGATTGGTAATGGATAGACTATAGGAAGGAAAATTTATGCATTTCAATGATCATCTTGTTGCACTTCCTTCCCGTCAAACCTACTAGAGTATTAGAGTTAACTCTCAAAGAAAAAAGCATCACAAGTTACCAATCGTTTTTGTTTTTGCAGAATAATAGTTCTAACATCTTTCAATTGGATAATATCCCATGAAAACTCATTTTTGAACATCTGGATCATTGGAGATTGTTGCGACGATTGAACACGGAACAATCAAAGATATTAGGTGTAAGAGAGTTAAGGACTCGAATTATTGTGTGGAATTCAAAGTAATAAATTTAGTAGAGTTTTGTATGCAAAACGTTTGAGGGAAGTTGGTTAATGTGATTTGATGTTCAAATAACTCCTCACAAAGAACTAAAAAAATAACACAAGGACAATGGACCACTTCAAGAAGATTTTGATTTTTCTTTTTTGTGAACTCATTTTGTTATTAAGTATATGTGGACAAACTTTATTGAAAAATAACTTGATCAAGAAAGTATTGTGAGAAATTATTTACAAAATTTCCTCTCCTATCATATATACATAATGGATAATGATTTCGGATTAAAAAACATTTGGCAGATATTAGTAAAATAATTTCAAACTAGTATATGCATCTAATTTATCTTTTAATAATTAGAACTAACATTACAAGAATGATGGATTAAGGATTAAAGATAATCATTTACGATTAAAAAATGTTTTGATAGATATTTGTTAAAAAGTTTAAAGATAATATATGCATCTAATTTGTCTTTAAATAATTAGAACTAACATTACAATTATTCACAAAATTTTCTCTAATATTATATATAAATAATGGATAAAGATTTAGGATTTAAAAAATATTTCATAGATATTTATAAAACAATTTAAAGATGATATATGCATCTAATTTATCTTTCAATAGTTAGAACTAACATTAACAGGACATATATGCATATTATGAATTAATAGCTATCGTTTAGGTGTAATATACAAGCTATTTTGTAGATGTCTATGAGCAAGATGAAATAACTCGAAAAAATGCATGGGTGAGTGGGGTCAATTGAGCAAATTATTCTACGTATATGCAATGCAATGTTCACAAAAGATAGTTGAGTCTTTATTCATGAATAATTTTGGTTATCATAACTAAACATATTTGAATGAACAAAAAACTTTTGCTATAGTAAGACATTATTATTTGATAATAATGGCATAAAAAATGCTTTTAAAAAAAGGAAAGTAGTGTGATTTTATTATCTTCCTTGAAATTAAGTCCTGAAACATATTACGTGATAAGTAAAAGATAATCACACTCATCTTTCATTAATAAAAAAATGAAGGTTGCATATTAAGCCAACTACATGAAAAACACTCCCTATTCTTAATTTGTGCATTCGTCACATGATACAACATACAACTCAAATAACATTACTGCTATCCATGAAAAATTATTTGAACTTTTGTAGTGAGCTCATAAATACTAAAATATATGTAGTAGCTTGACATATGATCACAAACTCCAATATCCATTATTCGTTGTAATTTTGTTAAATTTTGTAGGAAGAATATATATGATGGCATATGACAAATGCTATAATAGACGAGGAATTGGATTTCCCTTATTTATTTCATCTTGATTGAGTTAAAAAGATTTTTTCCAAAAAAAAGCCAATTGTTCAACTGTGAATAGGAGAGGAGCATTTAGTTGTGCTGGAGATGTGGGTGTGGCTTTTGTTAATATAAATTTTTGCATTTGGTTACTTGTTCATATGTCAAACAGTTACCTATGATTGTGTTTCCATTATGAAATATTCGTGACATTAAGGCCACCAAATCATGCTCTTCTCTATAGTGTCTTGTCAAAGAGAATAAATTTTTTATGGCTATGCTAAAAACTAGAGTGAAGATTTTCACCAAATGGGATTCAAATTGATTATTGGGAAGCAACTGGAATCTCTTCTCACAACTTACAGCCAGGTTGCCAGGTGGTATTGTTATTTTATGATAGAATTGTGTTCAAGTTGTACATACTTCACAAGTTGTTACTCTGTAATTGAACTCAAAAGGTATACACAAGTGATACTACTATGCAATCTATGCTTCTAAAGATATATTGTTAGATGCACTGTTTGGAATCAAATCAAAAAAGCTGTTGAGTTTGGAGAGACAGTTCTAATTACTAGTGATTTTAATGTACTTCTCACTCAAGAGAAAAAGGAGGGCCAAAAACTCAACTTCGGCCAACTTCAACAAGAATTTGCTAGTTTCATACATGATTTAGATTTAAGTGATCTTACATTCATCAACAATCGTTTTACTTGGTGCAAAATAAAGAAGGAAATGCACAAGTATATGAAGTTTGATAGGGCTTTCTTAAATATCAATAGAATGCAGGCCTTCTCGGGATCGACTGTTACTCATGTGCCTCGTCTTGGGTCAGACCATTGCCCCTTGTTAATTCAATTTCAGCAACTTACTCTTGGCCAAACCAATTGGAGAATTCAATTTGAGAATATATGGTCATCATTTCCCCAATATATTGGCATTGTGCAAGAGACATTGTGCGAGAGACATTGAGAATTCTTGTATTTCTTTCCACCAAGTTTGACAAGACATTGAAAGACTTAAAAGAATGGAATTAAGTTGAAACTAATAATGTCTTCCAAGAGCTTCATCAATTAGAACAAGAAATACAAGAATTCTGATTAAAAAATTTTGAATGTAGCTTAACTAACTCGAAGCATGCACATCTAACAAACCAAATTTCATCTTGCAATAAAGCAATGGTATTGGAAGAAGTGTGTTGGTAGCAATGTGCAAAGGTGAATTGGGCCAACCTTGGGGATCACAATTCCCATTTTTTCCACGTAGTGGCTACAAGAACATTCAGGAATAATTATAATAATTATATTCATCAATCGAATGACAGTACAAGTCATTGTGCAGCTTCCTAAATAGCTATCAATGAGTGTCTTATTCGATTTTTTAGTAATAACTGATGTTATCGGTCCACACAGCATACTTTCCCTGCTTTTACGCCTTTCTTGGATGCTCACAATTAATTAGGCAAGTACCCTTGTCGTTCCAGTCACTAAAGAGGAGATTAAAATTATAACATTTTTCATCAAAAGGAACAAGGTCCCAGGATAGACAGGATCACTGTTGAATTTATCCACGAATACTAGAATGTTATTCATGTCGATATTTACAAAATTTTCCAAATTCTTCGATGAAGATCGTATGCTGCTTAAAAGATGGAAAGATACACTTGTTGTCCTCATTTCTAAAATTCAGAGAGAATTTAAACCGAAGCAATTCTGGCCAATCAACTTATGAAATGTTATTTACAAAATTGTGGCTAAGATTATGGTGACTCGCCTCAAGCATGTTCTTCCATACCTTATCGCACAAAAGAAACTTGCATTCATTTTGGGTCGAGCTATTTCAAATATCTTTCTAGCTCAAGAAATGGCACATCGTATGCACAGTTCTATGTCAAAAGGACTTATGGCTTTGAAAATTGATATGTACCAGGCATGATAAATAGAAGTGCCCATTTACTTATTGAGAAGGATTATGGGGAGCCTTTTTTGCAAGCTTATTTAAGAGTTCAGACTTTTGTGGAGTATCAGGTAACTCGTCCTTAAGGAAATTGTGCTACTGATTGGAGGAGAAATGTTACAATACTCTTTGATTGTATGTGGGTTAAGGGTATGCCTCTGTTTATTAGCTTTAGCACTATTCTATTTAAGGATCATTTGCACAAACCACCTTAAGGTTAGTTAATATAAAGCTTCAATCACCCTTTTAGAAATCCCAACAATCGATCCAGGAAGTGAACACAAGACAAACGCTTGAGCCTGGGACATCGAGATATTGAAGATTAAGCATTGAGCCTTCAAGACATGGGTGCTCAAAGTTTGGATGCTCAAGACTTAGTTGATTGCAGTTGGAATGCTTACTATTGAACTATTGGAATTAAAAAGTTCGAGTCTTAGTCATCCCAAAGCCAATGGACCAATGCTAAGGCAACCATTGGAGTTTCTCATAACATTAAATAACTCCACCTAAAGACTAATGGCTCGAGGAATTAAATCACCACGACAATAATTTTCCCTATATTAAAGAGCAATATATACACTTTTAAAAAAAGTCTTTAATGTCCCGAGTGCAAATCAGGACATGGTCATCACACTAGCAACTATAAAAGGATTTCCAAGGGTCTGAGTTAGGGGGAGGTCAATTCCTCGAGAAAATCATATTCTTACTTTGCTCTCAAAGTGTACTCATTTCCTTTAAGCTATCCTTGATTATTAAGGATCCAACTCTCTCTTTTCACTGACCATTGTAATCTCATTCTTTGAATTCTTTAAGATAAGTGAACTTCTACCTATTTTTTTCTCATCCAATTTCCTCTATAATATTTCCTAGCATCGTCTATGAGAATTGATAAACACATTGAAATGGAGAATCATGAGAGTATAATATTCTTTTTTGAAGGAGAACCTCTCAACTCTAAGGCCAAGAGGTGGCAGAGATTTATGCACATTTATCCCAACCCTCTTTGGTATTTGAATCCTCTTCATCTATTCCAACAACAGATGAAACAATTCGCCAAGGTCTTCTCTACTCTTCCTGCATTATAGCGGAAAAAATTAAAACCGCTTTAACTAACACCGAAAGAAAGATGTCACTCAATCCCTCCCAAGAGCTCCTTGAGGCTCGCCCTGCTAAACCTAAACCCAATCACTAAGCTTCCACTTCTACAAATCCTTCATCCCATGCTCCTTTATAACTTCATCCCTCCAATGCTCCATCACTGCCATATGATGTAGGTTCCTCTGGCTCTCACATCTGTCCTCAACCTAACATTACAGCACAATACTTCTCAAACACAAGGATTCTCCCATCATTCTAAAAAGGAATCTCAACTAATTTGGGCAAGTGAGTATAGTACGCAAGTATCAAGGAGGCCTCTCTCTTCTGAGAGCAAATCTTATCGACACCACTCCCTCCAAAGATCTAATTGCTAAACTCCTCTTTCTTCTATAGCAACTCAGACTCTTACATCATATTTAGAAAAATTAAAATAATTACCTCCTTATCATATTTAAGCATGTAAAGAGCAAAGTCTTTTCCACTCCCCTCAAGAACATGGCCTCTTAATGGCTTTAGAAGTTCTCTTATATCCATTTTCTTATTTGGCCAACTCAAAAGGCAATGCCTTTCATCCTTTGCCAATCATATTAGACCCAAAAGGATCTTTGAATTCCTCTTATCTCAAGCAATACTAAACTTAAGTGCTTCAAACTTTTCCCAAATTCTTCATAAACATATATAAGGAGGTAGACCAAGAAGACTTGCACCTTCCTTGATTGACCCTCACCAAGTAGCTCCAACCTAAGAACTTCTAAAAACATATGATCAAGTACTTTTCACAATCCCTATGAGAAATCTTTAACAAGGCTATCTATTTTATTAACGAAACATTTTCCACTCTAATTGAGAAGACAAAAGGAAAGGCAACTTTCCTTCAAAATATCTTTCACCATGGGCAAAATAGACAAAGGACTACCAAAGACTTCTTAGAATGCCCCTCGAGAGGATCACCATTTTCGAGGTTATTAAGCTCAACAATTCAACCACTTGAATGTGTCACCGTAAGTAGTAGCAGCAATAAAGAAGGAGGGATTGTTCTAGATGCCAAGACCTCCCTCAAAACATAACTAGAACAAAACAAAGTTCAGCAAATTCCATGAGAATTATAGTCACAAGAACTCAGAGTTCAAAGCTTTAAAAGCATTAATTGAGAAGTTGTTAAAAGAAATCCTCCTACAAGAATACTAAGCAAGAAAGTCCAAGCCCAACTTTGTTCCAATTAATTTTGTGGGGTCCAATACTATTGCCCCACCTCCCGTGAAGGGGATGCTAGCACTCAAAAGATATTAGCAAGGCAACTGTAAAGTTATTTGGCACCCTTAGAGGAAGGCAATCCTACTCCACTACCTTGAGATCCCTTGAGAAGACCTTGGTGGCTAATGTGACTACTCGACAAGAAGATGGGGAATTTATATTCTTCAAACTTGAGGATATACCACCATTTGACAATCCCTACAATGTGCCATAGTTTTATTGGGTTTATTTGCCAACATTGCAGAAGAGAATGCTCATTGACAATAACAATTCTATAGACATCCTTTTGCTCTACACCTTTTCCTCAACACATTTTCCAACATAAGCCTTGATCGGAGCCTAGACCTCCCAACTACTGGATCACTCGTGAGCTTCACAGGAGAGTCAACAAAATTGAATGGTACAATCTCTCTACTCCTCATAATGGGAAATTCTTCTTGTTTGACCATGTAAAAGATCGACTTCATTGTCATTGCTTTGCTTCCCCCTTCTGCAAGGCCATCATGAGAAAGACAAGTATAAACAAGTTTGAAACGATAATATCACCAAATGTGGTTCAGGTGCAAGGAGATCTTCAATCGAGATGGCACTATCGTAGCACAATGAAGACCATGATCGAGCGCATTTCCTAGACTATCGAGCTTCCAGACAAAGACTCCAATTCTGTTTTCCTTAATATTTCTTTTTCCCCTGATCCTTCTAAACTGAATAAGTGTGTAATTATTTATGTTGATATGAATACAAAAGAAATGGAAGCCACCCTTACACTTTTGGCAAGAACATTGATGTTCTTGTGTGAATATCCTTGACATTTCAAGAATAGATTGCTCAACGCACTAGCTCAACATCAATCCTGAGGTCTTGACCGTTAGACAGAAGAAGTGGGTGTTTAGTAACGAGAAGTAAGTATCAATTAAGGAGGAGATATTTAAGTTGCTCGAGACCATTTCATCCACCCAATCTTCTACCCCAAGCGACAAAGAAATGTGGTTGTTGCGAAGAAAAGCATCAACACGTGACTCATGTGTATAGGTTACATTGACCTCAACCATGCTAATCTGAAGGATTCACAACCCATGCCACGAATTGATGACCTTGTGGACTCAATTGTTGGCTTTGCATGCTTCAATTTCCAAAATACATTCTCTAGGTATCATCAAATCAAAATGGATTAAGACATAAAAATGCCTCATTCATTATTGCCTTTGAAACCTTTTGCTAAAGGGTCATGTCCTTTGACCTTAACAACACTAGAACAACATATCAAAAAATGAGCGGCATCATGTTCAAAAGTCGAGGCTGGAACCTCAAGGTTTATGTGGACAATCTCATAGTGAAGAATACTTCTTTTGACGTGCACCTACACGACTTACAAAAGACTTTCAAAACTTATCAAAAGTTCAACCTCAAGATCAACCCCTTGAAGTGTACTTTTGCTGCAGTTCCAGATAAATTCTTTGGCTACAAAAACAACTCGAAACATATAAGTATTTAAACACAATCACAACTAAGAAAGAAGCAATAATTCCCAAAATAATCTTGTAGGGGAAGACAACAATAATCAAAACTGCCGTGCAAACTTCATCCAATTATAAACATTCCCTCAGAACTTCTTGAAAAGAAGTTAAGCACAAGGCAAGCATTCAAAGGTCAACACTATAAAAGAAAAAATGTTGTATACTATGTAAGATAGAGAGAAAAAAAAAATAAAAATGATGCTCTCCACGTCAACCAATAAAAAATATACCTGCTCAGGAAATAACTGAGATGTCACCAAAGCCATCTTTGAAAGTGACAAGAGCATCACAGCCTTGGCGTCATCCATTGAAAAGGCCAACAAGAGTTGTTTACCAGCCTGTCATGACATACAAACAGCGCTTTGTATTTTAGAGGGAACAGATGTACAAATTGGAAGTTTGCACGGGTAGATAAAATTTATAGCTAATCTCTTTATACTAGGTCTATTTCACTTGAACCAGCACATGCCAACAAAACAAATTCGAAGCATTTCACCCTACTGCCAACTTTTCATTCACTTGGCTGCCTAAGGGGCCTAATTTATTTGTGTGTGTGTGGGTGTGGGTGTTTGTATCCACATCCACTGCATCTTATAAATTATAAACGAAGGCAAGCACATCATCAACACATCTCAAGGGAACGGTAATACAAAAAATTGCTACATATGGTTGCAATTCAGCTTATCACAATTGCTTAACCTTTAGCATCTACTCAAAAACTGTCCACTATGCACGTAAAGAAGCTAGAAGGAATCTTGCTAAGTAATTAAATCACAACACAAATAGATATTGCTTACCTGGTATGCTTTGATTGTAGTAGATGATGAGCATTGCAATTTAGACAAAGTACGAATAGCAGCCAGCTTCACATCATGGGATACCTCTACTGAAGAAATCATACAAATCAGTATTTCCAACATGATGCAGCCAAAATCCTCTGATAATCTACAAAAGCAGCCAGCAGCAAATAGCGAGGCCTTTACCTGTACACAATAGTCTGTATTCTTGAAAGAAATGCCAAAAGACAATTTTGGGGAGAATACAACAACAAACATCATCTAGTACCACCAAAAATTCATCAAAGAAAAATCCTAATGCAAAAATCAGTGAAACCATCTTTAGGGTCAATCAGTTTCAGATACACAATTAAAAACATGTAACATAAGTAAAATAATTTATTTGGATACTATTCTTCACTATCTTTACACCAAATCACGTTTAGACACAATTGGATGTAATAACAAATTTATATATATTTAAATTTCATGAATTTAAAAATAATAGAATTACAATTCTATACTATACTATATTAAATATTTGACTTATTATATTTGAAATTAGTTCTCCAAAAAATAAAATTTTTGGTATCATGGTAGTAATAAATAACAAAGCCCATTAGACAATCACCCACGAGGAGCAATAAGAAAGTTTCATTGAATATCAAGCTCTTGCCACCTACCCTTTGTTCTTTACAAGTGCTACTAGAAATGATTGATAAGGCCAACAATGAAGATCATTATTATAATGAATTAATAAGTATAACTATGTGCCTAAATGTTAATTTAACCAGCTTAGATGATAGTCATAAAGGGTGCCACATGATGATAATTGGTGATAGATGACAATAAGGAGATAGTTGGCAATAGTGACCATACGATGATTGGAGGTAGATAGAGATAGTAGGTGTGAGAAACACTTATAAAAGAGGTACTTGGTTCCTCTCACAATCTTGTAAAGTTATATCTATTCTAACATAACAAGAGACCTTGAGAACAAAAAGTCAACATTTAAATATTTATTTACTTTTGTAGGAGAGCTATTTTGTAGCAATCTAGAATGTGAAAATATAGTGCTCTTTCTAGTATCAAGCAAAACACAATGCAATGACTTAGGTGAGCATGAAAATGCTATAACTAGAACATTTTCTTCAAGAGTTAACACTAATATATCATATATTGTGATAATGAAAGCACTATTGATTTAATAATGCCATGTGTTATAGTCTTATCAAATGTATTGATTTGCATCATAATTGGATTTGCAAAGATACTTAGAGGAAGATGAAATTTCTAAAGATTTTTACTAATAAGAATCCATCAAATATGATGACAAAGATTGTTCCCCAAGAAAAACTAGAGTTATGCAAGCAACTAGTAGGGATGAATTCGGATTCTTTCTAAATGAACCTATTGGTGATTTTCCTACCCAAGAGTTGGACAAAAAAAAATTATCTCTTTTTACTTAACCTACTTTTATGCTTCACACATGCCATTAGAGATGATTGGCTGAAAATATCAACAATGAAAGCCATTATTATGATGAACCAACAAGTTTAACTATATGCACAAATTTTTAGCCAAACATTTTGGGTGATTATTGATGTGTAAGACATGGTACCTAGTAGTATATGGCACACAGTGGTAGTTGTTATAACTAGCACATGACAAAGATTGTTCCCCAAGAAAAACTAGAGTTATGCAAGCAACTAGTAGGGATGAATTCCGAGTTCTTTCTAAATGAACCTATTAGTGAATTCCCTCCCCAAGAGCTGGACAAAAGAAATTCTCTTTTTACCTAACCTTCTTTTATATGCTACTAGAGATGATTGGCTGAAAAGGTCAACAACGGAAGCCATTATTATGATGAACCAACAAGTTTAATCATATGCAAAAAATTTTTGTACATTTTGAGTGATAGTTGATGATGTGTGAGACATAGCACCTAGTAGTATATGGCACACGATGGTAGTTGTTATAGCTAGCACATGAATAAGACTGTTCCCTATGAAAAACTAGAGTTATGCAAAAAATTAGTAGGGATGAATTCGAATTCTTTCTAAATGAGCCTATTGGTGTTTCCCTCCCTAAGAGTTGGAAAAAAAAATCTCTTTTTACCTAACCTTCTTTTATTCTTCACATATGCTATTAGAGATGATTGGCTGAAAAAGTCAACAACAAAAACCATTATTATTATGAACCAACAAGTTTAACCATATGCACAAATTATTAGCCAAAAATTTTTGGGTGATAGTTGATGATGTGTGAGACATGGTACCTAGTGGTATATGGCACACCATGATGGTTGTTATAGCTAGCACATGAAGATGGTAGATGGAGGAGATTGGTGTAAGAAATTCTTTTAAAAAAAATAAAACAATCACAAGATAATAAGTATTGAGTTGAGGAGAAAAGTTAAAGAGAAGCAAAGCTAGAGAGAGAACAAAATAAATAAGAAGAAAAGGGAAAATAAAATGGTTTAGATTTGATTTACTTCTCCAACCTATCACTTTGTTTTATCTTCTTGGAAAATTGTTTCATGGTTTTCTCAATTAAGATTTCTTAAGATTGGATGTTAATAATAAAAATGGTATCATATGATTTTTATAATTTACAAAGAAGTTTCCCACTAAATTCAATTGATCTTCTATTGCTATTTTATCCCTCTTCATTTTATATTTGGATGCAACCATTTTTATTATTATGTTATCATTGATCAAAGAGGTAAAACATAACATGCAGTGCAATAACTCACCCCAATGGATTTGAAGGCATGCCTGTGCCAACTACCAGCTGATAAAGAAGGCTACTGGCAGCAGCGATGTCTCCCATAAGCAAGTGACAAACAACCGATGGTGGACTGATCACTAGGAATATAATAGCAACAAGCAACAATTCAGTAAATCTAGAGAAATAATCCACGGCAGCCTGCAGCAGCACTACAGTTGTTTGGCAGCAGCCTAGTGACAAAGGCCCAACGATCCACACCAACAATGACTTTCAACGATTCCTAGTGGGCAACAAAGTCAATCCCCAATACTTTCAATGGATGGCAACGCCTGTCGATGGCCGGTTTCAGTTAAAACCTTCATGATTCAAAGAAAATGATATTTCATCTCCCCCATTGTTTCCAAAAAAAAAAAAAGAAATCCTTGATTTTTAATACTCATAATACTTAAAATCTACATAGATTTACAAATTCAATCAACCAAAAGATGAAATTGTCTATTACATTGTTTTGGAAATCATGAATTTGAAAACATACAATCAAATGGCACTTTAGACCATTTCTCCTTAAGTAAATACAAACTTAAAAAACCAATTTAACAACAACGTTTTGGCAAAGTAGCAGATTTTATGCTGCTAACTAAACAAACCCCATATAAGAACTTATTCTTGAGCATAATTGTATTAATCTTTGATGATATAGGTTTCTATAGGAAAACATTTTTAGATAACTTATAAAAAAAACAGGAAAAAGTTCAAACAATTTACCAAAGTCAACAAATAACAAACAAAGTGGGCATTTGCCTCACCTCTAACCCATGGGCTGATTGCAAGCTTGTAAGGATCAAAAAGCGTATTTGTGTACTATCCATTGCTAGATTACCCCAACAACCAAACAAACGCAAAGCCAAAGATTTTGCTTCAATATCTCCAGTGTCAAATACTGCCTTCACCCTTTTAAGTAGTTCTAAATAATTTGGTACTCTCTTCCTTGACAAAATACCATTATACAACCTGCCCTTCTTTTCAATGTGCTGCAACTCTGCCAGGAAAATCTGTAGAATGCATCTCCGTACCTCCACATTTCCATAACGAAATGCATCTGCAAGTCTAAGAAGGATGGTGTTAGCAAACAAACTATCCTCTCCAGGAATCATCCCATACATTTCTGATATTGGCATGGTAATGCTTGGTTCCATACTCCACAGCAACAATCTATGGCCGATTTGTCTAATTGCTTCAATAGAATGACCTGAGACAAACAAAAAAAAACTAAAAAAAAAATCTGAACATTGAACCAAAAAATGACAATGCGCAAGGTCTAACTATAACAATAACAAACAAATAAACCTTCAACTCAATTGGTGGTGTCAAACACAAGAATCCTTTGATATCATTATACTCCATTAATTAGTAACTTTTTATTTGAATCCAAACATGCTAAGACCTTTCAAATAGTCCACATTTTTTACAGCCTGCCTACTCGATTTGGTACTGCTCTTACAGCTTACATTTACAAGAAAAAAGTCTCACTTCCCCTAAAAGGAACAACTAACATCAATTTAACAAGTATAAACCATCTAAATCATCAAAAACATCAAAAACATCAAAGCCATTCCTCCTAAGCTTAATCTCAATCAATGTTATACAAATTTTCTTAAGAATGAACTCATTTCAAATCATATCTTTTCAAATATATCTACTCATCCATCTCATAATCATTTTATTGTATGTTTTATCTTTATTATGAAGATGTTTTGATCATATAATGGATTTGAAGTTGTCATCCATTTCATCCAATATAATTGAATTGTATTATTAACATCTTGTTTATTTTTATAACCCACCAATGTGTAAGGTTCAACGCATGCAATTATTTATTTTACTCATATTGCCCTTTTTGCATTTTTTTTCTTTCTTCATGATTCAACCATCAGCACGAACAAGAAATAGCAATTTATTGTGGTTTATGCAACCATTACAGGTTAAATCCAATAGTTCATACTTTAAATGTATTTATCCCTAATAAGATTCTTACAAAAAAATTCCTAAAACATTGAAGAATAGTTGTTTACTCACCAAAAAATCCAATATTGATGTAGAATCCAAGAAAAGATAATCTTAAAAAAAAGGGGGAGAATGACCAAGGAGAGAGAAAAGCTAACTAGATAATCAATGATAACAAGTGAGCAACATCAAGATGCTCTCTTTCTCTCTTTCTCTCTTTACAATGTTGGATGTCAGAAAAAAAAAATGTTTAGCTTTGTTCCCTAAAAGCCAAGTATCACAAAAATCCTCCAATTGTCCCTATGAAGGGACTATCACCACACATAATTGCTAAAGTTTTTCGGAGGTTAAAAAATACAAAGCTTAATGATTTTTACTAACAAACCAAGCAAGATATGAATGCCACAAGAGCAAACCTTTCCAAAGAAAGGCTTGGAATTACAAACCTGAGCTAGAGATTATCAAAAAACAAGCTTGGTGGCCATCGGAGAATTATGTATGATATGTTCGAAAATATGATAAGTTGTGTGTCAATAATTGTGCATAGCGTCAATAAATTCTTATTTGACAAGATACATTGCTACTTATTCTCAACATATGCAAACTTTGAGAAGACAATTGTCACCCATCTAAGCACCTTTGAAGAGAAGGGCAACTATAATTGTGACATACCAAAGACAATATTTTCATTAGTTCCTTAACTCATCAATTCTTCATTTTTATAGAATCCAATGAGTCACTCACTTGTTTACTATTACTTCAAGATTAGGGCACTCTTCTATTACCACCTTCTGCTTCAACATTTAAACTAATGCTATAGAGAGCTTAATTTGTACATTAATGACAATAATGATTGTGATCGCAAACTTAACTGATTTTGTAGCAAAAGTTGTTAGCAACGAAGCAATTGAAGAGAGAGAGTGAAGAGAAAAAGGAATTGTCAAAAGCTAGCATGGTACTCACTCCCTCATCACCTTTAAATTTCAAGGAACCTCTACATGCTTTATTCTGAGAGGAGCTTACGATTTTGGATTTGATTCCTCCTATGAGATTTGATTCTCCACAAAAAAAAGAGTTCTGATCGATTGTTTAAGATTATGAGACGTTCAAAAAAACAAATACAATGATGATCACAACGATATCATGGAGTTATCTGATAATGAAGATGGAGGATGGAATGGTCAACCTTAGCAAATATCCCAATCATTATTGTGTCTGGGTCTGCCAATCAACATTGACATTGCAATGATGGATGAATGTGCAAAGGAAATCTTGAGAAGCCTGATATTTGTCAAAAAACCTTTTGTTGAGAAGAAGAGTCTAGAAAATCTTTTATTGTGAAAAGTGAGGGAGGAAAACCAATGTAATATCAATCAAAAAAGAAACTTTAGTTGTCTATGTACTTCAATAAAGAATAACCATGATCACCTTGCCAATTGTACAAGACTATCTGAAATCAAGGAAGCTTGGGAAATGGTTATCAAAGAAAATAGTCCGATTTTTGGGTCCAATGAAAACAAAGAATTGAAGCAACTGCATTTGTCCTTGTTACCTGAGTGGCCAAATAAGAGAAGTCTGAGTGGCCAAATAAGAGAAGTCTGAGTGGCCAAATAAGAGAAGTGATAAGCAATTTCAAGTCCATCAACTAGATGGAAAGGACATGGAGCTTCTCCTTATAAAATATTTGAGCATGAATCTTTAGATCTGATTTTAACTACAAAGGTTACATGGCTTTAAAAGAACATCGTACCATTCTAAAGAAAGCTAAAGATTTCAAAGAGCATTGCTTTGATTCAAACCAAGTTTCAAAAAATGGAAGATAAGTATATTTGGCTAGAGACTCAAAATGATACAATGGAATTACTCATGAATTGGTGGTAGACGAGACCAATCTTTGAGGAGAAATCATGAGAGCAGACGTACGGTTAACAACCAATGAAGCTATCTGATAGGCCTAACCTTAACTATGGAATTCTTTCACCTTTCATTGTAGAAGAAACTTTAATTACGTTGCCATAGAAAGAGGTGGTTACACAAGAAGTGCTTGCCATTTCTTCTACTATTTAATTATTATGTCAAAAAGAGAAAAGTCCACTAGATGGTCAATGATTACAAAGGTGATCAACACCAACGAACTATTTATAAGGTTGGATGCTAGAGAAATTCAAATAGCTTAGATTGCCTCAAAAGTCAAGGAAAAAAAAGACATCATAAAACAATTTGAAGATCTATCAAAATCTAATATTTACACTGATGCAAGTGATATGCACAACAATTCAACTTGAAAGACAAAGAAACCTAAACATGGGAAATTGATTATAAACTCATCAATTTATATGGTTTAAGCACCAAAAACAAATGGCAATCTGTTAAGCAAAGAGAAGAAGCTAAGATCACTGACCAGACTTCTTTGATCGGAGCCCTTTCTCGAGCTCTATGCTCCACTCCATGGCACAGGCTGCAGGTATTTTCTTCATCTGCTCTTATAGTATTTTTTTTTTCTCCTTTACAACATGCTGAGAATGAGTGCATATGGGTGACCACCTACACATGAAAATGCTGCTCAAAGCCACTTATTTTTTCCAATGCAAAATTGAATACAAATCATGTTTTAGGAACCAAGAAATCCAATACAATAAATTTACACCATACAAAGAAAAAATCTGCAAGCAATCAACAGTGGTTCTATAGCCCATATGTGGACATTTTCATCAATTTTAGCTTATACTAGTTGCTTCTAACATGAACTAGTAAGGAACTACTAGTAAATCTTATGCAAATTATTACATGAGACTTAAGCTCTATATGCTTGATTGAAAGAAATATTCACAAGAAAACAAAATTAAAATTAATTGAAAAATTCGAAGTATTCAATGAAAATTTGATTTCCACCACTAGTTTGGTGGGGAGGAAATTTTGAAATAAAACAATTTCACTTTCTTGATTGTTTTGAAGGAAAAGTCCATCACTTTGTGGAACTTTGAAATTGGTGTTTTCGTATCATAAATTTATAAAAATATAACCCAAATAAAACTTAGTTTTAAGATGCTATTACTTTTAGAATAATGTTTAAATTATACTTAAATGAAGATCTTCAAAATACTTTTGGAAACCATAGCTGCCATGCTATTTGCAAATCTCTACATTAGCTAAACTAGGTGATTACACTAACAATCACAAATGCTTAAGGGAAGAGCTATCGAAAGTTTGCTGTAGCTCGAGGGACTGCGCTCTGGCGAAGGGGCCTGGCGTGATTATCAGAAATGAAGAAGGCCACAACAGCGGCCGCTAACAAGGTTTGCAGTGGAGGCGATGATCGTGTAGCCTGCAAAGGGTATGTCGTCATGTTGCAAACGATGTGGGACCCTGTTGGAACGATGGGGAAAAGCGGAGGCCAACGCTTACGTCAGTGACAGGGCCGCAGAGTAGTCGGAGACTAGCCACGGAGTTGTGCGGTGGAGCTCTCAGCACAAAGGATAGGAAGCGAATGGGACTGATGTCGCCATGAGATTACGTTAGTTGCGGAGTGCCCATGCCAAGTCAATGCCGGACGAAGATCAGACGCCGGATGAACCTTGCCGACCGGAGATCGGGTTCTAGCGGTCGAACCTCGAGCCTCAAACTCGACGGCTGCCGAAGCAGGTAACCTACAGGTAGGTATTGGCACAGAAAGCCAGCTCCGACTGCCAGCGTCGCTACAAGAGAGTGACGAGCACTCCTTGATAAACAATTTCCATATAAACACTATGTTTCTAAATTTATGAATTTCAAAACAAATTAAATAAAAAAAGATAAATAATAAATACTTTTATTTCAGTAAGAATAGTTTTTTTAATAAAGGTACATTGAAAATAAAATTTGAGAGGAATAAACTTTTGAAAGTCGCCTTAAAATGTCATTTATAAACAAAATATTTTTTGTAACAATATGTTTTAAAAATAAAATAAAATTTTTGTAGGTGATATTTTAAAATAATATTTTACATCCAAAAAAATTATGAGCATATCAATATACTATTTTGTCTTTTTAAATTAATAATAAAAAATACTTTATCTTTATTACTAAAAAAGTTCAAAAAAACTATTTTAATTATTTTACAATATCAATTATTTTATTAAATATTAATTACATCATGTTTATCAAATTCATGATATTTTAATTCAGGAGTGATATTCTGTGTTTGAAAAAAAATAATACATATATTTAAAAATAATATTTTATATGAGAAAAAATATGAGAGCTGTTTGAAAAATTCTTAATATTTTTAGATATTATAAATAATATATATATATATATATATGTTAAGAGTTTTAAATTATTAAAAAACCATAACTATTATTAAAAACTTCTTAAATTCTCACGCCAAAAATATAACATTTTAAATTTTTTTAAATTATTTCTAAAAAATATAAATAAATAAATAAGTAATTTGATCAAATTATTCAATATCATTCAGCAACCATTCCAAGCATATCAGCGTTATTTATTATATATTATCAGAAGAACCCTACATTCTATCATCATATTCCCCCATAACAGACTTACCAAACCAACCCTACATTTGGGGGCTTGCAAAGCGAAGGAGCGAAGCGAAGCGAAGCGAAGGAGCGAAGCGAAGCGAAGGAGCGAAGCGAAGGAGCGAAGCGAAGCGAAGGAGCGAAGCGAAGGAGCGAAGCGATGCGAAGGAGCGAAGCGAAGGAGCGAAGCGAAGGAAGGAGCGTCTGGGGCTTGCGACGTGAGGAGCGCCGGGTGTGGTGGTCGGGCCACATCCGGGTGCTTGCCTCCGGGGCTGGTGCCGGGAGTTCGGGTGTGGCGGTTTGGGGGCCTGCGTTAGCAACAGTCAGTTGGGAGGGGCGTTGCAATCGGAAGGCTTGACAAGGCGGATTGGCGGTGGTGGACAGCGTGCTGTTGCCAGCGTCCAACGGCTTACGGCGAAGGAAGGGGAGGTTGAAGGCTCGGTGACGACAGGGAAGGTGTTCGTCGGCGGCGCCGGTGGTCCGTGATCTGGTCAACGCGTGATTCCTGCACGTGGCGACCATTACGCAGGTGGTGGGCCCGATTATTATTTGAATATTCGTAAAATCGAAGATTTGAATTTGAACAGTATCTGGTTGGCACGGGGTGCTGGTTCCGGATTAATTGGATCTTCTACCCGCGGGGCACGGGACCACTTCGTCCCCGACCTTTGGGGGGGAGGTCCTGCAGCCCTAGACAAAAATGGCGGGGAGTCACGTCAGGCGGAGCAGCAGGCGACCACAGAATTCTGGGAGCTCGTCTCCCATTCGGAAGGGAGTCGCGGAACGGGTGAAGGGCGGTTCTAGGGAGGTCGGTGGCGCGGCCCAGGGACTTGCTGAGGCTGACGTTGCGGAGGACAGGGGCTTTGAAGGTTGTGCGGAGAAGGAGTAGGGGGATGTGGAGGGGCCACTGGAGGCTGGGGATACATCAGGAATTGCCATGGAAGACGAAGGGGAGAGCAAGTCTCTGGAGACGAAGAGGAAAGGGAAGGAGGCTCTTCCAAGCGATGGGATCCCGGGGGCGGTGGAAGTAAATGCCAATGGAGTCAAATTGGGGAGCTTTAAGGATGTTCTCACAGCGAATTCGCCTACGGGCTTCAATAGCGGGGTGGTGTCGCATCTGAGGCCGGCGGAGATCCCAGATTACGTGGAGGGAGGCGATGTTCTGATGGCTCAGGATGCTTGTAGGAGGCGGATTGTCTTCCATCAATTTGATTTAGTTGGTCGTATCTATGGACCCATGCTTCCGTTTCACGTCATAGCGAGGGTACTGCTCAAGCGGTGGGGACACTACAAGGAGTTCAAAGTCTTCGATCTTTCCTCCAACTGCTTCTGTCTGCATTTTGTGTCCCAGCAGGATCGTAACGCGGTGTGGCTAGGCGGCCCGTGGCAGGTCGCCGGACAAGCTTTGGGATTGGACCACTGGACACCTGAGTTCAGCCCCAGGTCGGCATCGGTGATGAGGGCACCAATTTGGGTCAGGCTTCCGGGCCTTCCCCTAGTCTACTGGGACGTTGACAACATCATTCGCATCGCCAAGGCTATCGGAGACCCGTTTCTTCTGGATGGCTGGACCGCCGGCATGGAGCGGTCGTCGTTCGCGCGTGTCTGTGTACGCGTCGACCTTTCAAAGCGGCTTAAGCCGGGAGTGTGGCTGAATGGGGATTTTGGCAGGGTATACCAAAGCTTCGCGTATGAGGGGCTGCAAAGGATATGCTTCCGGTGTGGTCTCGTGGGTCACCTGGAGAGTCAATGCCACGAAGGGGTGAAGGTGCCTGAGTGCCGTGGGGGGTCCCCACAGGTGGGGGAAAGGATTGTGGGGATGTTAGAGGAGATGGGGGAGGGGCAGGAAGGGAGTGGGCCTATGGTGGTGGAGGAACCTAAAGTGATGGACGGGGGTGCTGGGATGGTAAGGGATTCTCGAATAGAGGAACAGGGCCTGGGGCCATGGACGATAGTGCAGCGTAAGAGGTCAGGCCAGTTTGCCCTTGCTGGTGGGCGAGTTCGGGATCCGGGTACTGGCTTTGGTAGCATGGCCCGGGGCGACCGGGGGGTCAGCAGGGTCAGGGGCACGGACACCATGTCCAGAGCGCGGGGCAGAAGCAGAGTTCGCTGGGCACCACAGCCGGGGGGAAGCACAAGTCTAAGAAGGTGGGGCTCGAAGCGCATTTCGTTGGGAGTAATGCCAACGGGCAGGTCGACAGGGAATGTCGGGAGCAGAGTCATTCCACCTGAGAGGGGGAAGAGCTGGAGGGAGAGAGCAGGCCTAGTCATGCGGGGGCCAATACGTGATCGGGTACCCCCTTGGGCTGTGCTTCGTGGGGCACAGCGGCGGCTCAGCGGGTCGGGGCTGAGCGCTGGAACTCGAAGGTGTATGGGTGCATGGAAGTACGGTACGGAGGTTTATTTCATGCGGATTATCATCTGGAATATTCGGGGAGTCAAGAAGGGCAGCTCGCGGAGCTACTTGAAGCGCTTGGTGCGTGAGAAGATGGTGGACCTGGTGGTGCTGATGGAGACCAAGGTGCAGTCGTTCGGCCGGAGTGATGCGGACTGGCTACTGGGGAGGGAATGGACTTTTGCCGCCCAACCCTCGATGGGTTTGTCGGCGGGCATCATTCTGTTGTGGAGGGTCGGGATCCAAATTTCGATTATGGCGGCGTCCCCTCACCTGGTGGCTTGCTCGATATTTCCCAGGCCAAGCTGCTCGATTGATTGTTTCTTCGTGTATGGGCCTAGGGACTACCAGCGGAAACAGGACATTTGGGAGGTCATCCGCTCATCTCACGGTGGCGACTCCCCCCTCCTGGTGGCGGGGGATTTGAATCTGGTCATGGCTCAGGCGGAGAAGAGGGGCGGGAGGCCCTTCGTGTATGGTCGTGACCAGCAGGGATTCGCTGACTTCATGCAGGACACTCAACTGGAGGATCTGGGGTTCATCGGCAACCGTTTCACTTGGTGTAATGGGAAGAAGGGGGGAGCGCGCATATGGGAAAAGCTTGACCGAGTGCTGATTAACCCGGCGGGCCTGAATGGATTTCCGGATTGCTCGGTGCAGCACCTCAGTCGCCTTGGGTCTGATCACTGCCCGGTGCTGCTCTGTCTGGGTGATACGGGCTTGCGGCCGAAGTCCTGCAGAAGCATGTTCGAGAGTGCGTGGCTCAGTTACCCTCAGTCCCATGGTGTCGTGCTTAAGGCGTGGAAGAGGTGGGCCTGTGGCAACCCTATGTAGATGGTCACGACAAAGTTCAGACGTTCCCTGAAGGCCTTACAGCGTTGGAGTCGGGTTGAGGTGGGCAACTTGGGGGACCGGAACAGAGAGCTACTGCGGGCTATCGAGGAGTTGCAAGATAGGGAATCCAGGGGGGACCTCTCGGCGGAGGAGCACGATCGTCTTGGGGACTTGATCACCGCTTTCCACCGGGGCGGCGCGCTTGAGGAGCAGTGGTGGTGGCAGCGGGCCAAGGCTCATTGGGCGCATGTCGGGGACGGCAACTCGAAGTTTTTTCATAACATGGCCTCGTCGCGTGCCAGGTCCAACCGGATTTCTATGCTCAAAGGGGATGACGGAACGGAGGTGGTCTCTCCTGATGGCATTGGGATGGCCCTCTCGGAGTTCTTCGATCGCAAGTGGAGGTGTGGTGATCAAGGGGTTCTGCCGATGGTAACCCCGTTGCAGAGAAGGGTGAGCCCGGCGGAGGCGAATGCCTTGGGGAGGAACGTCACGGTAGATGAGGTGGTGGGGGCTTTGAGGAGCATCAAACGCAACCGTGCCCCGGGAAGTGACGGGATCACGGCGGAGTTCATTCATGGATACTGGAAGATCGCTGGGGCCGATGTGATTAATGCTGTTATGGCGTTTTTTGAGGAGCGGAGGCTGCCGGAGGGATGGAAGGACACTCTCGTGGTTTTAATTCCTAAGCCAGGGGCTTGCAGGCCGGAACATTACCGGCCTATCAGCCTGTGCAACACGGTATACAAAGCGGTGGCGAGGGTTCTGGTGGACAGAATGAAGCCGGTGATGCCTGGTCTCATCTCCCGTGAGCAGGCCGCGTTCATTCCCGGACGCAGCATATCCGACAACATCTATATTGCGCAGGAGATGGCGGCCAAGATGCGCTCCTGCACGGCGGCCACTGGCCTTATGGCCGTGAAGCTGGACATGGAGCAGGCGTACGATCGGGTTCGGTGGGAATTCATCCTTGACATGCTGCTGGCGTTGGGGTTTCCCCACATTTGGCGCGAATGGGTGAAGGCATGCATTTGTCACCTTAGATATGGCGTCCTCGTCAACGGCTCTCGCCTCCCGTGGGTGGTCGCGGAACGGGGGCTCAGACAGGGTTGTCCTCTGTCGCCCTATCTCTATGTTATGGCCACCGAGCTCCTGTCGTGCATGATTAAAAGATATGAGGATCGGCAGCTGCTGGGGTTCCGGCCGGGGAGGCACGCGCCGTCTATCTCGCATCTTCTGTTCGCTGACGATGTCCTCTTGTATGCCCCTGCTACTCGCGAGGCTGCGAGGGCCATCCGTAGCGTTCTGCATGCTTTCAAGGGGGCTGCTGGGCTGTGCGTCAACTTGGCAAAGTCCAGGGTCGTCTTTAACCCCAGGCTTAGTAGGACGAAGGCGCGGGTGATCACGAACAAGCTGCGAATCAAGCAGGGCCGGGAGTTCTCTTATCTGGGTATTCCCATCACGGCGCAGAGACTGTCCGCGGCTGATCTCAGCTTTTTGTTTCAGAGGCTGGATGCTTGGTTGACGAGCTGGAGGGTCAGGCCTCTATCGCTCGCGGGTAGAGTGGTTCTGGCCTCTTCGGTTTTGTGTGCCATCCCCGGCCACGTGCTCCGCCACTGCGCGGTGCCGGCGGGCGTCATCGAGGCCATGGAGAAGCGGATCAGGACATTCATATGGGGAGGGAAAGACGCTAGCAAGGCGATACACTACGCGGCCTGGGAATGTATTACGCTGCCTAAAGATGCGGGTGGGCTCGGCCTCCGGGACCTCCGTGTCTGGCACCGTGTTCTTTATATGGATGGGTGCAGACGGATTCTTGGCCGGGACTCCACTCTTTGGGTGGAGGTGATGAGGAGGAAGTACTGCCTGGATGATCCCCTCATGCGTACCCCCCGCAGCGCTTCCCCGGTGTGCAAGATGGTGATGAGGGCGATGCCGGAGGCCTTATCTGTGTTTGTATGGCGGATCGGGGACGGGAGGGCGGTACGGTTCCTGGAGGATAACTGGCTTGGGCTCCCCCTGTGCGGCTGGCCGACTTTCATCAACATCAACTCCTCGTGGCCTACCAGCGTCGCCGAGTGCATTTCGGCGGCAGGCAACTGGGACCTGGAGATCATTCGCACGTGGGCCAGCGAGGAGCTCATTAACCGCATCCTGCATCTTCCGCGTGCGACGCACTCGGCTCAGGATGTTCTCTGCTAGGTGCACACCGAAAAGGCCCGCGCGGATGGTGGCCGGATCTACTCGAGCGTGGTATGCAGTGTTCGGAGAGGCGGCGGACGCGAGGGGAGACGGCCTCTGGAGGTTATGCGCGGAATTTGGAAGCTGAGGGTGGCGCCGCGGGTACGCCTGTTCATGTGGCGGGCTGCCGGGGACTGTTTGCCGACGGCGGACTGGCTGGTTCACCACGGGATCAGCCATGATCCCGCCTGCGGGCTGTGCAGCGGGGGGGAAGAGACGCTGCAACATATGGCCTGGGGTTGCCCGAGGGCCCAACTAATTTGGGCGGACTGCTCCATCCGCGGGGCGTTGACCGGGCTCCCTCAGTCAACGGGGGCCGCTCTCCAATTCACCGACCAGCTTTTCCGATTTATCGGCTCGCCGGGGGCGCGCCAGGGGAATGGGCCGTGGGTGGCAGCGATCCTTGCTACGACGATGTATTACATCTGGCTCAATAGAAATTTCGCCAAACACAACAACTTGGCCGGTCGCCCGGCCTCTTTCATCCGCACCATCCTGCTCGAGGCTCACCTGAGTTTCAACCGACACTCTTCTCCGTCCTCTCTGTCCAGCGGGAATCTGTGCAGGTCCTCGGACTTGCTAGTTGCGAGCTTTTGGATTCCTCCCCCCACAGGTTGGATATTGGTGAATTGCGATGCGGCGGTTGGTGACTCTGTGGCTGGTTTGGGCATGATTGTGAGGGACTGTATGGGCAACCCTCTTCTGGCTGCTGGCAAGCGGAGGCTGTCCCACTCTGTGGACATGATGGAGACCCATGCTATTCTTTTGGCTCTTGACCTGATGCGGGAAATCATTCCCCAGTATAGGGCTGTGGAGATCCAGTCTGACTCGATAATGGCTCTTCAGGAGGTGCGCGACATGATTGCCCATCCCCCTGTGACGGGGGTTTTTGCTCGGGCGTTCCAGTATGCCAGTGGTCTGGAGGCTCTCCGGTTCACCCAGGTTCGCCGCGATGGGAATGCGCCGACTGATTGGATCACAAGGGAGGCTTGTCGCAGGGAGTTCATTTGGGTCCTGGGGGATCCTATCCCCAAACCCCTGCTGAAGTTTATGTTGTCTGACTTCACCTTCGATCCCCCTTGAGGATCGTATGGGTGCTTTTGTACTGGGGTTTTTTTGATATAATAATATTATATCCTTCTCAAAAAAAAAAAAAACCAACCCTAAAGCACATACAAAAGACGGAATAAGCTCTGCTGCTATGGGAAGAATGCTCTTCCAAAATCGGCAAATGATCATGCACAGAACAACAAGAAAAATGAAGGCGACAGCGACGATGATGACGACGACGACGACGACAAAAAGCAGCTCAACACATCCAGATTTCCCGCGCAAGCCACTGCTTCAGACGATGAATCGGTAAGTGACATATTTTCCGGCAGTCTCGCTGTCTCGAGTGATCTTCATGACTTGCCCTCGCCGAAGGCCCAAGTATCTTGCGATCGGGTCGTGCACTTGCATCCTTGGAAGCTGAAAACAATACAAGAAAAGCATGATTACCGCAAAATTCAAACCAAATGTCTCATTCCAATTGCAGGATTGGCTTGGAGTTCCAAACGAGGGGTTCAAAGATCAGTTGTTAGAGGAAAACTTATAAGATCATACAGGCCAGAGAATAGACAAATGCAAGTTGAATTGTTAAGGAACAGACACAAATCTCTCAGGTAACATAATGGTGAGTTATTTAACCTACAACTTTCCAAAAATGCTAGATTAAAGCAAGCTGTTCGGTTAAAAAATTTGTTATATGCAATTTTTATTGTTTTTTTTTTCACAATGAAGATTTGGTCATGGACAACAACATCGGAATTTTGTTGAAGTAAAGGCAAAGAAGATGAAAATATACCAATTAATGATTGTTCGACGAATCAAGAATTTTGTTATCTTGAAAGTTCATTTCAACATATAACATACTTTAAAGAGGATTGGCTCTCCAATGGTATCAAATACTATAATGGTCCATTTTCAAATTCAAATTCAAATACATTACAGACATATCCTAAATTCAAAGCATCCAAATTCAAAATGGGAGATGTTCGTAAATTTATCAACCTTGTTCTAAACCATTTCCCCAACCAAATTCAAAATCAAATTACATCCAAACCCATGTTTGGTATAATCCGTAAAACTAACAATCTTGTCTTAAGCAATATCCCCAACCAAATTCGAAATCAAACCATTATAAAAAAATAATTCGATAAAATCTTGCTAAAAAACGCTAGTATTCTCAATCAAAACTAGATCCCAACAATTCAAATTCAAAGAGGGCAAAATCCCATGAGTTATAGTCAGATTCCCATGTCAAATCTAAAACTTGATTGAGTCCTTATCCCACATTAAATCTACCAACACTGGCTTGAGTCAAATTTGCAAGTCAAATTTAACGCCTAATGTGGACTTTGTTCCTACATCAATTCTACAACCATAACATAAGCCAAATTCCCAAATCAAATTTAAATCTTTGTGCAAGTTATGTTCCCACACTGGCTTCCTTTCTAGTTTAGACTAAATTTCCAAACCAAATTCCCAAATTTGGTCAATCCTTCAACTATAGGGCCAAATTCCCAAATAAAATCCAATCTTAGCTTAGGTTATTACATTACCCATATTCAACGATAGTGTAAGCCGAATTTGAATACAAAAATAAATTCCTAAATTGAACCAAAACATTAGCATGGGCAAATTACCAATCCAAACCTAATCTTAGCTTTGGACCAATTTTCCCAATAAAAGCCCAACTTTAGTTAAGCCAACCTCCTACAATAAATCCAACTGATTTTTTCATAAAGACAATCTCATAAAGATCACAAATAGGTTCAGACATTCTTGACATCAAGTCGAAACATAAGTTAGTCGTGTCTCAGAACATGATAATGAATTGAGCCAAGAAATGCAACATAAGAGAAAGACCCGTACTATTCTATGCTATACATCACTACGAAGATATCTATCAATGGTACCATCCAACTTGTACTTAAGAGTAAATACTTTACAAAAGGCAAAGAAAAGTTTGCAAAAGGGTTCCTAAACCATTTCTTATGTTTCACAAGAAAAAAGTTTAGGCATTTTTTTTTTTACCATAGGTTGAAAATTACTTAAGTTGTATCAATGTTTCTTGGTTAATCTTTGGGATTGAAATTGATGAGGGAGTTGACAAAAATATATTAAGACAGGCCAAGATTGTGATAAAACAAGGATGATGCTGGTTGAGAATCTAGAATAAAGGAAGTGGGAGGAGCATCTGAGGTAACTGGCCTAGTATCAATAATATTAAGCAACAAGATAGTCTCTTTTATCTATATAAAAAATACCTCAAAAAGAAACAAAGTGATAGAAGCAATAGAAGGAATAGGAGTATAATCCAACCAAGGAGGACAAAAAATAGAGCATGTCCTTAGAAAAATAGTGAGTTAATTCAAAGAAGTGACAACTATAGAAATATGAAAGTGAAATTCAATAGGATCATACAAACAATACCCTTTATGTGTGCAAATATAACATAGAAAAGAGACTTAACCACCCAAGGAAACAACTTGCCAAATCTAAGAGTATGGAGATGAATAAAAGAGGTTAAAGCAAAGGCCCTGGGAGTGCTAGAGAAGAGGGGTTTGTCAAGGTGTAATTAATCAAAAAATAATGTCATCCAAAACCAAAAAGGCATGAATAACGAAAACACAATTTGCCGCAATACTTGTTGAGATACGCATTAGAATTAGAAACATCCAAGTGACATCAAGCATGTTTCCACACTTTCATTAAGCCATGCTACTTTGTTGAAATTTATAGAAGCAGAACGTCTAACATATGAAGCTTACTAAAGCAAGTCAAATACAAAATTTTGAACAAACTCAAAAGTATTATTAGAACAATGCACATGAATGACAATGAATGACAGTGAAAAACTAGATTCTTATTTCATTACAAAAGAATTGTATTACTCTTAATACTTGAGATCAACATGTAAAAGTTAAATCTAGGTATCTCAAGAATAATAATTAACAAAGGTGATAAAATGATTAGTAATATAAGCAAGTCCACTTGATAGAGACCCCCAAATATCTAAATGAACTAATTTGAATGGAGGATAACTTCTATTATCGATATGGGTCAACTGCATATTCTAGCAATCTAAACTAGAACTACAACCAATCAGCAGTGTTGTGTCACTAGCTCAACAAGGTGCTGTGGTTGTCCAACCTAGTTTTCATTAATATGCTTTAAAGGGTTTTATCATCAAATGCTTCCTTGGTATTAATAAACTTGTTGTGTCTATTTTTGGAAACTTCTAATTTGACAAAAAGATGCCAATTGAATTGTATGATTCTACTTAGTCTACAAGAAACCCCTTAATAGATCACAATTACATGGCATAGATGCAAACTACACCTAGCTCAAGGCAAACAAGTAACAGATATGGAAGCATATAAATAGCAAGAATACAGACAAAAAAAAAAAGTAAAAACACATGCCTGTGTTTCCTTCACTGTATAATGCTGCAGCAATGATTCCTTTTCCTCCTTGCTAAGCACCTCATGCTTCGGAACAAGCATATGATTGTTAACATTAACCAACAACTCCGACTCCTAAGCCCATTTGGAATTTTAATTTAATATGCAACCAAAGTTTCCAGTCATCAAAGTAAAACTTATAATAAAACAATTATCCATCCTTATGCAAGTAGAAAAACAAAACCTTACCATGAACAGGTCAAGATAATACTTATTTGATACATCATGAAGGGCACGTTTTGCAAATGGAGTTGGACTATCCTTGGAAACTATTATTGCTCTTAACGCATTCTCTGCTTTCATCCGTTGAGTATACATTTTTAATATCTTGATATTTAGCTTTGGCTCATTGGGAAAGAAAACTAATATCTGTAGCAAATTAAAAGTCGTTTTGTAAGAACTCTAAATGGAACAGGAGAACTGTAAATTAAGTATGCATATTAAAACAATATGGATCAAACATTTTCAAAATACAAAGATTCAGTCTACATATAATAACAAAAATCAGCACAAAGAAGACACTAGCTTCATGCATTTCTTACAAGTCAAGAGATCAGAAATATGCAAATGGTTCGAGTTTCCCACCGGATGATGCAGATCAACATCACATACCATAACATGATGGAACTTAGTTATATTGTGTACAAATTTTACATTCCAAGAAGTTGAAGGTTTTCAACTAGCCATCTTTATGGGCCTTTACTTACATTGAGGCATACTGACTTAGTTTAAGTAGTCATGAATACTCCATTTAAAACATTTGAACAAAAGCCAACAACTACGTTATTTAAGTCTAAAACGCTCAGATTCAGGAGATTATAGAAGTAAACTAGTAGCTATTTCCAATTTACAGAGGCCCCAAAAAGAACGTTGGATATCCTGAGCTGAAATGAAATATTTAATGTACTGGAAGTTACCAGTTGGTATCATGGTACCTTATAAAAACCACAGTTACATTCCAAGAAGATGCAAGGTCTTCCCCCAACCAACCAACCAAAATAAAAAAGCTAAGTTCGTTCATTATATGTTGAAATAGTGATAACTATAACTCAAACTTTGCTCTCGTCATGTGTGTGATGCCGTTGAGCTCTAATTAAGCATGAGAAATTCGTTCATCCAGCCAATTTAGTTTGATTGCTGTACCAACCCTTGATCCGTTTCCGTCAGTTGTTGGTTTACACAATAATTAAATTCTTTTGTTTTTAAGTTGTCAGCTTTGGACAGTCATTTGATGATCAACAACTTTCCACTAACCATATTTTATATGAAGTAGAGATTCAAAGATAAAAAGACACGATACAGTTTTAAGTTTTGTTTTTCTTGCATCAATGCTAGAATTCTTAACCTAAACAACTTTTTTAAGTACCTATTTACCTCAGAAGTTTGTACTGATCAAATCACTCATTTGTTAATATGACCATATGAATTAACTAGCTTAGCACCTTTGCAAGTTAATCTAGAATAGAAGATCTATGTTTTGCATTCATACTTATGCAAATGATACAGCCCAAGGTAATATACAATGAACGCCAATCAAAGAGTAATTCAGTAAGATTTTCCTCAATAGTAATTTTGACAAAATTTTGAATTTGAGATATAATTTATTTGGAGATAATGAGCTTAGTATTTGAATATTTTAATTTTAAATTTGCAACAAAAAATAACTTAATTTCGATATATCTATTGCCTAACAAATTAAATATTTGTTATTGAGATAATTATGGATAAAGGACACAACACACCATAAATCAACATACGTTTGAATAATACATTTTAAAGATACAAATATAATATCCCAATGCCAAAAAGGGTTGCATGGAACATGGCTTAAAAAATTTATAAAAGATCACCTGTGAAGCAAGGTTGTAACCATCAATTAGTAATTCAAAAGATCTACTAGGTGTCACTTTGGTTGGACAATTTTAGAGTCAACTTCATGTTCAAATCTTCGTTGTAGTATTATTGTCATTACATATTATTGATCTTCCTTATCGATTTAGAAGTCGAGATTTTTGATATATTGTCCGTTTAGATCATTTTTCTTCTTACTATATTGTTTTTAGAAGAAAAAAATTTAAAAATCTTCTTTCATAGTAACAATTTGGATATACTTTAGGGATTAAGAAGTGCATTATTTGACTTTATTTTTACACAACCATTTAAACTTCTTTAATTAATATTTTTCACTCTAATAGACGTAGATCTAATTTAAAGCTAAAACACATATTTCTTTGTAATCTTTTGTCCTCTTAATTTTTATTTTTATAGGTAACTACCTTGTCAATTGACGGATATCATCCATTTGACTCTCCCACATAAACTCAACAAATTCATTATCAACCTAGAAGAAGATACATTGCACTCCTTGTGGAAGGAACCATTCTAAGGTTGATCTTTGAAATCAAATTGGAAGCAATAGAAAACCAACCATAAATAGCTTAAAAAAGACCAAAGCTAATTAAAAAAAACATAAAAATATCGGCCATGCAAAAGTAAATGCAAAAAGCCAACCACGCATATATGTGCATGTGTGTGCATATGTAAATGTATAGACACACACACACACATGTGCGTACCTGTAAATGTATAGACAAGCACACACACAATGGCTTTCATACTATCACACATGAAATCCCTTTTTGCTTCAAAATGCATGTATTAATACGCGCTTTCAATGTTTCTTTTCCTTTGTCATTCACATCTTGTGCTTTATGAGTATAGTCTTCTTATATATATATACATATGCATATACACACATATACACAACATACATACATGTATGTGTGCTAGTGCTAATCTGTGCATAAAACTTCTTACGATCAGAGGCTCAAGCTATTATGTCATTTGTTTTGAGATTTTAATTAATTTGGTCTCATACAAAAAAATCAACTAACACAATAAGGAGACATGTTTGGTAATTGACAAAACTCAAACAAATAAGATGTTTCTATTTTTGTCACACCAACTTTGTAAGAGGGGGATGAGGATGGGTTTTTTTGCAAATTTTAATGTTTTTAACTAAGTCCTACTCATGGCAAGCAAATCACATATCCTAGGCTAAAAAACTAATATTGGAATCTCATTTAAACAATAAAAATCATGCTTTCATCCAAACTACAAGATTAAAAGAGAAGAGACAAATGTTAGTATACTCTTTATCTTTAAAATACAAGAAATGTAATTAAAATATTTCAAAATTAGAACCACACATTAATTCAATTATTCCTACAGATCATCAACACTTTTCATGGGTTTTTTTAATATTTCCCCCATATTATCATCATACTCATCAAAAAATATGAAAACAAAATTTAATAAATAAATAATTGACGACATGTAGCATTTCCCTTAATAAAGAATATCCTTTACGTAATTCAAAATTTGCAAGCATATTATACTGCAACTATTTATAATCAGTGATATCTTTTACTGTTATTCTTTTTAGTTGTATATACTCTATGATTTAATGCTGTAAGTCTAGCTAAATAAAAACTACCACAAAGAAAATTTTCTCCAATTCCAAAATGGTATCTAAGAATAACAGCTTTCAAAAGTATTCTTCCAAATAACCTTCTTAAATAGTTCACACATAATTTCTAATCTTAAACAGCTATGTTGATCCCTGTCCATCTCCATCCCAAACTCAACCCATATTCCTCTCCTGGCATTCCTCGCTACTACGACTGCATCACCCGTCTTTGGAAACATCAAAACCACAGTCTATGACATCAAGTTAACCATAGAATTCAATCTCAACCTAATCTTCTCTATGATCATCCTCAATAATCCTTGTCCCCTAAATCCCCTCCATCAAATGCTCGTTGTCACTCCCTTGCATCGACACCATGCAGCCCCACCCAACATGGTCATAAAACAAGACCAAGGCTGCCCACCCAATCCACACCTTATATGGCCTATTGCACAACCAACGTTCTGCATTTTGCTGCTTCTCCCTTGCTCCACTGTCACATTGCTTTTCTCAGAAACTTGGGTTTATTCTTTTAGCAAAGTGTGATTCATCAACTTGACCATCTCTATAGGATTCAAATAGAATACAAAAGAAAAGTTTATAAAAGTAGCACTAAGGAGAAAAGTGCTTAATGTGTGAGCCTTGTTTCTTATGGACAACCAACAATCTCCCACTTCCATATATGCTTGTCCTATAGTTCAACACCACATAGTTCTTCTCAAGCTTTAATTATTTTCAACTTTTTTGTCCAAGTCCAATTCAAACTTATGTCCTCACATTATATATCATAGAAACTACAATTCAAAACATTGTTCATGTATTATGATCTCTTTAGCTATGTTGATGGCACCAAGCCTCATCCCTTTCACTGGTTTTAAAATCAAAAACCCAACTCAAATTGGGTGACAAGATTAATCCAACTAAACGCAATCATTCGTTCACTCAATCCAACAATAATTTCCTTCAATGTCCAATGCACCATCTCACAAGAAGAATATACCATCCTTGCAAATACATATGTCAAACTAACTTGGATTGCATCAAACAAATCATGGGGAAATTTAAGAACATCACTAAAAGCAATCAAAGCATCACTAAACTTATACATTCGATCAAGAGAGCATCTAATGAGCTTCCATTCATGAAGCAACATAAGAGGATGATGGCCTCAGTAAGAAAATTCTTTATTGGCTCTATGATGAATACAAAGATCTTATTAGAATCACACACGCTTAAGACTCACTTGCCTCCTTCAATGAATTTCACTTGAAATTCCTCAAATTTGATAAACATCTCCATGAGTAGAAACATACTTAGCTTCATTTCTATATCATTACTCATCCAACCAACCCTCAAACTTCCGAATGGCCCTCACTATAAGTTGCCGTGATCCTTCACTATTTCACATCTTCCACCTAACATGAGATGAAACTCATCACTATGTCATGGACAACTAACACTAGTCCCCCGACCATTAACTCGTCCATACATGGGTTATTGCCAAAAACTTATCTTCGAAGCCATAAAGCAAGGTGATACCCATCGTTCCACTTCAAACCATTCACAACTCCAACAATGTCTTGTCCATCAGAACCAAATTCTAGTTTATGGAAACCATATGCTCATTATGGTTCACCTTTAACCTCCACAACACTTTTATAGCTTATGGACGATTGTGTTTCTCACCACATCACAATTGACTTGTGTAACTTACCTCTTCATTCACCTATATCAACACTACTAACATCAAGATCAATGATGAAATAAGTTAACTCAACAATCACACTGGTTTTACTTCCCTCTCTACTCCTATCACTATCATTACATTATTTAATGCCTTTTTCTTCCAAACATGATGGTATTTAATTTTTATTTATCAATTTTTGCAATTGTAATAATATTTCAATTGAGTACTTACCTAATTCTTTCAATGTTAAGGACCTACACACTCAAGCGGTTCTTTTGACAGGCCACTGGACCAAGAGTATGAATAGCCACACCTTCCTTAGCAATACTTGTTTTCTTGAGTATCAAAACCAATCGATAAAAGCATTGTTAAAAATTATTTTGGTCAAAAAATGCTCATACTATTCTCCGATAGTTGTTACAAATATACACATCTTGCATCTTATTTAACTTCTAAATTTTTCCCCTCAATTCTCAACTACATATTATAAAAAAGCAACATCTCCACATTAATAAAGCTAGTATCACGTTATTCGACCATGCCACTCATCTATTAGAGTTTCCCTCTCATGCCTTCGCTATTGCAATCTATCTTATGGAAATTAATTTACTCCACCACCAAATTTCTCCTCCCCATTTGAATGATTTTTTGGCTCCGCAAACTACTTTGTCTATCAAGATTTTGGGTGTCTTTGTTAACCCTGAATTCAACTGTATATCGCAAAAACTTGAACCTTACCCAATACCATGTCTTTCTTAATTAATCCCCTCCAAAACAATGCACATCTCTATTATGATTCACCCATCTCTAGAATGTTTGGTATTTATTATGCAAAATTTGACAAGTTTATTCTTTTATTTGCCTACCTCCTGCCACAAATCCTCATTATTATCCTCAAATCATTTTTACTTGGATCCTTACAACATTGCTGGCTAATCTCTTTTGACCTGACTTTACCATCTCAACCCACAACATCAAACCTCGATGCCACGTTATACTATTAAATATTGGAAAAAATATATATTATGATGCAAATAGTTTTAAATCGTGATGTAGTTTTTTTTTTTTTTTTTTTTGCTTTTTACTTCTATGGACTCTAATGATAAAGAATATCTCCTTCCAAATATGCTATTAAATATTTGGAAACATATTATATTACAAATATTTGGAATTAGTAATGCATTTTATCACTTTTTTTATTTATAAATACTACTGTATTATTCTTGAAGCCAAACTACAAATTAAATATATATTATAAAAAAACTAAGTATAAAAGTAACGATCCTTAAGGATTACAAAGAGTCGCCTAGAAAGAACGTCCCACTATGCCAAAGGAAGTCAAAATCATCCATCACAAGGTCAACAACTTTATTAATAGTCATATATACATAAAACACCTTGGTGTAAGCAAAAAGGAACAAAACAACACTGAGAACAAAGTGATATCATCAAAAGATAAGGCTCTATGAACAGTAGCAACCATCAAAGTAAAATCTCCCTCGAGCCATATCTCACATGCGGAACTTCCAAAAAAGGCACATCGTCGCCTAGGTGACACAGGATTCATAAACTCAACTTCGCTTCCTTATCACCAACCTCTGGCCCAACTGCATTCAGCAACCCAGTAGTCAGCAAATGAGACCAACCTAGGATTTTCAGTATTGTCACTGTTAACTAGTGGTCTCTCAATTAGCTTGATCTCAACAATGTCCTCCTCCAAGGCCATCTCATGGAAGATGTTTACATGACTTCATCAACCCTAATCGCCCAACTCATACTTGCAAATTTCATAAGGTCGTCTATTGAAGGTAAAGAAACATGCCTTGTTGCTCATAGGTTCTATGACCATCTTAGCATTGACAACAATTATTTGTGAAAGCACACATTCATGGTACAAATATGAGAAAGTGCATTAAGATGTGAATATTCTCTAGCAGCCCGTACCTGATCGTTAGGATCATCTACCTTCGCCCTGGCAAACTCGAGGTTTTCCCGCTTGAAATTTTCTCCATATTGATCCATGAACTCGCGCATGTTCGTCTTGATTTCCGAATCGAGAACGAGAAAACCGCGATCCCTTAGCATCTCCAGTAGCGTCTTCCAGACGCGGAAAAGCTTAGCCATTTCATCTTCGGCTGACATGTCTCAACCGTTCGGAGTCGAGACTGAAGACAAAGATGTTTGGTGGAGCTGGGAAACGTTATTCTGTAAAAGCGCGACCGGCACAGGTTGACGAGGAAGATCGGTGTTCTTTTGATTTAACCTGTCAGCCAGGGTTTGATGGCATTGCTAGGGCTTATCTGCAAGCGCGGTCTCAATTAGATCGTGTTCCTTAATTGCCAAAATCTAGGGTTTCATGACTAATTAGAATGTTTTTTTTAACGTTTTGTAATTTTTCATGATCATGTTTATATCATATGAGATGCTAAGAATATTCTAATTATGTTACCAATTATAAAATATAAAATTAAATGTGTGATCAATTAATATAACAACATATTCTTAAAATTGTAGACAAAAGTAATGATTAAAAAATATTAATATATCTTAATAAATTTAATAATTATGTCACATATGAAGAGTATAAGATTAATCATATATATAATATATTGAATTACAATACATGATAACTCACTATAATTTTTAATTGATTTTTTTATGTTTGTAAATCTTTCTATTATCAAATATAATTTCTTTGTAAAAGATTGTTTAAAATTTTTTTATCCAACAAAACTATAATATTTCTTAGTTTTTATAAGTTTTATAAAAAAATTAACTTATTATCAAACTAATCATTTATAAAACATACAACTTAATTACATAATCAAAATCATTAGATTCATATTATTTTATAGTTCAATCTTATAAACACTTACACATGTACTAATGCTAAAGTAATTCAAATAACTAATCATCCAAATGCGACCCATTTAAAATTAAATAAATTATAATCAAGTATCTTGTTCTTATTGAGTTACTTTATGTTATTGTATAATAATCTTGATTTAATCTTGAATCCAAAATGTATTTGATATTCTCTTTGCATGGATTGTGCATAAGTAGAGTGTTCAAGGTTGTCTGTTTTCTAAGAGAAAAATAGACAATATGTTATTTTTTAGGTAAGTTTATATAAATTATATATCATCGTACTACCATGACTTTAGATTAGATAAATATAATTAGTATATAAGATGATTATCAGGGATCGTTTGCACAACACCTTAAATAACAAAGTACTTATATTAGATTATTCTAATATGAAACATATATTATACATATATATATATATATATATATATATATATATATATATATATATAATTAGTTCTTAGACTGTTTAATATATATTGAATATATGATTTGGTGTTCAAACAGTATCGACATGGATCATACAATATGATGTGAACAATGATATTGTATGATGTGAAAGAAAAAATATGAATAAGACATGGAATGAACAAGTACAAAATATGAATTAGACTAATATGATTAATTGATGCACAAGTTTAATATAAATCATATATTCAATCATTTATATGACCCATTAACTATCATGAATTATAATTGTACTATAAAAAATAAAACATGTACAATAAATGCAAAGTAGTAGTCAGATCTTGATAAAGTTCTGACAATATTAACAACAAAGGTAATCATATTATATGATATAAATGCTAAAATATGAAAAAGAGCATTTGTTAATGTATGCTTTAAAAGGGCATTCAAAATTATTTTCTCAATAGAAATTAATTTGCTATTTATAAGAATTAATATGAATCATGCAAAAAATAAGAAGAATTGTTAAAAGAAAGAAAAAAATGATGAGATAGGCTTCTCATAGACATTAAGTAGACAAATTAAATTGTTGTAATATAAGTTGTTGTATTCATTCAGTATGATCGTGTAATGCATGATGACATGAGAATTTACATTACGTAACATCTTTGCATATGTTCTTATGTCATTATAATACTATGTTACTATTAATGTATCTATATGTGATATATATATATATATATATATATATATATATATATATATATATATATATATATATATATATATATATATATATAAGAGTATAAATAACTATAAATTAGTACATATGGTGCAATGAAAGAAAAGAGAAACGAAAAAAATAGAAAATAAAGAAAGATAACCTTATCTTACAACAAATATAGATGAGATATATGAGATATAAATGCTCTTAACCATACAACAAAAAATTGATTTTACTTCTCTTATCAATGTCTCATAACCACACCAAAACACCAGTATCATAACAACACTGAAATCAAATGACAATACCAAAATCACTATTAAGAAACACTAACAACATTGTTATAAACCATTAACACTATCCTTCAAAGTCCCAAAAAAGTAGTAAATTATCCAATATAAATTAATTGGGTAAAAACCCACAAAGGCTTGCTTGTCCTTGTTATGAAATGGAAATGGAAAAGGCACAAAGGCTAAAGAAGAGAGACGAGACAAAGGCAACAGTTTCACAAGTCTATAACACGAGAAAGCTTCTGGATTCGGTTAAGCAGGAAGTCCCCTTGCTTGATGGTTGCCTGATAGAGAGCATTCTTGGCATCAGGTCTGTTGGTCTCCAGAACTCCGGCAACCTTGTCGATCTTGCAGTGAAGCTTTCCGGCTGCTATGAAGCGAGATAACTCCCTGAGGAATGGCAAGTAAAGCTTAAGTACAGGATAATAATGTCTCTTGAAAACAGTTTTGCTCGTTTCTTTTTAACGTTCTTGTTGTGTTTCCACTCAGCTGTTTATGCATCGAGGTTTCTGCTTGATTAAGAAATCAAGAGTTGATAAAAAATTGAATTAGCTTTAGCTCGAGTCAAGCTCAAATCGATAACCAATGAGCCAAGCATAGTTAGGGTTAACATCAAATCAAATTGTCCCTATCCAAAGCTTTAGATTGAATCAAAATCAAATCTAAAACTTCAATCCAACATAAAGTTCAAGTTACATCGACTTGAGATCGAATGGTTAATTAGTAAGCAGGTTAATTGTAAAGAATCTCATCCCATAGTCAGTACTATGTTGTTTTCACAATGCAAACTTGCAATCTCTAAGTTTCATGACATTAAATCTTGTAAGGCTCCTTTTTGAGTTATTACTTTGATCTTTTATGGTTGTGACTCCCTTGATATACTAATCAACATCATGCATAAAAGCTTCATGGATGCATTTGAAAGCATTGTAATGAAACAACTTCAAGCTATGTTGGGAAACTTACCGATCGATAAAGTCTACCGAAACCCCAAATGCAGATGCCATTGCTTCCATGGTCACACTCTTGTAGGACTCCAGAAACTGAGAATAAACGACGGTGCGAACCTCCCTCATGTAATAGCGAAAATGCGGCTGTAAGTAGCGATCTAACTTTATCTGCTCGGCTAAGCCAGCTGAAAGAAACAAAAGTAATATGTAATCAAAGCCTCATACAAGCAAGTACAACAAAAAAGGTATGCCAAAGATATTCATCATATTACTCCTATAACTGTATTTGATGAAGTTTTAGTAAGCTCTGATACTAAATGAAATTAAATTGATCTATTGATCAATATTTTACATCATTAACACTAATTAAACAAGTGATATCATTACATCACCTTCTATTCAAGCTTTAAGGTGTTTAAAAGCAATTGACAACATGAGTAGAGCAAAAATTGATGTTAGAATCAATAGATTGTGTAGCACAACTTAAATAAGGATTTTTTATTACAAAAACATTTGCTTTTAAGTCATATCAAACAGCTTCACAAACTATATTCATTTTCAAACTAATGAGATCTACTGATATTTTTCATTAAATTACTTCTCTGTTTTATTTTTTAACAAAATGACAGAAGACAGTTTGGTCAAATTCTTCAAAAGGAAGTCCTACAACTGTATGATCAATAAATTGTGATCTATACTGACATTAGCATGAAGAACAATTATTCAACAACAAGAACAAAACTACTAATCCCACGTACTAATCAGGAGTCTAATTCATAAAAATAAGCATAAAATTACCAGACCAAAGAAGGATAAAAACTTACAGAAAGCAACAAAGAATGATTTGTACTGGCAACCATATAGGGAGTTGAGGAAGCCTGATAGATAAGGGATTTTGCCAATCACTGTAAGGATTTCTGGGGCATCCACAACCTGGCATATTTTGCTTCAGAAAACAACTAACAGGAAAAAGAGACGTGAGAGATGTATAGGGAATTTATCAACCTTTTCTTTAAGGGATACCCTGTCAAGCGATATAATACTCGTAAGAACGGTGTAGAATATGAAAGTATCGTAAGGAAACAACTCATAGGTCGTAAATGTCGATATAGAGTCCAAGAATAAATTGGCTGCACTTTTAAAATTTCTGGTGGACATGCAATATAGACCTTCATATACTTTCAAACGGTTTTTCCTCTCCCAATCGCCTCCTTCCTCGAATAAGCTGCCATAAGAACAAGATGTTTGAAGCTGTGGTATAGGAGTAGCATAAATGACAAAGTGTTGTGCATTAAAATGTAATTCTATACTTCTTAGCCTTGTCAAGGGATCTAGAAATCAAATCAAAGTCCATGTGAAAAAATCCAATTTGGAGGGTATAGAAAACTAAATCCATCTTCTGGCCAACAGCAACGGTTTTACTTTCTGTAACTTTAAGCTGCTCAAGTGCTTTCTCCTGCATATGCAAGAAATTCACAAAATGAGCAAACAAAAGAACTAAGGAAAACAAATGTCATATCAAAACTATGAAATAACAAAACAGGACAGCCATGTTTAGGATATTACCTTGTCACCTATTCGAATGAAGAACAAAGACTTTGCAAGGTGAGCTTCTCGAACTTCACTTTCACCCAAATTTTCCTCCGCATCAGCAATTCTGAAAGTTAAAAAAGGGTTCCTCTAGATGAGATAGTTATCCAACGAAAGCAATTTAGAGCACTGGTGTGTGTAATCTGATTTTGTAGAAAAATAAAATATTTTGCTGTTAAATAAGGAAAATAGATGTTGCCAAAAGCATATTGTTCGCTGTGCATTCTACTTGGCATTGAGATTAATGATTATATTTACAATGAAAAATTGTTCAAAACTTGCTCATGTTTTGAGTGAAATGAAGATCAAGGTTACACTGCTCTTAACTGTTTTCATATTCAGGCTCAAGGCATCATTGGTCTGCTGGAATTTCTCATAGGAGAAAACAGTTATAATAGAGGGTATTAATATGCAAGCACAAAGGTTAAATGTACGGTTAATAATCTAAGTGGAGCAGAACAACTACAAAAACATATAAGTTAAATAATATTCATGGATAGAATAGTTGGGTATATCTTCAGTCAATTGGCCATGGTAGGTATATATATACCAGTAACCACTAGGATTACAGTTTGTTCCATAATGTTGGCTTTGTTTGCTAAAGAATCTGAGTAGGCAACAAAATTAAACATATTACAATATGAGTAGACAGGAGCAATTAGGAAAAGATAGAAGTTAAAATTATATTAATGTGTGAGGTGATTAGGTATCTTCAATCAATTGGCCGAGGGTAGATATAAGCCATTAGCCAATAGGATTATAACTATTCTTCATAATGTTGGCCATCTTTATGAAATGATGTCATTGAAACTCTTCTAGCAACTTTATTGCCCATAGTGGTTAGGCTCCACGGTGAGCAAGTGAATGGATATCATAATGGTTAATAAATGATTGCTTAGTATACGTAGCTAAAAGGAGTAAGAAAAAGCATGAACAGAATATCAGTTAACTAATATCATGATCCATTAGACAGACTTTCCTGAAGATTCCACTTTATTATGATCCATAGAAACAAGGTTTGGAGGTGGCTTGGCAGATGGTTGTGAGACATTAGTATTAGAATCAAACTGCAGATCAGCAAATGCCTTATTGGAGGATGGAAGAAACCATCTTCCCTTAGCAAGGTTCGTATTTGTGGCCTATTATCGAGCGATTGCATTGTTGGTTTGCAAAAAGTATATTGGGAAGAGAAGAAGAGTTCAAACATAATGCCTAAGTGAGGTCTAAAGAATCAGAATTTTGACATTGCCTTCAAAAGGAACTGACCTCTAATCAAGGATTCACATAAAATGACTACAAATAAGTAGGCTGATTCAGTCGATACAAAGAATAATGATTTGTGTGCTACAACAACAGTGGTAAAATTGCCATAAATGTTCAAGCTAGATAGTATTCCATCAAGACTTCTACAAGAAAACACATTAAGAACTTTCTAACTGACTCAAGGACAAGCACAAGCCACAAGCATATTGCTCTTCTCTTCCTTTTTTCTTCTTCTTCTTCAGTTCAACATAGATTTTCACCAAACAAATTCGATGCAAAAGCCAATGGTGCACAGGAAGCACTTAGCAGCCATTCCCATTGCTCAAGTTTTGAAACTGAAAAAAAAGTAAATTTGAAACAAAACAAACATGGAGATATACAAACATAGAACATTTGATTGGAACAACTATTCCATGGGAGAAAATTTTCAGAAAATGGCAAGAAGTTGCAAGTATATCACATATTGCACTGGTTGGGAATTGGCAAGACTGGCAAAGTGCCTTTTTAAGAACAATTTCATACAAAGCAGTGGAAAAGCAGACCGAGAAGTAAAGCATAGCGAAAAACCAACAAAACAGAAAAGAAAGAAAAGAAGTAATTAAGAAGAGGACACTCCAAGTTTGTGAAAAATTCCAAATCCAAGAAAAAGTTGCAGCCGCATGAGAAGAATATTCACTATCAAGAAAAAGAGTTTCCTCAAAGGGATAAAAGAAGACTCTTTATCTTTCAAATCTTAAAACAGCCTTGAATCCTTTTAATTCAACTTGTTCAATAAAAACAATTCTTAATTATAGAGAAAATCCATAAAAAAAAATGTATCTTGCCACCAAATTTGATTGGATGGCAAGTACAATCCGTTGGACGGTCTAGTTTTGGACGGTCTAATAAGTATTTTAACCATTGTGAGACATTTGTCGCCACTATTTGACTGTTCTATTAAACTACTTGATCACTATCCCATTAAGTAGATTCTCTATCATCGTTATCAAATAAAGCCAATTCAAAGCTTCATCATGGTCTGATCATATTATTGAACAATTCCATAACCTATAAAGTGAAAGATCTATGTCCACCTAATCAATCTCCCACTTGGAGATTGCAAAATAATCGTACCATTGAGTTCAATCTTTCTCTCTTTGTATCCCCTTTCTTTGGGACAACTCACCTCCTCATGAACCAATGCAAAGACCAACGCACAACCTCAATTTTTTAGTAATAATTGACTTGACAAGTATATTTGTCAGGTTTTTAATACCACGGCCTTTCATTAATGCTAATTTTCCCTCATCTATAAATTTTTTATATGATAATACTTGAGTTTTATATGCTTTATTCTCAAGAGAAACACTAGATTCCTCACCACAAAAATGGCATTTTGTCATTAAATTACATATTATCAACTTATTGATTAATTGCCAATCTCCAAAAAAAATTTCAATCAAATCAACCATTCCCAACCTCAAAGATAACAACATAATCAACCTCAATGGATAAAACAAAGACAAATCTAAGGCCTTGATATCAAACTATTATCAAAATCACCACCCAAGTTTGCATCTACATATTCCTACAAGTTTGGCTAGTCATGTATTTTTTTCACAACCCCCACTTTCCAAGCAATATCTAATCTTATGCATAATATCGACAGCAACCACTCACACAACACTTTTACCATATGCACTCGCTCGTCATCTATCTTTCACAATTGATCTCTAGATAGTTTAAAAAATACCTCACAAATCCTTGGTTTCCAATGTTTTCTACACCATTACACATTTGTGTTGAGAAAATATAACTACAAGTATCTCGTGTTACTCATCCCAAAAATTCAATTTGCTACTCTTAAATCTTTTGTCTAAAATTCTTTATATAATTTTTGTTAGCATGTCAATCTCACTCATGTTGAAACTTGCAATGAAGAAACATTCACATATAATAATAATAATAAAATACAATAGTCAACAAAATTTTGAGATAATAGTAGTATGACATCTCAAATCTTATGTATCACTACATAATAATTAAAGTATTGTTAATTTATAAAAAACATTCCAATTGTATCACATACATATATTCCTCCAAGTCATCACAAGGAAAAGCATTTTTCACATCCAATTATTCAATGATAATAATATTTGAGATTATTCTAATGGTGGTCAATTTAAAAACTATTAAAAATATTTTAGTATAACCAATATCTTTCTTTAATTAAAAAGTTTTGATTATCATCAATCTTTTATCTCTTGTTATCAGAGCTTCCACTTTGATTATATATACCTACTTGCTATGTAAAACTCTCTTCTCATTTGTTAATAGAGATAATTCTCCAATTACATCATTTGATGTGAATTAAACTGATCTTCCTAGGCCAATTCATTTTTCAACCTATTTCTCTTCAATATAACAAAATTAGTTAAAATTAGATAATGAAAAACTGAAGAACATCTTTAAATAGGCATAAAAGTACTACTAGTCCTCAAATTGGGTTTAAGAGTTACAACTATTCCAAATTCAAGTCCTTAAAACTAAATTTTCTTAAAAACTCCCTCCAACTCAATCTTCCTTGATTTTTTTTGATACTCAATTGGTTTCTAAAATATATTTATCATTATACACCTTACATTCATCAAAATTTGATTATTAGTCTGATTATTTTTTCACTTTGTTTATCCTAGAATTTATAGCCCAAAAGCATTATCACCTTCCCCAGTTAAAAAAACACCTCACTGTTTTAGCATCTAGTTTGTCTCTTTCCTAAAGGGTATCCAACTTCGTTAGCATGTAAATGCAAATAAGAAAAACGACAAAAAAACTTTTAAGATTTACTTTCTTTCCTATTCACTCTTTTTATGATATCTTAAAATTCAATGGAAATGAAGATAACCTGTTAAGTAAACAAGATATTGTGTTAATTGCATCTGCCCAAAAGATTTGGGCAGTCTTGCATGAAACCTCATGATTCTAGTATGTTCATTAAGAATCATGCTCATCATCTTAAAAACTCCATTTTATTGAAGCCCATTTGATGTTATATCATCTTAATACCATTCTTTGCATAGAATTTCTTGAACACCAATTTGTCATTTCACCATCAATATTGGATCATAGACACTTTCAACCATATCTCAATTTCCACCACAATTTTCCACCTTTTAAAATTAGATATCCAAGATAATGTATTAGCACAAGACCATAAACATTTGCATGAATCAATACCAATTTGGTTACCTTTGGCTCCATTTTCTAAGGAAATTAAACCATCCTTGCTTTGCCAAAACATGCTCTTTGCAAAATCTTCCACTCGCATATTTCAAATATGAACCAAATACTTTGATGTTATCATGCTCATTCCCTTCCCTTTGATAATGTCTACAATACATAATTTGGAGTTTTCTTTTGCACTTGCAACAGCTATAATGCTTCAAACACGTACAAAATACTCTTCTTTATTCCTCTAGGAAAAACCATAACATCCTTTATAATACTCCATGAGCTATCCCCAAATATAATACTATAGTTAGAAATATCCAAATGTGTAATAAAAATTAAATTTTCTTTCAATCCTAAAACATATCTCATATTATGCAATTCTTAAAGAGATCCATTGGCAATTTTTATTTGCATATCACCCTTCTTTGTAATCTCTAAAGGTTCATCATCAGCCAAATAAACCTTCCTAAACATTCTCATATTATAATTTTGCAACAACCTTTTGCATAGGAATGAATGAAAAGATTCTCCTAAGTCCAAGATCAATAAGACTATCAAAGCTCAAGACAAAAGCATTAGATAGACCCATTTTAATTGCTTTCATAAACTTTTTACCTTCCTGATTCTGATTTTGCTTACAGCATCATAGTAGCATCAAAAGAATGATGCATATACCACATTCTAGCTTTTTGAGTGTGAATACACCTCTTTTATTGTCATGATCCTACAACAACGAATCATAATGATGCTTTTATTCTCTTGTAGTAAGTTTATGCATATTGATCAAACTCTTATATTGTCCAAAAAGTTCAATGTTTTCATAGCATAAATGATTTCTACATCACACAAGATTCTTTGCCTCAAATGACCTCACTATGAATCAAATCTTAAACTCCTAGAAACTTTAAATTTTTCTGATCAAAAGAACAAAACACCACAATTATTGTCACACTCCAACTTTAAAGTATGGAAGACAGCAAAACAGGGCTTTACCTCGTTATCAAAATTAATGTTCATTAAACTCAAAAAAGCTGCGATGATGCTGAACTCATTTGTACAATGTATAATAGATATTCCTCCAATTTTCAAATTGAATAAATTATGTATCAATTGACTTTTTTGATGCATAAGGTTTTTCATATATATTTCATAAGGCTTTCAATAAACCCATCATTGTCTACTCATTGGCAACGTTAAACATCACATTCCTCAACAAAGTTAGGTGAATCAACCTAAAGGTGTGTAGAACCAACAAATCCTCCTCTTCTTGTTCCATCGATTCAAGCTTCTCTCCCATCAAATGTAGATACCATTTATCTTGAAATAAAAAGTCTGTAATCTATATCTTCCAAAACACAAAATTCTTGCCTTCAAATCAATCAATGTTTATCATTACATCATCTACATTTTTCCTTATTTGTTGAAACACAAAGAAAAAGAAGTTGCCTTAGATATCAGATGTTAAAAAACAACAAGATCAACAACACCATCCCAAGAACGGTTCTGCACAACACAATAGAAAAACAATCTAACAAGTAGTACACAATGAAAGGCCAATAATGCAAAAAGGAAAAAAGAAAGAAATCATGAAGATAGCATACCAAAATTTATGCAAAAAACTCAATTCAAAGGGGAGAAAAAAACAAAGCCACATCACAAGAATGATCATTATCAAAGAAAAGGGATGCCCCAAAGGAAATTACGAAAACATCTCTCACAACCCTTAAAAAAATTTTATATTTTTCTAACTCAACCTTCTCGATAAAAGTAATAGATCCATTAGACAACTTAATCAATTATTTAGCATTGAAGAAACCTTTCCATCATTAGTGTACAATCCCCAAAGCAAATGGTTAGATCACTAACCCATCAAACAGCTTCTCTACTGCCATAGTTTGTTCAAACCATCAGATAATGCAAAGATCTATCAAATGGTTGTGATCAACTTATTAAACAATCCAATCACCTAAGAACAAAAGAAATCTATTACAAAAAGTTATTGATAGTTGTATTTGCATCCCAAAGTACAAAATGTAACTATATAGTTCCAAGAATTTCAATTGAGCTACAACTACATCCTTTAATGAGAGAATAAAGGTGGAAACTAACATTATACATCACATAAACCAAAAACGAGTAAAACATCAACTCTTCACAAAATTCCTTAAGCTCTATTTAGATGGGAGGTTCAACCATTGCCTACCAACCTCCCAACATAATTTTGCTCCCCCTTTGAGAGGATTTTATTCCCATCTCAAGTAGCAGGCCCTATGTATCACCCTTCTAACAAATTTTAGAAGTTTTCTTAGTCTTTTTAAGGCAATTATTACATATAATTTACCTTTATCCTAATACATCACAAGGTAATTATAACTTTATATAAAAATTTTATTTCGCACATATTCCGATTGTTTACAAAGTGTCATTTCATTCCAATCACATGTTCCAACTTTATCAACTCCATAAGTTTTGCTCGCAACCACAAAAATAAATAGAGCTCAATGACATCATCTTCCTATGATTGAAGCAATGCAAAGGAAAAGCTCATAGGTTTTTGAATCATACCCTGCAACTCAAACACAAATAAAAAGAGAAGGGCAAATTTCCTTGTTCTTGAGATTCATTTCTTTGTTAAAAGCAAGCAAGAACAATTCTCCTAAGTGGTTTTGCAATTAGGTTGCCCTTGCAAGATGGAAAGCTTTGTCCTGCCCCTTTATTGAAGAAGTCAATCTATTTTTAAGCTCTAATTGGAGGTTTGCATGGGTATGGGCATGGGGGAAGGGCTCACCCAACCTTATCATTGGATAATCTTGGTCAAGTAATTTTGATCCATCCACCAAAATCAATTGTATTATCCAGCAGGACATGTGCTCCAACAAGCTTCAGGAAGGATCCTCGCCACTTCTTGACAAGATCCAATTTGCATAACTAAAGTCTTTGTGCAACCGAAATTCATTTAATATTCTCTCTCTGAATGGTTATTATATATAGGGAGTTGGATTTTCGGCATATGAAGAAATTTGGGAGAATGTAACAAAAGAAAAATTCTCGGGTCCCATGGATTTAAGCACCTGCCACCATTTTATACTTCATCGATGTCTGTCTTGATTTGCTGATATAGGTTACCATCTAGAAAAAGTAAATATTGATATTTTTTTGAAATCTTGGTCTCTTTGTGTTACTTTGTGCATTCATCAAATCCAAGCCTACTTTGCTCATCCAAAAAAAGTAATTTTGTATTGAAAAAATTGCTTCACCTAATAACGTAATTGGAAAACCACAAATCATCACCATAAACACATGAAAACCGCAATTGTCCTAAACGAGCTAAAAATCAAACAAGTCCCTCCCAGTCAATTCGAACCAGAGTCCTCACGAACAACCCAAGCGGACAGATCTAGGGCATTATGAACTCAAAACCAAACTTTTTCGCACGACAATCCACCAGCCACCTTCGCCCACCAGAATATATATCATTCCAAAAATCAAAACAAGCACGCACAACTCGGGGAAAATTAGGAACATCCCACAAGATACAAAGACGATAAAGGAATTGAGGAAGGAACTGATTACTTGTCATCCAGCGTCTTGGTCTCTTCGTCGATCCTCTTGCGCATGAACTCGAGAAGGGCAGCGTCCAAGGTGAGTAAAGAAGCACCAGAAAGAGATTCATAGAGCGAGGCCATGTCGTCGGCCTTGATGGCAGCCAAAACCTCGTCCCGAAGCCGAACCTTATCGATGTCCTCCACATCGGGGTGCTTCAAAAGGAAGAGCTTATGAGCGAGCACCAACTGTGGCTGCTGGCTACCTTCTTCCCCTTCCATTGTTTCTCTTCCTTCCCTAATCACTGCTTTCGACTTCCGGTAATATACAACTCAGAGGAGAGGCGATAATTTCTTTCTTTAAAAATTATATTTTAATTTTTTTTAATAAATGGTTATAATAAATAATTATGTAAATGAATTGTTTTTAAAAACTCTTTTCAAAATAAAAATTCTTTTTAAAGTCATTAATCATATCAAACATCTTCTATATAATTCATTCTTTTGCATAAACTTTTAGCATTATTGAAAACTATTTTTTATAAAATTTTTTGGAGAAAATGTTTGAAAAAACTATTTAGCAAAAACATCCATTAGGACAACATCATTAGGCATGAATTACAAATTTATAAATGAATTTTTTAATTGAATTATGTTAAAGAAGTGAAAAATATAAATAATAAATTTTAGGAAACAAATAATAACATCTATGTCAATTTTCAATCTTGAAACTTATTTTTAGTATTTTTTATCATCTTAATTTTTTAAATAATTTTTAAAAATTTTGTTATATTTAATAGATTTTAGTGTTTTAGATATATTAGTATGCTAAGATCATTATATATTTAAATATTTGAGTTTTGAATTATATTACAAGTTTCATCTTGTATTTTTATTTTTAATAATTTTTTTGTCATAATAACTATTTAAGAATCACGATTTTTGAAAAAGTTATCTTAGGTTTTTGTGTTTTACTCAAATAACTTGGTCATTTAAATCCTATTTTATTGACCTAAACACATTTGACTATTCCATAATCAACTCAAGTGTTTCTCGTAATTATAACAGAGCATATATAATCACAAAATGTCATAATAGATGATCTCATTTGTTTTGAATATTTCTCAGGGATTGCTTAGGGTGATCTCCTAACTACCTCAGGTTGGTTAAACTAGTAATGTTAAGAGTTTTTTTCTTTTAAGGGACGCTAATGACATATAGTAAGGATAACAATGCTATGTTTTAAGAACTTAAATAAAAAGTCACCTAAGTTGTTCTTGAAATGCCCATCACAAATAGCAATGTTATTTAAACTGATACCTTAACTTCACTTTTAACCACTTATATTATATTGTTTTTAATGTTATATTATTCATGAACAATTTATTTTACAAATTCTTTCATTTGTTTTATCATCTCATTTCCAACTTTATATTCTCTTTTACATGAGATAAATAAGTCAAGTTGATTTTAATCATATTTTTTTATAAAATATCAAAAATATAATCTCGTGCTTCTTAACTATTCTTGTTACACTTTAAATTTAAAACGTTTTCTAATAAGATATTATCATTTTCTTAACTTATTTCTAAAAAAACATCTTTAGTTATCTACTTTATAATAATTTGGATTTTTTTTTGTTTCTATGTAATCATTGTTTCTTTAATCATAATGATCCAAATTTTCTAAATTTTGCAATATAATAATTTAACATGTACTCTACAACTTTTATGTGAAGAGCTTCGTATGTTAAGATATCTAAGTTAGTGTTAACTCGATATATCCAAAAACCAATACTTATCTCTAATAGTTTATTGATTGTTATTTTTTCTATAAAAATTTTTCAAATTACATTAAAATTTTGTGGTTTTTAGATCACTCAAATATATTAATTTCATATTGATTATTTTGTGATTATATTTTCTCAATTAAACTTTCTTATTTTTTATTTTTTTGCTTTTCATTGTGTTTGCTTATGCATTCTTTTTCTTTTTCTTCCATCTCTAATCTTTCCAACAACTTGAATACAAGAGAACTTTTTGCACTCTTAATTATGCCATTTTAGATGTTTAAGGTACACTAATATAGTGAATGATGTCTATTATTGTGAACAATGATAAAAATGAACATGAATGCATTTGATTACATCATCTACACACCTAAATGAATTTCATTACATTGTCAATCAATTTATTAAAAGATACACTCATGCAATTCTAAAACTATCATGAATATAAGAACAAAATATTGAAAATTTAAATAAGAGAAAAGAATTAGATCCTTAGGTATCCAAATGAACTAACATAAAAGAACTATAATAAGAAAACTAAGAAAGAAAATACAAACTTTTGATGCTTACTTAAAGTCATTAATAACATTTCACAAACTTGATAATGGAATGCAAGCGATGAATTCTTTACAAATTTCACAAACTTTGGCACAAGCCTTTGCTTGTTACATCACTAATGTTACAAACAACATATAAATCCATAAACTATAGTACAAATTACACATTTAAGGCTACAAAATTACAAAATATTTGAGGGTTTGTGGGCAAGAATCCCCTCAATCACATTTTATTAACAGAGCTGTACATAGAAGACAGACTTTCTAAATAACACTTGCAACTCCAATGGCCTTTTGAAGAGTATCAAACAACACAATTCATAACTTCTCGTCTTTGCTTAGACATGTGCAACTCTCTTGCTCTTGCTTAAGAATCTGCAGAAGAAACAAAGATCATTTTTATAATAAAAAAAAACAATTATGATTCAATTTTCTTTTTCACGTCAACATAGTCAATACATAAACTAAGGTGTTTTGATATTCAATTTTCTTCTTTTTTTTTTTTTTTTTGTTCGAGTTAGAATTTAGTGTTAGATTAGGGCTCATTGTTCACAATAATGATAGGCATAATTGAAACCATAAACAATGTCAAATCTAGTGTGGTGGGTAATATAGTTAGAGGTACACTACTTCACATAATCCCCAAATGTTGTAAGTTATCATGGTACATTAGCATTTTGATAAATTCTCTTTTAAGATCCTCAAGAACTTAAGAATGAAAAGGATAATTCTACATGTAGCACTTAGGATAATAAAATCAAATGACAATAAGTTAGTAGCAACCAAAAGACATTAGCATTAATCTAACATTCAAACTTGTGCCATAAACTAAATTGTATGCATACATACATAGATACATACATACATACATACATACATACATATATATATATATATATATATATATATATATATATATATATATATATATATATATATATATATATATATATATATATATATATATATATATATATTTGTTTATCTATTTTACTACCTATTCATGCAATCATTAAACACTAAGATGAGAACATCTTGATTACAAAACCAAAATAGTCAAATGAATTTATGTTTTTATAAACTTCAAATGAATATAATTGAAATTTAAATTTCAAAAAAAATTGACAATATCTACAAAAAATAACATAAACCTTTACCAAAACAGGTACAGGGCTCAACCCAAAACCAAGATTATTACCTAACTAAAACAAACAGTCCAACAAGCTTTTTAGATTATGTAATTAAATTTCATGATAGAGTTTAGAATTTTTCTTCAAATTGAACCAATTTTTTTCTTGTTCAATGGGTTCTGGTTTGATCAAATCATTTTGGTTCACCAATTGATACCAACCAGACAAACTGGTCAACCAAGCACACTGAACAGACGCACATACTGGACTTATGGTAGTAATGGCTTCATCAGCAAAAACAAGTATTGGACAAGAAGATCATATACATTATTCATGGGTATATCAGACATGCACTATCAAGTGAGGAGCTCAATCTCATAACTACAGGGTCTCATTTATGCGGCATTTGGACCTAGAAATAACTGTATGTTTTATATAACATATGATGTCTTGCCCTTCACAAAGACTTGTGAGCTCCAAGTTTTTTTGTAGCCTAAGGTTTTATTGCATATTGCAAATTATGTTATGAACACAGGTTTTCAGTGCTTGAATTTCATGTGAAGAATAAGTATCATACAAAACTCACTCAAACATTGCCTTCATCTTCTATTAAGTGCAACGATCTTGTTTTTCAAACTCTACAATTAATCCTGTAGATCGACAACAGATAAATGAAGTAACATAAGAAAACCCAGTGTTACCTTCACATCTTGTGCCTGTATTTTAATTTGAAATTATTTGGGCCTCAGAAACACTTGCCCAAATCAAATATATTTCTACAAGATAATGGGGGAATCCTGACAACACTTCAATTGACTCATCAATTGAGCTTCATTTCATGGCATTGATCAATCATAAATTCTCAAATATCATGCTAAGATAAAGAGTGAACGGCCAATGATCACCTTGCTGCAAGAAGAATCTAGTAGCTGAATTCTCTTGAAAGATCTATAGACTAATTTGGGTGATGCTTCTAGTTTCTTTCTTTTCCAAAAGTAGAATGGATCATGGACTTTGCACTTGTTTGACAGCATAAGGACCTGCCTACATTACATGTTTGCTTCATCTAAGGGCAGGAGCGTGCAATAGTCAGTTTAAACAGAAAAACCAAAACCAAAATAGTAACATTTATTCAATTCAATTTCGTTCGATGAAATAATTCTATTTGGTTTCTAATGGAAACTTTGATAACTTTATTAAGTCAGCTAACTTCCATTGCTGCCCCAAGACGTATGTTGTCAATGCAAAAGTTGGAGATAGAAGGACATCAATAAGTTAGTGAAATGGAAGACAAGGTGCAGAACCTTTTAACAGGGTAGTTATTCCTCTGTAACAAATTCCAACAGCGAACAATGGTTTGGTAGGTTCATTTTTATGATTTTTGGGTTTAATGCAATTAAGAATATAATTTCTAAATCATGAATTTGATCCATTAACCAAAATCTAAACAAGTTCGTTATGAATTTCAAATAAAGTACAGTTTTTTTGGGTAAAATTCAGTTTTTGACAAAATTGGTTTTGTTTAGCTGCCAAATGTTTATTAAAATGACCAAATGCCCACTCCTGCAGGTTTAAAACCAAGATCAACATCTTGTTGAACACGCTCATCTCCGAATATTTTATTTCAAATAGCACAAGCACAAAACAAAATTACCAAACAAATTAAATTGTTTGATGTGTGCCTGTTGGCTTTCCTGATACCTCTATCGATAGAGAACCGATGCATCACTTGGCCCACTATTCACTTTATGAATGCCATTTTTGCCTCCCCATATAACATGCAAGGGTTTAATGAAGGCAATTGTTGACAATAGGAGTTATAATGATAAGATGAGTAAATGACGGATGGATTTCATGATGGATAGAGATAGCAGAGGCCACATGATGAAAAAGGATGAAATGCAACTTAAAGAGTGTAAGGACTTCTTTTGATGGCAATTTAATATTTGTAATGGAAAATGTAATACGGCAACTTCAAAAAAATGTGGAAATCATGTCAGCCTGTGATGGCAAGGCATGAGTACAAAGTTCATTAAGACAAGTCATGATGGCAAACAGAACCGAAAGGTACCATGACAAGATCTTCCCTTCCTCCAACAGAAGAATCTTAAAAGATAGACTGTTGCATCAAGGAAATGGAAAATATGGCATTACATCAAACAGAACAAAGCAACAGAATACAACAACTTAAAAACTACAAAAAACAATGCTTGGGGTGTAACATATGGGTTGGTAGCTTTAAGAACATAATCAGAAAAGGAAAATAGTCAGACATGAGTCACCTGAATTTGGCTCTGCAATCCTTTGATGTGTTGAACAGCCAAATCCAACATGTCTGCAGTGCTTGTTTGCTGATGCAAAGAAAATGATACATTTAAGGCACAACACCATAAATTTAAACTTATCAATTCTGGCACTACAAATATTCAAACCTATCTAACTTGGAGCAATATTCAGTTAGCAACAGTAATAACACATCAACTTATAAAGTTGAAATGTCCTCATTTTTCACTTTTTCCACTAATGCATGGATTTAATGGGGAATACATGGGTGACATGATAAAAGGATCCAAATAAAGAAGCTTCCTTACAGATGTGCAATAGCGGAATTGTTCCACAATTATCAAAATAATGAGAAAGATGAACCTAAGAGAAATGTGATTGCCTCAAATTACTATGTTCTTTCATCATACCTTGTCCATGTTAGGCACAATTTCCTGTAGCTTACGGAGCTTCTCACTGATTCTAGTTCTTCTCTCCTAGGAAATAAGCAATTTATTACCAAAAAACGCCATAAATTAAAAAAGGCAAAAAATTACAACTCAAATCATGGAAAACTAGGGTCGAATAAATTATCTTAAGTCTGTTCCACAATCCCAAGCCTGAAGAATCTACAATACCACTACAAGTATAAGATGAGAGTAAATATAATGATATGTTTTGGATTTATATTTCATGGTTTGAAATTGAAAAACATATTTCAGAAGAAATACTTAAATGATATATGCATAAATGGTAGCACAAATGCAAGCAACAGCTCCAACATTTCTTCAATGACCAAAGTGAACTAACCCTCTCAGCAATACTACGGGGATGCGTCGCGCAACCTCGCTTTGCACGAATTTTGAAAGGTATGAAATCTTGCTGAATCTGAAGGAGCTTATCAACAGCTGCCATATCAACTGATGCTCCATAAAGGCCATACTGAAAATTCCTCATGCAACAAAGGAAAGGCTGTTTGTCAGTTGCTAGGAACCAGGTTTTAAAAAGTACTTCACTGCTAATCTAACAAAAAACAAGTTGAGCCAAATAATTCTTTAAGATCATAGAGGACAGCCACCTTCAAAGAGAAGTACATCAATGCACAAATTACCTGACAGTCGATGCTGTTGCCGATTTCTCCATTATTATTATCTCTAGAATGTTTACTTGTAGAGCTGAAAACTATTGAGTTGGTTTCATCCCATGAGCTAATAGAGTAATTAGTGGGCAAGTAGGATTGGCTCACATTGCCAGAAGCCTCATTTGTGTTCTCTCCCATCTCTGGAATGCTAACCTCAGAGATCTGTGACACACCATCTTGTCGCAAGAAACTCAGTTCAGACTTAAGCCTTAGACTAGTCATTGCACTGATCCCATCATTGGTTGGCATTAAGTAATTTCTTACTCTTCTTGTGTCAGAAAAACCTGCAATAATTCTATTAAAACTTGAACAAGATATTGAATGTCTTTAAAAGATTTCTATGCGGACGCAAAAGATGCTTATTATTTAATAATCTATCTAATAAGTTGAACAAAACTTGTTATGATCTGCCTTTGTTTTGACAACTGAGACAAAGGGTAAGTTTGGCACTGTTTCAACTAAATGAATAAGCAAGTTTCAATAATTAAATTTGGAGAGTCGTTAATAGTAAACTACTATTGTAAAATTGTGTTTGATATTCTATTCTTAAAAAGTAATTTGAAAATTTGACCAAACCATCCTTTGATTTTTAGCTAGAAAATAAAATGAAAAAATAATAGTTGTATTTTGCAAGGATAAAATAGTATTTTTCTCTCCCAATAAAATGACGGTAGTGGTCCAATAAATTAAGGAATGAATAATTCTGCTGACATTTGGCAAGACAAATTACAAAAGCTTTTGATCACAAAAACACTTTTATTAAGCAAGACCAATCAAACCCCAACACTACTACATTAGATGTTTGCCACTTGAAAAGTAAAACCTAATTGCTTTCAACACATGATGAATACATTATAGACGTGTAATAATGATAGTTTATTTGAAATGACAAATTCTTGTGGTGGTAATGCTATGCCCTTTCTCTTTCATGATTGCCATGAAAAAATTAGAGTAAATTGTAAATAAATCTCGTGTTTGAGTAATTGTGCAATCCTCTTAGATTTCAAAATAGCAAGGGACGAGCATAAGTTCTATAAACATTGTAATTGTTCATAACACATTTTT